>NC_069429.1:40407056-40447950 GCF_026875155.1 Cherax quadricarinatus | reverse complement strand
CCATACCATTGGGTGGAAATAACCCAACCATCCTGGGTTGGTAGCACCTCATCCCCAATCTGTGGGTGGTAGTCAAAACGATATGCATCCTCTGAGTGGTTGTCACCTCATACCCATCCTGTGGGTGGTAGTCACACCATTCCCTTCCTGTGGGTGGTAGTCATATTATACCCATCCTGTGGGTGGTTGTCACACAATACCCATCCAATGTTTGGTAGTCACTGCATACCCGTCCTGTGGGTGGAAGTCATCCAATACCCATTCTGTGGTTGGTAGTCTCCCATCCCCATCCTAGTGGTATTCGCCCATCTCTGTCCATGAGGGTTAGTCACCTCTTCCCTATATCCTGCTGGTGGTAGTCACCTCATACTGATCCTGTAGGTGGTTGTCTCCCCATACCATCCTGTGGGTGGTACTTACCCTATACCCATCCTGTATGTAGTAGTCACCTCATCCCATTCCTGTGGGTGGTAGTCACCCAATATGCATCTTGTGGGTGGTTGTCACCTCATACCAATATTTTGCATGGTAGTCACACCATACCTATTCTATGAGTGGTAGTCACACTAAACCCATCCTGTGGGTGTCAGTCACCTCATACCGATCCTGTGGGTGGTAGTCACCCGATAAGTATCCTGTGGGTGGTTATCACCTCATACCCATCATGTGCATGGTAGTCACACCATACCCATCCTGTGGGTGGTAGTCACCTCATACCCATCGTGTGGGAGGTAGTCTCCTGATACACATCCTGTGGGTGGTAGTCACCCCATACCTTTCCTGAGGGTGGTAGTAACCTCATACCAATATTGTGGGTGTTAGTCACACCAAACAAATCCTCAGGGCGGTAGTCACCTCATACCCATCCTGTGGGTGATTTTCGCTTCATGCCCTTTCCGTGGGTGGAAGTCACATCATACCCATCCTGTGGGTGGTAGTCACCTCATACCAATCCTGTGGATGGTTGTCACACCATGCCCATCCTGTGGGTGGTAGTCACCCCATACCCATCCTGTAGGTGGAAGTCACCTCATACCCATCCTGTGGGCATTAGTCACCTCATACCAATCCTGTAGGTGGCAGTCACACTATGCCCATCCTGTTGGTGGTAGTCACCCAATACCCATCCTGTGGGTGGTAGTCACACCACACCCATCCTGTGGGTGGTAGTCACACCTTACCCATTCTCTAGGTGGTAGTCACCCCGTACCCATCCTGTGTGTGGTAGTCATCCCATACCCATCCTCTGGAAGTCACACCATACCTTTTCTGTTGGTGGTAGTCCCACCATACCCATCCAGTGGGTGGTAGTCACACTATACCCATCCTGTGGGTGGTACTCACCTCATACCCATCCTGTGGGCAGTGGTCACCTTATGCCCATCCTGTGGGCAGTGGTCACCTTATACCCATCCTGTGGGTTGTAGTAACATCATACCCATCCTGTGGGTGGTAGTCATCTCATTACTATCATGTGGGCAGTAGTCACCCTATACCCATCCTGTGGGTGGTAGTCACACCACATGCATCCTGTGTGTGGCAGTCACCCAATACCCATCCTGTTGTGGTAGTCGTCCGATACCCATTCTGCATTTGATAGTCACTCCATACCAATCCTGTGGGTGGTAGTCACCCCATACCCATCTTGTGGGTGGAACTCACAATATGCCAGTCCTGTGGGTGGTAGTCACCCCATATCCATCCTGTGGGTGGTAGTCACCCCATGCTCATCCTGTGGGTGGTAGTCACCCCATACCCATCCTGTGGGCAGCAACCACCCCATACCCATCATTTGGGTGGTAGTCACCCCATAACTATCCTATAGGCAATAGCTACCCCATACCCATCCTGTGGGTAGTAGTCACCCCATACCCATCCTGTGGGTGGTAGTCATGCTCTACCCATCCTGTGGGCAGTAGTCACCTCATACCCATCCTGTGGGTGGTAGTCACCCCATACCCATCCTGTGGGTGGTTGTCACCCATACCCATCATATGGGTGGTAGTCACTCTTACCCATCCTCTGGGTGATAGTCACCCATACCCATCATGTGGGTGGTAGCTACCCATACCCATCCTGTGGGTGGTAGTCACCCATACCCATCATGTGGGTGGTAGTCACCGATACCCATCATGTGGGTGGTAGTCAGATACCCATCATATGGGTGGTAGTCACCCATACCCATCCTCTGGGTGAGTCACCCATACCCATCATATTGGTGGTAGTCACCCATACCCATCCTCTGGGTGATAGTCACCCATACCCATCATGTGGGTGGTAGCTACCCATACCCATCCTGTGGGTGGTAGTCACCCATACCCATCATGTGGGTGGTACTCACTGATGCCCATCATGTGGGTGGTAGTCACCCATACCCATCATGTGGGTGGTAGTCACTGATACCCATCATGTGGGTGGTAGTCACCAATACATCATGTGGGTTGGAGTAGTCCACTGAGACCCATCATGGTGGGTGGTAGTCACCAGATACCCATCATGTGGTGGTGGTAGTCCACTGATTTACCAATCAATGTGGGTGGTAGTAGTAACATCGATACCCATCAATGTAGGGTGGTAGTCACTTGGTACCTTTCATGGCGGTGGTAGTCACCGTACCCATCATGTGGGTGGTAGTCAGCAATACATATTCATGTGTGGTGGTAGACCAAAGATTCAGAGGTACATTAATGTTTTTGGATAGTGGAACATGGTACAAAGGTAATGGAATTCACCAATTAGATAGGTATATGAATCATGTAAGTTTACTTATGTTTATTACCATGGTTAACAATCATTATCTATTTATAAGTAATGAGCAATTCACCAAGTCCACACCCGGTCAACAACTGCATTGAGTTCATTAGTGCCCAAATATAATTGAGTCACACAGATACACGCACACGCACACACGCCAACATGCACACACAGGACCACACATTCAATCACACAAACACTTGCACACAGGGCATGCGCACACACACACACACACAAAGGAGGATGCGCGCACACACACAGGATCATGCACACATGCACACATGAGTGCCCACAAAAATACACACAAACACAACACACGAGCGACAATACACCTAGGAGCACACACAAGTATACAACACAAGCATGCACATACAGAAGCACACCACGTAGGAGCTATGTATCGACCCCTTTAGTTCATAGAGGTAAGTAAACACATACATGAGACACATATACACACGAACACACACACACGTGTTCGAAGGTTTGGTACATGCCACCAGCATATCAGATCCTGAGGGAATGATTGGAAGGAGCAGAGGGGTTGCCTGCCTCATAAAAAAAATGATGGAGATTTGAGGAATGGAAGGCATTTGCGAGATTGGCGGATGGGACTGCATAGTAGGTATACTTCCAGTCTCGGGAACATAAATTAGTCAGTACAGTGATGGATAATCCACCACGAACTGACAGGAGGCCAGATGAGAATATGAAGGAGCAAAAGAGCAATGTTGGGCACATAGCTGAGGTGGCCAATAATGGTTCATTGAGCAGAGAGATTTCAACCCCGGGAGATGACTGGGAAAACCTGGAGCTACACGGGGTGGTCCCGAAAATTAGAGAGCCAAGATGATTGGATGTGGACTGGAAAACCTCATGCACAACATTCAACTTGGTTAATGGAACTACCAGAGAGTAGTCGGTGGCGGTGGGTTTTGCATCTCCCCCTACCTCGCTCGATATGTCGGATTGGGGACGCATGTGATAGAAGGGCCGTCTCGGCTGGCGCTACTGCGTGTTGAGACAGCTCGGAGATTTGCATTTTCTTGCATTGTGAGAGTGTTAGCAGTTCAGACATTGAAGAAACTCATTATGAGAGGGCCCCTTGGAGCTAGATGATCAAATGGTTCTTGCGTTTTGTATACATAGCCAGGAAGTGACAAGTTGGAGTGGGTAACCAGTAGTTGGGAAGGGAAAAGGCCAAAAACTATAAAAGGGGTACTACACAGGTATGAGGAAACTTCCTGATGGAGGTTTCAGTGGGAAGAGAAGAAATGGCAACAAAGTCAGAAAATGAATTGATAGGAAATACATAACAACAAAATGCAGGGAGTGCAGAGGAAAGTTTGTTTCCAAGGGGCACTAGTTAATATTGGGATAGACTCAAATGAGTCCTTGGTTTACCCGTATGTAGAGGGGAGGCAAAAACTAAGTGCAACAGAAAAATGAAAAGCGGTACAGGAGGCAAAGGACCCAGGAAAACACAGCAGAGAGACTAGTCGAAAAGCCAGAAATGAGTATGCAAAGATAAGGAGGGCAGGCCAGGGACAGTACAAAAACAACATAGCATCGAAAGCAAATCGGTCCCGATACCTGCAGCTAGCCACATCTGGAGGGGAGGAAGACAACAGTTAAAAAGACCAGGTGATTCAGGGCTGAAGAAAAGAAAAGTGGGGGGAATTCACAGAACGGCAATCAAGAAGTATTTGAGGTGTTCAACAAGATTATTTAAGGAAGTATTTACAATGGGGACAGGACAAGGCTCTGGGTAGGTGGACAGCAACAGAGGAGAGACACCAGCAAGGACTATACCAAAAAGTGTTAGATGTCATACACACACTCGAGGAGGTAAAGAAGCTGTTAAAGTTGACATTGATTACCTCAAAGAAATGGGACCAGCCATCTCCCCATGGGTCCTTTCGAGAGGGAGCATGAGACAGAAATGCTTTTGTTGCACCATTAAACACAATCTTTAATGACACACCCTTGAAATTGGGAACTACCCTGGGTTTTAGAATGATGCGGCAAATGTAGTACCATACACGCTAAAAAAAGGGAGACAGAAGAGTCCCTAAACGTTTGAACCATGTCACTGAGCGCGTATTAGCTGCCAATGTCATGCGAGATTATCATGGTGGGAAAAGAGTGGTGGAGCACCCTGGTATGGAACAAGCGTATACATTGCCAACCATCAAGGATCTTATGAGAGGCACTAACTCCTCCCTGTGTCACCATACCTTACTGGAGTTTTATGATTAACGTAACAGAAGAAAAGAGAGTTGAGGGCTAGGTTGAATTGCATTTCTTCGGACCTGCAAGAAGGCTTTGGACACAGTTCCTCAACAGGGAGATTGATGCAGTGGAAGTTAGAGGACAAGTGCGCATAAACAGGAAGGGCACTGTAATGGTCGCAGAGAATACTTGGAAGGGACAGAGCAACCAATGAGTCCAATGGTTCATGATGAGGCATCATAGTGTGCACCTGTGACTAATTGTGCCGGTACAACTTCACCCAGTATCACAAAGAATTAGCATGACGTGTTGCGTGCAGATAGATGCTGAAGTTAATGAGTAGAATATGTTAATCAGATGACGCGATTCATGCGCGCGCTCTCGAATTCAAGAGGACCTGGGACCAGCTGGACATCCCTGGTCAGCAAACTGGTCCTTCTCGAAATTTAACACTGCCAAATGCCAAAAGTTCATGAAGACTGGGGGGACAGGGAAAGAACGACGCAAACAGAGTATAGGTTGGTGGCCCAAAAGACTGCTCTCTCACTCGATCAAGGATGAATGACTCTTGGCGGTGCAGTATAACACACGAGCATGTCATCTGAAAGCACTCTTCAAGCAGATAACTGCTGCGCATATGGGTGCCTGGCAAATCCTGAGAATAGTGTTCAATATCTTAGTAAGAATATCGTTCATAGACACTGTACACCGTGTACATTCGGCCCATTCTGGAGTAGCAGCACACTGCTTGGACCCCACACTTCATCAAGCACGTCAGGAAATTTCAGAGGGAAGTGCAAAGGCTTGTGACACAAGGTTAGTTCCAGAGCTAAGGGGATGTCCTGCGAAGAAAGGTTAGGGAAATCGGTTCCAATGATTGACACTAGGAGGACAGGTGGAGTCAGGGGAGAAGCATGATAACGACATACAACAATATGATGTGGAATAGACAAGTGGATAGAGCAGGATGTTCCTAAGTCGCGCGCGGGACAAAAACGAAACATGGGCGTATCACAATTGGTAGTTCAAGTACTCACGGGATGAGTCAAAGAAGTGGAAAGTTTGGACATGTCATTTCCTTCACAGAGGTAGTCAGGATGTGGACTAGCAAGGAGAAGTGAGGTAGTGGAAGGCATAGGGGAACCATACATTAGCGTTAAGATGAAGTATGATAAAGCTAATGGAGCAGGAAGAGTGAGGTCCCTAGTAACATTCAGTCGATAGAGGCCAGGGCCAGGAGCTGAGTCTTGACCCCTGATACAGACAATTAGGCATAGTACTCAAGTATGTGATTGATACACGCACACACACACCACACACATGGAGCAATTATATGCATGCACAAACACACACATAGAGCTGCACACAAACTATGGTATAAATGACTTTATTTAAGAGCTTGCAACAGTCAGGGTATTCTCAAGTACATGGTCTGTTAATTACCACCTTGTGGATATAAATACTTTGCCAGTTTCTTGAACATTTCTGTGTGAGTTGTCCCTGAAATGCATTCATTTTATCACACTCCAGTATAAATAATGATGCAAAGTGTGACAACTAGCCCATCTGGCAAGTTCTACATTTTGTTTGATGTACATCTGGTGGAGGTGATCTTAAACTGCCACAAGGTGGTCTGATTTAAACTGCCCTGAGGTTCTTAATATGAGAAAGGAGCTTGTATGTTAGTATCAGTGATAGGATTGTGAGATTAACCACTGTAATCGGGGTATTTAGAATGTTGAGAAATGAAACCCAGACTCTGTACAGAATTCTTACCAAGTGTCATCTTGAGGTAAAATACACACTGATCTAAAATGGATTGTGTAAAACACGTGCAATTACATTGTGTTATAAACCTGCATGAACTGTAGCACTGTAGGATACACAAGAGTATTCTCCCCCTCCATGGCAAAGATATGTGTTCATTTAATATCACCTACCTGCAAGTCCTCTCCGAAGAAGCTCATTGCTGAGTCGAATACCCTTCCTTAAGCATAGTTAAAAACAACTTTCTCAAGAAATTCTCATGCCTAGCTACACGTCCGTAGTAATATGTTATCACAAGTTTATATACGGGTGGATCTCAACAGGAGTCTTCTGGCATGGCGCATCTGCTTCTGTTGCCACCTCACTAGTTAATGACGTAAAGATAAATTTGTTGATCTTTAGGCATAAGAATTAATCAAACATGGGCGTCTACACTGCCAAACTGAATTGTTTGCATCCTAATGGCGCTTAAAGCTAACCTTTGGCACACGAGCTTGACTCTCATCATCATTACTGATTCTGTCATCTTGAAGGCTCTTGACCATAGAATGGACTCCAATAACCAGAGTGTAAGATGTGTGGATACGTCTTCCCTGTGGGGTGCTCGTAGGGGGCTAGGAACTTGGGTCAGCTTTAAGAGTGACTGGAATCATACTATCATGAGGGGAAGATGGGGCTGGGTTTTGAACTTCGGTGTCATGGGGTACGGGCAGGTTATTTCTTGGGTAGCTTGTGGTAGATGTAGTGTTGATAAGGACCTGCCTCGTATGGGCCAGTAGGCCTTCTGCAGTGTTCCTAATTCTTACGGTTCTTATGTTCTTATGCTCTTTGGTGAAGACAGGGATTTTTTTTTTTTGATTATCACACCGGCACACGTTCCCACATGGCAGGGTGGCCCGAAATAGAATAAACTATCAACCATCATTCCTCCATCACTGTATTGCATCGCTCTCGCGCGTGGCTTTACACTACAGTTTTCTAAACTGCAACATTAACAACCCCGCCCTTCAGCTAGTGCAGGGGCAAAGTGACTTCCACCATCTTCCACGAGACTCAAGTCCGGCCTGCCGGTTTCCCTGAATACCTTATATAATTGTTACTTTGATCACACTCCAACCAGCACCGTCAAGCTATTAAAAACCTCGCGCGCGCGCACGACACTGCGCTCACTCTTCCTATCAACAGCGCTCACGCATGCCTGCTTGGAATGTCCAAGCCCTTCGCACTCTCCATAACCTCCATTTAACCCCTCCATCCATCCCTTCAGAGGACGTCCCCTACCCCGCCTTCCTTCCATTCAGACTTGATACACTTTTGAAGTCATTCTGTTTCGCTCCATTTCTCTCTTACATGTCCCTGAACCACCTCAAACAACCATTCACTCAGACCTACGGGACAAACCTATTTTTGAGTAATCACGCTCCTCTCCACTATATCTTCTCCAAACTACGAATGTTCTCTGCATTTATATTTCACATACCCAACAAGTGCCCTCAGCCATGACATCTCCACTGGCTACAGCCTACTCCGCGCTGCAACTATTCATCACCATGATTCACACCCATATAAGCGCCATTGGTAAAACTTTACTCTCATACATTCCCATCTTTGCCTCCAAGGACAAGTTCTTTGTCTCCACAGACTCAAAAGAGCACCACCTCACTTTCTTCCCTCATCAATTCGCTAGCGCGCTCTTCACCTTCATCTTCTTAGACCCATCCGCTGACACGTCCCCACTGCCCCACAAATATTGAATACGTTCACCTGTCCTCCATAATCTCTCCCTCCCAATCTGATATTCACTATTTCATCACCTAATCTTTTTTGTTATCCTAATAACCTTACCTATTTCCTGTCATTCACCTTTAATTTTTCTTCTTCGCTCTGACACAATACCAATTCTATCACCAATTTCTGCTCAAAACTGCTACTTCAGATCTCCCAAAGAGCACAGCTGCAATCTCAGCAATGAAGCAGCTGGGGACAACTCCCACTTTGTGCTGTGATCTTTATCTTTTAAACCCGCCTATTGCCAAGACCCTTGCTTTACTTCTCTTAACACAATCACCAAATCTCCTAAATTATTCTCTCGACTCTCACACTCACCACGGTGACATCAACACATCCTTGTCTAAGGCCTCACTTTTACTGGGAAACATATTTCCTCTTTCCTACATACTCTAACTTGAGCCTCACTATCCTCGTTTAAAAACTCTCATGCTTTCAGTACCCTACCTCCCTACGACCATCACTTGCAACATCTGCCAAATTGGCCCCCCTATCCACCCTGTCATTACGCCCTTTTCTAAATCCTATAAATGCCACAAAGACCTCCTTTAGCCGTATCTAAATTCTGTTCACTTAATGTTCCTCCACTGTAAACCCCGGGTTTACCACACAACCCCCCTACCTTTACTAAAGCCTATTGTTCATCTGCCTAGTCCTAATTCACCGTCTTTACTCTTAAATCTTGTCAATTATAAACTCTAACATAACTTTACAGGTACAATCAACAGACTCTATCACCCTATAATTTTTGCACTCTCGTTTATTCCCCTTTGCCTTTATACATAAGGAACTATGCATGCCTCTCTGCCAATCCCTAGGTACCTTACATCTTCCATACATTTATTAAATTATTGCACCAACCAATCCAAAACTATATCCACCTGCTGTTCTCTAACACTCGCGCGCTCGCGTCTTTATCCCATCAAAGACGGCTGCACTTACCCCCTTTAATTTTCACCTAACCGCGTCGCCTCACGACTTCCCCCACATCAGCAAATGGCTCTTCCTCACTCCTACAAGGATGTTAGTCCTCCTTGCCCTATAACACGGAAAAATCATCAGCTTTCCCTATCATCTTCCTCTGTCAACATTTAACAATTCCTACATAAATATATCATTCCATCTTCCAATTACCTCCTAATCTACATTTAAAAAACTCTCTCCTCCTCTCTTTTTAAATTGGTAAATCCATTTGTTCCTCATGGCTTCTTAACTTGGTAATCTCACTCCCAAAAACTTTTTTCTTATTTTCAACAAAATCTATTAGTTAGAGTAACATCCCCAACCCACTCTACTATTTGCTCTCTTTTTACATCGCATTCTAACCCATCTCTCTTAATTCTCATCTCTTTTTTCTCCATGTATACTCTTACCTCCTTGCATCACTTCTACTTTTGTAAAGAAATCTTATCATATGCTACTAATTTTATTTCCCTATTACTACTCTATTTAACATAATCATTCCAACAAATCCGCTCCTATTCCCCCATGCTCCCCACTTTACTGTAACCATACACAAAATTCTGCTAGAACACTCTAACACATAATGTTTTTTAACCTACCCCATACCTCTCTTCGACCCCTCATGGCCTATGCTTCTCCATTTAGGCCCATCTATATCCTCCAATTAGCTGTTTAATCTTCTTACCTAACTGCCTCACTCTTTTAGTTTATAAAACCTTCACCTCTCTCTTCCCTGACTGCTTCTATTCTACTTGTCTCCCATCACCTTGCTTACTCTCAGTGTTAGCTACAACTTAGAGACGTGATATGATATATCTGTGGCCCCCGCCCTATAAACATGTAAATCTGAATGTCTACTCAACAGTCTTGGATCTTCACAATATAATCCAACAAACTACTGTCATTTCGCCCCTTTTCCTCATATCGTGTAATACTTATTTTATCCTCTTTTTCTTCAATATATTGCTATTACCTATAACCTCCCAAACCCCTTTCTATAAAAAGTTTCATCAAGGGCAGGCTCCCATCTTTCATTTACAACTGGACCCACCAAACTTTACCTACCACACCCTCTCTAAAAGTTTCTCCTACTTTAGCATTCAAGTCCCCTACCACATTACTCTCTCACTTGGTTCAAAAGGCTCTATACTTTCACTTAACATCTCCCAAAAAATCTCTCTCTCTTCCTCTCGCATTCCTCTCTTCTCCAGGGTGCATACACGCTTATTAGACCACTTCCTCGCATCCAAAGCCTTTCTTTATCCACTTAATTCTTGAATTTACTACATTCCATATTCCTCTTTATCCTTCCATAAACTGATATCATTTAAAAATACTGCTACCCCTTCCTTTGCTCTAACTCTCTCAGGGGTGGATACTCCAGATTAATCCCACTTATTTCACCCCACTGTAAATCTCCTACCCCTTCAGCTTTGTTTGCTTAGGGCCAGGACATCCAACTTCTTTTCATTCATAACATCAGCAATCATCTGTTTCTTGTCATCCGCAATTTCATCCACGCAATGTAAGGCAACCCAGGTTTTATATAGTTTTTCTTCTTCTATTTTTTAGTAATTAATTTGTTATACAGGACGATAGGGGGTGTATAGCCCATTCGCTCCCGGACTTTTTAGTCGAGCTCATACGACACGCATGGCTTACGGAGGGGAAAGATTCTTTTCCACTTCCCACTGGACAATAGAAGAAAATAAAAAAGAACAAGAGCTATTTTAGAAAAGGGGAGAGAAAAAACCTAGATGTATGTTAAGATATATATATAATGCAATGTGGTCGTCGGTGAAAAGTGTGACCAAGTGTAAGTAGGAGTAGCAAGATTATCCCTGTTATCTTAGCGTGTTTATGAGACAGAAAAAGAAACCAGCAATCCTACCATCATGCAAAACAGTTACAGGTTTTTGTTTCACAGTCATCTGGCAGGACGGTAGTACTTCCCTGGGACAAAGGAATTAATGTACAGTTGCTATGGATCCCATCACACATTGGATTACTCCTTCATGATAAAGTTGATATGTTAGCCAAGAAGAGTACCCAGCCCCCCAGAAGGAGAATGGAGGAATATAACTTTCGTGTAACTGTGTCTAGCATTAGGAAGAATCTATTAGGAGGGAGAAGTAAATAATGAAAAAATGAATTGTTTATAGAAATTGCAATTAGAAGCCTGAGTAGACCTATAACCCACTATGATAACATGAACGTAGATAAGTAAGTTTATGGAGCAACGTGCAATGGGAACAGACTGACTGATGTTGTAGTGGCCAGGCTTAGGCTTGGTTACAAGTACTTCTGGCAGTCTGGGAGACAGAGAGATGATGATCAAACTAAATGTAAAAATTATGTGATCAGGATATGTCACTGTATCTTGAACACTAAAGTGCCCTCTAAATTGTCCACTTATTGAGGAATTAAGAGACAGACAGTATAATTGCCTATGTGACATGTCAAGATATCTTATTACTGAAAATAATGATACCAGATATTCTAAGCAAATTTCCTAAATTTGTTTGTGGACAGATAAGTGAATCTATATATATGAGATATAAATCCATATGTATTCATGTTAACCATTGGGGCCTATTTCCTAGTATTTTCGATGACTCGGAGAGATGTGTCGCGTTTCTGATTTTGTACCATATGTTCTTTAGTGTAATGGATCGCTTGACTTCAGAGTTTAGCTGTCTCTCAGCGTGATCTGCGTCGCGCTCGCTGCGTCATCGCTGTCGAACTCAACTTCTCATCGTCTATCGCATATGTCTCTCTCTCTGGTATGCCAAAAATCTAATCCCAGCCTGAGGGTGGGCGGTGAGGACATCCAAGAGTCGGCTTATTTTATAAGATGCACCATAGGGGGGACAAGTGGTCTTCTCCTGCCCATTATAGAAAGATGATAGGATGAACTGATGGTGTCCATCTCCATAAGAGTTCTTCAGTCAATAAAAATCATTTTAAGTTTCTTATCACATTTTAAATCTCAAAACAGCTAATGACACTCCACTGAATCTTTTAACACAAACCCTCTTTAAATCATTCCAGCTCTGTCGCCAGATCATCATTTATTCTTCATATTAATTTACCATTTGATATTTTCATCTACACCTATACAGTCGTCAATGACACAAACATGTCCATCCTCCATCATCGTACTAGACCTCTCACTAACTCATAGTAACTCATCAGATATCTCCAGTTACGACTCAACATTAGACCGCGTAAATCCCAGCGCTCGAGTGCCCCACCTCTACACTAATTCAGTCTATCACCCATCTTCTGTTATAGTAAGAATCATATGCAATTACATTCTACCATGTACTTTGTAAGACTGTCCTGCTCAGTCCGTCTCTCCCACGTTTCGTGTCATCCATCAATAGTTATAGAACATCCTATCCCGCTAATCTACTCCTGTGCAACAGCGTGTCAAACCTCATCATACATGCGCCTGTCACCAAGACTCGTGACTGTTCGCTGCACCACCCTCTGCGTGTTCACTTTCCCACCTACAACAACCTCCATCTCAAGTAAGCTCTCACTATCCACTTAAAACACCGTATATGTATATCTACTCAGTACATTCTGTGTCCTCCGCTCCACATGTGAGAAAAATATTATTAAGATTACAGACTTTGCTAAACATTATCAATACCTTCCGACTTATCAAATGAGACAAATGACTATGTGTGACGCGATTGCAGAGACCCTCTAACCACGATGTAACATACCAAGTACAGAAGTTGATCATTCACCAACGAGCAACCTGATTAATCTCTACTATCGCATACTCAATCACTCTAATATGTGCTACTCGGCATCAATTTACGCTGTGTTTGTTTGTTATTGTAATTATGAGTCTTTTTGTATCGAACTAAGCTCCCTCTGTAGTCAGATGGTTTTTAATCACGGTAGTTGTCACTTAGTGATCTCTTGGCTGTTCTGATTATCCGAAGTATTGATGCAATCATGTCTTGTTTGTACTCTCGCTTCCGTCTATTGCCCTTCCTATCCGACTTCCCTTACATTTCCCATGTAGTATTTCTTCCTACCATTTCGTTATCATAGTTGTTTCGCAGTTCTTGATAGTGACTCGCACTAACCGAGGCGTGTTAACTTTTATCCTATCACTTCCATAATTTTATATAACTCATATATCCTCTTATATCACTACCTTACTTAATCCTTTTTTCCTAAAATACAAACCATAAAATAATAATATTTCTCAAAAAACAATCCAAAATATAAACCCCCACAACTATTACCATTTTTTCCCCATTCCACGCAATTATAAAACCTAACATATCACAATTCACATCATTCTTCCCAAATTCTATTCCTCCTCCTCCTATACTTACATCACCTCTTAATTATAATCCCATTTCTACCAATGTAACGTGGATTCACTTTGTGTATGTATCTAAATAGATCTGTCAGTGTCAGAACGTCTACAATTTGTCGAATCCTCATGTTATTCGCTGATAAGCATCTCTTTCAATCCATATCTTATCCATTTGTCGTGTCATAGATTGTTGTCCAGCTCACGTGTACCCCGTTGTGTTATAAATGAACTCGCGCACGCTGTCGTGTGCGGTTGTAGTTCTCTCTCTGTACTCATATTCATACTGTGCTGTTCCTACTGGTAGTACCTGTAGAGACTGTGTGCTTCATGATTTATATGCTGCGTGGGCTTTAACCACACCCCAACTCTTCGTCAAATTCCACTCCACATTCCACAACATACTAACCAATCTTATCCATACCCCTCCACCTAAATTCCCCCAATACCTCACTAACCCACATAAACCTTTAAACACCCCCCTAACTACCCTACACACTCTCTTTACCCAACCTCCCATACCATTCCATTTCTATAACCATACTCTTCCACCCCCCTCCCCTCCACCCAATACAAATCCACCACATCATTCACCATCAACTTAATTCACAATCTCCCCAACCCCCCACTTTCTCCCCAACATATCATAAACACAACCCCTCTCCATATACCCACTTTCATTTATCAAATGTGTTAAAGCTAGATACCTCTATGACACTTCACGCTCCTCCGTCAGATCTAGCTATACAATTAACACTTCAGCTATTTCCAATACACTAGTTATGATCCGTTGTTCTCCATCATATGATGTGTGTGAACTAATGCACCGCCCTCCACTTTCATATGAGCTGCAAGTTGTCTCACACCGTCGTTGCCTGATATCACCCTTCCTCCAACCCAACATTGGCACTTATAAATAATTAACAATCATACATACAACCCACCCACCCCTTATTCGTAAGTGACTGCAATCCCTCAGAAATCGATGTTTATTACATACTACCAGAATCCATACGTATGAGTGTTGTCCGTATAGACTGAAACATCGTCTTCTATTGTTGTCATGATGAGCTGAATCTCACTCCCCCCCATCCCCTTCCACATCACGTGATATGAATAGTTACTACTAGTATTCCTGGTTTTTATCAATTTGAGACATACCAGTACGGCACTTGGTTCATGTTAGTTTCTGCTATGATCCAAAATGTACGTTTCCAATTTAGTGTTGTCTAAAATCGATAACACGCTCGATCACATGACTATATACACGTGCATATTATCTCACCCCAGTAGAGCAGTAACCACCAGTGTTGTCAGACTTATACCTCTATGTCGATGCCTCTCTCGTAACTCTCGGACCTATAAAATGTATGTGTCTATATCGCCCCACATGTCGCCCAAAGCGTCCTGTGATCCCCGCTCTACTCTCGCTGTCTCTCACGCTGCACTCAAGTCCAAACCTGCGTGCCAGTATCACATCACACCTGTCTTCGCTCCACAAGTTGTACACGTCCCGTACTACAACTGAGATCACATTTCAGCAAAAACAGCTGTGTTCCAACTTGCACAAATTTTCCATGACTATACTCCACGATCTGCCAACGTGTACGCGTCCACTCTCTCACTCACTCGTGCTCATTAATAATAACATAATTATCTCCGTGTGACAATACTCCCACCAACCACTGTCCTTGTCCTGTCTTCGATGTGTACTGATAATATTTTGCTGAACAATGAATCACGTAAGCGCAAGAAGATCCCAGAAGGAGTGTAAATAACTTTCGTGTAACTGTGTCTAGCATTAGGAAATAATTTGGGAGAGAAGTAAAATGAAAATGATTGTTAAGAAATGCAATTAGAAGCCTGGGTAGACCTAAACCCCTATATAACATGAAGAGATAAGAAAGTTTAGGAGAAACGTGCAAGGGGGAACGACTGAGAGTTGTAGGGGCCCGGGCTTAGGTTTGGGTTTACAAGTATTTTGGGCAGTCAGACAGAGAGATGATGATCAAATAAATGTAAAATTAGTTCAGGCATTGTCATTTTGAACACAAGGCTTAATTGCCCACTTATTGAGGAATAAGAGCAGCAGTATAATAGCCTATGTACATTCAAGATATTTTATTAATAAAAATAAAAAACCCAATATACTAAGAAAAAATTTCAAAATTTTGCTTGTGACAGTAAGTAAACTATAAATGTGAATAAACCCCATATTTTTGTTAACCCCTTGGGGCTAGTTCCTAGGCTTTTGTGTATCCTATGCTCTTCGCTATGGTCCACAGGATGGTTTGGGGGTACAAAAAAAATAGCCACTTCGGTAGCAAAATTAATCCCCAGCCTGAGGTGGGCGGTAGTGACATCCAAGAGTGGTTTATTTTAAAGATGACCAAAACAGTGGCTTCTCCTGCATGAAAAAAGATGATAATGACGACTGGTGTCCATCTCCATGAGTTTAAGTCAAAAAATTCGTTGAAAGTTTTTTCACTTTATTATTCTCAAATGCTAATGACAAGCCAAGATTGTAATTACCCCCTTTTTGAAAGATTCAATTTGCCGTTCATCAGTTCTTTTATTCATATGAAGACCAATGTGAGATGGAATCCACAGTATGTGCATCGCTCCACGTCCAAACCCTCCCATCCCTGTGCCTGGTTTCTGACACAACATGCCACAATTGATATTAATGAGTTAGAGCATTTATGGATGAAGAGAATCATTTAAAATTTAAAGTGTAAACCTTAGATCATGGAGCATTTGGTGAATGATAGGGCAAAAGTTCTGTTTAAAGGGGAAAGGGGCCCATTTTGATGGGCTCCAATTTCTTTATGGGCCATCATCTGTGTGACAACACAGCACTACCAGCTGCCCCAGGGGTTTGGTGTAGGGAACCCATTGTTGGTATCCCTGGGAGGGTTCATGGGGTCAAGCCCCCGTGGCCCGGTCTGTGACCAGGCCTCATGGTAAATCAGGGCTGATCACCAACGTTACTGTTAGCCTAACGTAAATAATTTTGGAGTACTCTGTGTGACTGGGTTTCACTAAGCTTAAGGAATCCGTTTGGGTTAAAAGGGAAAAACAGGAAAAAGTTGTGATGGGTCACAACTTCCTGCAAATGAACAAAAGATAAAGCCCCGGGGTGGTAAAAAGTCTGTTTCCAAGGACAGTACTTGCTCCCCTTTATTCCTATCCTCATTTCTGACTCACAGAGATGTTGCCTAGTCTACATCCTTTTGCCATACTCACATCTTTTAACCAAGCTTTTCATCTCTGTAACCATAGTTCATCTCCTTTGCAGACGACACCTGGACCCATGGAGTGACCCCCATCGAAGACACTTGAGACTCCAATGAAATCAACCAAATCTTCGAAATTTGGGCCCCTCAAAACAATAAAGAATTCAATGAGGAAAATTTCAACTTCAGATATGGAAAAATTTAAGAAATTAAATATTTTCAGGGTATACCAAAGTTCTAACCATACAATAGAGCGGAAAAGCAAGTAAAGGACCTGGGAGTGTAATTCAGAGGATCTCACCATCAAAGACCAAACAAGTTTTGCCTCTCTGCTAGGAAAAAGATAGGATGGATAATGAGAACCTTCAAAATAGGGTGCCAAACCTGTGATTTTATTCTCTTCAAATCGCATGTGTCCTAGGGTGGGGTAGCTGTCAAACGGCCCCATCAGGTGGGGACTTTCGACCCGGGGAGGAGCAAAGAAATTCATGGGACACATAAGTGGAAAGGCACCTAAAATCCCGGGAAGGTTTAAGGTTCTTGATCGTATTCCCCCCAAACCAGGTGAGAGGGAAAAACAAGATAATAACCTTTGGAAGGTCCCGGAGGTTTGGTACCAAACCCGCACCGAAAATACTCCATATGAAAAAAAAGTCTCAGCAAGAGATGCGCCCATGAGTAATTGAGAGTTTAACACAATAGAATCCAGGCCAAGACTGTTTCAATTGCCTCCCAGCAAACATAAGGATAAGGGGGATTACAATAGACCCCTGGCTTTCTTCAAGGCACTGGACAGGCACTAAAATCAGTCCCTGACCTACCAGGCTGGGGGTCGTACATCAGTTTGCATGCAGTAGCAAAAACAGCCTGGTTGATCAGATCCTGCTCCACCATGAAGCTGGTCTCAGCTGGGCCGTGGGGGCATTTGACCCCCAAAACCCTCTCCAGGTAAACTCCAGGTAAGGCGAAAAGCTTTAGTTTGATTAAGAAATAATTGGGAGGGATGGAGGAATGGTAGTTTGGAATAGGGTAATATTCCACGGAGCAGAGAAGTGCCCATTTGCCTTACTTGACATAGATCATTTATCGGGTTTTCATTTGGAGAGTGGGTTCAGTTTTTTAGATCCATCTGGAGGGGTGTTCACCACTGCTGAGGAAAATTTAAAGGGCTTCTGTGCAGCAGTTTGAATGGACTTGCCTGAGCATATTTACCCCAATTAGGATATTTCTTAAATAATTGATCTGTGATGTTCTGAATCTCAAAGGGGGGCCTCCAGAGATACCCCCATCACCTGAGAGGACACCCAAAGCCACTCCTGGGGAGACCAGAGAGGGATCAGGAGATCCCAGATGATCCAGATTCCACAGCAAACTACACCACACCACAACCTCAATGGAATGAGATTGGACCCTGGTACCCTTCCCCTATCTAGGAAACTAGCATGCTGTGGGACGAATCCAAAGGCCAAAAAGAGAAAGGGATATGAGGGAGGAGCAGAGAGTAAAGGAGGAAAGAAAAGGAGATGGGATATATGGGATAGGGGAAGGGGTGGAATTGGAGGGGATATTAGGTTCGGTCTGAGGAAGGAGACCAACAGGTTTTAATTCCCTCAGACCAAGAGCCACTTCCCCATATCATGAGCCCCCCTTGAAGAGTATGTGGTGTAGAAACATTGGGCATGTTTCTTTACACTGTTGTCTATGTTCACACCATCATAAGATGGGTACCTAAAAGTTATGGACTGGTGTGGGTTGCATCCTGGGCCAAGGCCCTAATTTGTGGGAAATGCTCAGCATAACCGAGAGGCTTTCTATATAGTAGAAGTCATTGAGGCCAGCTAGGCCTGTATACCTGTAACATGTACTTGTAGTAAAGCCACAAATAATAATTATTACATATTATAAGTAACATTTTTCACTCTCAACACTGTTATATATAGTAAATTCATTTTATATATTCTGATGAGTTTATAACTAAAAGATTAATACCTCTAACATTCAAAAATTCAACACTAACAAACATTTTTATCTCCTATGTAACTTTCAGTATGTCTCACAAGACAGGCCTTTTTGACTAAAACATTTCAAACACTCTGAACATTGATATGGTTTTATACGCCGGAGGTCTCTCAGTGTTGTCACAAGACTGCTTTTTTGACTAAAACATTTCAAACACTCTGAACATTGATATGGTTCAACTCCTGTATGTACTCTCATATGTGTCACAAGATGGCCTTTTAGAGTAAAACATTTCATACACTCTGAACATTGATATGGTTTATCTCCTGTATGTACTCTCATATGTATCACAAGACTGCCTTTTTGACTAAAACATTTCAATACACTCCTCTGACATTGATATGGTTTATCTCCTGTATGTACTCTCATATGTGTCACAAGACTGCCTTTATGACTAAAACATTTCATACACTCTGAACATTGATATGGTTTATCTCCTGTATGTACTTTCATATGTGTCACAAGATAGCCTTTTTGACTAAAACATTTCAAACACTCTGAACATTCATATGGTTTATCTCCTGTATGTACTTTCATATGTTTCACAAGATTGCCTTTTAGAGTAAAACATTTCAAACACTCTGAACATTGATATGGTTTATGTTCTTTATGTTTTTCCATATTTTTTAAACAATGGTATTTCATTTAAAATATTTTAGTCATACAACAGAAGTATAGTTAATCTTCCTTATGTACTCACATGTCTATTTCAAGATTTTTTTTCAACTATTTTGGACACCGAACCCACAGTTTTCCTTGTGTTAAGATTTATGCAAGGAAAACTTTCCCTACTTATAAGCACTAATAAAGTTTATATTGTGCATTAAAACACTATCATAATTTTTGTTTTGTGTGTTAAAAGAGTAATATATGTAGTGGAACACTGCAGATACACTCAACATCACTTTTATTATTATTTTATCTTGTTTTTATACAGATTTTTCTGAAAATTATTAATTACAGTATTACTAGCATGTATTTTTCTATAACTACCATGCATATTTTAAGCTAAATTCCCATTCACAATAAAATTGTTAATTAGGAATCCTTAGGTAGTTAAAAATTCACAGAGGATAACAGATTTGCCTTCTTGTAGACTGAAGATATAATGTCTGGCAAGACAGAACTTGGTAATTCTTCTACAAAATATTTCTGCAATAGAAACATGAGTCCGTAATAGAACAATATCCACATTTCCCAAACAAAACATAAACTCAACAAGAAAAGATTTTTTTCTATTATCACCGTTTCACTTAAATAAAATTGCCACTTTAACCCATTCACTGTCAGTCCCATATTATTACACTTAGTAGCCAGTGTCAATCCCAATACTCTGCAAATTTCTATAGCTTTCAATCTTGCGAGGAGATGCTGGTAGTCCAACATATAGAGAATAGGTCCTGAGTGGTCAGTATACATAGCATAAAAAAAAATCCTGAAGCACTCAGTGCATGAGAAAAAACTGGGACCGTGTTTTTGTTTAAAACAGCATATTTGTTTTGTATGGTATTTATGGTTGTATTCTCATTTTCTTGGTGTCATTTGACAGAATGGAAGACATATTACAGAAATAGAGATGATTTTGAATGGTTAACAAACAAAAAGCAGCTTGAAAGCGAACTCAGATTAGTACAAATGTTTGATTTTTGACGAAGTTCAGGAGTAAACAAATTCCGTCATGCATCCAAGAAACGTCAACTGGTGGGTCTAATATGCTTCCACAAATGTACTGGTCACAGACCGGGCCACGGGGGCGTTGACCCCCGGAACTCTCTCCAGGTAATATTATTTATATCATTTTTACACTAATGCAGTAGTCCGCATAACAGTAAATTTTCAATATGGAAAGCAAGCGTAATATAAAAGGGGCCTGGAGACATGACTAATAAACAGACAAAATGTTATTTTAGTGCTAGGTATGACTGCATTGTTTATTCTTGACCCTATTCTGAAATTGGCCTTTCTTCAATTTTATACGAAATTCATCAAATTACCAATTTCT
This sequence comes from Cherax quadricarinatus, assembly GCF_026875155.1. Lineage (NCBI taxonomy): Eukaryota > Metazoa > Arthropoda > Malacostraca > Decapoda > Parastacidae > Cherax > Cherax quadricarinatus. The sequence continues at coordinate 40,426,850 of NC_069429.1, read as the reverse complement.
GATCACTTTATTAGGTGGAAGAAATGGAGTTCTAGTGAAACTGTTTTGAGTTTGGCCGACTGGAACAATGGATTAATATTATAATCAAATAAAGCACTAAACTGACAAATCATAATGTGCGAGGGGGCAGTAAACAGTGCTGGAGAAATATAAACAGCTGGGTGGGGAGAGAGGTCAGAGGTGTGGGAGAAAAGGCTGGAAGAAATGCTAGGGCTATTGTCAAAGTACCTATTGTAAAACCAGTTGCAGACAAAAAGTAAAATCGTGAATAGTAAAGTCATAGGCAGTGCCAACTGTAAGAAAGGAAGAAAACTTAAAGATGATAAGCTGTGTTGTGGAGATAAATCCTGCGAGCTCGCTGTTAAACCGAGAAATCCACGAGAAAGTGAAGAACCAAAACAGAGCCTACAAGCCTCACAGGAGAGGGATAGGGTGTCATTCCATGAATACCCATATGTAAGGAGAGTCATGGCCGATGCAAGATGGAGAGCACAGACTACTGAGTATGGCAACATAATAAGAAGATGGAGCCACAACCCAAAAGTGATAATAAGTGCAATTTTGTTTATGTCATGTTCGATCCACTGTTTGCTGGCCAAAAGCCATGAAAAGGTAGAGATAACGGTAAAATAATCTAACGAATAATCTATAGGAAACCAATGATCATGCACTACCAGACCATGCAGCAGCATCCACATGTTCACTGCCTTGTACATCAGCCTTGTGCAGGGACCCAAACAGAAAAGAAGTTCCTTGTTTTTGCTGTGTACGTGGTGCATAGTTGAATATAAAGACCAATGGATAATGGGAAATCAAATTGTTAAATGGGCCTGTAAAGCACTGAGGGATCCAAATGATAACAAAAGCCTATGGAGACATACATGTAATATGGAGAAACACTATAGGATGACATACAACTGATGGTAAAAATACTACCTGAGTCTAACAATGAACCCAGACAACATGTCAGGGAACACAACCACAAACCAACACCATCAGAAAATTCTAGAACCACCCTGTAAATAAACAAAGTGACAACATGAAACATGAGACGCAGAATGATCAATATAAAAGAGAGCAAGAAGCAGTCATAGGTAGAAGAGCTTTGGCACACAGCAGTATGAGAACAACACAAACCACTGAACCTCCGTCAAAGGAAGGGAAAAGGCAGATGCTATATCAACATACAAGGGATGCAATGTAGAGAAGACATGAAGGGGAGTGAGACTTAGAGAAAACAGATGGATTAAGCAAGGTGCAATCAATTAATGGGCTTCTACTACATGTCTGAGACCAAACCTATACAAGAAGGAACCCGAAAGTCATGAGAGCGGACAAGTAATGAAGGCAATGAGTATCATGACATTGGCTAAGGAAAGAACATTCAAACTCAGCATAGAGGCTTTCAACAGAAGGGATGAATAAAGGCACCAAGGCATAAATGTAACCCTAATGATGAATGGGATCTAACTAAGAAAAGTTGCAGGAGGAATCCGCAGAAATAGACGTGGTTGCCATAATCCAGCTTTGACAAGATTAGGGTGGATACAAATGGTGGTAAGACTGCTCCCCCACAATACGATGTGCAACATTTTAAGAGGATCAGCCAACCAGGGCAAGCTCCATCAAATAGGAAATATGAGGTTTCCATGTCAACCAGCAATTGAAGTACAAGGCCAAGAAACTTAACCGAATCACATCTGGGATACATGAATCTTTGCAAATACAATAGAAAATCTGGGACAAGAGGAATATAGTGAAGGTAATAAAATGGGTTTATACACCTAGAAAATTTTAAATCCATGAAGGAGGCTACTAACAGGTGACAGTCCAAGCACCTATGTAAATCTATGGTGAATCATCTACATAAAGCAAAAATCAATATTGCGAGGAAAATGAAGTAGGTCATCCTATAGCCAAGAGACAAAAGGGGTACTGCTAGGGACACAACCTTGTGGGACTCCCTTGGCCTGAACAAAGTCAGAGGAAATGAGGTGCCAAAACAGACACAAATATGTCTTCATAGATAAGAAAGCAGCAGCAAAGTTGGTAGATTATATGGAGGCCCTAAGGAGTGGCCCCCTGAGCTTAGATGTTATAACAAACCTTCAAGTGGTGTCATATGCGTTCTCTAGATAAAAAAGACTGCTATGATGGAGAATTTAATAATAAAGGCATTTTGTACATAAGTATCTAAGTGGAGCAATAGGTCCCAATTGGAGTGTCCCAGCAAAGGCCACAATTGTGAGTCGCCAAATACCAACCAGACATCTATCCACCATTCGCTCCATCACTTGCCAGGCTACACACTGATCAGAGCAATGGCAAAAATAGAGAAGTAACAACCTTGAAGCCTGTTTGCAAAACAGTAGTACAATGGAAGATTCCCATTGTTGATTGGAGAACCCCTCACATTCAAACAAGATTGAAAAGATGAAAAGGACTGTAAGGGCTGGTAGAATGCAGATGCTGTAATATAACCGGATATGAATATCACAGGCCATTTCCGATGACCTGCAAACGGAAAGGCTGGACCCTAGCTCTAAAAGAGTAAAAGGTACATTACTGGCTCCATGCCATTAGAAGAGAAATCCAAGGGTGACTGAGTTCCTTGGCAGACCTAGAATCAAGATAATTAGGACAGAGTGAAGCCCCTTGGGAGACACAAAAATACAGTTCTTGATTTCCCCATGGCAACTTAAAGAGGTTCCACAACACAACACCAGCAACCTACAAAACAGGAGGTGGGTCTGGAGTGTACTTGCCATACAACTTCCCCATACCTTCACCCCCTTTTCCAAACCGCAGACATAGGAGAAGTTGAAGGTAAAGGTCAAAATTTAGTCATCCCAACAAGTGCATTTTCATTGCATATGAATGACAAGCAACTGCCCTTGCCCACTTAAATCCCAAAAGACAATCCGCTATCCGATTTATATTTGAAACAGACCCTATGCGCATGTTTCAAATGCATTGCAGGCAACCACACTGGAGGAACCCACCAAGGACAACACATGTCTGAGATGTCTGCCTGAGGTAGGGAGGAATATTTTTTTATTATTATTTTTTTTTTATCACACTGGCCGATTCCCACCAAGGCAGGGTGGCCCGAAAAAGAACAACTTTCACCATCTTCACTCCTCACTGTCTGCAGAAGGGTACTTTACATACAGTTTTAAACTGCAACATTAACACCCTCCTTCAGAGTGCAGGCACTGTACTATTCCCATCTCCAGGAACTCAAGTCCGGCCTGCCTGTTTCCCTGAATCCCTCATAAATGTTACTTTGCTCCACTCCAACAGCCATCAAGTATTAAAAACCATTTGTTGCTGCCCTTCACATCCTATCAAACAACGCTCCAGCATGCCAGCTGGAAGTCCAAGCCCCTCGCACACAAAACCTCCTTTACCCCCTCCTCCAACCCTTTCCAGGCCGACCCCTACCCCGCCTTCCTTCCACTACAGACAATACACTCTTGAAGTCATTCTTTCGCATCCATTCTCTCTACATGTCCGAACCACCTCAACAACCCTTCCTCAAGAGCCCTCTCGACAACAGTTTTGGTAATCCCCCGCACCTCCTCCTAAACTTCCAAACTACGAATTCACATGCATTATAATCACACACACACATTGCCCTTCAGACATGACATCTCCACTGCCTCCATGCCTTCTCCTCGTCTGCAACATTCATCACCCACGCTTCACACCCATAATAAGAGCGTTGGTAAAACTATAACTCTCATACATTCCCCCTCTCTGCCTCTAAGGACAAAGTTTCATTGTCATCCACAGACCATCCTAAATGCACACTCACTCTTTTTCCCTCATCAATTCAATGATTCACCCAACTTTCATAGACCCATCCGCTGACACGTCCACTTCCCAAATATCTTTTGAAAATACGTTCGCCTCCTCCATCCTCTCTCCCTCCAATCTGATATTTCAATCTTTCATCACCCAATCTTTTTGTTATCCTCATAACCATACTCTTCCTGTATTCACCTTTAATTTTCTTCTTTTGCACACCCTACCAAATTCATCCACCAACCTCTGCAGCTTCACTTCAGAATCTCCAAAGCAAAGTTCATCAGCAAAAAGAGCAGCTGTGACAACTCACCACTTTGTGTGTGATTCTTTTTCTTTTAACTCCACGCCTCTGCCAAGACCCTCGCATATACTTCTCTTACAACCCCATCTAAAATATATTAACCAACCCACACGGTGACATTCACACATCCTTGTCTAAGCCTACTTTTACTGGGAAAAAATTCCTCTTTCCTAACATACTCTAACTGAGCCTCATCTATCCTCGTAAAAAACTCTTCACTGCTTTCAGTAACCTACCGTCCTACACCATACCACCTTGCAACATCTGCCACCTTGCCCCCCTATTCTCACCACTGTCATAACGCATTTTCCAAATCCATAAATGCCACAAAGACCTCCTTTAGTTCTATATCTAAATACTGTTCACTTATATGTGTCACTGTATAACACCTGGTCCCCACACCCCTACCTTTCCTAAAGCCTCCTTGTTCATCTGCTATCCTATTCTCCGTCTTACTCTTATTATCTTTCAATTATATAACACTACCATACACTTACCAGGTACACTCACAGACTTAATCCCCCTATAATTTTTTGCACTCTCTTATCCCCTTTGCCTTTATACAAAGGAACTATGCATGCTCTCTGCCAATCACTAGGTACCTTACCCTCTTCCAAACATTATTAAATCATTGCACCAAACCACATACCAAAACTATATCCCCACCTGCTTTTACATTTCTATCTTATCCATCAATCCCGCTGCCTTACCCCTTTCATTTTACATACTGCCTCACGAACTTCCCCACCACTCTCTCCACACTGCTCTTTCCTCAATCCTCACAAGATTGTTATTCCCTCCTTGCCCTATACACGAATCACAGCCCCTATCTCATCAACATTAACAATTCCTCAAAATATCCCTCCATCTTCCCATACATCTAACTCTCCATTGAATAACTCTCCTCCCATATTTTTACTGACAAATCCCAATTGTTCTCTAGGCATTTCTTAACTTGTTACAATCTCACTCCAAAACTTTTTCTTATATCAACAAAATTTGTTGATAACATTCACTCCCACTCTCTCATTTGCTCTCTTTTTTTTTTTTTTTTTTTTTTTTACATTTGCTCACCACTCTCTTAACCTCTCTCTTTTTCTCATATACTCTTCCCTCCTTGCATCACTCTACTTTTGTAAAAACATCTCATATGCTAACTTTTTCTCCTTACTTATCTCTTACATCATCATTCCACCAATCGCTCCTCTTCCCTCCTGCACCACTTTCTCCTGTAACCACAACTTCTGCTGAACACTCTAACACTTCATTTTTAAAAACCTACCCCATACCTCCATCGACCCCATTGCCTATGCCCATTAGCCCATCATCCTCCAAATAGCTTTTTAAATATCTTACCCTAACTGCCCCTCTTTTATTTTAAAAAACCCTTCACCCTCTCTTCCCTGGCTTCTTTTTCTCCTTGTATCCCATCACCTTTTACCTCGGGTAGCTACAACAGAAAGTGTCGATATATCTTGGGGCCCCTCTAAAAACATGTACACCCTAAAGCTACTCAACAGTCTTTTATCTCCCAAATACAAATCCAACAAACTACTGTCATTTCGCCCTACTCATATTGTATACTTATTTATCCTCTTTTTTTTTAAAAATATGTATTACCTTAACTAAACCCCTTTTTACAAATTCCCCAAAGGGCTCCCATTATCATTTACCCCTGGACCCCAAACTTACCTACCACAACCCCCTAAAATTTTCTCCACTTTTTGCATTCAGGGCCCCTACCACAATTCTCCCACTTGGTTCAAAGGCTCCTATACATTCACTTAACATCTCCCAAAATCTCTCTCTCTGAGGAATATTATTATTATTATAATCAAAAAGAAGCGCTAAGCCACAAGGGCTATACAGCGCTGCAGGGCAGGAAGGAAGCGAGGGCATCAGGTGGTAAAAGAGAGGTGGATGAGTAATAGGTTATGGATAACAGCAGGGCAGTGGATGGTGAAAGGGTAAAGGGCAGTAAGAGACTGAGCTAGAAAGGGCTGAGGGGAGTGCATAAGGCATCATCATCAGAGTTTGTGGAGTAAATCAGTCGTTGTCAAGAAGTCAATGAGAGAGTCAGGATTAAAGGAGGGTCCATCAGCAAGAAGGGAAGGTAAAGAGAGAGTAGTAGAACGAAGATGGCATTGGAGGTAAATTCTGCGTGCTCGTTGATAGAGAGGGCAGTCTAACAGAATGTGGCTAATCGATACTGGAACTTGACACTGCTCACAGAGAGGAACAGGGTGCCTCTCCATGAGATACCCATGAGTAAGACAAGTGTGGCCAATGCGAAGGTGGGAGAGAGTGGTCTCCCAACCATGGCACTGATGACAAAAAGACGGCCAGTAACCTATACTCGGTTTAATAGAATGAAGTTTGTTACTAAGCAGAGTTGACCAACGTTGTTGCCAACGGGCGTGAAGGTGGGTAGCTATTGCAGCAAAATAGTCCAGAAATGGAACACCTCTACAGGAAACTGGTAGGTCATGTACTGCTGACTGTGCAGCAGTGTCTGCCTGGTCATTGCCCTGTACACTAACATGACCAGGGACCCAACAAAAAATATCTTTATGCTTGGTAGAGATATGGTGTAACCAAAGTTTGATACGCAGAACTAGGGGGTGAGATGTATCAAATTTTTGTATAGCCTGCAGAGCACTAAGGGAGTCTGAGACTACCACAAATGATGACACAGGCATAGATGCAATACGAATAAGTGCTGCAAGATTGGCATACAATTCAGCAGTAAAAATGCTAGCTGAAGATAGTAAATGCCCCCGCACGACGCTGTCCGGAAACACTGCGGCAAATCCGACGCTGTCTGAAGACTTAGAGCCATCTGTGTACACAGCGATGGCATGAGAATGAGAGTGGAAGTGATCAAGAAAAAGAGAGCAAGAAGCCACGGTAGGCAGTTGAGATTTCGAGCAAGGGAGTGAGAAAGAACAGACCCAAACAGCTGGAACTTCCCAGAGGAGTAGGGAAAAGTGAGATGCTACATGAACATATAAAGGGGGTTTAACTGAAGAGAAGACAAGAGTGAATGTAGGCGAAGAGAAAAGGAACGGAGCAAACAGGGGCGGCAAACAAATAAAGAATGTCTATTTAATATCGGTGACCATTCTATAAATGGAAGGATTGTAGAGATCGTGAGAGCGTACATAGTAGCGAAGGCAATGGGCACCACGGCGATCAGACAAGGATGGAACATTCGCTTCTGCATAGAGGCTCTCAACAGGGGAAGAGCGAAAAGCACCAAGGCACAAACATAATCCTTGGTGATGGATGGGGTTAAGGCTAGAGAGAGTAGCAGGAGAGGCCGCTGAATAAATCTGGTCACCATAATCGAGTTTCGATAAAACGAGGGCTGAATGTAGGCGAAGCAGAGTTCGACGATCAGCTCCCCAGGAAAGATGAGCAAGGGTTTCAAGAAGGTTTAGCCAGCTGTGGCAAGTTGCCTTCAGAGAGGTAATGTGAGGTTTCCAGGATAACCTACGGTCAAAGAGAAGGCCTAGAAACCTGACTGAATCACGATCGGGGATACGGGAGCCATATAGATACAACTTAAGGCACCTAAAATGGAGGAATACAGCAAATAATATTGTTGCAGTAATAACACCAGGAGGCAGCTCTGATGAAAACTCACACTCACACGAGCTTTTAAATCTCTGCACAAAATTCAATTTAAACCAGCAAATAATAGAGCCTACTAGACTGGAGAATACACTAGACCTCATATTCACTAACAATGATGATCTGATAAGAAATGTCACCATATCAAAAACAATATACTCAGATCACAACATAATTGAGGTTCAGACATGTATGCGAGGAGCCCCAGACCGACAAAATGAACTAGTCACGAGGGAGCATTCACCAAATTCAACTTCAATAACAAAAACATAAGTGGGACCAAGTAAACCAAGTCCTAACCGATATAAGCTGGGAAGATATACTAAGCAACACAGACCCAAACTTATGCCTAGAACAGATTAACTCGGTGGCACTCGATGTATGCACAAGGCTTATTCCTCTAAGAAAAAGGAGGAGTAGATGTAAAATAGAAAGGGGACAGGCGCTCCCTTTACGGGCCCACGGAAAAGAATAACAGAGCGGCTAAAAGAGGTCAATATATCTGAAATGCGCGGGGAGACACTGGTCAGAGAAATTGCAAGCATCGAACTATAAGCTAAAAGAATCCTTTAGGAGCCCAGGAATCGCGGGAAGAACTAAAGCTATAAATGAAATCGAAAGAAACCCAAAGTATTTCTTCTCCTATGCCAAATAAAAACCCGAGAACAACGCCCAGTATTGGGCCCCTACTTAAACAAGAGGGGTTTCCTACACAGATGACAGCAAGGAAATGAGTGAGCTACTCAAGTCCCAATATGACTCAGTTTTAGCAAGCCGCAAACCAGACTGAGAGTCAAGATCAAAATGAATTTTTATGAGAGACCCCACAAATTTTGATTAACACAAGCCTATCCGATGTTATCCTGACGCCAATGACTTCGAACAGGCGATAAATGACATGCCCATGCACTCTGCCCCGGGGCCCCAGACTCATGGAACTCTGTGTTCATCAAAACTCCCAAGAAGCCCCTATCACGAGCCTTTTCCATCCTATGGAGAGGGAGCATGGACACAGGGGTCGTCCCTCAGTTACTGAAAACAACAGACATACCCCACCCACAAAGGGGGCAGTAAAGCAACAGCAAAAAAACTACAGACCAATAGCACTAACATCCCATATCATAAAAATCTTTGAAAGGGTCCTAAGAAGCAAGATCACCACCCATCTAGAAACCCATCAGTTTACACAACCCAGGGCAACATGGGTTTAGAACAGGTCGCTCCTGTCTGTCTCAACACTGGATCACTACGACAAGGTCCTAAATGCACTAGAAGACAAAAAGAATGCAGATGTAATATATACAGACTTTGCAAAAGCCTTCGACAAGTGTGACCATGGCGTAATAGCGCACAAAATGCGCGCTAAAAGGAATAACAGGGAAAAATCGGGCGATGGATCTATAATTTCCTCACTAACAGAACACAGAGAGTAGTCGTCAAAAAGAGTAAAGTCCGAGGCAGCTACGGTGAAAAGCTCTGTTCCACAAGGCACAGTACTAGCTCCCATCTTGTTCCTCATCCTCATATCCGACATAGACAAGATTTTCAGCCACAGCACCGTGTCCCTTCCTTGAAGTGACAAACCCCAATCTGCATGACAGTGTCCCTTTCCCTTGCAGACACTGCAAGGCCCAGGCGGACATCAACCAAATCTTTCAGTGGGCTGCAGAAACAATATGAAGTTCAACGATGAGAAATTTCAATTACTCAGATATGGTAAACATGAGGAAATTAAATCTTCATCAGAGACAAAAAAAATTCTGGCCACAAAATAGAGCGAAACACCAACGTCAAAGACCTGGGAGTGATTATGTCGGAGGATCTCACCTTCAAGGACCATAACATTGTATCAATCGCATCTGCTAGAAAAAAGACAGGATGGATAATGAGAAAACCCTTTAAAATAGGGGGGCCAAGCCCATGAAGACACTCTTCAGGTCACTTTTATCAGGTGAAAATGCTGCACTTAACAGCACCTTTCAAGGCAGGTAAAAATTGCCGACCTAGAAAATGTACGAGAACTTTCACGGCGGATAACGAGAAAAAAACACCTCAATTACGGGGAGCGTTTGAGGTTTTCTAAACCTTATTCCCGGAACGCGGAGGGAGGAAAACATGATTATATACACCTGGAAAACCTAGAGGGTAGTACCGAACTTTTCAACGAAAATCACCCTACGAAAGCAAAAGACTTGCAGAGATGCACCCCTCCCCCCAATGAAAAAACAGGGGTGTCACTAGCATGTTAAGAACCATACAATAAGTTCAGGGCCCGAGACGTTTTAACTCCTCCCCGCACACATAAGGGGATTTTCCAAAAGACCCCTGGCAGTCTTTAAACTGGCACTGGACAAGCACCTAAATTTATTCCTGAAACACCGGCTGTGGGTCGACATTGGTTTGCATCGCCAGCGCAAAAGCCGGTTGATCAGGCGCTGATCCACCAGGGGGCCCCGGGTTTACAGACCCCGGCCCCGGGGGCATTACCCCCCAAACTCTCCCAGGTAAACTCCAGGGAAAGGATGAACGGAGATGACAGAGCATCTAGTAAAGTAATTTGGTGAGTATTGGTACTTGAAAATTTAAACCCATGCGTGTTGCCCAAGTGGGTAATAATTCACCACATGCTGGAGAGAAACTGCAATGAATGACAATCATCGCCTGAAACAAGCAATAGCGAAGTCGATCAACATATCGTTATGACCAAATATTGGGTGGAAGAACAGAGGCCAAATCAATTTAAACAAGGAGAAAAAGTGTTGTGCTTAGAACACATCCCTGAGGACACCTCAGCTTGGGACAAAGTCGGGGAAAGAACATTATTCTGACCCAACACGGAAATGTCTGTCCAGTTAAAAAGTTCTTAAGGGGAAGGATGGTAGATTGCCTCGGAGGCCCTAAGGAGCGGCCTGGCCAAAATATTAATACAACCAATTGTGTCAAATCCTTCTCAAGGTCACAAACAAATGGCAATAACTGAGTGCTTTATTCGCAAAGGGCAATTTATGGCAAAGGCATTACGGACAAAGTATCCAAGCGTAGTAAGGGGTCTATGGGTAGAAACGGCCCTTACAAAAGCCAGATTGACTAGCGGAGAGACTGTTGTGTGTCTCTTAAATACAACATTAAAAGTCGATTTAATGAGACTTCCATCACTTTGCAAAGCTGTACAAGTCAGAGTATTGACATAGTGGGAGGCATCATGTCCCTGATACCCGTTGTTGTGGAAAGGGAGAACAATGGAAGATTTCCACGAGTCTGGGGAAGAACTCGTTTTGCCCAAAATAAGATTGAAGAGGTGTAAGAGTACTTACATGGTTGACCCGATGAAAATGTTGTAACATATAGAAAAATGAATGTCGTCAGGTCAAGCTAGCCGATTAACGGCAAGAGCTGAGAGCATATCTCATGTTCTTGAAGTTTAAAAGGCAACATTATACTGTTTTTCTCTGAGAGAAGAAAAGTCCAAGGGTACTAACTCTCTGGTAGACTTTGAGGAAAGAAACGAGGGGCATAGATGGAGCCCCCGGGAAATATGGACCAGATGTGTGCCAAGTTCAATGGCAATGTCGAGAGGGTTTGCTACATCAACACCAGCGACCCGTAGAACAGGAGCCAGGTCAGGAGAGTATTTACCACTCAATTTCCTCACTTTTTTCCAGACTGCACTCATACAAGAAGCATAGGTGATGGTGGAAACATAGTCTCGCCAGCAAGCGCGTTTAGCTTCACAGATGACACGGCGAGGTTTTTTTCCACAATTCTGGTAAACAGACATATGACCTAGCCAGAATCACTGTTGGTCTAGGAAACAGGAAAAAGACAGAAAGACAGTAGAAGCTGTGGTAGTGGGACACTTGTTGTTGTTACAGGTGTAACAGGTGTTTGACCACTAGTTACAGTAGGTCTCTGTGACAGAGTTTTGCGGCAGATAGCCTGTACTCCTGTCCACCTTAATTGTTGATTACTAAAAGTATCCAAAACATTTTTAATTTCATCCTATTCGATAAATCCGGTATTCAATGAATTATATCGCAAAAATTTTGCCTCGGTGTCCGATCGAAAACCCGGTAATCGATACAATTCGTACGAAACGTGTCCACGTGTGGCCTGAACTGCCCGTGTGGTGTGACCAGTGTTTTTTACAAGCCAGCCAGTGTGCGCCGCATCTCAGTATACATTGGTACATTACCATAATATCCAAATTATCACTGTTTTGGTGCTTGTTTTCTGCTAAATAAGTCACCAAGGGCCCCAGAAAGCTTCAAGTTGCCAACCCTGTAGTAAAAAGGGCGAGAATTAGAATGAAATTAAGAAGATTTTTGAAGGGTTTGGGACTAACCCTGAGAAGCCTATGCCAGTTGTGGAATCCATTGTGCCTACATCAAAGATTAAGGAAATGTTTTGCAAAGTGGGTTGAACTGCAAACCTTTTTGGATGAAAATCACCCGACACAGCTTTACAAGCCGTGCTGGTGACTATTACAATGACAAAGTTGTGGCCCATTTTAGACAAATCTTAAAGGAACAGGAGGTACAGGCCACTATGGACAGATATGTTGTGCAACAGAAATCCAGTGACTCTCAAAGCTGGTCCTAGTGGCATTAAAAAAGAAAAAGGAAGTAACCCTGGAAAAGGACTTGCTACCTCAAGTCCTAATGGAAGGGGATTCCCCTTCTAAACACTAACACCTCTTCCCTCCTCCCATCCCATCAATCATCACCAGATCTTCATTAAAGGTAAGTGTCAATTGTTTTATTGTTGTTGTAATTATTCTATTGCATTAAACTTAATATTTCATGTAGTAAAATTTGTCTTTTTTCATACTTTTGGGTGTTTTGCACAGATTAATTTGATTTCCATTATTTCTTATGTGGAAAATTGATTCGCTTTACGATATTTTCGGTATTCGATGAGCTCTCAGGAATGGATTAATATCGAATACTGGGGGTCCACTGTATATATATCAAACACGGTACCTCGTAAGATGTATATATACGGCCGTGACAGTCAAAGGGTTAACCCTTTGACTGTTTCAGGCCCCTTTCTGAAACTGTCATTCTATGTCGCTCAATTTTTGAAAAAAAAAAATTATTTTTTCTTATGAAATGATAGAGAATCTTTCCCGATGGTAATGACACCAAAAGTTCGAAATTTGGTCGAAAACTCATGGAATTATGCTCCCGCGAAGCTAGCGGTCTCGGCGACATATGCGTATCGGCGATTTCGCCGACTTTGAGCCCTATTTTCAGCCAATTTCATTGTTCCAGTTGACCAAATTCATAGCTATTTCTTTAGAACTCCATTTTATCTATCAGCTGATATCAGTAATATGTTTTCCATTTTATCACCTAAGACCATGAAAACGCGAATACAATGATAAATACTATACGAAAATACACCTCAACGTCGGCGTTTTATTCCAAAAAAACGATGTTTTTTTTTTCTCATTACGCAATGTGTGCTGCAGGATTTTTTTTGTGGTGCACACTGACCACACAGACCCATTCTCTCACATGTGGGCCTACCAGCTTTCTCCTGCTTGATTTGAAGCTGCTAGAATTATTGAATATACAGTGGACCCCCGCATAACGATCACCTCCGAATGCGACCAATTATGTAAGTGTATTTATGTAAGTGCATTTGTACGTGTATGTTTGGGGGTCTGAAATGGACTAATCTACTTCACAATATTCCTTATGGGAACAAATTCAGTCAGTACTGGCACCTGAACATACTTCTGGAGTGAAAAAATATCGTTAACCGGGGGTCCACTGTATATACGTCAGAAACATTGGCTCGTAAGACGTATTTATATGTCGAAACCAGTCAAAGGGTTAAGGTAGTCAGATGGATGGGTGTTTGCGCTTGGTATTTTGTTCGCTAGATTTCTTCCTATGGTGGAGAAGAAAACATTAAGTCTGTTCGTTGTTTCAGTAGGTGTGAGTAGGGGTTCATCTGATTTTGTTAGTTTGATTGTTTTGGTTATGGTTAACTTTTTAGTTCCAAGAATTTCAGATAGAGTTTTCCAGGATTTTTCTTATCACCTTTGATGTTATGTAATCTATTTTCATAATACAATTTTTTAGATCTTCTTATAAGGCTGGTAAGTGCTGGCGAGTAATATTTAGACTGTTCTCTACTTATCTGACCCATTCTATACTGTTTTTTTATATCTGTGCTTTGTGTTAATGGATTTGAGGATGCTTGGTGTTAGCCAGGGATTATTCAGTCTCTTTGCTGTGATGTGATTAGTTTTTTGGGGCAATATTTGTTATAGAGGCTTTGGGATTTTTTTTAGAAAGTTATTTATACATTCATTCATATCTGTATATGTTTCGAGCTCATTTTGCCAATCGATGTTATTCATAGCTGCTATAAAGTTGTTAACTGCTGTCTCGTTATGTAGTCTGAAGGTTACTTTAGTAATGTCTTGTGGCAGTTTCCCCAGATTAGTTATGAGAAAGGCAGGGTAGTGGTCTGTAGTTTTGTCAGTGTTTTATCCCTAAATTTTAAAGGGATAGGGGTGTTTGTCAGATGGTGGTCTATAAGGAAAATGCTTGTCTCGGTGATTCTTGTAGGTTTAGATATTCTGGTAGCAACAGGCAATTACCCCAATATGCTTGTAAAATTGGTTACTTGTGGGCCCTGGTCGTGAGTTGTTTATGTTGAAATCTCCTGTTAGTAGTAGGTGGTCTTTATTCATGTGTGCATCGTAATAAAGTTTCCAAGTTTTTCACTAAAGTGGTAAATGTTTGACTGGTACTATGTAGATGTTTATAACTGTGAGGGGTTTTTGCAGGTCTTTTGATTTAAATTTGTCTATGATACATTCTCCATGTTCCTCCCTTGTGCAAGATTTATTGATACACTTGAGTTGATTTGAGTAGTATATAGCTGTTCCTCCCCCTTGCTAGTCTGTTCTACAGTTGTGTATGGCCATGTAGCCAGGAATGGTATAGACATCTGTAATATTTAGGCTTAAGCCAGGTTTCTGTAGTGTGATGATTGATATATTAGAATGAAGGGAATGAGTAATGCTTGAGGTTGTTCATAATGTGTGCTCAAGAATCTGACATTGTAGTTAAAGATGGTTATGTTTTTGTTTGCACTGATTAATGTCTTTGCTTAGTCTGCTGTATAGTAATTACAGTTGCTGTTTGATTCGTGTAATTCATTCAGTAAAAAGTTTACAACAGGATCTATGCCTGTAATCATAGGATGAGAGTAATTTTACAAACTAGATTTTCTGAGTAAAATAATATAAGAGTTATACTGAATCTACAACTAGACTTATGAATAAGATTGTAATTATTCTAAAACTTGTAAAAATTTAAAAGAAAAAGGGATTATTACTGAATAGATAGACTCGATACAGAATAGTATTGAATAGCACCTTAATTATTTTAACAAATGTGAGTTTATGAACTACAGAAGATATTTACAGCTAAAATAAAGGAGCTAGTGAATATAATAATAAAAGAATGTATTAAAAACAAAATCAGAGCACCTGAGGCAGTCAATAGCACCTGGAGTAATTTAATAAATGTGACTATATGGACAAGAAGGAAAAAAATATTAAATCTCCTGAAAGTAGCCCTTTAATTGTTGTTTGAACTAGGAGTATAGCAATTACTGAATAAAGGGCAGTACAATGTATTGGTATATAGAGAATTATTTCAGGAGAAATGTAAAAAGGGACTAAATTAAGTAGTGGTAAAACGACCTTTAAATAGATTGACACTATGATATAAAATTAATCTGAGAGTACGATTTGCCTTATAACATAAAGTTTGAGCAATTAATATCACTAAAGAAATATTATTTGAGGTAGTTAATACTAGCTAGTGGAAGATGGTACAAGGAATTGCACAGTAGTGTAGGAGGAACATACACTAGTTTGCTATTTGTAGTTTGGGAGCAAAGGGAAAATTAGGTAAGATTATGAAAGAATTACAACAGTGCTTAAGAAGGAATAAATGGTAATACAGATATTATTAAAGAGTAGGTATCTTATTAACAAGTAATAAATTGTGAAAGGAAAATCTGGGAAGATAACACAAATTTGGTCACACAAGGAACTATGTGGGACACATGGGATAATGAGGTAGTAAATACTATCCAGGAGATAGTGCAGGGATTAGTTCAATAATGGCATAATAACATACACTAATGTAGTACAAGGATTTGGTCACTAATATCAGTCAGACTCTGTAATGTTTGCATCATGAAGGGAGTTTGCTAGTTAATTTTCATTTGTAATATAGTACACACGGCCTACATTTGTTTTTCTTACAAGAATTTGTCCATCACGTACAAAGCACTGGTGAATTTTATCATTATTCTCACGTTTCAGTTTTCTCACTTCTGTCGTTTTTTGTGAGACTCATTTATGTATATATCTTTTTTTTTTGCTTTAATAGATGAACTTATTAAATTTTTTTTTCTGTCTTGTGTGTGAAATCTGAGCATAACACTTTTTCTCCCTTGGCTCCCTAGTAACCGTGATTCTTTTATTTCCGACACTGGTACATTAACATGTAGGTGGTCGCGTATGATCTGGAGAGTTGTAGCTTTGCAGTTGGTATAGTTTAATTCACTAGGAAAGAGTGGACTGTTTATCACTACTGCATCAGCTAGTTTATCTTGCTCGGGCCTTATCATCTTGGTAAGCAAAATAATTGTTCAATTGGGGTACCCAAATGTTTATTTTCCCATCCTTGATGGCATCTTAAATCTTCATGTTTAGGGAAGCTATTTGATCTGTGTGACTGGCTATTTCTAATTGGGGGGTCTTGCCAAAATCAGTCATGCAAGTTGATGTAGCAATAACAATATTTCAGGTCAATAATACATTTTTTTCTCTGCCTGATTTGTGTGTGGTACATTTAGTGATTTAGGGAGTTATTAAGAAATAATAATTCTCTGTGCATTTTATTAATCATTTAATTTTCTTATGTGCTTTGTTGTGTATTTCATTAGACGGGTGGGTGGAGTCTGTTTACCAGTCTCGGAAACCTGCCTGTAGGTATTACTGATGGCTTACCTTTTCCAAGTGTTTACCTACTACTAGGCAACAAAAGTTATGGGTCTTCTCAAAAGTGAGGAATGTTTGCATTGGAGGGGACCTGATTTGCAAAGTTTTAGAGTGAAACCCAAGTTACCGTGACTGGAAATTTTTCAATGTGTCTATGACTAGCAAGGTGAGCAAGGGAAAAACTTCTGTGCCTTACCTTGATCTTTCTCCTGACTTTGGTGATGATTTGGGCCTGGGAAGCCTGTTCATTGAGTCTGACCTGCAGTAGACTCTGGGCAATGATGAACCACCCCCGGGTCAAACCCAGTTTAGGGGGATTCTTGGTGATGGCATGGGAGTGAATACCCTGACTCTAATGCAGCTGGATGAGATCCAGGGACGTGGTGACTCCCTGAAGGCTGTTCAGTTGCCATTGATACAGAGGAAGTGGTTCCCATGCAGTCATGTGAGAGTCTTTTGGGGGAAAAGGTTCTGAAATTTTTACAGATTCCATTATTATTATTATTACAATCAAAAAAAAAAAAAAAAAAGAAGTGCTAAAGCCACAAGGGCTATACAGCGCTGTAGGGTAGGGAAGGGAAAAGTGAGGTATTGGGGGGCAGAAGGGGGAGAGATGATCCAGTAGGTTACAGAAACAGCAGGGCAGGGGAGATTGCGGGGGTAGAGGGTAGCAAGAGATTGAGGTAGAAAGGCTGAAGGTATCAGAGTTTGTGAAAAAGGGTCAGTTGTTGTCAAAAAGTCAATGAAGAATCCGGATAAAAGGTGGTCCATCAGCAAAAAGGGGAAGGTAAAGAGAGAGCAGCGGAGCGAAGACGACGATGGAGGAAAAATTCTGCGTGCTCGTTGATAAAGTGGGCATCTAACAGATTTGGCTGACCGTTTAATGGAACCTGACAATTCTCATAGCGAGGACAGGGCGCATCTCCATAAGATATCCATGAGAAAAAACGAGTATGGCCAATGCCAAACGGGAGAGAGTAGCCTCCCAACCTTGACAGGGGTGACAAGAAGACGGCCAGTAACCTATACTTTGGTTTAATAGACTGATGTTTGTTACTGAGCAGAGTAGACCAACGTTGTTGCCAACGGGTGTGAAGTGGGTAGCTATTGCAGCAAAATAGTCCAAAATAGAATACCTCTATATGAAACTGGTAGGTCATGTACTGCTGACCAGCACAGTGTCTGCCTGTTCATTGCCTGAATGTCAACATGACCAGGGACCCAACAAAAAACAATTTCTTTATGCTTGGTAAAGATGCAGCATAGCCAAGTTTGGGATATGGAGGAATAAGGGGTGAGGTGTATCAAATTTCTTTATACCTGTAAAGCACTAAGGGAGCGTGAGACAACCAAAAATGATGACACAGGCATGGGACACAATACCGATAATTTGCTGCAAGAATGGCTATAATTCAGCAGAAAAAAATACTAGCCAAAGATAGTAAATGCCCTCGTACGACACGTAGGAAACACTGCTGCGAATCCAAAGCCATCAGAAGACTTAGAGCCATCTTGTACACTGCAATGGCATGAGAATCAGAGGGGAAGTGGTCAAGAAAAAGAAGAGCGGGAAGCTACCATAGAGAGTTGGGCTTTCGAGCAAGGAAGAGAGAAAGAACAGACTCAAACAGCTAAAAACTTCCCAGGGGGGTAAGGAAAGTGAGATGCTACAAAAAACATAGAAGGTGGTAATTGAAGAGAGGACAGAGCGAATGTAGGCGAAGAGAGAAGGGACAGAGTAAACAGGGGGTGGACAAATAAAGAATGTCTCTAATTTTGGGACCATTCTATAAATGGAAAGATTGCGGAGATCATGAAGTGTACATAGTAGCAAAGGCAATTGGCATCACGGTGATCGGATAAGGATGCAATGTTCACTTCTGCATAGAGGCTTTCAAAAGGGGAAGAGCGAAAAGCACCAAGGCATAAACGTAATCCTTGGGGGATGAATGGGGTTAACGCTAGAGAGAGTAGAGGAGAGGCTGCTGAATAAAATCGGTCACCCATAATCAAGTTTCGATAAAATGGGGGTTTGGAATGTAGGCAAAGGAGCTTCACGATCAGCTCCCCATGAAAGATGAGCAAGGGTTTAAGAAGGTTCAGCTGGCTGTTGCAAGTTGCCTTCAGAGAGGTAATGTGAGGTTTTTCCAGGATAACCTATGGTCAAAGAGGAGGCCCAGAAACCTGACTGTATCACGTTCAGGGATACGGGAGCCATAGAGGTACAAAGGATGATCAGAGATGACAGAGCGTCTAGTGAAAGTAACTTGGTGAGTTTTGGTACTGGGAAAAATTTTAAAACCCCTGTGTGGTGGCCCATTGGAAACATGGGCGACCACATTTCTGGAGAGAAACTGTAATGAGTTGACAGTCAGTGCCTGCACAGGCAATAGCGAAGTCATCAACATAGAGTGATGACCAAATATTGGATGGAAGACTAGAGGCCAAACCATTTATAGCAAGGAGAAAAAGTGCTGTGCTCAGAACACATCCCTGGGGGACACTTCTGCTTGGATAAAGTCCAGGGAAGCACATTATTAACCTGAACACAGAAATGCTGTCAGCTAAAAAGTTCTTAAGGAAGGATGGTAGATTGCCTCGGAGGCCCCAAGGAGTGGCTTGGGGCCCAAAAAATTAACCTCCAAGTTTTGTAATATGCCTTCTCAAAGGGCAAAAAATATGGGAGTAACTGAGTGGTTATTCACAAAGGGATTACGAACATACATATCCAAGGTAATAAGGGGTCTATGATAAAACGGGCCATTTGCAAAAGCCCTATTGATGAGGGAGAGACTGTTGTGTGTCTCTAAATACCACACTAAACGTCCCATTAAAACCCGGCTTCCATCATTTTGCAAACTGCACTGGTAAGAGCAATGGGATGATAGTGGGAGGCTTCATGTCCCGTATACCCGGTTTGCAGAAATGAAGAACAATGGCGATTTCCACAGCTGTAAAGAACTCCTTGTGACCAAATAAGATTGAAAATGCATAATAGGACCGCAAGGGGCTG
>NC_069429.1:40375681-40406556 GCF_026875155.1 Cherax quadricarinatus | reverse complement strand
TCCCCACCCCAATCCATTAACACAAAGCACAGATATAAAAAACAGTATAGAATGGGTCAGATAAGTAGAGAACAGTCTAAATATTACTCGCCAGCACTTACCAGCCTTATAAGAAGATCTAAAAAATTGTATTATGAAAATAGATTACATAACATCAAAGGTGATAAGAAAAATCCTGGAAAACTCTATCTGAAATTCTTGGAACTAAAAAGTTAACCATAACCAAAACAAGCAAACTAACAAAATCAGATGAACCCCTACTCACACCTACTGAAACAATGAACAGACTTAATGTTTTCTTCTCCACCATAGGAAAAAATCTAGCGAACAAAATACCAAGCGCAAACACCCGTCCATCTGATTACCTTAACCCTTTGACTGTTTTCGACAGAAATACGTCTTACGAGCCAATGTTTCTGACGTATATACAGTGGACCCCCGCATAGCGATTTTAATCCGTGCAAGAGGGCTCATTGTTATGCGAAATAATCAGTATGCGAATGAATTTTCCCCATAAGAAATAAGAGAAATCAAATTAATCCGTGCAAGACACCCAAAAGTATGAAAAAAAAATTGTTACCACATGAAATGTTAATTTTAATACACACAAACTGAAAAAGGCATGCACAATTACATGACACTTACTTTTATTGAAGATCTAGTGATGATTGATGGGATGGGAGGAGGAGAGAGTGTTAGTGTTTAGAAGGGGAATCCCCTTCCATTAAGACTTGAGGTGTCGAGTCCTTTTCTGGGGTTACTTCCCTTCTTCTTTTAATGCCACTAGGACCAGCTTCAGAGTCACTGGACTTCTGTTGCACAACATGTCTGTCCATAGTGGCCTGTACCTCTCGTTCCTTTATGACTTCCCTAAAGTGTTTCACAACATTGTCAGTGTAATAATCACCAGCACGGCTTGCAATAGCTGCGTGAGGGTGATTCTCATCCATAAAGGTTTGCACTTCAAGCCACTTTACACAGATTTCCTTAATCTTTGTAGTAGGCAGCTTCTTCAATTTCTCTCTCCCCTCCTCTGAACCAGTTTCCTCAGGTCTGGCCTCTTGCTGTTGAAGTTGATCTAGCAGCTCATCAGTGGTTAGTTCTTCATTGTCCTCCTCCACCAACTCTTCCACATCCTCCCCACTAACCTCCAACCCCAAGGACTTTCCCAATGCCACAATGGATTCCTCAACTGGCATAATCCTCTCAGGGTTAGCCTCAAACCCTTCAAAATCCCTTTTGTCTACACATTCTGGCCACAGTTTCTTCCAAGCAGAGTTCAAGGTCTTCTTAGTCACTCCCTCCCAAGCCTTACCTATAAGGTTTACACAATTGAGGATATTAAAGTGATCTCTCCAAAAGTCTCTTAGAGTCAGTTGAGTTTCTGAGGTCACTACAAAGCACCTTTCAAACAGAGCTTTTGTGTACAGTTTTTTGAAGTTTGCAATAACCTGCTGGTCCATGGGCTGCAGGAGAGGAGTGGTATTAGGAGGCAAAAACTTCACCTTAATGAATTTCATGTCCCCGTAAAGTCGCTCTGCCACGTCTGTAGGATGACCAGGGGCATTGTCTAACACCAGGAGGCACTTAAGTTCTAATTTCTTTTCAGTTAGGTAATCTTTCACATTGGGGGCAAATGCATGGTGTAACCAGTCATAGAAAAAGTCCCTAGTGACCCATGCCTTACTGTTTGCCCTCCACAGCACACACAAATTCTCCTTGAGGACATTCTTTTGCCTGAACGGTCTCGGAGTTTCAGAGTGATACAATAATAAAGGCTTAACTTTGCAATCACCAATAGCATTGGAACACATCAACAAAGTAAGCCTGTCTTTCATAGGCTTATGTCCTGGGAGTGCCTTTTCCTCCTGAGTAATGAAGGTCCTGCTTGGCATTTTCTTCCAAAACAGGCCTGTTTCATCACAATTAAACACTTGTTCAGGTTTCAGTCCTTCACTGTCTATGTACTCCTTGAATTCCTGCACATAT
Organism: Cherax quadricarinatus; assembly: GCF_026875155.1. Lineage (NCBI taxonomy): Eukaryota > Metazoa > Arthropoda > Malacostraca > Decapoda > Parastacidae > Cherax > Cherax quadricarinatus. The sequence goes on along the minus strand of NC_069429.1, from coordinate 40,404,567 downwards.
TTTTCAGCTGCTTTGTGGTCCGAACTGGCAGCCTCACCATGCCTTATCACACTATGTATGCCACTACGCTTCTTAAATCTCTCAAACCAACCTTTGCTGGCCTTAAATTCACTCACATCATCACTAGTTGCAGGCATTTTTTTAATTAAATCGTCATGCAACTTCCTAGCCTTTTCGCTTATGACCGCTTGAGAGACGCTATCTCCTGCTAGCTGTTTTTCATTTATCCACACCAATAAGAGTCTCTCAACATCTTCCATCACTTGCGATCTCTGTTTCGAAAACACAGTTAAACGTTTGGCAAGAACAGCTTCCTTGATTGCCTTTCTGGTGCCCACAATAGTAGCGATGGTTGATTGGGGTTTCTTGTACAACCTGGCCAGGTCGGCGATACGCACTCCACTTTCATACTTATCAATGATCTCTTTCTTCATCTCTATAGTAATTCTCACCCTTATTGGTGTAGGGTTGGCACTAGAATCTTTCTTGGGGCTCATGGTCACTTATTTTCCAGATAAAATCACCAAAAACACTGTAATAATACAAAATGTTCCGATTGTATGCTTGGATGTTACCGCGGAGGCTGGCTGGTAAACAATGCCACCAGCGGCACATGTGAGGCTGGCTAAGGGCGCACATTGGATGCGTCTCGGACGAACATCGGTGAGCGGGTTTTTGAGCGGCATGCGAGGCAAATTTTTTGCGATAAAAGCGAGCGGTATGCGGATTAAACGTTATGTGATGCCAACAGTATGCGGGGGTCCACTGTACAGTGGACCCCCGGTTAACGATATTTTTTCTCTCCAGAAGTATGTTCAGGTGCCAGTACTGACTGAATTTGTTCCCATAAGGAATATTGTGAAGTTGATTAGTCCATTTCAAACCCCCAAACATACCCGTACAAACGCACTTACATAAATACACTTACATAATTGGTCGCATTCGGAAGTGATCGTTATGCGGGGGTCCACTGTATACTCAATAATTCTAGCGGATTCAAATCAAGCGGGAGAAAGCTGGTAGGCCCACATGTGAGAGAATGGGTCTGTGTGGTCAGTGAGCACCACATAAAAAAAATCCTGCAGCACACATTGCGTAATGAGAAAAAAAAGACATCGTTTTTTTGGAATAAAACGCCGACTTTGAGGTGTATTTTCGTATAGTATTTATCGTTGTATTCGCGTTTTCATGGTCTTAGGTGATAAAATGGAAAACATATTACTGATATCAGCTGATAGATAAAATGGAGTTCTAAAGAAATAGCTATGAGTTTGGTCAACTGGAACAATGAAATTGGCTGAAAATAGGGCTCAAAGTCGGCGAAATCGCCAATACGCATATGTCGCCGAGACCGCTAGCTTCGCGGGAGCATAATTCCATGAGTTTTCGACCAAATTTCGAACTTTTGGTGTCATTACCATCGGGAAAAAGATTCTCTATCATTTCACAAGAAAAAATAATTTTTTTTTTCAAAAAATTGACCGACATAGAATGACAGTTTCAGAAAGGGGCCGTATATATACATCTTACGAGGTACCATGTTTGATGTATATACAGTGGACCCCCGGTATTCGATATTAATCTGTTCCTGAGAGCTCATCGAATACCGAAAATTTCGAAAAGCGAATCAATTTTCCTCATAAGAAATAATGGAAATCAAATTAATCTGTGCAAAACACCCAAAAGTATGAAAAAAGACAAATTTTACTACATGAAATATTAAGTTTAATGCAATAGAATAATTACAACAACAATAAAACAATTGACACTTACCTTTAATGAAGATCTGGTGATGATTGATGGGATGGGAGGAGGGAAGAGGTGTTAGTGTTTAGAAGGGGAATCCCCTTCCATTAGGACTTGAGGTAGCAAGTCCTTTTCCAGGGTTACTTCCTTTCTTCTTTTAATGCCACTAGGACCAGCTTGAGAGTCACTGGATTTCTGTTGCACAACATATCTGTCCATAGTGGCCTGTACCTCCTGTTCCTTTAAGATTTGTCTAAAATGGGCCACAACTTTGTCATTGTAATAGTCACCAGCACGGCTTGTAATAGCTGTGTTCGGGTGATTTTCATCCATAAAGGTTTGCAGTTCAACCCACTTTGCACACATTTCCTTAATCTTTGAAGTAGGCACAATGGATTCCACAACTGGCATAGGCTTCTCAGGGTTAGTCCCAAACCCTTCAAAATCTTTCTTAATTTCCATTCTAATTCTCGCCCTTTTTACTACAGGGTTGGCACTTGAAGCTTTCTTGGGGCCCTTGGTGACTTATTTTGCAGAAACAAGCACCAAAAACAGTGATAATATGGATAATATGGAATGTACCGAATGTATCCTTAGATGCGTGCACACTGGCTGGCTTGTAAACACTGGCACACATGGGGCAGTTCAGGCCATACGTGGACACGTTTCGTATGAATTGTATCGATTACCGGGTTTTCGATCGGACACCGAGGCAAAATTTTTGCGATATAATTCATTGAATACCGGATTTATCGAATAGGATGAAATTAAAAATGTTTTGGATACTTTTAGTAATCAACAATTAAGGTGGACAGGAGTACAGGCTATCTGCCGCAAAACTCTGTCACAGAGACCTACTGTAACTAGTGGTCAAACACCTGTTACACCTGTAACAACAACAAGTGTCCCACTACCACAGCTTCTACTGCCTTTTTCCTGTTTCCTAGACCAACAGTGATTCTGGCTAGGTCATATGTCTGTTTACCAGAATTGTGGAAAAAAACAGCTATATCTAACTGTATTTTGGCATAGGGTTGTTTATTCAGTTTCTGTAACACTGTTCTTCTTATGAAGGACCTTTGTGAGCCTTGATCAAATAGTGTTAGCACATTGGTTTTGTGTAATTTATTAGATAACTCAATTCGAGCTATCAGGAGAGCAGTTGCTTTAAACTTATCTCTCACATTTAATGCTGTTGCTTGTTGACTTCCTGATTCTGTGGAAGTCTTCTGCTGTTCAGCGAAAGTATTTTTGCATAATGCTGTATGATGCATACCCTTGCATTTAAAACACTTCTTCAGTGAGCATTTACCTCCCTTGTGTTCACCTAAACACTCGATGCACCTTTTCAGCTGATGAACACATTGTTTATGTGCCTCCATTGATGTGTATTGAATACAATACTGTGCCCAATGTGTTCCATCACAAAGTACACATTTTGGAGTACGTTTATGTGCGACAGTTTGTTTACTGTCTGTTGTATTCACAGCTTGATAAATGCCTATATGGGATCTCCCATTCTGTGGTTTAGTGGGAGTATGTATACTCTTTTTATACTGAGCTGAAGGTTTATTATCCACTGGATTTGTGAATTTTTCATCTTGTCTCGTTGCTTGCATGCATGAAACTATTGTTTGTAAACCATTGCTAATTTCTTCACAAGTGAAATAGCGTTTATTGAACATAATATTAAATCATTCAATAGTTTGTGGTGACAACTTATCCTGTACAATACCACTGATAAACCAATCACATTGCCTTAGGTCATATTTAGCATCTAGAGATCTGAGACTATTGTCTAATGTGATTCTAAATGCCTGTAATTCTGAAAAACAATGTTTGGGTGGCTTCAAGCTTGATATTAAGACTGCATGTCTAACTCTGGCCTTGTCAGCATCAAAGTAATTGTCTGCTAAGACACGTAAGGCTATTTGATAATTGCCTTTAACCACCGGAAATGACTTAATCAGTTCATAGGGTTCTCCCTTCACAGGACATTTAAGATAACTGAACTTAGCAATCTCATCTATGTCAGTTCTTGAATTTACTATGGATTGAAAACCACTAATGAATTCTTCATAATTATGACCTTGGAATAACAAAAAGGCACAATACCGTGACTGGAACGATACACAAATAACCCGCACATAAAAGAGAGAAGCTTACGACGATGTTTCGGTCCGACTTGGACCATTGACAAAGTCACACTAACAGAGGTGGAGCAGGACGGCTATATATAGGCAGGAAGAGGTGGAGGTAGTAGTAGTAGTAGTACAAGAAATGTATATGATACCGCCAGGATGAAATTAAGACACATGCACAACACCCGGGCATCCCCATCGTACTACTACTACTACTACTACTACCTCCACCTCCACCTCTTCCTGCCTATATATAGCCATCCTGCTCTACCTCTGTTAGTGTGACTTTGTCAATGGTCCAAGTCGGACCGAAACGTCTTCGTAAGCTTCTCTCTTTTATGTGCGGGTTATTTGTGTATGACCTTGGAAAATAAGTAATGACAATGTAGGTAAGCTTGGTAATGGGACACTTGTTGTTGTTACAGGTGTAACAGGTGCTTGACCACTAGTTACAGTAGGTCTCTGTGACAGAGTTTTGTGGCAGATAGCCTGTACTCCTGTCCACCTTAATTGTTGATTACTAAAAGTATCCAAAACATTTTTAATTTCATCCTCAGATGGGTCTGATTCAAGAAATTCCTTTTCATAATCTGTATAGTCTGAATTAATTATTTTCAGACGTTGTGTAAGTAATTCAAATTTGACCTCAAGATCATCAAAATCTATGTTTGTATCTTGAGTTAATCCTATACAGACTGAAATTAGATTTTCTAATTGTGTAATCTTAATCTGTAAAGACTGAAACTGAGTTTTCAAACAAGCCATTTTAATGGTATTACCTGGAGTTTACATGGAGAGAGTTCCGGGGGTCAACGCCCCCGCAGCCCGGTCTGAGACCAGGCCTCCTGGTGGATCAGAGCCTGATCAACCAGGCTGTTGCTGCTGGCTGCACGCAAACCAACATACGAGCCACAGCCCGGCTGATCCGGAACTGACTTTAGGTGCTTGTCCAGTGCCAGCTTGAAGACTGCCAGGGGTCTGTTGGTAATCCCCCTTATGTGTGCTGGGAGGCAGTTGAACAGTCTCGGGCCCCTGACACTTATTGTATGGTCTCTTAACGTGCTAGTGACACCCCTGCTTTTCATTGGGGGGATGGTGCATCGTCTGCCAAGTCTTTTGCTTTCGTAGTGAGTGATTTTCGTGTGCAAGTCCGGTACTAGTCCCTCTATGATTTTCCAGGTGTATATAATCATGTATCTCTCCCTCCTGCGTTCCAGGGAATACAGGTTTAGGAACCTCAAGCGCTCCCAATAATTGAGGTGTTTTATCTCCGTTATGCGCGCCGTGAAAGTTCTCTGTACATTTTCTAGGTCGGCAATTTCACCTGCCTTGAAAGTGCTGTTAGTGTGCAGCAATATTCCAGCCTAAATAGAACAAGTGACCTGAAGAGTGTCATCATGGGCTTGGCCTCCCTCGTTTTGAAGGTTCTCATTATCCATCCTGTCATTTTTCTAGCAGATGCGATTGATACAATGTTATGGTCCTTGAAGGTGAGATCCTCCGACATGATCACTCCCAGGTCTTTGACGTTGGTGTTTCACTCTATTTTGTGGCCAGAATTTGTTTTGTACTCTGATGAAGATTTAATTTCCTCATGTTTACCATATCTGAGTAATTGAAATTTATCATCGTTGAACTTCATATTGTTTTCTGCAGCCCACTGAAAGATTTGGTTGATGTCTGCCTGGAGCTTTGCAGTGTCTGCAATGGAAGACACTGTCATGCAGATTCGGGTGTCATCTGCAAAGGAAGACACGGTGCTGTGGCTGACATCCTTGTCTATGTCGGATATAAGGATGAGGAACAAGATGGGAGCGAGTACTGTGCCTTGTGGAACAGAGCTTTTCACTGTAGCTGCCTCGGACTTTACTCTGTTGACGACTACTCTCTGTGTTCTGTTAGTGAGGAAATTATAGATCCATCGACCGACTTTTCCTGTTATTCCTTTAGCACGCATTTTGTGCGCTATTACGCCATGGTCACACTTGTCGAAGGCTTTTGCAAAGTCTGTATATATTACATCTGCATTCTTTTTGTCTTCTAGTGCATTTAGGACCTTGTCGTAGTGGTCCAATAGTTGAGACAGACAGGAGCGACCTGTTCTAAACCCATGTTGCCCTGGGTTGTGTAACTGATGGGTTTCTAGATGTGTGGTGATCTTGCTTCTTAGGACCCTTTCAAAGATTTTTATGATATGGGATGTTAGTGCTATTGGTCTGTAGTTCTTTGCTGTTGCTTTACTGCCCCCTTTGTGGAGTGGGGCTATGTCTGTTGTTTTTAGTAACTGTGGACGACCCCCGTGTCCATGCTCCGTCTCCATAGGATGGAAAAGGCTCGTGATAGGGGCTTCTTGCAGTTCTTGATGAACACAGAGTTCCATGAGTCTGGCCCTGGGGCAGAGTGCATGGGCATGTCATTTATCGCCTGTTCGAAGTCATTTGGCGTCAGGATAACATCGGATAGGCTTGTGTTAATCAAATTTTGTGGCTCTCTCATAAAAAATTCATTTTGATCTTCGACTCTCAGTCTGGTTAGCGGCTTGCTAAAAACTGAGTCATATTGGGACTTGAGTAGCTCACTCATTTCCTTGCTGTCATCTGTGTAGGACCCATCTTGTTTAAGTAGGGGCCCAATACTGGATGTTGTTCTCGATTTTGATTTGGCATAGGAGAAGAAATACTTTGGGTTTCTTTCGATTTCATTATGGCTTTTAGTTCTTCCCGCGATTCCTGACTCCTAAAGGATTCTTTTAGCTTAAGTTCGATGCTTGCTATTTCTCTGACCAGTGTCTCCCTACGCATTTCAGATATATTGACCTCTTTTAGCAGCTCTGTTATTCTTTTCCGTCACCTGTAAAGGGAGCGCCTGTCTCTTTCTGTTTTACATCTACTCCTCCTTTTTCTTAGAGGAATAAGCCTTGTGCATACATCGAGTGCCACCGAGTTAATCTGTTCTAGGCATAAGTTGGGGTCTGTGTTGCTTAGTATATCTTCCCAGCTTATATCGGTTAGGACTTGGTTTACTTGGTCCCACTTTATGTTTTTGTTATTGAAGTTGAATTTGGTGAATGCTCCCTCGTGACTAATCTCATTATGTCGGTCTGGGGCTCCGCGCATACATGACTGAACCTCAATTATGTTGTGATCTGAGTATATTGTTTTTGATATGGTGACATTTCTTATCAGATCATCATTGTTAGTGAAGATGAGGTCTAGTGTATTCTCCAGTCTAGTAGGCTCTATTATTTGCTGGTTTAAATTGAATTTTGTACAGAGATTTAAAAGCTCGCGTGAGTGTGAGTTTTCAACAGAGCTGCCTCCTGGTGTTATTACTGCAACAATATTATTTGCTATATTCCTCCATTTTAGGTGCCTTAAGTTGAAATCCCCCAGGAGCAAGATGTTGGGTGCAGGAGCTGGAAGGTTTTCCAGACAGTGGTCAATTTTTAACAGCTGTTCCTGGAATTGCTGGGATGTTGCATCTGGAGGCTTGTAGACTATCACAATGACTAGGTTTTGGTTCTCGACCTTTACTGCTAAAACTTCCACTACATCATTTGAGGCATTTAGCAGTTCTGTGCAAACAAGTGACTCTGCAATGTACAGGCCAACCCCCCCCTTTTGCCTGTTCACTCTGTCACATCTGTATAGGTTGTAACCTGGGATCCATATTTCGTTGTCCAAGTGATCCTTTATGTGGGTCTCAGTGAAAGCCGCGAACATTGCCTTTGCCTCTGCAAGCAGTCCACGGATGAAAGGTATTTTGTTGTTTGTTGCTGGCTTTAGACCCTGTATATTTGCAAAGAAGAATGTTATCGGACTGGTGGTATTGTTGGTACTGGGGGGGGATTTTTTTTCCGGCATTAGTATCTGTATCTGTTGGTTTGGAGTGGAGGCCATTGACTGTGGTTCCACTCCAGGAATGACTGGATTTGGTGTACGATTTCTGCCATTTCCTGCCAGTTTTTTTTTCCTTCCTGGCACTAAAAAACCTCTCCCTCTTGAGTGGCTGTGGCTACCCAGGTTTTCCCATGGCCTGGATGTTTTTGTATCTTTTTGTCCCCTTTAGATGGTATGCCTGGCAATTTAAGTTATAGCACAGTCTTTCCTGTACTGAAGAGGTACACAGTTCAGGGTGAAAAAGCTTACAGGAAGGGAGTTTGCATTTTCCTGTTGTCATATGGGCATGGCATTTCCTAGGGTGGTCATAGTTGCACGTCCATCTGTTTTTCCAGATTTCCCATACCAGCAGATACCGAGTGCATAGTATGTGCACAGGCTTGGTTTCCGTTTGCCTTGGGTTTCTGTGACTGTATTCCCTGTTGGTGCATGTTTCCCTGTCTTACTTCTATCCTCCCTAGCACCAACAATGGAGCTCCCACCAGTTGTTTTTGGTAATATATCCTCACTATTGCTAGTGGAGTCCTCTTGTTTGCTATTTCCTGCGGTATTTCTAGTTTGCAATATTGGTTTTATCTTATCTTTGACTACACTTGTTTCCCTACTATGGCTCCTGTCCCCTATGAGGTTTTTTATATGTTTTCCTTCCTGCGAAAAATTCCCGACTACCTGGACAAAATCCCCAGTTTTCCCATTAGTCTCCCAGACAGCATCCCCCTTTCCCCCTTTACGTCTCCCAACAGCACTCCAGCTTCACCATTCGTCTCCCAGGCAGCACCCCCACTTAAACCTTTACTGCCCCCGGGGCAGCACCTCCAGCTTCCCCATTACTTTCCCCCAGACAGCACTATCACCCCCCCCATTTACGACTCCCGGGGATTCCTCCAGCCTTACAGTTTCTGACTACAGGGGGCCAGTATAAAGGGCAGTACCTTTCAGCCCGGATTTTTTATGTTCCCACTTTTGGTAGAAAGCTCCATTTTTTCTAAAAAAGCAGTTTGATGTGACCCTTTTAATACCCTGTGATTTTAGTCACGTTTTAAACTCTTTTGGGCATCCCCAAAAACCTTCCCTGTTTTAATACTGCTGTAGCTATTCTTGGATATCTGCAAAAGGGCAGACACCAATTTCCACAGAATGAAAATTTATCATTGGAAGCCCGTTTTTTTTACTGACCAAGACTACACCAGCTTCATAATGATTTGAATGTTGATTTACTGCAATTCACTAGAAACCTTTTGAATTTCATTAAAAACCTGCTATGGTGCCAACAAAACCCGTTTGAAACCAGTCCGGGGTTCGGACCATCAAGGTTCGGACCAGTCAAGGGTTGGGCCCACAAGGGTTGGGACCATCTACGATCTATCAGGGGGTCACTTTTAAACCAACTGGTCGGTATTTGAGCAACACATGAAGGATCACGGAAATTATCTACCCCCGAGAAATATGTGATTTGATTGATAAAAAAGTTAACTGCGTGTTGAAGAGCCGTGACTCTGGAAACCCTACAATGACGAAGGGTCGAGCCCCACCCTTGTTTATCAATCCAGCACCAACTAAAAGTGTTTAAGAACTTTACTGCTATAAACAGTAGTTTTTTTATCTTTCAGCAATAATCAGTCAGTCACACTGACCTACAAGCCAACCTCAGGGGCAATGACCATGAAGGGGACAGGGTAATATACTGGTGTTTATGGGTTGAGTTTGCTGGTTTAGCCTGACCACGATATTAAACATAAAAAGTTAAACCTTCATTCCTATACACTAAAATTTCTCTGTAAACTTAAATCACCTGAAATTACTTACACTATTAAAAGTCCCTGTTTTAAAATGTATTTGAAAGCTTACACTTTTTATAAAAGTTCCTTTAAAATAACGGAATCTATAAAAACAACTTTTCTTGTCCTTAATTTCTGTTTAAAACTTAAAACACTATGTATAAACCTCAGACAAACCGAACATTGTTGGTTGTTGTTTCATAGCACGATTTTCGAGATTTGGGGCAGTGGTGCGGTGCCATCCCCCTTTTCTTTTTGGGTGAGCACCCAGCTACCTTTTCTTTTGGGGAATGCGGGGGAGCGCCCTTTTTTTTTGGGTGGGCCCTTCTCTGTGATTGAATCTGGAGGGACTCATTTATACTGATTATATTGTAAAACACTAATTTTATAGCTTTTTTCAAAGGACCTTGGCTCGTAGGTTATTTTTACACTGTAGTACAACATATGTGGACCACAGTGTGGCCTTTATCCAGTTCGAGCACGACCAAAATGTTGAGAAATGGGATTACCAGTTAAGCTTAATTTTAAATTTAAATATAGGGAACACTTAGCTGATAAAAGAGAGCAAATCGTCTACACAGCCGCCCCTGCAGACGAGGTCTTGAATTGTTGTCGTGATCATCTCTCAACGGGCTGTAATGAGTTATAATTTGTAAGATTATAAATTACCCCTAGGGGGTGTTATGTCAGCATATTTCATTCACTGATGGCTGACAAACTTACTTGTGTGGACTCAAAAGTCTGCACCTAACTGCAGACTATAGGTTGATTACAAACTCCTTGTGACTCAAGAACTGCGCAGTCCCCTGTACTACAAGAAATTCGTAACCTACCTTGCTCTTGTAGCGTGAGCTATGGTGTTCTTCACACCTTCGACAGGTATCGGTGACTTGATAGAAGCTGAAGTGTCCTTGGATGTCCACGTCTTCCATAGTTAGGAATAGGCACACTGGTACACTATGTTCCACAAGATTGTCTTTATTGTTCACAATCTTATCACTAAAGAAGCTGATCACACTTCTCTGTAAGTGTTTATTGTGTTTTGTGAGACACTTTGTTCACACTAACGCACAGATCGTTCTTTGTTGGTTATCCTGGCATCAGTGTCACTCTCAGTAGAGTCAAAAGTAATCTGAAGACGCCACAACGCCCCACGCTGTCACTGCCCCCAGCACAAAGGAAAAGCTGACCTAGTACTTTTGCTTCCTTGCCACTTCCTCAATGAAGCAAAGCAGAATGTTTGATTCTTGCTGTCTTAAGCATAGACAACAATATACACTATCTCTACCATGGTAATAAAGTGGGAGCAGGATTTTCCTTAATTGTCCGGCTAAGGTAAGAGATGTACTGTCTTTTATTAAAATACACTCTGCAACACTGGACTGCAAGGAGCGGTGGTCGCTTCACCACATCGCATACTCGTACTGCATCTGCGATCAATTACTCGCTGTAGCAGTAAACAAGATATTTGCCCCTTCTGAGAGGCTGGGCCCCTCAGGGTCCGAAAGGGGCTGAAAGGGACTGAATGGGGCTGATACTGCCCTCCTGGAGAAAATTTCTCCACATAATGCATCGAATACCGGATTTATCAAATACCGATGCCATCGAATACCGGGGGTCCACTGTATACTCATAAATTCTAGCGGCTTCAAATCAAGGAGAAAGCTGGTAGGCCCACATGTGAGAGAATGGGTCTGTGTGGTCAGTGTGCACCATATAAAAAACATCCTGGAGCATGCAGTGAATAATGAAAAAAAAACTCCTACCGTTTTTTTCTAATTAAAATGCCGACTTTGTGGTCTATTTTCGTATAGTATTTATAGTTGTATTTTCATTTTCCTGGTCTCATTTGATAGAATGGAAAACATATTATAGAAATTGAGGTGATTTGGATTGATTTTACTATAAAAAGAACCTGGAAATGGAGCTCAAAGTGGGGGAAATGTTTGATTTTTGCCAATGTTCAAAAGTAAACAAATGATGTCATTGTCCAATAAATGTCCAACTAGCCATTCTAATATGCAGTCATGAATGGGTTGATGTTATTTACACAATTATTACAGTATTGCAGTAGTCTGCATAATAGTAAATCTTCTATTTTTTGTTTGAATAAAAATTCAAAATAGAAAGCAAGAGTAATATCAGAGGGGCCTGGAGACATAACTGATGAACAAATAAAATGTTATTTTAGAGCCAGGAATGTCTGCATTGTCCATTCTGGATCTTATTTTGAAATTGTCGTATTTTTTAATTTTCGTTAAATTGGCCAAATTGCAAATTTCTGACCATGTTATTGGGTAGTTGATATTGGTAAATGGGCAGTTTTTTGTACTCAATCGATAGAAAAAATGGAGTTCTAAAGAAATAGCTATGAGTTTGGTCAACTGGACCAATGAAATTAGCCGAAAATAGGGCTCAAAGTGGGCGAAATCGCCAATTTGTGAATATCACCGAGGTTGCTAACTTCGCGAGAGCGTAATTCTGTCAGTTTTCCATCAAATTTCGTTTTTTGGTGTCATTACAATCGAGAAAAGATTATCATTTCATAAGAAAAAATAATTTTTTTTTTCTTTTTTGAAATTTTGCGACACCAGGAGACACCTCAGGATTGGGGGTTGCGACAGTCAAGGGGTTAAAGGCACCTACCCAAATACGCTATTCCTAGCTCCAGCCAACCCCATAGAAGTTACGCTCATCATAAACACCCTTAAAAACAAGGCAGGAGACATAACTTGCCTGCTTTTATGTACAAAAAAGCTCTTAAGCATTGTCACCAATTATTTCAACACTCTTTAACAAATCCATTGAATCATCTACCTTCCCAACAATCCTCAAAATGGCGAGGGTCACTCTGATCCACAAAGGAGGTGACCAAGCTGACTTGAATAACTATAGACCAATATCTAACTTACCACTGCTCTCTAAAATCTTTGAAAAATTAATTCATAGTTGGATTTATTCCTACCTCATCTCACACAACATATTAAACCCTTGTCAGTTTGGATTCAGGAATAATAAAAGCACAAATGATGCTATCATACACATTCTAGAACTAATATATACAGCACTCGAAAAGAAAGAAGTCCCACTGGGCATTTTCATTGATTTACATAAATCTTCCAATACAGTCGACCATGAACTGCTATACTCCAAATTAATGCACTATGGTATCAGAGGCCACTCCCTCAACTACCTAAAATCATACCTTAGTAACAGAACTCAATATGTGTATGCAAATGATGCAAACTCTTCCACCCATCCAGTCACAGTAGGAGTCCCACAAGGAAGCGTCCTTGGACCAGTCCTTTTTCTCATCTACATCAATGATCTACCAAATGCATCACAGCTACTCAAACTCATATTATTTGCAGATGACTCTACGTATGTCTTTTCCCACCCAAACACAGTCGTACTGGCAAACACAGTCAATGCCGAATTGCAGAAAATATCTGCCTCGATGATGACTAATAAACTTACCCTGAATACTGATGAAACCTATTTCATTCAGTTTGGAAACAAAGCTGCGAATGATCCAAATAACATAACACTAAACGGATCATCACAAGACTCACAGAGGGAAAATTCCTAGGTATCCACCTTGACAGTAGCCTTAAGTTCCAGACACACATACAGCAAATCACCAAGAAAATCTCCAAGACTGTAGGCATACTATCAAAGATAAGGTACCATATTCCACAATCAGCTCTCTTGGCACTGTACCATTCACTCATATACCCTTATCTTACATATGGAATTTGTGCATGGGGATCAACAACATCCAATCACCTAAAACCCCTAGTAACCCAGCAAAAGGCAGCAGTAAGAATGATAACAAATTCCCACTCCTTCTAGCATACTCCACTAATTTTCAAAAGTCTGAATCTGCTCACCATTAAGAACATCCATACTTATTCATGTGCCTACTACATTCACAGAACAATACACACAAATATAAACCCTCCACTCAAACTTCTCCTCACCAGCCCAAACAGGATACATGACCACAACACAAGACACAAATCTTTTTTTGATATACCTCGTGTCCATATCACACTGTGTAAAAACTCTATGCACATAAAGGGCCCCAAAATATGGAATTAATTACCAGAAGATATTAAAGTAACCCAGTGTGAAAATCAATTTAAGACTCTTCTCAAAAGCTACTTAATTACCCTAGACTAAATGCTAAATACTCAGAACACACATACTCACTTACGTTATTCCCACATCATAACTTCAACAATCACTTTGAACCTTTTATCCATTGTTGACAGGAATATAATTGAATCATTGTTTTCACGTAAAGCATTTTTTTAATATATGAATATATCTTTTGTCTTATACAAATTTGATTCACTTATATTTAAATTATGTAAATAAAAATAATTTCTATATGAAATTTGTATATTGTGTAATACCTGAATAAATTTAAATTCCATAATCAGGAAAATAATTTTTTCATTAACCCCCAGTAATACATTTACTTTATGTTTGTGGAAAAATTAATTTATTTACAATTTCGGTCTCCCACTTCAAATATAATTAAAATTATTTTAAAATTTTCTTTTGTGGGGTGATTTAATTTTTCTTTTTTATGTTAGGTTATCGTGTTTTATTTTATAAAAATTATGAAAAAAAGCATTTGGAGATTATTATAAAATTTTTTGAAATGATTTAAATAATGTAATTGTATAAACACACGGAAATCCCTTACGAATTAATTTTTATTTATTCATGGTGGGGTTTGTAAACAAAAGGTTATCCACCCGGTGTTTAAAAATATAATTTTTGAAAAAATAATCTGGTGTTTTTTTCTTCCGTAAATCAAGTTTAGTATTTTTATTCACCACTTGGCAATCCTCTGCGCACATATTCCCCATTGGTTTTTTTCTCTTTTTTTTTTTTTTTTTATGTTTCTCTGTTTATTTTTTTTAAAAAATTCCCTTGGGGATAAGGGAAAAGTTTTTACCGTAATTCGTTTTAAGAGAACTAAAATCCCTGTGCAAGGGCTGTAACCTCCTCTTTTATTATTCAAAATGTGGGGATTTTTTTTTTGTGCCACCCGTGTAAAAATTTTGAAAGAAAATTAAGGGAGTTTTAATGAAAATTTAAAAATAAACAAAAATACACATTTATACTACGCACTTTGTATGAATTTAAAAAATATTTAGGGACAGAATACATTTTATTTCGGTAATATAAAACAGGAAATAACTTTAAAAACCCTTTGAAATTTTTGGGGGCCACAAAAATGGAGAACCCCTAGGGTTAACTACAAAAATAAATTAAACCAAACCAGGGGCATCTTGGCTTACCGTTGAAATCGGGGGAAAACTTTATAATTTTGTCAAATATAAAATGTCCGAATTACGGAAAGCTTAAAGGAATTAAAAAGGGAATTTATATATATAATATTTTAATATAGTACTCTGTAATATGTGGTCCATTGCTTACCTTGTCAGCAGTTTAGGGCTCCTCATGAACCCCATCTTCAAGAAGTTTCATATATACTCCAGCAGTCTAAAACATTGCTGGGACCTATAAATACTTTGTATGTATGTGAGGGAAAAGTTCAACAGAAGGAGTAGCGAGTATATACTAACAATATTTTTGTTTGCCGGCTACTTGTTAGGGTAGGGGAAGTCTAGCTCCCGCTATCCCCCCCCCTTTTTCCCCCACACGAAAGTGATAGTTTGATTGTCGGCTGTTTGTTACGGTAGGGAAAAGTCTAGCTCCCGCTGTTCCCCCCCCCCCCCCAAAAGGTGACGTGTGGGACTCGGTCAAACAATAATCATTGACTCACAGCTCCCAGCACTACTGTAAGTACACGCCTGCTCATATTCTAGTGGACTTATTGGTTGAAAGCTTCACTTTGGACCAATAATAAACTTAGTCCTTTCAGCCTTGATATCTCTTAAATGTTTTAATAATCACCACATCTTTTAGGTATTGTACTTATCATGGAGAGTGATTTCTTGAGCAGTGGGTAACTTGTCTCTCTTTCCAGCTTGGAATTACGGATTGGGTCACCTGCCAGCCAACGAGAAGTATTGAAGGAGACGGACTAACATCATGAGACATCCCCTTTTGGATCTACTTACCTGTGTATATGTATGCAATCGCAGGACATAACCCCTCATCATTGCAGTAGTTAAGAACCTGCTTTCCGGTCATCTGGACTGATTATTCACGGCTATAGACTCTGTGAAGAACGAGCCGTTGGGTTGTCACCAACACCTCTGATCCCCCCCCCACATCATCAGCAATGGCTACTATTTCTAAACGACGGTGTCAACCTGCACCAGACACCCCATTATCACTATATATATATTAGCGTTGAATTCAAATGTCATTTTTTCATTTCATTTTTCTTTCAAATAGGATACACCTTCATGTTTCACTGTTCTATGTTTGATTTAATAAATAATAAAGTGTTTATCTTTGTGAATTATTATTTCTTTTTCTATTCATTAATTTTCCTGAGGAGGAGCCGGCCTTGGTAATACTGACTGAAGTTGTTACAGGGCTGAGTAAGCCCTCACAAGTGGCAACCTTGCCAGGATTCGCTGACAAATCAAGATTCATCTCTATCTCGAATTTACCTTTGGAACTTCAATGCCGCATACCAAAGACAGTTACCACCAGCCATGAGTAATCATTCTCAATGGTAGGACTACAGTACAGGTATTTAAAAGATTTGGTGATTGTTTTAGTCCCAATTTATTGAAAAGTCAAGCAAGGCAGGATATACTATTTAATCTGCCACCTTTTGTAAAGCCTTGGAAAAACAACCTTTTTGGAGTTTTGAATAAAAGTTCTAGGCCCTTTTAAAGGGGGGGGCCCATTTTCCCAAGTGACAATTTGTTTCATTGGAAAAAACTCTTTTTTAAAATATCAAGGAACTTTTTATTAGGCAACCTTCTGAAATTTAGGGTAAATTTGGAGGAAGGGAGCCCCAAAAAATTCTCATTACTGTTCTGACCCCCCGGCTTTGGGGGGAACCCTGTTTTTCATTATCCAAATTTTGTTTAATTGAGGGGAAATTTGACCTCTGTTTCCCCTTTAAAGTTTAAGCGAGGAAGGAATTGAACCCGTTTTTTTAAAAACCCTTCCTTTCAGGGTCCGCCAAGGATCTAGGTTACAAGGTTAGGGTCCAAGGTAATTAGGCCAAAATTCTAAGCGCCGTAAATTTTACCATTGGAAAGGGTAGGCCCATTGAAATGGTTTCTGGGTTCCAGTGTTCCCACCATAGCTTTATAGATACATGGCTTTTGTGTAACCCCAAATAACTTTTTTTGAGGGGCCAAATGCACTATCACTATTCCCCAGGGCGAATTCTACTTTTCTTCAAACTACGTTCTAAGACTCCATGGAAGTGGACTGAATTACCAATTTCCCTATGTGTTTGGAACGCATATGGTACCATGTACCATATGGCCCCCATGGTCCCAAGGGTCCCTTACCAATGGTATTCCATATGGTACAATTTTGGTAATGTCCCAATGGTACCCTAATAGGGAGTCCCAATGTCCCCGTATAGTACTGTACCAAATGGTACTTGTACCATATGGTCCCCGTCCCAAGGGACCCCTTTAATGGAAAAAACTGTCCTGGACTTTCCTTGGTATTCCTAGGTCCCAAAACCCATATGCTGCATAGGTATGTACCTAGGGTACCCTTTATTAACAAAAAAAACCCCTTACTATGATGCCACATGCCACTTGGGAGTAATTTTACAGGTGTACAAGAATATTACATGATTTACTACATTGGCTACTTAAAATATGGCCCGCGAAAACCAAAGTCAAGGGTGACCTATTATTTTCCATAGGTATTCCCTGGTACTGTATCATATGGTACCCTGTACCATATGGTACCCTGTACCATATGGTACCTTGTACCAAAAGGTACCCTGTACCTAGTACCTAATGGTACCCGTACCATAGGTACCCTGTACCATAGGTACCCTGTCCCAAAAGGTACCCTGTACCATATGGTACCCTGCACCATAGGTACCCGGGGGTACCCCATATGTACCCTGTCCCACCATATGGTACCCTTTACTGCATGGTACCCTTACCATAAGTACAATGTACCATATGGTACCCTGTAACATATACCATGTACCATATGGTCAATAGGTGTTGGTGACATGAGACACCAGCCAAGACTGAGTGAGTGGCGTTGCAAGCTAGCTACTGACTCAGCAGTTTCCCAGACAAAGTGCTTTGTCAGCCACCTCAAGGAACACGTCAGGTTCCTGTACACTTGTAAATATATAATAGAACATTACTAATATACAACATTTTTGCATATTTTTATTGTAAACTATTGTAAACAAAATAATAATGAAAATATTAGTGTGTTGAATACAACAGTACCATATGGTACAATGAACCATATGGTACCATTGTACTGTATGGTACAATGTACCATATGGTACCATTGCATCATATGGTACCTTTAAACACCATAGGGTTACCATAAGGTACCATTGCACCATATAGTACCATTGTATCATATGGTACCATTGTACCAAATGGTGCCATTCTACCATGTACCATTGTATCATATGGTACCATTGCATCATGTGCCATTGTACCATATGGTACCATTGTATCATATGATGCCATTGTACCAAATGGTGCCATTCTACCATGTGGTACCATTGTATCATGTGCCATTGTACCATATTGTACCATATGGCACCATTGTACCATATGGTACCATTGTATTCAACACAATAACCGCACTAATATTTTCATCATTTTGTTTACAATAAACTTGTAAACAAGTTTTGTAAGCAATATAATGATAAACAAATTAGTGCAGTTATTGTGTTTAATACAATGAGTGTACACTTATACAATATACATTATACTGGTCTCACAGGCCACAAATGTTATTAGAAAAAGAAAAAAATTAGAAAAGAAAAGAAAAAAGTATAGAAAACATAAAATAAAGAAATGATTTTGCGGAAGTCACTGATGTTGCCGCCACCCGGTCATTTTGGGTCAACTTCCCGCTGCTGTATCTCTGTAAGTACTGATCAGAAAAAACTTTTTTTTGGCTTATTTCCTTCACAAAAATATACTCTTTAATTCTGTAAGAAAAAATAATTTCTTTTTTTCAAAATTTCTTGGACACTGGAGCACCACTTCAGATTTTGGCCTTGGAGCCTGAAGGGGTTAATACCCGTTTCATTTTCCCCTGGTAGTTTAAGTTATTCTTGCAAGTATGGAGGAATATCAGTTTTGGATGAATGCTGGAAGTAAGTTAGGAATAACAGGGAAAAATTTAGAAGCTTTCATTAGTGCTAAGATCCAGGAAAGAGAGAAAAAGGAGAGAGAGAGAATTGAAAGAGAAAGCCAAGAATGACAGAAAGAGAGCAAGAAAACAAAAAAGAGCGTGATAGACTTGATCATGAGGAAAGAGCTAGAGAACGTGAGGAAAGAGCTAGAGAATGTGAGGAAAGAGCTAGAGAACATGAATTAAGAGCTAGAGAACATGAATTAGGAGAGAGAGAAAAAGATCGCGAGCTCGAAAAAGCTCACCTTGAATTAGAGAAAAAGTTAACTTTCTCACAACAGCAATTAGAGGAAGGAGTAATGGAACAACGTGCAGTTAGTGCACATATTCCAACACCTAATTTACCTCCATTCACAGAGGGGGAAGACATAACTTCATACATTATCAGGTTTGAAAATACCGCTACCCTCTGTGAATGGCCTGCTGACACCTGGGCTACCAGGTTAGGAATGTTATTTTCTGGTACAGCTTTGAATATCTATGCAACTTTGTCGCAGGATATATGTAATTATAACCTACTGAAGAAGGCAATCCTTAAAGCATATCAGAAAACCACCAATTCTTATAGGAAAGATTTCAGGTATGCCACCTTACAGCCTGGCCAGAACTTTCAGCAGTTACAGGTAACACTCTTTTGATTGTTCGACTTTTGGATAGAGAGTTCAGGAATTGATCACAGTTATGAATCTCTTAGAGACTTCATGGTTGGTGACCAGTTCCTGGCAGCTCTTCCACACCAGATAAGAACTTTCATTAGAGAACGCAACCTGATTAAAGCTGATGAAGTTGCTGAGGCCGCTGACTTGAATACTGAGGCTCACAATTCCTATAAAGACCTAAAGGGATTGAACCCTAAGGGCAAGGGTTCACATCTTAAGAAATCAAAGCCTCTAGTGGAAAGTAAACTGATGTCTTTTATTTCTGTTTGTCATTTATGTGGTGTTAAGGGACATAAACGTCTTGATTGTCCTAAGAAGGTTGGAAGATGTTTTAAAGACTGTAATGACCAAGCACCCTTCTGTTCAGGAACAGTTAATGGACTTAATGTATCTACCATTTTACGAGACACAGGATGCACATGTATAGTCATTTCTGATAAACTGTTCCCTAATCTCAAAGAAACTCATTCCTCTGCTATACTTTCAGACTACTTGGGCCGTACGGACACTTTTCCTACCATCCATTGTTACATTAGGTCTAAATGGTTCACAGGTTGGTCTGAAGCTGTACTAGCTCCCATCACTTCTTGCTCCGTACTAATAGGTAATGTAAAAGGTGCCATTCTTCCTTCTGAGGTTGAACTTTCATCACCAAAGATGGACATACGCTTTTCAGATCCTCGTCTTGTAGAATCAGAGAAGCCCCTCGAAAGTTCAAATGAGACAATGTCTTGGAATATTCATGTGGGGTTAAAAACCAGTGATGCTACTCTTGAAAGCAAGATAGTAGGATCACCGGTTCATTTGTTAGATGAAAGTGAAGATATCACCTCCAATACTATAAATGTCTTGACTAGGGCTCAGACCAAAGCCCAGGCCATTGTCCATCCTTCATGACTTATGGACTAATGAGGAGGTAGATGCTGAGGTTCAGTCTTCTTACCAGTTTCTCCTTGACCTTAGATCCAAACTTGAGGAAACCTCTGACATAGTTTCGAAAAACTTAAGCTTGTCAGTGGACCAGTACAAAACCTATTTTGATTCCAAAAGTCAGAGGAGAAGTTTTAAAGTAGGGGATGAAGTTCTTGTACTTTTGCCTATCAAGTCAAATAAATTATTAGTAGCATGGAAAGGTCCATATAAAGTATTAAAAATTTGTGGGAAAGTTGACTACCTCATAGAAGTCAAGGGGAAACCTAAGCTTTATCATATCAACATCCTTAAGAAATATTACCGAAGAAATTCGGTTAACTGCCTTAATAACTTTGACTTAGTTTTTCCACACGAACTTGATAAGACAACTGAAGAGTGTAAGGTGTGTGTAATTGACGCCTCTAATGTAGACTGTGACAGAGAACTACATGACTTGGTGACTCTTGACCACTCGGGTGCAACAAACATTAATATTAATGAATCTTTGGATGACCATAAGACACATGAACTACTTCAGTGTGTGATTAATTTCTCAGACGTCTTTACTGATATTCCAGGTGTTACCTCCAGGTTAGTCCATAAGATTGACTTAGTCATGAACAATCCTATCAAATGGAAATTATACCCAGTTCCGGTTCACCTTAGGGATGCATTTGACCGAGAGGTAGACAAATTATTAAAACTAAAGATCATTGAACCTTCAGTATCTGCATATTGCTCACCAGTAGTCATGGTTAAGAAGGAGGATAATTCATATAGACTTGCTATTGACTTCAGAGGCCGGTGGGATGCTGAGCCTATGCCCTTAATAGATAGCGATCTACACAAATTTTATGACGCTTCCTTCTTTTCAGAGATTGATATTGTGCAGGCATATCATCAAGTAACGTTAGATCCTTGTTCTAAGCAGTACACTTTTCCTACCCACCAAGGACTGATGCAATATAGAACTGTGCCCTTCGGTTTGGTAACTGCCTGTGCTACTTACATGTGACTGATGAGAAAGGTCTTGTGTAATATACCAAATGTTTCAGTTTATTTTGATAACATTTATGTAATGACATCCACGTGGGGCAAGAATATCCAAACATTAACATCAGTTTTGCGTAGGTTACGCTCACATGGCCTCACTGCCAAGCCGAAGAAATGCTTCCTTGGGTATAACAAGATTAGATATCTCAGACTGATCCTTTCTAATAACTCTTTGCAGCCTCTCCCCAGTAAGATCAAAGCTTTATTAGAATTTAAATTTCCCAAAACCAAGAAGCTCATGCGTAGCTTTCTTGGTTCTGTAAATTTTTATGCACGGTTTATCCCTAACCTTACTGATCTTACAGGCACATTATCTGACTTCCTTAAAAAGTCTGTAAAGGTGTTATTGCTGTTCTTGTAGGTAAACAGCGGTTTGGTGACGATGAAGGTAGCGTAGGTAGCAACGATACGTTCTTCGGAGGCTTCTTACTTTGTTGATAAGTAGTGTTGGGTTACACAGGCTTGTGTGTTTGTGCCCATGGCCCGGGCAGGGCCATGCCCACGAGAGAGAGCTGGGAGGCCTTGTATCTTACTGCTAGGCTGCTGTGTGAGTGAGAGCGAGGCATGGGCAGACAGGCTGACGTGCCTGCCGAGAGGCCTGCCTACAGAGGGCAGCACCTTAGTGGCACAAAATATGAACTAAGCTGGCAGACAGCATGGGCTGTCTGTGCAGACAATACAGGCTGTCTACAAAGGAACCTCTTGAACTTTCCGACGTAGCTCGGGAAAAGTTTAATGTGATTAAAAATATCTTCTCGAAAGACCCTATACTTAAGATTCCAGATATTAATAAGACATTTTGTTTAAGAACTGATGCCTCCAATACTGGCTTAGGTGCTGTGTTACTACAATACCTTGATGGTACTCCCCTGTATGCTTCCTAAGCCAGAAACTCCTTCCCACAGAAACAAGATACTCCATAATAGAAAAGAAATGTTTAGCCCTTGTGTGGGGTATCTCCAAGCTTAAATTTTATTTACTGGGAAAAGAATTCATTTTAGAAACGGATCGCAAACCTTTGATATACGTAGAAACTTTTAAGGGAACCAACAGTTGCCTCTTGAGGTGGACGTTGGCTCTCCAAGCTTTTAAGTTCCATATTGTGTATCAATGGTTCATCCAATTATTTCTCTGACTGATTAAGTCATGACAGCCAGTAGAAGACTTGATGGAAATAAATGGTATAAAATACCGACACAATGGCAATATAAACACAAATGCAGTATAATGTGATCCTTTATTGACTACGTTTCGCCCACACAGTGGGCTTTCTCAAGTCACAAACAGAACTACCTGGGGTGGAAGGAAAGCGAGTATTTATAGTCCGGCTGAGGTCAGGTGAAGAATGCTGCATCTGATGATGTACCGAGTTGGGTTGTAGAGTCTAAAAACTTGGGTAGCTTGGAAAGGAGACTGGACAAGTTTGTGAGCAGACCTTCTACAGTGTTCTTATGTGGGATAGCGATGAAGAAGTTTCTTGGCAAGTGGTTCAGCTATGTTATAGAAGCCACTATTCTGGTTGAAGTTGTCGGATATAGAAATAAGTGATGATTCCAGGATTCTTCGGTATTGGGTGTTGTCTTCTGTGGCGATAAGTCTTGAGTTTCTGTAGTTTATCAAGTGGTTGTGTGAATTACGGTGTTGTACGCATGCATTCCTTGTGTCGTCAGACCTGCTTGCGTATTGGTGTTCTGAAATACGTGTTTGGAGGTCCCTTGATGTTTCGCCCACGTATAACTTGTTGCAGTCATTACAAGGGATTATGTATACCCCTGCAGAGGATGGAGGCTTGTCCTGCCTACTACTGGTGATGTCCTTGATGGTCGTGGTTGTGGAGGTAGATACTTGGAATGATGTTTTGGCAAAGATGTTGGAAACATGTTTGGCAATGGAGTTGGTGGAAGGACTATGTATCTCTTCTCGGCAGTGTCTTCTCTGGGTGTGTTGAAGATGTTTAGTGCTCGCCGTCTGCAGTCTCTTGATGTTCTACTCTGCAAAGCTGACCACGAACTTCGTTTTAAAGTCTATCGAAAACCCACCAACCAAAACGATCTTCTCCACTTCTACTCTCACCACGACACCAAAACCAAACGTGGTGTAATTATAGGCTTCTTCCTGCGTGCACTCAGAATCTGCAAGCAACGAGTTCCTTGAGGAAGAATGCACTATAATTGAACAGGTATTTTCCAAACTCCACTATCCTCGTCACTTCATCAAGACTGCAGACGGCGAGCACTAAACATCTTCAACACACCCAGAGAAGACACTGCCGAGAAGAGA
Organism: Cherax quadricarinatus; assembly: GCF_026875155.1. Taxonomy (NCBI): domain Eukaryota; kingdom Metazoa; phylum Arthropoda; class Malacostraca; order Decapoda; family Parastacidae; genus Cherax; species Cherax quadricarinatus. Next base: position 40,380,790 of record NC_069429.1, on the reverse strand, counting down.
TACATAGTCCTTCCCACCAACTCCATTGCCAAACATGTTTCCAACATCTTTGCCAAAACATCATTCCAAGTATCTACCTCCACAACCACGACCATCAAGGACATCACCAGTAGTAGGCAGGACAAGCCTCCATCCTCTGCAGGGGTATACATAATCCCTTGTAATGACTGCAACAAGTTATACGTGGGCGAAACATCAAGGGACCTCCAAACACGTATTTCAGAACACCAATACACAAGCAGTCTGACGACACAAGGAATGCATGCGTACAACACCGTAATTCACACAACCACTTGATAAACTACAGAAACTCAAGACTTATCGCCACAGAAGACAACACCCAATACCGAAGAATCCTGGAATCATCACTTATTTCTATATCCGACAACTTCAACCAGAATAGTGGCTTCTATAACATAGCTGAACCACTTGCAAGAAACTTCTTCATCGCTATCCCACATAAGAACACTGTAGAAGGTCTGCTCACAAACTTGTCCAGTCTCCTTTCAAGCTACCCAAGTTTTTAGACTCTACAACCCAACTCGGTACATCATCAGATGCAGCATTCTTCACCTGACCTCAGCCGGACTATAAATACTCGCTTTCCTTCCACCCCAGGTAGTTCTGTTTGTGACTTGAGAAAGCCCACTGTGTGGGCGAAACGTAGTCAATAAAGGATCACATTATACTGCATTTGTGTTTATATTGCCAGTAGAAGACTTGTTGCCTTACGTGACTTCCACATGTTAGAACTTTTTCCTCGCCTATTCTTCTTATACTCCTTGACTATAAGTCTTGGTATGGGGGAGTGTGAGGGAAAAATTCAACAGATAGGAGTAGCGAGTATATACTAACAATAGTTTGATTGCTGGCTACTTGTTAAGGTAGGGGAAGTCTAGCTCCCGCTATCCCCCCTTTTTTTCTCCCACCCCGAAAGTGATAGTTTGATTGCTGGCTGCTTGTTAAGGTAGGGCAAGTCTAGCTCCCGCTATTCCCCTCCCCCCCCCCAAAAGGTGACGCGTGGGACTCTGGTCAAACAGTAATCACTCGACTCACAGCTCCCAGCACTACTGTAAGTACACGCCTGCTCATATTCTAGTGGACTTATTGGTTGAAAGCTTCACTTTGGACCAATAATAAACTTAGTCCTTTCAGCCTTGATATCTCTTAAATGTTTTAGGAATCACCACATCTTTTAGGTATTGTACTTTTCATAGAGAGTGATTTCTTGAGCAGTGGGTAACCTGTCTCTCTTTCCAGCTTGGAATGACAGATTGGGTCACCTGCCAACCAACGAGAAGTACTGAAGGAGACGGACTAACGTCCTGAGACGTCCCCTTTTGGATCTACCTGTGTATATGTATGCAGTCGCAGGACATAACCCCTCATCATTGCAGTGGTTAAGAACCTGCTTTCCGGTCATCTGGACTGATTATTCATGGCTATAGACTCTGTGAAGAACGAGCCCTTGGGTTGTCACCAACACCTCTGATCCCCCCCCACATCATCAGCAACGGCTACTATTTCTAAAAGACAGTGTCAACCTCCACCAGACACCCCATTATCACTATATATATATTAGCATTGAATTCAAATGTCATTTTTTCATTTCATTTTTCATTTTTCTTTCAAATAGGATACACCTTCATGTTTCACTGTTTTATGTTTGCTTTAATAAATAATAAAGTGTTTATCTATGTGAATTATTATTTCTTTTTCTATTCATTAATTTTCCTGAGGAGGAGCCAGCCTTGGTAATACTGACTGAAGTTGTTACAGGGCTGAGTAAGCCTTCACAGTATTTCTAGACAATAGTAAATTACCAAGGCACGTAAAAATATTTACCTGTCAGTGTGATTGTGAATACTTAAAAACTATTTCAGAACCTAATATTAGTGTCAGAACAAAGATTGGTTATGAAATCACAAGAACTATTATAAATTGTAATTCTTCTTTCAACACACTGGCTGCATCCCACCGAGGCGGGGCGGCCCAAAAGGAAAAACAAAAGTTTCTCCATGTGGCCTGGTGGCTAAAGATCCCGCTTCACACTCTGAGGGCCCGGGTTCGATTCCTGGTTGGTGGAAACACTTCAACAAGTTTCCTTACACCTGTTGTCCTGTTCACCTAGCAGCAAATAGGTACCTGGGTGTTAGTCAACTGGTGTGGGTCACATCCTGGGGGACAAGATTAAGGACCCCAATGGAAATAAGTTAGACAGTCCTCGATGACGCACTGACTTTCTTGGGTTATCCTGGGTGGCTAACCCTCTGGGGTTAAAAATCTGAACAAAATCTTATCTTAATCTTTAACATTTAGTGATGTATACAGGAGAAGGGGTTACTAGCCCCTTGCACCTGGCATTTTAGTTGCCTCTTATAACACGCATGGCTTACAGAGGAAGAATTTTGTTCCACTTCCCCATGGAGATCAGAGGAAATAAACAAGAACAAGAACTAGAAGGAAAATAGAAAACCCAGAGGGGTGTGCATACATATATGCTTGTACATGTATGTATAGTGTGACTTAAGTGTAACTAGAAGTAGCAAGAAAGATATACCTGAAATCTTGCATGTTTACGTGACAGAAAGGACACCAGCAATCCTACCATCATGTAAAACAATTACAGGCTTTCGTTTTACACTCACTTGGGAATACGGTAGTACGTCCCTGGGTGGTTGCTGTCTACCAACCTACTACCTAGGTAAATTGTAATTATCAGAACATAAAAATTATATAAATTAAAATAAAAATGAGAAAAAAAGGTATATCGGCAACACTTCTGCAAATGGCAGGAATCAATGTTGCTGTCAGGTGAGCATCCAGAGCCAACTTCACAGTCTTATATCTCGGTCCTAATTTTTTACTTTTTTTTGGTCTTATAATACGCAGAAAATTGCCCTCTTTAAATAAAATGTTCTGGCTACTAAATGGCTGTTTAATTACACTGAAAAAAACAGCAACTCTAGGGCCAGCATGTACTCATACAAATTATGAAGTATGAGTGCAAATAATTAATATAGTGTTAGGAAGGATACAAAAATTCACCTATACAAAAATATACCTAATATAATAAGTAACTTATATGCAACTTACAATCTACTCCAAAAAACCATCACACTTCAGCTCACATTAGCTCACTAGCACACTGCTGCTAGTGACACAAAAATTTATATACATTTATAAACAGGGAGGCTCCATGACACCTCCCTCCCCCCTTCACTTCTGCCTGGTAGACTAGTTACCAGCAGGCAAAGACACCTATGGTAAACACTCAGAAAACCCACCCAACACCACATACTCACACTGCTACATTTTGCTTCCTCTGCTGTGGGTAACTTACTGCACACACCTCATCTACTCCTTTTCTGGCCACACTAACTGACCAGGAATAATAGTACACGTTTGGTTTCAGTTCAATCCCAGAACTATGGAGTTTACCTGGAGTTTACCTGGAGAGAGTTCCGGGGGTCAACGCCCCCGCGGCCCGGTCTGAGACCAGGCCTCCTGGTGGATCAGAGCCTGATCAACCAGGCTGTTGCTGCTGGCTGCACGCAAACCAACATACGAGCCACAGCCCGGCTGATCCGGAACTGACTTTAGGTGCTTGTCCAGTGCCAGCTTGAAGACTGCCAGGTCTGTTGGTAAACCCCCTTATGTGTGCTGGGAGGCAGTTGAACAGTCTGGGGCCCCTGACACTTATTGTATGGTCTCTTAACGTGCTAGTGACACCCCTGCTTTTCATTGGGGGGATGGTGCATCGTCTGCCAAGTCTTTTGCTTTGTAGTGAGTGATTTCGTGTGCAAGTTCGGTACTAGTCCCTCTAGGATTTTCCAGGTGTATATAACATGTATCTCTCCCTCCTGCGTTCCAGGGAATACAGGTTTGGAACCTCAAGCGCTCCCAATAATTGAGGTGTTTTAATCTCCGTTATGCGCACCGGAAAGTTCTCTGTACATTTTCTAGGTCGGCAATTTCACCTGCCTTGAAAGGTGCTGTTAGTGTGCAGCAATATTCCAGCCTGATAGAACAAGTGACCTGAAGAGTGTCATCATGGGCTTGGCCCCCTAGTTTTGAAGGTTCTCATTATCCATCCTGTCATTTTTCTAGCAGATGCGATTGATACAATGTTATGGTCCTTGAAGGTGAGATCCTCAGACATGATCACTCCCAGGTCTTTGACGTTGGGGTTTTTCGCTCTATTTTGTGGCCAGAATTTGTTTTGTACTCTTTATGAAGATTTAATTTCCTCATTTTTTACCATATCTGAGTAATTGAAATTTCTCATCGTTGAACTTTATATTGTTTCTGCAGCCCACTGAAAGATTTGGTTGATTCTGCCTGGAGCTTTGCAGTGTCTGCAATGGAAGACACTGTCATGCAGATTCGGGGGTCATCTGCAAAGGAAGACACGGTGCTGTGGCTGACATCCTTGTCTATGTCGGATATAAGGATGAGGAACAAGATGGGAGCGAGTACTGTGCCTTGTGGAACAGAGCTTTTCACCGTAGCTGCCTCGGACTTTACTCTGTTGACGACTACTCTCTGTGTTCTGTTAGTGAGGAAATTATAGATCCATCGACCGACTTTTCCTGTTATTCCTTTAGCAAAGCATTTTGTGGCTATTACGCCATGGTCACACTTGTCGAAGGCTTTTGCAAAGTCTGTATATATTACATCTGCATTCTTTTTTTTCTTCTAGTGCATTTAGGACCTTGTCGTAGTGGTCCAATAGTTGAGACAGACAGGAAACGACCTGTTCTAAACCCATGTTTTCCCCCGGGTTGTGTAACTGATGGGTTTCTGAGAGCGTGGGGATCTTGCTTCTTAGGACCCTTTCAAAGATTTTTTTGATATGGGATGTTTTGCTATTTGGTCTGTAGTTCTTTGCTGTTGCTTTTTTCTGCCCCCTTTGTGGGGTGGGGCTATGTCTGTTTTTTTTTAGTAACTGTGGGACGACCCCCGTGTCCATGCTCCCTCTCCATAGGATTGAAAAGGCTCGTGATAGGGGCTTCTTGCAGTTCTTGATGAACACAGAGTTCCATGAGTCTGGCCCTGGGGGACAGTGCATGGGCATGTCTTTATCGCATTATTTTATAAATATTTTTT
>NC_069429.1:40334690-40375181 GCF_026875155.1 Cherax quadricarinatus | reverse complement strand
CTCGCCTATTCTTCTTTTTACTCCTTGACATAAGTCTTGGTATGGGGGTGGGGCGGAAAATTTCAAAGATAGGTTAGGGGGGAAAATATATATAGAAACAGTATTTTCCCACTGGCCCCCTACTATTTAAAGGGTGGGTAAGAAAAATCTCCCTTTTTTTCCCCCTTTTCTCCCCCCCCCCGAAATTAAAATTTTTTCCCCCTGCCGGTCCCTATTAAGGTAGGGTAAGTCAAGCCCCCCTTTTTTTCCCAAACTTTTTTTCTCCCCCCCCCTGAAAGTGAAAAGTTTGACTGCCGGCTGCTTGTTAAGGTGGGGTTTCGGCTAGCTCCCGCTACCCCCCTTCCCCCTCCATTTTCCCCCCCCCCCCAAAAGGTGACTTTGGGTTTGGGTTTAAACAGTAAATCACTAACTCACAGCCCCCAACTCTAAAACCTATCTATTGAACTTTTCCCTCACACTTTTTGTATAGTCTTTTTCTGTTAAATTTTCCCCAAAAAAAAAAAATTTAAAAGAAACTCATTCCTTGCTATACTTTCAGACTATTTGGGCCATACGAAAACTTTTCCTACCATCCGTTGTTCCCATTGGGGTCAAAAAAGGGTTTCCCAAAAAGGTTGGTCTGAACCCGTTCTAGCCCCCCATCATTTCTTTTTCCCGTATATAGGTAAGGAAAAAAGGTCCCCCATTCTTCTTTCGAGGTTGACCTTTCATCCCCAAAAGAGGGGACATAAGCTTTTCACCCCTCTTTTTTAGAGCCCAAAAAGGGCCCCTCAAAAAGTTCAAATAGCAATGCTGGGAAAACTTTCCCTTTGTGGGGTTAAAAAAAAAGTGATGTTTACTCCGAAAGCAAGGTAGTAGGATCAACCCGGTTTTATTTTTTTTAGGGGAAAGTGGAAAAATTTTCACCTCTGATACTATAAATGTCTTGACTAGGGCCCCAGACCCAAAAACCCAAAACTTCTCCCACTGTCCATCCTTTGATTTTTTCCCCGACTTTTAAAACCTTTAGATATATCAAAGGACCCCTTTATCAATTTCCAAAGGTTTAAATTTCCCTTCTCTTCAGAACTGCCATAATGCAGCAAACAAAAATTTAAGTTATTCAAAGGAAAAAAATTTTCTTTTCAATTTGAATATATAAAAGGTATCTTGTATAGTCCGTATTCAAAAAAAAATTTAGATGAGATAGACTTTTCCCTCTTAGTTGTTTTTCCCAAATCAATGCAGAAAAGACGCTTAAAAAAGGCTCATGCCTGCCCGTGGCCGGACATTTCTCTCATTGTAAAAACCCTAAAAATTTGGGAAACCTAATTGGCCGAAAAGTCCTCAATGTCACTAAACCTTTTTGTAATTTTTTTTTTTTTTTTCCCCCAAAAATTTGCCAAAATGCCCTCCTCCCAAAGGGCCGGCGAGTACCTATGGTCAAAATGCCAATTTATGGTATGTTTGGAAGAGTAGCATTGACATCGTTGGTCCTTTTTTCTCCACTTCATCTGGGGGACTCATAATATTAACATTAGTTTATTATGCTTCCAGTTTCCCTGAACCCATACCCTTAAAGACCATAACTATACAGAGGTGGCTGAACCCCTTTGTCCATCTTCCCCAGATGGGCATCCCCAGAAAAAATTTTGTCTGACCGTGGACAAAATTCACATCGACTTAATACAACATCTCTACCAACTTCGGGGAGTGAAGCCTCTCCACCACACATATCATCCCAGCTGAAGGGGAGGATTAGCACCAGCATTCAATTCTCAAGTCCTTTTTAAAGGGAAATTTTGTCCCTTAAACCAAAGGAGTGGCATCTTCCCCTCCCCTGGCTTTGTTTGCCACGAGGGAATTTCCCCAGTGACTCTTTGGGGTTTTCCCCTTTTTGAACTTCTTTTATGGTAGACAGGCCAGAGGTCCATTGTCCATCCTTCATGACTTATGGGGCTAATGAGGAAAATAAATGTGAGGTTGAGTCTTCTTACCTTTTCCTTGACCTTGTCCAAACTTAGGAGAACCTCTGACATATTTCGAAAAACTTAAGCTTTTCATTGGACCAGTACAAAACCATTTTGATTCCAAAAGTCAAGAAGTTTTTAAAATGGGGGGAAGTTCTTGTACTTTTTCCCATCAAGTCAAATAAATTTTTATTAGCAGGAAAGGGCCATGACAGTGGGCCCCTGCTGCAACCTTAATCCGTGCAGAGGGCTGGCTGTTAGCGAAAGTTCGGTATGCAATGAATTTTTCCCCTAAAAATAATGGAAATCAAATTAATCCATGCAAGACACCCAAAAGTAGAAAAAAAATTTTTCCACATGAAATGTTAATTTTAATACACACAAATGAAAAAGGGATCACAATTACATGAACTTACTTTTATTGAAGTTGGTGATGATTGATTGATGGGAGGAGGGGGAAAATGTTAGTTTTTAGAAGGGGAAACCCTTTCATTAAGACTTAGGTGTAAAGTCCTTTCGGGGGTTACTTCCCTTCTTCTTTAAATGCCATGGACCACTTCAGAGCCTGGACTTCTTTCGCACAACATATCGTCCATAGTGGCCTGTACCTCTCTTTCCCTTTTTATGACTTCCCAAAAGGGTTTCAACAATTGTCAGGTAATATCACCAGCACGGCTTGAAAAGCTGTGTGGGGGTATTTTTCATCCATGGGGTTTGCCTAAAGCCACTTTGCACAGTTTTCCCTTAATTTTGTATGGGCAATTTCTTCAATTTCTCTCTCCCCTCCTTCGAACCGTTTCCTCAGGGCTGGCCTCTTGCGTTGAAAATTGATCTATCGCCATCAGTGGTTAGTTCTTCATTGTCCTCCCCCACCAACTCTTCCACATCTCCCCACTAACCTCCAACCCTAAGGACTTTCCCAATCCCCCAATGGATTCCTAATGGCATTCCCCTCAGGGTTTGCCCAAACCCTCAAAAACCCTTTTGTCTACACATTCTGGCCCCCAGTTTCTTCAAGCAATTTTTAAAGGGCCTTAGTCATCCCCCAAGCCTTACCTATAAGGTTTATACAAATTTAGGAAAAAAGTGATCTCTCCAAAAATCCTTTTTGATAGTTTAGTTTTTGAGGTCACTACAAAGCACCTTTTAAAAAAGAGCTTTTGGTACAGTTTTTTGAAGTTTGCAAAACCTCGGGTCCAGGGGCGCGGAGGGGGAGTGGTATTAGGGGGCAAAACTTCACCTTAATAAATTTCATGCCCCCATAAAGTCGCTCTCCCAGTCGTAGGATGCCCGGGGCTTGTCTAACCCAGGAGGCATTTAAAGTTCTAATTTCTTTCAGTTGGGTAATCTTTCACTTTGGGGGGGGAAAAATGCAGGTGAAAACCAGTCATAGAAAAAGTCCCAGTGACCCATCCCTTTACTTTTTTGCCCTCCACAGCACACACAAATTCTCCTGAGGACATTTTTTGCCTGAAGGTCTGGGGTTTCAGGTGATACACTAATAAAGGCTTCACTTTGCAATCACAGTAGCATTGGAACACTCAACGAGTAACCCTGTTTTATAAGCTTATGCCGGGGAGTGCCTTTTTCCTCCTGAGTAAGTAGGTCCGCTTGGCTTTTTCTTCCAAAAACAGGCCCTTTTTTCATCAAAATTAAACACTTGTTCAGGTTTCGTCCTTCACTGTTAGTACTCCCTTTAATTCCTACAATATTTTTCAGCTGCTTTTGTGGTCCGAATGGCACCCCACCATGCCTTATCACACTATGTATCCCACTACGTTTTTAAAAATCTCTCAAACAACCCTTTTTGCTGGCCTTAAATTCACTCAATCACACTATTCAGGCATTTTTTTTAATTTAAAATCCTCAGGCAATTCCTGCCTTTTCGCTTTTATCGCTTGAGAAATCTATCTCCGCTAGCTTTTTTTTCATTTATCCAACCAATAAGATCCTCAACATTCCATCACTTGCGACTCTGTTTCGAAAACACAATTAAACCTTTGGGGGCAAAAACAGCTTCCTTGATTGCCTTTCTTTTGCCAAAATAGTAGAGATGTTGTTTGGGGTTTTTCTTGTACAACCTGACCAGGTGGGCGACTGCACTCCTTTTCATACTTATCATTGATCCTTTCTTCATCTCATTGGAACTCCCCTTATTGCTGGGGTTGGGAACTAGAAGCTTTTTTGGGGGCCCATGGTCACTTATTTTCCAAATAAAGCCCCAAAAACAGTAATAAAGAAATATTCCATTGTATTTTTGGGATGTTACCGGGGAGGCTGGCTGGTAAACAGTCCCCACCGGGGGGAACTATGGGGCTGGCCGGGCCGCCAGGGGACTGTCTGGACAAAGGGGCGGTGAGGGGGTTTTTGGGTGGTATGCGAGGAAAAATTTTAGCGATCAAAGCATGGGGTATGCGGTTTGACGGTACAATGCTAGGGTATGTGGGGGTCCACGTAAAGTATTAAAATTTGGGAGCAAGTTGACTCCCTCATAGAAGTAAAGGGGGAAACCTAAGCTTTATAATAAACTCCTTAAAAATATTCCCAAAGAAATTCGTTTAACTGCCTTAATAACTTTGACTTAGTTTTCCACACGAACTTGTAAGACAAATGAAATGAAAGGTGTGCGAATTGATGCCTCAAACGTAAAATGAGGGAAACTACATGATTGGTGACTCTTGACCACCCCCGGGTGCAACAAACTTAATTTAATAATCTTTGGATGCCCAAAAGAGACATGAACTACTTCAGTGTGGAGTAACTTTCAGACTCTTTACTGATATTCCAGGTGTTACCTGGGGTATCCCATAAGTTTGACTTAGTCACGGACAACCTTAAAAGGAAAATTTTCCCCGTTCCATTTTACCTTAGGGATCTTTTGCCCAAGATAGACAAATTTTAAAACAAAAGATCATTGAACCTTCAGTATCTGCATATTGCTCACCAGTAGTCATGGTTAAAAGGAGGAAAAATTCTTAAAACTTGCTATTGACTTCAAAGGCCTTAATCTATAACCAGTGGGAACTGAGCCTTGCCCTTATAGTAGCGATTTTTCACAAATTTTATGCCCTTTTTCCCTTTCAAGATTGATATTGTGCAGGCATATAATAAATAATGTTAGACCCTTTTATAAGCAGTCACCCTTTTCCTACCCACCAAGGAGATCAGTATAGAATTTATGCCCTTCAGTTTGGTAATGCCTGTGTACTTACTGAACTGATGAAAAGGTCTTGGTAATATGCCAAATGTTTTAGTTTTTTTTGATAACATTTTGTAATGACATCCACGTGGGGGAAGCATTCCAAACATTAACATCATTTTGCTAGGTTTTGTCACATGGGCCCACTGCCAAGCCAAAGAAATGCTTCCTTGGGTATAACAAGATTAGATATCTTGGACTGTCCTTTCTAATAATCTTTGCTCCTCTCCCCCGTAAGATCAAAACTTTATTAGAATTTTAAAATTTTCCCAAAACCAAGAAGCTATGCTTTCTTTCTTGGTTTTTTAAATTTTTAGCTGGGTTTTTCCCCCAACCTTTCTATCTTACAGGGACTTATCTGACTTCCTTAAAAAGTCTGTCAAGGAATCTCTTGAACTTTCCGACATAGCTCGGGAAAAGTTTTAAAGGATTAAAAAATATCTTCTCGAAAAACCCTATACTTAAGATTCCAGATATTTAAAAAAAAACATTTTGTTTAAAACTGAGCCCCCATACTGCTTAGGCCTGTGTTCTACAATACCATTGGTACTCCCTTCCCGTTGCTTCCCTTTCCAGAAACTCCCCCCCCCGCAGAAACGAGATACTCCCCCAATGGAAAAAGGGAAAGTTTAAGGGCCCGGGGTGGGGTATCCCCAAGTTAAAAAATTTTTTTTCTGGGAAAAGATTCATTTTAGAAAAAGGTCACAAACCCTTTTAATTTCCTAAAACTTTTAAGGGAACCAATAGTTGCCCCCTTGAGGTGGACATTGGCTTCCAAGCTTTTTAAATTCCCTATTGTGTATCAATGGTTCATCCAGTTATTTCTCTGACGGTTAATTTTTGACATCCAAAGAAGACTTCTGCCTTCCGCGACTTCCACATGTTAGAACTTTTTCCTTGCCCCATTCTTCTTAACACTTACTATAAGTCTTGGGATGGGGGGGTGTGATGGAAAAATTTAACGATATGATACGGTATATATAACAAGAGTTTGATTGCCGGCACTTGTTAAGGTGGGAAGTCCCGTTTTTGCTATCCCCCCTTTTTTCCCCCCCCCCGAAAGGGTAGTTTTATTGCCGGCTGCTTTTTAAGGTAGGGTAATCCAGCTCCCCCTATCCCCCCCCCCAAAAAAGGGGACGTGTGGGGCTTGGGTTTAAAAGTAATCACTCGACTCACAGCTCCCAGCATACTGTAATCAAGCTGCTCATATTCCCAGTGTACTTATTGGTTTAAAGCTTCACTTTTGGGCCAATAAATTTAAATTTGTCATTTCGCCTGATATCTCTTAAATTTTTTTTAAAAATCACCACATCTTTTAGGTTTGTATTTTCATAGGGGTGATTTTGAGCAGTGGGTAACCTGTCTCTCTTTCCAGTTGGAATACAATTGGGGCCCTTCCAACCAAGAGAAGCATTTAAAAAGGGGACGGACAACGTCCTAGACACCCCTTTTGGTCTACTTTCCTGGTAATGTAGCAGTGCAGGACATAACCCCTCATCTTGAGGGTTAAGAACCCGCTTTCCCCGGGCACTGGGCGATTATTCCGGAAGCTCTGTGAAGAACGGCCGTTGGGGTTTTCACCAAACCTGTGATCCCCCCCCCCCCCCCCATCATCAGCAAAGGTACACATTTTAAAAAAAGTGTCAACCTCCCCCAGAACCCCATTATCCTATATAATATTTGCGTTGAATTAAATGTCTTTTTCTTTTAAATAGGATACACCTTCTTTTCCTGTTTTATGTTTGCTTTAATAAATAATAAAGTGTTTATCTTTGTGAATTAATATTTCATTTTCTATTCATTAATTCTCCTGAGTAAGCCAGCCTTGGTAATACTGGACTGAAAGTTGTTAGCAAGGCTAGTAAGCCATCACAGTATTTCTAGACAATAGTAAATTACATTACCAAGCAACATAAAAATATTAACCTTCAGTGTTTGATTGTGAATACTTCAAAACTATTTCATAACTAATATATTAGTGTCAGAACAAAGATTAGTTATGAAACTCAGAAATATAGTAAATTGTAAAATCTACTTCAACCAACACCTGGCAGTATCCCACCGGGCGGGTGGCCCAAAAGGAAAAACAAAAGTTTCTCCCGTTGGCCTAGGTGGCTAAAGCTTACCCGCTTTCACACAAGGAGGGTCCCGGGTATCGATTCCCGGTGGGTGGAAAACACTTTCGACCCAGACCTTCCTACACCTGTTGTTCCCCCTGTCCCACCAAGCAGCAAATAGGTACCTATCATGGGGTTAGTCCGACTAGTGTGGGTCACATCCTGGGGGACAAGATTAAGAACCCCAATGGAAATAAGTAGACAGTCCTCGTTGACGCACTACTTCTTGGGTATTCCTGGTGGCTAACCATCTGGTTATAAAAAATCTTAACAAAATCTTATCTTATCCTTTTACATTTAGTAATGTATACAGGAGAAGGGGCTACTAGCCCTTGCATCAGGCATTTTAGACGCCTCTTACACACATCATGTGCTTACAGAGGAAGAATTTTGTTACACTACCCCATGGATATCAGAGGAAATAAACAAGAACAGAACAAGAATGGGAAAATAGAAACCCAGAGGGGTTGTGTGTATATATATGCATTTGTACATGTATGTGTAGTGTGACCTAATGTGTAAGAATAAGTAGCAAGACGTACCTAAATCTTGTGTGTTTATGAGACAGAAAGAGGACACCAGCAAACCTACCATCATGTAAAAAACAATTACAGGCTTTCCGTTTTATACTCACCTTGAGAGAACGGTATTTACGTCCCTGGGTGTTGTTGTCTACCAACCTACTACAAGGTAAATTGTCATTATCGGAAACATAAAAAGTTATATAAATTAAAATAAAAATGGAAAAAAAGGTATAACGCAACACTTCTTCAAGTGGCAGAATCGATGTTGCCGTCATGTGAAGGCATCCTAGCCGACTTCAACAGTCTTATTACTTGGTAAGGACTGTCCTAACTTTTAACTTTTTTGGTCTTATAAAACAACAGAAAATTGCCCTTCTTAAATAAAATGTCCTGGCTACTAAATGGCTGTTTAATTACACGATAACAAAACAGCAACTCTGTGGGCCAGCATTCTCATACAAATTATGAAGTTGAGTGCAATAATTAATATATGTGTTAGGAAGGATACAAAAATTCACCTATACAAAAAATATACCTAATATTATAAGTAAACTTATATGCAACTTACAATCTACTACTCCAAAAACCCATCACACTTCATTCACGTTAGCTCCACTATACACTGTGCTAGTGAAACAAAATTTATATTCATTTATAAACAGGGAGCTCCATGACACCTCCCTCCCCCCTCACTTCTGCCCCTGGTAGACTAGTTACCGAGCAAGCAAAGACACCTATGTAAACACTCAAAAAAAACCCACCAACACCACAAACTCACACTGCTACATTTTGCTCTCTCTGTGGTAACCTCAGCAAGCTCCTCATCTACTCCTTGTTCTGGCCACACTAACTGACCAGGAAAAATAGTACCCGTTTGGTTTCAGGTCAATCCCAGAACCTTTGGAGCATAATTTATATAATTATTTTTCTGTAGCACACTGCTACCAGCTTTTCTGGTGCTGAGTCACATGGTGTCACCCCCTCTCTAATTCTTTTCTGGTTTTTTACCTTCTGAAACACCCCCTCCCTGATCTTCTTCATCTTTCTTTCCCTCTAGTTTCCTCAGACTGCCAAGCCCTCACACACCTGCTTTCTTCTTGGAGCCTTTACCTGAGAAGCTGAACCCTATCACCTCTGAAGCAGACCTTATCACCTCTGAAGCTGAACCTATCACCTGGAAGCTGAACTTTCCACCTGTAAGCTGAAACCTGTCTTAAGAAGCCAGAACCTGTCCTTTTTAAGACCCAAGTCTCTTTGCATTTTCTCCAGTGCCTACAATTCCCAACAGATTCCTTTTGCCTCCGTGCCAAGTTCTCAACCCCTTTCTAACTCTCACTCCAAAGGTGGAGGTTCTATCCCCATTTGTGTGGTCACTTCTCCTGTTCCACCCAGCCTTCTTCCCCCACCCTCCTTCCTTTCTGTTCCACTGAAGGACTTTTTCTCTCCTTGTTGTGCATTTCGTCCATCATACTCCCTCCCCTCTCAGACCTCTTTGGTTTCCCCCCATATCTCCCTGATCCCTACTTGCTCAAACCATCACACCTGTCTCTAGACTCATCGGCACAGCATCTTCCATAGTCCACTGAGACACTTGACACTATATTGCAGAGACTAAACCCTCAATGAACACGGTGTGGCCTCCTTTCTGCCCCTCTTTATTTACACAACCCAGCAGCAATCTTTTCTCTCAACTTCATTCTGAGTCCTCCTTTCTTACAACGCTTCCCGTTGGCCTCCACACATGGCTCACTGACCCTACTAGACCTATCACATTTTAATTATTCCATGTATTCATGAAAATCTTCCCTATTGAGGTAGACCTGAGGGCTTGAATCTGCACTCTCTCGAAAGGGTAGAATTAGTGGGAATATGAGCAGGTGTATAATTGGAAAACAGGAATAAATAAAGGGGATGTAAATAGCATGCTGAAATTTCCAGTCAAACAGACGCACACAATGGTTTCAATCAGAAAATTCAATTCAGGAAGGATATAGGAAAGCACGGTTTGTAATAGAGTTGTGATGAGTGAACAAACCTCCCCAGTACCTCATAGAAGCCTAAGAACTTTGTGGTAGTTTTTACATAGGTTTGATAAAAACATGAGTGGGTGTGGGTGGTGTAGTTGACCTGACTAGCTTGTGCTACGTAGTCAATGCTGTGCTCTTCCTTAATGGAAGTGACTTACTAGGTGGGTCATGGGATAATCCAGATTGAGAACATGGACCTACTTCTCATTGGGTCAGTAGGCCTGTTGCAGTGTTCCTTCATCCTTATGATCTTATGATTATCCATCTCATATTGGTGAATATGTGCCTGTGCATTCTACTGACCCCTTTCCTGATGAACTTTTAATGAGAGTGCACTACTTGTTTAAATTGGGTATACCGTGTTCAACCCAGTCTTTGTTCTCTGCTGCATTATACTGCATTCCAATATTTATCACATAGAGGTATACAGTTTTTCTCATCCCGTGCATATGTATCTCTGAAATTGCCATTCTGATCTCTTCTCTGTCACTGGTCACAGCCCATCTTGTTATTAGTGATATTAATGTTCCATCATCTTTGGGGAGCTCCCACAGTGACTCTCATTGTGATCACTTGGAGATTCTATACTTCTATCCTCTTCATGTTTTTTTTATGAGAGCTCCGACTCATTTTTGACTCACACTCAGTGTCTCTCTTGCATTGTCTCTGCTCCTCGTCACTGATTATGCTTGGTATATTCTCCCGGGGGGGGAGAGGATAATTTGCCTCTTCAAGGGGGGCTCTTGGCGTGGGAAGAGGCTCCTTTGGTCTGAGGAAATTAACCTATGGGTCTTCTCCTCATACCGAACCTAATTAACCGACCCCAATCTCCCCTCCCCTAATCCCATCCTCCCCATCCTCCCCTTTTTCCTCCACCTCCTCCTCCCCACCCCCTCCCATTTTGCCCTTCCTCTTTGTCCTTTGGGATTTTCCTCCCACAGGCACACTATGTTCCCTAGTAGGGAGTAAAGGATACCGGGGTACCAATTCCCATTCCGTTGAGGTTCTTAGCGGTTGGCGTAGTTTGCCGTGGAATCTGGATCTCCTGGGGATGTCCCGATCCCATCTCCGGTATCCCGGATTAAGTTGGTGTCTTTCGGGCGACGAGTTAATCTCTGGAAGCCACCTTTCGATTCCGGGGGTGTGGCCGAATGGGTATGCTTTGTGGTGGATATCCGGCTGCCCCTCTCTTTTGGCCACCGAGGTAGCTGGCTCGGCAGATGTGATTTTGCTATCCGATTGTTAGTTACTAGCATGATGGGTAGGTATGGCACGTTCCATGCTGCATATTATACTGCGCTACTTGCGGTGCTGATGTCCTCTTGGGCGCGGAGGGAGATTTCTGCCCTTTCATTCCTCCAAGGAAACCTATCCTCCCCCCCCCCGGTCCCCCCCTTTTTTTTTTTTTTTTTTTTTTAAATTTTATTTTCTTTTCTTTCTTTCTTTTTTTTTCTTAAAACAAAAAGAAAGAAGTAACCTAGCCATGGCAGCCCTAGTCCAGACCCTGGTACCCCCGGCCCCCTTCTTGATACCGCACCCCACCCTTCGACCCTTGCACGTCAATGGACCACTCTTCAGAACATTTCCTCATGCCTCTGTACCTATTGCCGGAGCTGTTTTCCTCACCCGCATTCAGGTACTGCGGCCTCGACTGACTCCTTCGATTTATCGACCTTCGCTCCTCCTCTGAATATGCCTTCCGGCCTCTCCCCTCTACGGTGCGGCATTTTCAAATCGCCGACCCGTTTCCAACACTCGGACCCACTCTGGTCCCCACGCCTAAACGCCAATGACAATTACCTGCTGATGATACTTCCCACCTTCTCGTTCTTCTCAGAAACGATCGACACGTCCTTCACTACCTTCCACGCTCAGATTTCAGACTGGAACAGTGGACAAAAATTAAAATTCTTCACTTTAACGACCAACTTCCTCATCCTGCCTATCTTTCTGACCATAGTATTATTGGCAAGGACACTCCCTACGCCATGTTGGTTAACGATATTTCTTTTCATGGCTCTTAAGAGCGGTACGTCATCATTACGTACAGAACGCTACCCAGGCTCATGAACTCTCTCGTCTTTCCATATAGATACTGTACCTGTCACCTATGAAAAACATCATTCCCTCAATTCATTGTAGTGTACCGCCGACATTCTGCCCCATAACCCTAGTTTCAAACAAAATTTCCAGACATGTTCACTGACATTCTAGAACACTTGAACTCCAAGACTCCCAATCCTTAAGGTAATACTTACTTCTTCCTGCCCTGGCAGAGACGATACCCTAGCAATAATGCTCGTTAACTTTTGACAGCCGAGAACTCCCAGCCCTCAGTTTTATATATCAGGACATCCGTTACAAGTTTCCGAAAGGTTGAACCTACACCACAACAGTGTAAAATTGGCTGGCGATTTGGCCATCCAGGCGAAATATTGCAGATCTATCGCCGAAGCCCAGTCTGTTGTGCCGATGACCATTCAAATACTCTTGCAATCGTTCTCCCTCTTGCCTTAACTGTCATGAAGCTCAACCCTTCGTACTCTCCGCCGTTGTCAGGTCTCATTAAACGAGCGGGAAATCCGGTACCTCACAGAGACAAAGTCTCCTTAAGCCGATGGCAGTTTCTCCAACTCCACTCCGCCCCGCGGGAGACTCCCACTGTTTCTTATTCCCGTGTTCAAACGTCCCCCCCCTTCTCGTATCCCAACTTCTAACACCCACCACTGTGGTTACCTCTCCCATAATCTCTCCTGTATCTAAATCCTTTTTGCTGTCCTCGCTCAGACTTCCCCTACTTCAAACCCTCAGTCCCTAATCTCGCTATCTCGAGTTCTCTCTCACAGCCTCATACTCGACGAGACCCTCGTACAGACACCTCTATCCCAATTGTCCCTCTACTTCTCAAAAGAAAGTCAAAAAAAGGTCCGGTAACACCTCTTCTACCCATCTCCACCCTCCTCATTTTACCCTCCTGTATCCTGTCCCTATTCCTTTATCCCTTCCCCTCTCACTGGCTCAGTACAAGTGCAAGGTTTACCCTCCTCCTCGTAATGTACCTTCCCTGCCCCTTTTCCCTCCCAAGTTTTCCTTCCTCTTCTGCCACCTCCCAGGTTTCCTGTCCTCTTCTGTCCCTGCCACGCTTTCTCCAGTTCCATCTCCCCCTCCGCCCCCCCCTACCTTGTACGAGTCCAATACAGTTTCCAACTTTACTCATCCTCGCCCCCTACCAATCCAAATTGTCTCCCATACACATCTCTGAATTTCCGAAACCTTGAACAATCTCTGAAATATATATTGGCAGAGAACCAAACCAACAAGACACTGATCCACCTTCCGCTCTTTCTCTCTCCTCTGCTCCATCATTGCAACTCCTTCTTCACAGCGCACACGATCCTTTTCGCTGCTTGAAACTTTTCCACTGCCATTCCGCATGTGGACTTTTCTAACCCTTCTAGTCCCGTAGGAACCCTTACCTCGTATGCCAAGTATCTTTAACATTGCCAATCATGGCCTATTTACGTGAATATACGCGGCCTCAGGGGTAATCCCGGGTGAGCTTCAGATGTTACTTCTCACTCGCCAGTTTGCCCCTTTGTGTTGCTTGACAAGAACCAAATTACACTCTCCTGTTTTTCTCACATCTCACTATAATTATATCGTATTCCTTCAGATCCTTTTCCTGATGGGAACTTTAATGAAAGTGCCCTTCATCTCCGCACTGATATTCCGTACCATCACTATTTGTTCATACTTTTTCGTCAGCATTACACAGCCAGCCCGTATCCACTTACATAGGCGTGGTAAACGCGTCAGTTTCTTTAATATCACTCTCCTTCCCGGACTATTATTCTATTCCGGATTTTGCCTTCCATGTTTCGTCATTACCGCCACCGATTCTATACTTGGGTGAATTTAATGCCCACCATTTCCCTCTGGGGGTCTCATCTGTGATTCCCGTGGAATTCAGTTAGAGGCTTTTCCTTGCCACCCTCCCCCTCCATGTTTTAAATACAGGTACACACAACCCAATTTGATCCTCGACTCATACTCTCTCTTGCATTGATCTCTCAGTTTGCTTCTTCCTCCGCCGCATTAGACTTCACTTGGTCTGTTCTCCCGGACTTACATGACAGTGATCATTCCCAATCATTCATAAATTCCCCTTCATATTCGCCACCCTTTTTCGCCCCCACGATGGCAATTTTAATCGGGCAAATTGGAACCTTTACTCACACCTAACTCTGTTTTTAAAAGAGTTTCCTTCTATCGTCCCTCACATCGATGAGCTTTTACACCACTTCTCGTCCTCCACCCGTTTTTTATAACCGCAGCTCCTCATTCATAACACCCAACTACGGGCAGGCATTCTCAGAAATCTGCCATGGTGGTCTCCTGCTTGTGCTCGTGCAGTACGTTTGAAACGCGCTGCATGGGGCAGGTACGGTACAATAGACCACAGAGAGCCACTCCTTGCTTTTAAACAGAAGCGTGCGATCGCTCGGCCGTGTCCATATCCGTGCGCTAAACCACTTGCTGGCTAGATTATGTCTCCACCATCACCTCTGCTTCCTCTATGATTGCAGTCTGGAAAAAAGTACATAAAAACTGATGTAAATCATTCTCCTGACCTCCGGCTCCTGTTCTGCGGGTTGCCGGTGTTGATAAGCAAACCCACTAGATGTTGCCAATGGAAATTGGCATTCATCTGTCCCGTATTTCTCAGGGACTCCATCTTATGCCCCTCATTTCTTCATCAAAGTCTGCCAGAGAGCTTATAGCCACCCTTGGACTTTTCTTCTCTCAGAGAATAACAGTAAAAATGTGCCTTTTTACCACTCAAAACTGGAGGCAACACTCTCGATCTTGTCGACATCGCAGCTGGGCCCGACGACATTTCATATTCGTATGCTACAACATTTACATCAGTCAGCCCAGCCCTTGCAGTCCTATTACCCTTTTTACAATCTTATTTTGGTCACAAGAGTTCTTCTCCACAGCAGTGAATCCGCCATTGTTCTCCACCTTCTCACAAACCAGGCACTACGGGACTGAAAACCTCCCACAATCGCCCCATTGCTCTTACCATGCAGTTTTTGCCAAAGTAATGGAACGCCTAGTAAATAGACGTTTAGAGTGGTATTAAGAGACAACACAACACTCTCCGCTCTTCAATAATGGCTTTCGAAAGGGACGTTCTATTTCTACATAGACCCCCTTACTACTACGCCTTGATACGTATGAACCAAGTAATCCTTGTTGCGAATAACCACCAGATTATTGGCCATATTTTTTTGAACCTGGAGAAGGCATATGAACACAAACCTTTTAGTAAAATAATTTAGCCCAAGCCCACTTCCTTAGGGCCTTCGAGGCAAACACCCATCCTTCCTTAAAGGAACTTTTTTTTTAACTGACAGCCATTTTTTCCCGTGTTCGGGTAAAAATGATGCTCTCACCTCCCCCCCCGACCTTTATCTTACCACGCTGAAGGTTCCCCCAGGGATGAGTTCTGAGCACTAACACTTTTTCTCTCCTGCTATTTAATGGAATTGGCCTCTAGTCATCCATCAAAATATGGGTCATCCCTCTATGTATGATGACTTCGCTATTTTGCCTGTGCCTGCCTTGACTGTCACCTCCTTACATTTTCACTCCAACATGCAGTTACCATGTATTTTCCTCCAATTGGGCCACTCACACGTGGGTTTAAATTTTCCAGCACTAAAACCCACCAGATCACTTTTCACTAGAGCGCTCTGGTCATCTCCGATCATCCTTTGTACCTCTAATGGCTCCCGTATCCCTGAACGTGATCAGTCCAAGTTTCCATGGGCCTCCTCATTGATCGAAGGTATCCTGAAACCCATCATTACCTCTCTGAAGGCCAAACTTGTCACAGCCGGCTGAATCTTCTTAAAAACCCTTGCTCATCTTTCGTGGGGAGCTAGATCGTCGAACCCTCCTTCGCCTACATTCCACCCTTATATTATAAATCGAAACTTTGATTATGGTGACCCAGATCTATTCAGCGCCATCTCCTGCTACCTCTCTTACCTTAACCCCATTCATCACCAAGGATTAAACTTTTAAGCCTTGTGCTTTCCTCCCCGTCCCGCTCTTATCCCCTGTCGAGAGCCTCTATGCGAAGCAACGTTCCAACCTTAACCGATCGCCGTGATGCCCTTGCCTGCGCTACTATGAACCTCTCATGATCTCCGCAATCCTTCCATTTATAGAATGGTCACTGATATTAGTAGACAATCTTTATTTGTCTCGCCCGCCCCTGTTTACTCCGTCCCTTCTCTCTCGTCTTCATTTCGCGCTTTGTCATCTCCTTCAAACTACCACCTTTCTATGTACAAGGACATTCACTTTTATCCTACCCCCACCCTGGAAAGTTCCAGCTGTTCGAGTCTGTTCTTTCTTCCCCCTTGCCGAAAAGCCCCCAACTGTCTACGGTCGCTTCCCCCCCCCCCCTCCCCCCCGCTCCTCTTTTTTCCTTGACCACTTTCACTTCTCACTCTCATGCCATTGCTGTGTCACAACAGATGGCTCTAAGTCCTTCTGACGGCGTAGGATTCGCAGCAGTTGTTTCCTCCGTACAAAAGCGTCCGTCAAGGACATTTTACTATCTTCCGGCTAGTATTTTAAACTGCAGAAATAATATGCCATCCTTACCAGAGCACCTATCCTTATATGGCATCTATGCCTGTGTCATCATTTGTGGATGTCTCAACTCCCTTATTGCTTATAAACAGGCTAAACAAAAATTTGATACAACCACACCCCGTTAGGTCCCTCCGTATCCAACTTTGGCTACGCCGCATCTTTACCAAAGCATAAAATATTGTTTTTTGTTGGGTCCCTGGGTCATTTGACGTACGGCAATGACAGAGGCCAGACACTGCGGCGGCGGTCAGCAGTACAGACCTACCATATTCCTATTATAGAGGTATTTCCATTACCGACTATTTTGCCGCAATATCATCCCCACCTTCACACCCGATGCAACAACGGTTGGTCTACTATAGCATTCGTCAACACACTTCAGTTCCTATTAAACCAGTATAGGTTACTTTTTGGCCGCTCATATCACCAGTGTCGAGGTTGGAGACTACTCTCTCCCTTCTTTCCCGCATTGGCCTACTCATCTTACCTCATGGATATCTCATGGAGAGAGGCGTCTTGCATCCTTCTCTGTATAATTGCCCAAGCTCCCATTATCAGTCAGCCACATTCTGTTAGACTGCCCACTTTATCAACGAGCAACGCAGAAATTTTTACCCTCTGTCGTCGACTTCGCTTGCTCCGCTGCCTCTCTATACCTTCCCTTCTCGCTGATGGACTCCCACCTTTCATCCGGACCTCTCATTGGACTTTTTGACAACCGACTGACTTACCATTCACAAATTCCGATACCTTTCAGAGCACCCTTATCTACTTCAAACTCTTGCTACCCACTACCCCCGACTATCCCCCTGCCCCGCAGTTTTCTGTAACCTGCTGAATCATCCCCCCTCCTCTTCCCTGCCCCAAATTCCTTGCATTCCCTTCCCCACCCAGCCCGCGCTGTATAGCCCTTGTGGCTTAGCGCATCTTTTTGATTATAATAATAATAATCTCCCAGATTTGCATGATTTGATCACTTTCCTATTAGTCACTTTCACCTTGTATTCCAGCCCACCTCGATAGCCCCATTGGGCTCAATTTGTAACAAGTGGAATTGGTGGGACTTATCCTCTCATCTTAAAACTAACTTAACCACTTCCTTTTCCTACTATTGATGAGCTGTGGCACCATACTTTTCGACCGTTAGTTTTGAACAGCAGTTTGCAAGTACTATTCCTCATACCTCGGTCAGACATTCTCAGACATTGTGGCCTTGGTGGTCTCCAGTGTGTTCCCGCTGCAATGCATTTGGAAAAAGCTGCATAGGGCTTGTTATCAAGTATAATTCGATAGCGGATTGTCCTTTTGGATTTTAAGTGGGCAAGGCAGTGCCTTGTCATTCATAACGCGATGCTAAATGCACTTGTTGGGAAGACTATGTTTAAATTATTTTACCTTTACCCTCAACTTCTCCTATGTACCTGCGGTTTGGAAGAAGGTATGGAAGTTGTATGACAAGTACACTTCCCATACCCGACTCCTGTTTTGTTAGTTTGCTGTGTTTGTTGTGTAACCTCTTTAAGTTGCCATGTAAATCAAGAACTGTCTTTTTTTGAGTCTCTCAAGCTTCACCTTCTTGCCATCATTTCTTTGATTCTAGATCTGCCAAGGAGCAGTCACAACCCTTGGATTTCTCTTCTAATATGGGAAAGGAGCCATGTAATTGTACCTTTAACCGCTCCATTTCGAGCTAGGGTCCAGACTTTTTCCGTTTGCTGACATTCGTAAACTGGCCTGTTGAAATTCATATCCGTAATTACAAATCATCTGCAGTCTACAGCCCTTACAGTCCCTTTGCATCTTTTCAATCTTGGTTGAAGTGAGGGGTTCTACTCTCTCTCATCAACAATGGGAATCATCCATTGTAAACAACACTTTTTTGCAAAACCAGCACATCAGGTCTTTATATTCCACTGGTTTGTGCCATAGCTCTGCCCCATTGTAGCCTGCAAGGTGATGGAACGAAATGGTGAATAGATGTCTGGTTTGGTATTTGGAGACTCACAATTGTGATGGCCATTGCAAGGATGCCTCCAATTAGGACCTATTGCTCCACTTAGATACTTATGTACAAAATTGCCATTTACAAATAAATACTCCATCTTATCAGTCTTTTTTGATCTAGAGAAGGGCATATGTCCATTGAAGGTTGTTCCATCTAAGCTCAGGGCCGCTCCTTAGGCCTCCCCACCATAATCTACCACTTTGCTGCTGCTGTTTCTTATCTGAATAGATATTTTTGTGTCTGTGGTTGGCGATAACCATCATTTTCCTCTGACTTTGTTCAGGCCCCAAGGAGTCCCACAAGGTTGTGTCCTTAGTCATAAACCCCATTTCCTCTTGGCTAAAGAATGAACCTCCCATCACATACTTCCATCGCATATTTGGTTTTCTCCTCTCGCATTAATGGGGATGATATTCACCATATATTACACAGTGCCGCAGACTGGGTCACCTGTTAGTACCTCCCTTCATGCATTTAAATTTTCTAAGAGTAATAAACCCATTTTTATTACCTTCACTAGATGTCCCACATTGTACCCAGATTTTCTATGTATTTTGCACAGATCACGTATCCCAGAAATGTGATAGGGCGTTTAAGTTTTCTTGGCCTTGTATTCAATCGCTGGTTGACATGAAAACCTCACATTTCCTTTTTGAAAGCAGCTTGCCATGGTTGGCTGATCCTCCTTAAAATTGTTGCAAAAAAACATCGTTACGTTGGGGGACATCTCTAACACCAATGTATTACAAACCCAAACTTGTCAAAAGCTGGATGATGTCAACCAAGTCTAATTCTTCGGCGCTTCTCCTGCAACTCTTTCTAAGTTAGGGATCCCCATTCTCATTAGTGTCTACATTTATGCTGGATGCCTTTCATTCATCCTCTGTTTGAAAGCCTCTATGGCTGAGGTGATGTTCATTACCTTTAGCCAATTGTCCAGTGAAACTACATTTGCCTTCAATACTTTGTCTGCTCCATGACTTTCCCTCCGGGTTCCTTTTCTTTGTATAGTTTGTCTCAGACATTTGTAGAAAAGCCCATTAATTGATTGGCACCCCTGCTTAATTCCATTCTGTTTTCACTAAGGTCTTCATTCACTCACATCCGGTCTTTCCACAACTTCATCCCCATGTAATTATGATATAGCATCTGCCTTTTCCCTCCTCCTTGGGAGGGTCCAATGTTTTGTGTCCTGTTCTCCCCTCCCCCTACGCTGGTGTGCCAAAAGCTCTTCTACCTATGACTGCTTCTTGCTCTCTTTTTCTTGATCACTTCAGTCTCATTTTCATGTTGTCACTGTTTTATCCAGGAAGTTCTAAATTTATTGATGGTGTTGGGTTTGCGGTTGTGTTCCCTGACAATGTTGTCTGGGTTCAATTTGTTAGACCAGGTAGTAAGTTTAACCATCGAGTAGTATGTCATAACCTCAATATGGTTTTCTTCCATATACATTTAGTCTCCATTGGCTTTTGTTATCATTTTGGATACCCTCGAGTGCTTTTTCCAGGCCATTTAACAATTTTATTTCCCCTTATCCATTGGGTCCTTATATTCAGCTATGCACCACGTAGACAGCACAAACAAGGACTTCTTTTCTGTTCGGTCCCCTGCACAATCTGACTACAAGGCATGAACTTGATCTGGCTGCAACGGTCCTGTATGCATGATCATACCGGATTCCTATAATATATTCCATTCAGGGATTATTTTACGTTATCTTCACCCTTTTTCCAATGGCTTTTGGCAGCAAAAGGTGGTCGAACATTGCACAATAACAATTGCACCAACTCTATTAAACAACTTATGGGCTTGTGGCCATCTTCTTAATACTGTTTTGGCCATACTCAGGATCTGTGCTCTTCCCATCTCTGCATCGGCAATACTCCTCCTACCTATTGGTAACTCATGGAAGACAACCCTATCCCTTCACCTGAGAGGCTTTGTCAAGGCCTCTATTTTGGTTTGTCCACATTCTCGTGATTTTCCCGGTTTAAACCCACAGCGAGCTCGCAGGATTTTAATCCTCCACAGGAACACCACTGCCTATATCACTCTTACGGTATTCTTCTTCCCTTCTTACAGATGGCGCTGCCTATGACTTACTATTAAAACGATTTTAACCTTTTTGGTCAGACAACTGCTTTACAATAGGTACTTTGACAAATACCCCAAGCAACTCTTCCAGCCCTTTTCCTCCTACCCTCCCCTCACCTCTGATCACCTCTCACGCTAGCTGTTTATATATCCCCATGCACTGTTTTTCTGTCCCTCACAACAGCATGACTCTTGTCCATGTTTAGGTGCTTTATTTGATTATAATAATAATCCATTTTCCAGTCGACCAACTCAAAGCAGTTTCCACTAGAACTCCTTTTCCTCTTTCCTCCTAATAAAGTGATCAGAAATTGTTGGTAATTAGACCAATTTCATACAAATTGAAGAAATGCAAATTTCTAAATAGGGTCCAGAAAGAATAAAACAATGCAGTCATACCTAGCTCTAAAATAACAATGTGTCTGTTTTATTAAGTCCATGTCTCCAGTGCCCCATTTATATTACGCCTGCTTTCCATAATGAAAACTTACTGTTATGCGAACTACTGCATTAGTGTAAAAATGATATAAATATATCAAGTGCATTTGTGGAAGCATAATTAGACCCACCGATTTGACGTGTCTAGATGCATGACAGTAATTTGTTTACATCCTGAACACGCCAAAAAATATCAAACATTGTACTAATCTGATTTTCGCTTTCAAGCTGCTTTTTGTTAAACCATTTCCAATATCACCCTCTATTTTCTGTAATTGTCTTCCATTCCTGTCAAATGACAACCAATAAAACGTAGAAAACAACCAAAAATACCATACGAAACAAATATGGGCGTTTTAAAACAAAAGCAAACACAGTCCCTAGTTTTTTTCTCATGCAGCTGAGTGCCTCAGGAATTTTTTTTTGATGCGTGGATTATACTGACCACCCTCAGACCCATTCTCTCTATATTAGGCGTAAACCAGCTAACTCCTGCAAATTGAAACCACTAAATTTTTGCAGATACTAAGGGATAGACCAAAGAAACTGGCTTCTAACCGAAGTTAATATGGACTGACCAGTGAATGGGTTAAAAGTGGTCAATGTTTATTTAGTGAAAAACATGATAATTGGGAAAAAATCTTTTCTTGTTGAGTATGTTTTTGATTGGCAAATGTGGAATATTGGTTAATACTATACTGACTTATGTTTCTATTGCGGAAATATTTTGAGGAAGCTAACCAGTTCTTGTCCCTTTGCCAACAATAAATCTTCATACTATACAAAAAGGGCAACATCTGTTTGACCTTAGTGAATTATTATAACTATCTAAGTATTCCTAATAAACAATTTTACTTTTTGATATTGGGAATTCTATCTAAATATGGCATGGTAGTTAAAAGAAAAATGCATGCTATTAAATACCTGTAATAATTTTCAGAAAAATTCCTCTATAAAAACAAGAGAAAAATAATAATAAAACATGATGTTGAGTGTACTGCAGTACATATATTACTCTTTAAACACACAAAAACCAAAAATATGATAGTGTTTTTTAATACACAAAATAAATTTTATTAGTGCTTATAAGTAGGGAAAGTTTTTCCTTGTGCATAAATCTTAACATGGGAATATGTTTCACAAGGAAAACTGTGGGATACGGTGTCCAAAATTTTGAAAAAAAAGTCGTTGAATAGACCTGTGAGTACATAAGGAAGATTAAACTATACTTTGTTTGTAAAGACTAAAAATATTACAATGAAATACCATTGTTTAAAAAAATATGGAAAAACATAAAGACATAAACCATATCAAATGTTCAAGTGTTTGAAATGGTTTTACACCAAAAAGGAATCTTGTGGCTCCTATGAAAGTACATACAGGAAATAAAACCATAATCAATGTTTCATATTGTAATGAAATGTTTTAGTCTAAAACGCAGTCTTGTGACACATATAGAGTACATACAGGAGATAAAACAATAACAATGTTCAGAGTGTATTGAAATGTTTTAGGGTCAAACAGGCAAATCTTGTGAACACATATAAACTTCATACAGTAGATAAGCCATACCAATGTTTGCAGTGTTTGAAATGTTTCAGTCAAAAAGGCAACTCTTGTGAAACATATGAAAGTAACATACAGGAGATAAGCCAAATCAATGTATTGCAGTGTTATAAAAATGTGTATAGAAGTCAAAAAGGTCATATGTGAAACATATATAGAAGCATGCAGAAGATAAACTGTGATCAATGTTCATAGTGTCTGAAATGTTTTAAACTATAAAAACAATCCTTGTGTGACACACATGAAGAACATACAGGAGATAAACCTATCAATGTTAGCATTGTGTGAAAATGTTTTAGTTGAAATGCAGTCTTTTGAAACATATGAATAGTACAATACCGTGAGAAAAACCATATCAATGTTAACAGAGTGATTGAAAAGTTTATTCAAAAAATACATTCTTGTGACACATATTAAGACAAACAGGAATAAGCCATACAATGTTCGTAAGTCCGGTCACTGGACTGCTTATTCACGCTATATACTACTGTGAAGAACTACCGTTGGTTTTGTCACCAACACCTTGATCCCCCCCCTCCCACATCATCAGCAATGGCTACGACTTCTAAAAGAATGGTGTCAACCTCCACCAACACCCATTATCATATATATATATTAGCGTTGAATTCAAAATGTCATTTTTCTTACATAGGGATACACCTTCATGTTTCACTGATTTATGTTTGCTTTAATAAATAATAAAGTGTTTAACATTGTGAATTAATATTTCATTTTCTATTCATTAATTCTCCTGAGTAAGCCAGCCTTGGTAATACTGGACTGAAAGTTGTTAGCAAGGCTAGTAAGCCATCACAGTATTTCTAGACAATAGTAAATTACATTACCAAGCAACATAAAAATATTAACCTTCAGTGTTTGATTGTGAATACTTCAAAACTATTTCATAACTAATATATTAGTGTCAGAACAAAGATTAGTTATGAAACTCAGAAATATAGTAAATTGTAAAATCTACTTCAACCAACACCTGGCAGTATCCCACCGGGCGGGTGGCCCAAAAGGAAAAACAAAAGTTTCTCCCGTTGGCCTAGGTGGCTAAAGCTTACCCGCTTTCACACAAGGAGGGTCCCGGGTATCGATTCCCGGTGGGTGGAAAACACTTTCGACCCAGACCTTCCTACACCTGTTGTTCCCCCTGTCCCACCAAGCAGCAAATAGGTACCTATCATGGGGTTAGTCCGACTAGTGTGGGTCACATCCTGGGGGACAAGATTAAGAACCCCAATGGAAATAAGTAGACAGTCCTCGTTGACGCACTACTTCTTGGGTATTCCTGGTGGCTAACCATCTGGTTATAAAAAATCTTAACAAAATCTTATCTTATCCTTTTACATTTAGTAATGTATACAGGAGAAGGGGCTACTAGCCCTTGCATCAGGCATTTTAGACGCCTCTTACACACATCATGTGCTTACAGAGGAAGAATTTTGTTACACTACCCCATGGATATCAGAGGAAATAAACAAGAACAGAACAAGAATGGGAAAATAGAAACCCAGAGGGGTTGTGTGTATATATATGCATTTGTACATGTATGTGTAGTGTGACCTAATGTGTAAGAATAAGTAGCAAGACGTACCTAAATCTTGTGTGTTTATGAGACAGAAAGAGGACACCAGCAAACCTACCATCATGTAAAAAACAATTACAGGCTTTCCGTTTTATACTCACCTTGAGAGAACGGTATTTACGTCCCTGGGTGTTGTTGTCTACCAACCTACTACAAGGTAAATTGTCATTATCGGAAACATAAAAAGTTATATAAATTAAAATAAAAATGGAAAAAAAGGTATAACGCAACACTTCTTCAAGTGGCAGAATCGATGTTGCCGTCATGTGAAGGCATCCTAGCCGACTTCAACAGTCTTATTACTTGGTAAGGACTGTCCTAACTTTTAACTTTTTTGGTCTTATAAAACAACAGAAAATTGCCCTTCTTAAATAAAATGTCCTGGCTACTAAATGGCTGTTTAATTACACGATAACAAAACAGCAACTCTGTGGGCCAGCATTCTCATACAAATTATGAAGTTGAGTGCAATAATTAATATATGTGTTAGGAAGGATACAAAAATTCACCTATACAAAAAATATACCTAATATTATAAGTAAACTTATATGCAACTTACAATCTACTACTCCAAAAACCCATCACACTTCATTCACGTTAGCTCCACTATACACTGTGCTAGTGAAACAAAATTTATATTCATTTATAAACAGGGAGCTCCATGACACCTCCCTCCCCCCTCACTTCTGCCCCTGGTAGACTAGTTACCGAGCAAGCAAAGACACCTATGTAAACACTCAAAAAAAACCCACCAACACCACAAACTCACACTGCTACATTTTGCTCTCTCTGTGGTAACCTCAGCAAGCTCCTCATCTACTCCTTGTTCTGGCCACACTAACTGACCAGGAAAAATAGTACCCGTTTGGTTTCAGGTCAATCCCAGAACCTTTGGAGCATAATTTATATAATTATTTTTCTGTAGCACACTGCTACCAGCTTTTCTGGTGCTGAGTCACATGGTGTCACCCCCTCTCTAATTCTTTTCTGGTTTTTTACCTTCTGAAACACCCCCTCCCTGATCTTCTTCATCTTTCTTTCCCTCTAGTTTCCTCAGACTGCCAAGCCCTCACACACCTGCTTTCTTCTTGGAGCCTTTACCTGAGAAGCTGAACCCTATCACCTCTGAAGCAGACCTTATCACCTCTGAAGCTGAACCTATCACCTGGAAGCTGAACTTTCCACCTGTAAGCTGAAACCTGTCTTAAGAAGCCAGAACCTGTCCTTTTTAAGACCCAAGTCTCTTTGCATTTTCTCCAGTGCCTACAATTCCCAACAGATTCCTTTTGCCTCCGTGCCAAGTTCTCAACCCCTTTCTAACTCTCACTCCAAAGGTGGAGGTTCTATCCCCATTTGTGTGGTCACTTCTCCTGTTCCACCCAGCCTTCTTCCCCCACCCTCCTTCCTTTCTGTTCCACTGAAGGACTTTTTCTCTCCTTGTTGTGCATTTCGTCCATCATACTCCCTCCCCTCTCAGACCTCTTTGGTTTCCCCCCATATCTCCCTGATCCCTACTTGCTCAAACCATCACACCTGTCTCTAGACTCATCGGCACAGCATCTTCCATAGTCCACTGAGACACTTGACACTATATTGCAGAGACTAAACCCTCAATGAACACGGTGTGGCCTCCTTTCTGCCCCTCTTTATTTACACAACCCAGCAGCAATCTTTTCTCTCAACTTCATTCTGAGTCCTCCTTTCTTACAACGCTTCCCGTTGGCCTCCACACATGGCTCACTGACCCTACTAGACCTATCACATTTTAATTATTCCATGTATTCATGAAAATCTTCCCTATTGAGGTAGACCTGAGGGCTTGAATCTGCACTCTCTCGAAAGGGTAGAATTAGTGGGAATATGAGCAGGTGTATAATTGGAAAACAGGAATAAATAAAGGGGATGTAAATAGCATGCTGAAATTTCCAGTCAAACAGACGCACACAATGGTTTCAATCAGAAAATTCAATTCAGGAAGGATATAGGAAAGCACGGTTTGTAATAGAGTTGTGATGAGTGAACAAACCTCCCCAGTACCTCATAGAAGCCTAAGAACTTTGTGGTAGTTTTTACATAGGTTTGATAAAAACATGAGTGGGTGTGGGTGGTGTAGTTGACCTGACTAGCTTGTGCTACGTAGTCAATGCTGTGCTCTTCCTTAATGGAAGTGACTTACTAGGTGGGTCATGGGATAATCCAGATTGAGAACATGGACCTACTTCTCATTGGGTCAGTAGGCCTGTTGCAGTGTTCCTTCATCCTTATGATCTTATGATTATCCATCTCATATTGGTGAATATGTGCCTGTGCATTCTACTGACCCCTTTCCTGATGAACTTTTAATGAGAGTGCACTACTTGTTTAAATTGGGTATACCGTGTTCAACCCAGTCTTTGTTCTCTGCTGCATTATACTGCATTCCAATATTTATCACATAGAGGTATACAGTTTTTCTCATCCCGTGCATATGTATCTCTGAAATTGCCATTCTGATCTCTTCTCTGTCACTGGTCACAGCCCATCTTGTTATTAGTGATATTAATGTTCCATCATCTTTGGGGAGCTCCCACAGTGACTCTCATTGTGATCACTTGGAGATTCTATACTTCTATCCTCTTCATGTTTTTTTTATGAGAGCTCCGACTCATTTTTGACTCACACTCAGTGTCTCTCTTGCATTGTCTCTGCTCCTCGTCACTGATTATGCTTGGTATATTCTCCCGGGGGGGGAGAGGATAATTTGCCTCTTCAAGGGGGGCTCTTGGCGTGGGAAGAGGCTCCTTTGGTCTGAGGAAATTAACCTATGGGTCTTCTCCTCATACCGAACCTAATTAACCGACCCCAATCTCCCCTCCCCTAATCCCATCCTCCCCATCCTCCCCTTTTTCCTCCACCTCCTCCTCCCCACCCCCTCCCATTTTGCCCTTCCTCTTTGTCCTTTGGGATTTTCCTCCCACAGGCACACTATGTTCCCTAGTAGGGAGTAAAGGATACCGGGGTACCAATTCCCATTCCGTTGAGGTTCTTAGCGGTTGGCGTAGTTTGCCGTGGAATCTGGATCTCCTGGGGATGTCCCGATCCCATCTCCGGTATCCCGGATTAAGTTGGTGTCTTTCGGGCGACGAGTTAATCTCTGGAAGCCACCTTTCGATTCCGGGGGTGTGGCCGAATGGGTATGCTTTGTGGTGGATATCCGGCTGCCCCTCTCTTTTGGCCACCGAGGTAGCTGGCTCGGCAGATGTGATTTTGCTATCCGATTGTTAGTTACTAGCATGATGGGTAGGTATGGCACGTTCCATGCTGCATATTATACTGCGCTACTTGCGGTGCTGATGTCCTCTTGGGCGCGGAGGGAGATTTCTGCCCTTTCATTCCTCCAAGGAAACCTATCCTCCCCCCCCCCGGTCCCCCCCTTTTTTTTTTTTTTTTTTTTTTAAATTTTATTTTCTTTTCTTTCTTTCTTTTTTTTTCTTAAAACAAAAAGAAAGAAGTAACCTAGCCATGGCAGCCCTAGTCCAGACCCTGGTACCCCCGGCCCCCTTCTTGATACCGCACCCCACCCTTCGACCCTTGCACGTCAATGGACCACTCTTCAGAACATTTCCTCATGCCTCTGTACCTATTGCCGGAGCTGTTTTCCTCACCCGCATTCAGGTACTGCGGCCTCGACTGACTCCTTCGATTTATCGACCTTCGCTCCTCCTCTGAATATGCCTTCCGGCCTCTCCCCTCTACGGTGCGGCATTTTCAAATCGCCGACCCGTTTCCAACACTCGGACCCACTCTGGTCCCCACGCCTAAACGCCAATGACAATTACCTGCTGATGATACTTCCCACCTTCTCGTTCTTCTCAGAAACGATCGACACGTCCTTCACTACCTTCCACGCTCAGATTTCAGACTGGAACAGTGGACAAAAATTAAAATTCTTCACTTTAACGACCAACTTCCTCATCCTGCCTATCTTTCTGACCATAGTATTATTGGCAAGGACACTCCCTACGCCATGTTGGTTAACGATATTTCTTTTCATGGCTCTTAAGAGCGGTACGTCATCATTACGTACAGAACGCTACCCAGGCTCATGAACTCTCTCGTCTTTCCATATAGATACTGTACCTGTCACCTATGAAAAACATCATTCCCTCAATTCATTGTAGTGTACCGCCGACATTCTGCCCCATAACCCTAGTTTCAAACAAAATTTCCAGACATGTTCACTGACATTCTAGAACACTTGAACTCCAAGACTCCCAATCCTTAAGGTAATACTTACTTCTTCCTGCCCTGGCAGAGACGATACCCTAGCAATAATGCTCGTTAACTTTTGACAGCCGAGAACTCCCAGCCCTCAGTTTTATATATCAGGACATCCGTTACAAGTTTCCGAAAGGTTGAACCTACACCACAACAGTGTAAAATTGGCTGGCGATTTGGCCATCCAGGCGAAATATTGCAGATCTATCGCCGAAGCCCAGTCTGTTGTGCCGATGACCATTCAAATACTCTTGCAATCGTTCTCCCTCTTGCCTTAACTGTCATGAAGCTCAACCCTTCGTACTCTCCGCCGTTGTCAGGTCTCATTAAACGAGCGGGAAATCCGGTACCTCACAGAGACAAAGTCTCCTTAAGCCGATGGCAGTTTCTCCAACTCCACTCCGCCCCGCGGGAGACTCCCACTGTTTCTTATTCCCGTGTTCAAACGTCCCCCCCCTTCTCGTATCCCAACTTCTAACACCCACCACTGTGGTTACCTCTCCCATAATCTCTCCTGTATCTAAATCCTTTTTGCTGTCCTCGCTCAGACTTCCCCTACTTCAAACCCTCAGTCCCTAATCTCGCTATCTCGAGTTCTCTCTCACAGCCTCATACTCGACGAGACCCTCGTACAGACACCTCTATCCCAATTGTCCCTCTACTTCTCAAAAGAAAGTCAAAAAAAGGTCCGGTAACACCTCTTCTACCCATCTCCACCCTCCTCATTTTACCCTCCTGTATCCTGTCCCTATTCCTTTATCCCTTCCCCTCTCACTGGCTCAGTACAAGTGCAAGGTTTACCCTCCTCCTCGTAATGTACCTTCCCTGCCCCTTTTCCCTCCCAAGTTTTCCTTCCTCTTCTGCCACCTCCCAGGTTTCCTGTCCTCTTCTGTCCCTGCCACGCTTTCTCCAGTTCCATCTCCCCCTCCGCCCCCCCCTACCTTGTACGAGTCCAATACAGTTTCCAACTTTACTCATCCTCGCCCCCTACCAATCCAAATTGTTTCGTCATTACCGCCACATTCTGTTACTTGGTGATTTTAATGCCCACCATTTCCTCATGGGGGGGTTCTCACTGTGATTCCCGTAGAATTCAGTTAGAGGCTTTTCTTGCCACCCACCCCCTCCATGTTTTAAATACAGGTACTCACACCCCATTTTGATCCTCGGACTCATACTCTCTCTTGCATCGATCTCTCAGTCTGCTCTTCCTCCCCGCATTAGACTTCATTTGGTCTGTTCTCTCCGGACTTACATGACAGTGATCATTTCCCAATCATTCTTACTTCCCCTTCATATTCGCCACCTCTTCGCACCCCACGCTGGCAATTTAATCGGGCAAATTGGAACCTTTACTCACACCTATTATTTTTAAAGAGGTTCCTTCTTCGTCCTCCATCGATGAGCTTTTACACTCTTCTCGTCCTCCGTTTTCACCGCAGCTTCTCATTCTATACCCCAAACTTTGGGCAGGCATTCTCAGAAATGCGTGCCTTGGTGGTCTCCTGCTTGTGCTCGTGCATACGTTTGAAACGCACTGCATGGGGCAGGTACCGGTACAATAGAACACAGAGAGACTCCTTGATTTTAAACAGAGCGTGCGATCGCTCGCCGTGTCATCCGTGATGCTAAACGCACTTGCTGGCGAGATTATGTCTCCACCATCACCTCTGCTTCCTCTATGAGTGCAGTCTGGAAAAGGTACGAAAACTGAGTGGTAAATATTCTCCTGACCCGGCTCCTGTTCTGCGGGTTGCCGGTGTTGATATAGCAAACCCACTAGATGTTGCCAATGAAATTGGCAATCATCTGGTCCGTATTTCTCAGGGACTCCATCTATGGCCCCTCATTTCTTTCCTCAAAGTCTGCCAGAGAGTTAGCACCCTTGGACTTTTCTTCTCTCAGAGAAGAACAGTATAATGTGCCTTTTACACTTCAAGAACTGGAGGCAACACTCTCAACTTGTCGATCATCGGCAGCTGGGCCCGACGACATTCATATTCGTATGCTACAACATTTACATCAGTCTGCCCTTGCAGTCCTATTACGCCTTTACAATCTTATTTGGTCACAAGGAGTTCTTCCACAGCTGTGGAAATCTGCCATTGTTCTCCCTTTCCGCAAACCAGGCACTACGAGACATGAAACCTCCCACTATCGTCCCATTGCTCTTACCAGTGCGGTTTGCAAAGTAATGGAATGCCTAGTAAATAGACGTTTAGTGTGGTATTTAGAGACACACAACAGTCTCTCCACTCGTCAATATGACTTTCGTAAGGGACGTTCTGCCATAGACCCCTTACTACGCTTGGATACGTATGTTCGCAATGCCTTTGCGAATAACCACTCAGTTATTGCCATATTTTTTGACCTTGAGAAGGCATATGACACAACTTGGAGATATATATTTTTAGCCCAAGCCCACTCCTTAGGCCTTCGAGGCAATCTACCATTCTTCCTTTAAAAAATTTTTTAATAAAGGGTTTTCCGTGTTGGGTTAATAATGTGTTTCCCCCCCGGACTTTATCCAAGTAAAGGGTGCCCCCCCAGGATGTTTTTGAGCAAACACTTTTTCTCCTTGCTTTTTAAATGATTTGCCTCGTTTTCCCATCAAATTTTGGGTCATCACTCTATTTTGAGACTTCGCATTCCCCTGTCAGGCGCTGATGTCACCTCATTACAGTTTCTTCCAACATAGTCGACCGTTTTTCCCAAATTTGGGGGCCACCCCCGGGGGTTTTAAAATTTTTCCAGCATAAAACCCACCAAATCACTTTCACTAGACGCCTGTCATCTCCGACATCCTTTGACCTCTAGGGCCCCCCGTACCCCTGAACGGATACATAATTCGGGGCCTCCTTTTTGTCGTGGGTTATCCGGGAAACCCACATTACCTCCTAAAGGGAAAATTTGTCCAGCCGGCTGAACCTTCTTAAAACCCTTGCCATCTTTCAGGGGGACTATCGTCGAACCCCTTTCCCTACTTTCCACCCTTATTTATCGAAACTTGTTTATGGGCCCAGACTTTTCAGGGGATCTCCGCTACCACTCTAGCCTTAACCCCTTTCATCACCAAGGATTAGTTTTATCCTTGGTGCTTTTGCTCTTCCCCTGTCGGGGCCCTCTATCAAAGCGAAGTTCCCACCCTTACCCATCGCCGTGATCCCATTCCCTCGCTACTATGTACGCTCTCAAATCTCCGAAACCTTCCTTTTATAGAAGGGTCAGTTTTAGTAACTTTTTTATTTTTTCGCCCCCCCCCTTTTTACTCCACCCTTCTCTCATCGTTTCTTCGTTTTGTTTTCTCTTCAACACCACCTTTCTATGACAGTAGATCTCACTTTTCTTACCCCCCGGGGAAGTTCCAGATTTGAGCTTTTTCTTTCTCCCCCCCTTGCTCGAAAGCCCAACGTTACGGTCGCTTCCCGTCCTTTTTTCTTGACCATTTTCCCTCATTTCATGCCATTGCTGTTTACCAGAGGCTCTAAGTCTTCTGACGATAGGTTTTCGGCAGATTTTTCCGGACAGCGTCGTAAAAGGGGCATTATATCTTCGCTAGTTTTTTTTACTGTTAAATTAACCCCCCCTTACAGCATTATCCGTTTTGCATCTAGCCTTGCATCATTGTGGTTGTCCAGACCCCTTAGTGTTTTACGGAACAAAAATTTTACACCTCCCCCCTTAGCCTCTGTATCCAATTTTGCTCCCGCTTTTTTCCCAAAGCAAAAGATATTGTTTTTTTTTGGGGTCCGGTCATTTTGAGTACGGGCAATGAACAGGCAGACACTGCTGCGGGGTCAGCATACTTGACCTACCATTTCTTATAGGGGTATTCCATTTACACATTTTGCTGCAATTCCCCCCTTCCCCCTTGGCACAACGGGGGTCTACTAGCTCGGCAACAAACTTCACTATTAAACCGAGTATGGTTACTGCCGTCTTCTTATCACCATGTCGGGGGTTGGGAGACTACTCTCTCCCGTTTTGCATTGGCCATACCGCTTACTCATGGATATCTCAGGAGAGGCGTCTGTCCTCTCGTGAAAATTTCCCAAGCTCCTTTTATCATCGCCCATTGTTGGACTCCCACTTTTCAACGAGCACGCGAATTTACCTCGGGGCCGTCGTCTTCTCTCCGCGCTCTTCTTTCCCTTTCCCCTTTCCGCTGAGGGCCCCACCTTTACCCGGACCACTCTTTTGCTTTTTGACAACGAATACTTACTTCACAAATTCTGATCCCTTCACCCTTTTACTTAAATCTCTTGCCCCCTCTACCCCCGTACATCCCCTGCCCCGCGTTTTGAAACCTGCGATACCCCCCCTCCTTCTGCCCCAATCCCCTTTCTCTTCCTCCCTACCCTGCAGCGCTGTAAGCCCTTGGGTTAGCGCTTTTTTTTGATTATAATAATAATCTTCATGGCTTGGAGATATACAAAGGATTGTAAAACAGTAAAACGTGCCCACCTGCATGTCTGCCCACAAAACACGAAAGCTCCAAACCAGTCCAGCGCGAGGGCTTTTTTTTCAATGGTAGAGAACCCCTCTGATGTGGCGGGGAACTTGGCTGAAAAGTATCTACGGCTGCAATCCTTGTTCCCGATTTGTAATAGTACTCCCCCAACCCCAGACTCAAAAGCATCAACGCAAGAAAAAGGTTTGAGAAGTCGGGAGACAAGAGAATGGGGCAGTCCCCAACAATCTTTTTGCTTTTTTAAAAACAGTGTTACAGTCTGAGCCCAAATTTAAAAGGGAACTTTGTGACTGGTAAGAGGGGTAAGGGGGGTAAAAATATTGAAAATTCTTCAGAATTTTTTTGTAAAATCCTTATCCCTAAAAAACTTTGAAGAGTTTCCTATCATGGGGAACTGAATAATTTTTAATTTGCAAAACTTTAGAATTTTTAGGCGCAATTTACCACTCCCTACTTCTGGCCTAGAAAGTGACAGGGGCCGGGCCCAAAGGAAAGTTTTAGAAAAATTTAAAACTGTTAAAATAACTAAAAGGTCTCAAAAAAGACCCTTAAGTCTAAAGGTGTTGACCCAAAAATAAAACACCAAAAAACAATATCATCAGGTATGTGCCGTCCCTTCAAGTCCGTTAATACCCTATGGTATTTCTGGAATGGGGGGGAATTTTATTCAAAGGGGGGTAATGGTTTGAAAATGACCTCCGGAATTACAAGCAAGGATTTCCTTCGCCTTACCCATAAAAGGGTCCCTAAGTACCCTTTAAAGGGATCTAACTTTGACACAAAAGTAGCCTTACCCACAAGTCAATTAGTCATCCAGCGGGGAAGGGGGAAACATCTGTAATTGTGACCTCATTCACCTTACGGTAGCTGTACACATACAAAACCCTCCATCACCCTTCTTACAAGATGCAGGGTGAACCCCATGGACAAATGACTTCCCCACTAAACCATGTTTAACAAAAATTCTATTCCTTAAAGTACCCTTTGTTTTTCGGATTATTTTCGAGGGGGAGATTTTAAATTGGTTAGATTTTCCCCACATTACATCATGATAACCTAACGACATTTTTCGGCAATCGAAAAATATTAGGAATGATGTAGAAGCTCCGTTAAATTTGTTGCTTGCTTTTTCAGATAACCCCTCCTTTAAAAGGGCGGGAAACCCTTGGGGGACAGAATTTGAAATTTAATATTAATTTCAAGTGAGTGCAAAAATCAGAGTCCCTCAAGGTAGAGGACAAGTCATTACTGGGATTTTATCGGTGTAGAAAAATTTTAATTGATTAATGGAAAAGTTTTTTTTGAGCTTACAAGGGGAGCTACCAAAAATTTGCATCAGATAATCTACTTAAAATTTGCATAGGCCCCGTAAAAAACTTTCAAGGTGGGCCGGGAAAGGGTTCCTGCCGAACACCTTGTCTCCTGGATGGAATAGCGGAATTTCACTTCTGTCATACCTCTGTTTCATTTTATTTTGGCTGTCTTTAGTTCCTTGGCTAATGACATGCCCCCCTGAAAAACCTTTGAAGGGGGGTTGTAGAGTTTTGAGCTAACGTCTTTTCCCCCTCCATCCTTCTTTGACCCCCAAAAGAGGACCTCTACATTGTGCCCAAAGATCTTTTTCAAACGGACTTCCCCTGTAACTCTTGAAACCACTCTCGTACAGAACGAAAAAGGTATGATTCACCCCAGTCGTAGGAAAGTGCTCAAAAAGTTCTCATCATAGTTTTTAAAAACGCTGATGGAATTTTTCCCAAGGCCCGGGGGACGAAAATGATAGGCATGGATAAGTTTGGATTACCCTAGCCTAGTAATGTTTCCCTAAATGCTTTGGCATGAAGTTAGTCCCTTTGATCACTTTGAATATTTTAGGAATGCCAAAACAAAAATAAATTTTGTTAAACTTTGAGAATAGCTTTGTTTTAAATACTACCGGGTTTGCTTCAGGATTTTGGGTTTTACTTTATCCATAATC
The DNA here is from genome assembly GCF_026875155.1 of Cherax quadricarinatus. Lineage (NCBI taxonomy): Eukaryota > Metazoa > Arthropoda > Malacostraca > Decapoda > Parastacidae > Cherax > Cherax quadricarinatus. The sequence continues at coordinate 40,340,296 of NC_069429.1, read as the reverse complement.
GAAAATAAATATTGTTTTCGGACTTTGACCTAGGTGTGGGCCTACCAATCTATTTAAAAACTGCAAAAGGGTTTCCATCAGCAGATAGGTTAAGAGGTGTAGGTTTAAAAGGGTGTCCAGGTTTCCATATTGCGACATTCTCCCCAACACCTAAAGATTCTTCAATCTTTCTTTAATTTTTGGCCAAAAAAAATTCTTTTTTTATTTTATACAAGGGGTTTTTTAATTCCTAAATGACCTCCTAATGATGTATTATGGCTATATTTAATAATGAGGCATACTTTGTTTGGAAACCCCCTAACCCGTTTAAACAATTCCGGCCCCCCGTCTCCTTTTCCCCTTCAGTGCAGATCAAAAATTGTTTTTAACTTTATACTTGACTGGATGACCCCAAAAAGGATTTACCCCTAGCGCTGAAAAAAAGGGAATTTAAAGAAGGGTCCCTTTTGTTGTTTCCCCCCGTATGGAAGTCCCTCGTGCTGGGAAAAAGAGACATCTGGGAATCCGCAACCTGGGGAAAGGAAAGGCTTGATCGGGGTCTGATCACTTGATTACGAGGCTCCCGGGTGGTGTGCCCCATAAAACAAGTACATTCCCGGGTCGGAGTCGTCCAAGGATAGGTCAACATTTCTAGACAACCCTTGGGGTGTTGCCTGATTATGGCCAACACCAGAGAAGAAATTAAACTTATATTTTCACGCACCAAACATTTGTAAGTTATTACCCCGTAAAAATGGCATCTTTCATGGGGAATCCTTTTTAAACACCACGCAAGTACCCAGGTAATATTTGTGGGAAAAAAATTTTATGCAAAGCTTCCAAAAAAACAGAGGAAATTAAGGAAGTGTTTTTTGAAAGGGGTAATATTCCTCTCTTACATGAGAATAGCCCAGAACTCAAAGGGCTTTTCTTTATTTTTTTCTGGTTTTCCTAAAGGGGAAAAAAACTGGCAATAATAAGGGGGCCTACCCTTTTTTTACTTCTCAGGGACATGTTACTAGGGTATTTGAGATTTTCCCATGGGTTGGGGTTTTTGGGGGAGTTGGGCGGATGTACCTACTTTTTTACAGAGGAAACAGAGACAGGGTTGCCCTTTTTCCCCTGTGAGTTGCAAATGTGTCTTCTGGCTGGTGTTTTTTGGATACGGTTTTTGAATGCACCATGGTAGTTTGCCTCTCCCCAGGTGGGCCATAAGTTGAAGGGGGCTCACCCGGTGACAAAATTGGCTGACAAAGATGTTCTCCCCCGGGTGGACTTCATTTTCCAAGGGGGACTACTCTGCTCAGCCCGGGGTATTTAAAAGAAGACGGACCGTCGGGCAAGGAGCGGTTTTTTTCAAAAGGGATCAGCCAAACCCGGTGCCCCCAATGCAGTGGTTTTTAAATCACGATCCTGCAGAAAGACTCGAACCTCGGTCCCCCGACTCCAGCAGGGTTTTCAATCAGGAAAAGCTGCACCACTCCCCAAAGGTAGAACACCCTTGTTTTTTATCCATTGTAAAATTTGGGTTTTGCGTCTCACAAAGTCCCCTAGGATTGACCCAAGCTGTCGTCTTGCCCACTTAAAAAAATTTTTTTTATATTTGGATGGGGGAAAACGTAAGCTCCAAAAACTGTGGTCTTCACTAAAATGAATCAGAAAATTCAGCTCATTTAATACTGACGTAAATTCCGTCCCTTTCCCAATAAACCTGTAGAACTCGATGCCCGTGCTGTTCCGGGACCTCAAGGCTCAGACAATTTTTGAAGCTTTCGAAAAAATTTTCTGGTTTGGGGCCTATTGAAGCGGGGGAACAAGCGTAGCTTTTTGAAATAAAATCATTTACAGAAAGCAAAACTGCTCCCCTTTTCCCTTTATATTCTTCCCTTTGGAATGCTCTCTGTTCCCTAGTTTGCCAAGATTGATTTTTTCCAGTCAGTGCCCAAAGCGATTCACCCTTTAGACAACCCGTTTTCACTATACGACCATTTTTTTCCGTGGTGTATCTAATCCCTTACGAAAACTGTAGTTTTTGCCCACTCCATGAGGGGGATCTGATGTGCCATCTCTTTTTCTATAATTTGTCAGAATCAGTAACCATTGCGACGGAGAGTGCTTTTTATTTAACCCAAAGGAAAAGCAAATTTTTCCGACATGCTGTAGGGGCAAATTTTGGTATTTATGCAAAGTATATGCCACCCCAAATTTGCTCGTCTAGGGGGCATAAATTATTCGCTATGCCAGTCATTGAGAAAACCCCCCTGTAAAATGTTAGTTTTCGAAAACCCTTAGCTTGCCAGTGCATTGCAGAATATGCTACAAGCAAAGCGACTGCAAAATTCTCCACACCCAAAAGGGTGTAAAAACTGCACGCAAAATTTTTAAAGCAATCCAACGCTACACTGTTCTAGAAATTGACTGTACGAAGCGGGACACCGAAAAAGCTGTAGCGAGCGTTTTAACGATCTCACAATAGAAGGCTGACCATAACAAAACTGCACAAAATTGTAAAGCAAGGGAAAGCTAAGCAAAGCCCGACAGAAGTGCACAATTTTCCGGGTACGACTTTACCCTAAGCTCAACCCTTTCTCTAAGTCCAGCTCCCGCTCTCACGGCCCCATATTACAACCCGATTCCAAATGGCCTGTTATCCTGGGGGTAATGGGACAAAATAAACACAGCAGAAAAAGTTAGACTTATATTTTCCTTCACCAATTTAGAACGCAATACGTACCTATTTCAGTGATAAGTATAGTGCACCCCGGAAGCAAGGCAGAAATAGAAGCCAAAAGATAGCAGACCGTCTTCAACCATCTCTAGAATGGAATGAAAAGGTCAGACAGGGGAGTGATACCCCCAAACCTCTGCGATTGCCAAAACCTCTTCTTATTGGCAGAACCTGGGCACTTTTGAACGACAGGGCTCCATCATCAATCTTAGCACCCGGTTCCTGGTTGGGGGGAGCCGAAATGAGGTGTGTACATGCGCCAAATAAAGGTTACGTACCTTTGCTGCCACGCGCAACGAGTACGACTCACGCCTGGTAGGTCGGTACTTTTTTAGTGCCTGTCCATGCCCTTTAAAACAGCCGGGGGGCTATTTGGAAACCCCCTTATCCTTTTTTTATGCTGGGGCAATTGAACAATCTTGGGCCCTGACTTATTGTGTTATCTCTCAATGTACTCGTGGCATCTCTTTCTGAGACTTTTGCTTTCATATGGGTGATTTTCGTGTGATTTTTGGTACCAATCCCTCCCGAACCCTTTCCAAAGGTATATTTTCTTGATTTCTCTACCCGTGTTTGAGGGAATACAGAAAAAGAACCCTTTAACTGTTTTCCCATAGTTTTTGGTCCTTATCACCTTATTGTGCCCTGAATTTTCTTTGTCACTCTCCAGGGCTGCAAAGTCACCAGCCTTCTGGGGGGCCCTTGTGTACAGCAGTATTTCCCGCCTAGGGAGCACATCGATTTTAAGAAATCATCACAGGCTTTTGGGGGTTTTCCCTTTGTTTTTTAAGGTTTTCATTTTCCATCCTATCATTTTCCTAGCGATGAGGCAATACTTGTTGTGGTCTTTTATGTGGATCCTCTGACATTTTCACTCCCAGGTCCTTTACTTGCTTTTTTCCTATTGTAGGTTAGAACTTTTGGGGGATACCCCGATACATATTTAATTTCTTCAAGTTTTCCATATCTGAGTAGTTGAAATTTCTCCTCATTGAACTTCTTATTGTCTTGAGTGGCCAATTCGAAGATTTGGTTGATGTTCGCTTGGAGTCTCACAGTGTCTTCGATGGAGGTCACTGCCATGGTGATCCAGGTGTCATCTGCAAAGGAGATGTAAGCTATGGCTTACAGAGATGTAAGCTATGGCTTACAAAGATGTGAGCTATGGCTAAGAGATGTAGGCTATGGCTTACATCTCTGTGTATGTCAGAAATGAGGATGAGGAATAGAATGGGAGCAAGTACTGTGCCTTGTGAAACAGAACTTTTTACCATGCTCTGCCTGGGACTTTACTCTTTGTGTTCTATTTGTCAGGAAGTTGTAGATCCATCTACCAACTTTTCCCGTTATTCCTTTAAGCCAAACAGGATTCCTTAAGCTGTAGTGATAACCTAGTCACACAGAGTACTCTTTCAAAAATTATTTATGTTACGGCTAACAGTAACGGCCTGATTGATCAGGCACTGATTCACCATGAGGCCTGGTCACAGACCGGGCCATGGGGGCATTGACACCATGAACCCTCTTCAGGTATACTCAACAATGGTTCTGTACACCAATCCACTGGTGCAGCTGGTAGTGCTGCTGTTGTCATACAGAGTTATGGCTCTCATAAAGAAATTGGAGCATGCATCAATAACTGGGCCTCTACCCTTCCAAACAGAACTGTTTGCCATACTCCTTGCACTCAAATGCATCCATGTATCTAAGGTTGACACTTTAATTTTAACTGATTCTCTATCATCCATAAATGCTCTCAACTCATTAAGTATCAATTGTGGCATGCTTGTGTCAGAAGCCAGGCACAGGTATGGTAGGATTGTGGACAGTGGAGTCAGATGCACATACTGTGGATTCCATCTCACATTGGTCTTCACGTGAATAATAGCACTGATGAACTGGCTAAGTTGAATGCTTTCAAAGAGGGAATAGATTACAATCTTGGCTTGTCAGTTAGCAGTTTGAGAATAATATGAAAAGAACTTCAACTGAATTTTATTGACTTAAGACTCATGGAGATGGACACCAGTCAGTTCATCTATCATGCAGGAGAAGCCACATGTCTATGGTGCATCTCATAAAATAAGCCGGCTCTTGGATGTCACTACCGCCCACCTCAGGCTGGGATTAGATTTTGCTACCGAAGTGGCTAGTTTATTGTGCACCCCATATCCATCCTTTGGACCATAGCGCAAGAGCATATGGATACACAAAAGGCCTAGGAACTAGGCCCCAAGGGGTTAACATGAATACATATGGATTTATATTTACATATCTATAGTTCACGTATCTGTCACCAGCAAATTTAGGAAATTTGCTTAGTATATCTGGTATCTTATTTTCATTAATAAGATATCTTGACATGTCACATAGGCTATTATACTGTCTGTCTCTGTATTCCTCAATAAGTGGACAATTAAGCACTTAGTGTTCAAGACAGTGACCATATGCCTGATCACATAATTTACATTTAGTTTGATCATCATCTCGGTGTCTCCCAGACTGCCAGAAGTACTTGTAACCAAGCCTAAGCCTGGCCACTACAACATCAGTCAGTCTGTTCCCATTGCACATTGCTCCATAAACATACTTATCTACGTTCATGTTATCATAGTGGGTTATAGGTCTACTCAGGCTTCTAATTGCATTCCTATAACAATCATTTTCATTATTTACTTCTCTCCTAATATTATTCCTAATGCTAGACACAGTTACACAAAAGTTATATTATACATTCTCCTCCTGGGTACTCTTCTTGGCTAACATATCAACTTTATCATGAAGGAGTAATCCAATGTGTGATGGGATCCATAGCAACTGTACATTAATTCCTTTGCCCCTGATTTTTTAGTATCTATACCTGCTTCTCCATGACATTATGGAGATTTGAGTCCCCCCT
>NC_069429.1:40262734-40334190 GCF_026875155.1 Cherax quadricarinatus | reverse complement strand
ACCCCCCCCCCCCAAATTATTTTTTAAAATAAAATGGCCTGTTATCCCCCCGGTGAATGGGAGCAAAAACCAGCAGAAAAAGTTTAGACAAATTACCCCCAACCAGTTTGAAAACAATTTACACTAGTACGTGTAAGTATGTGCACCCAGGAAAGAAAGGGGAAGAAATAGAAGCCACAAATGCGGGGACCGTGCTTCAACCGCTCTAAATGGGAAGAAAAGGGCAGACAGGAGAGTGTACCCACAAAACCCCTCTGGATTGCCAAAACCACTTCTTATTGGCTAAACCTGGCCACTAGTTAAAGACGGGGCCCCTCATCAACTCTTAGAAACCTTTTTGCGGTTTGGGGGAGATAGCCTTAAATGAGGGTGTGTACATGCGCAAATAAAGGTTACTACTCTTTGCATGCCCACCCCCACCCCGTGAAGGCTCAGGATTAGGCTGCCACCCCCCAGTGGAAACCCGTGCCGCCATGGCACAAAATAATGGGACCGCCTTTCCTCTCCACCATCCAACTCTTAGATAGAGCTCAGCTTTTCTCGTGACAAAAAAGCCAAACCCTAAACTCAGAGTGAGACAGCAGTCAGTCAGGCTAGCATAGGTCCAAGATACAGGCGGACGGTAGCCCGCATACCCTCACTAAAAAAAAAAAAAAAACCCATACCAGGGGATAAAAAAAAAAGAGCGTGAAAAGGGGTTACCACAAATAACATCCTAACCTGAATAACTAAAAATATTAGACTCTAGATAAAGAGTCTGCCAACATATTTTCTTTGCCTGCAATATATTTAATGGAAATATTATAGGGCTGCAGCCTTAGCATCCAGCACATAAGCCTGGTGTTGTGGTTCTTCATGGCTTGGAGATATACTAAAGGATTGTGATCAGTGTAGACTGTGACCACCTGCGATGTCTGGCCCACATAAACATCGAAATGCTCCAAAGCCAGTACCAGCACGAGGGCTTCTTTTTCAATGGTAGAGTAAGCCCTCTGATGTGGCTGGAACTTGGCTGAAAAGTATGCTACAGGCTGCAACTCCTTGTTCCCGATTTGTAATAGTACTGCCCCAACCCCAGACTCACAAGCATCAGCCTGTAATGAAAAAGGTTTGGAGAAGTCTGGAGACAAGAGAATGGGTGCAGTACACAATAATCTTTTTGCTTTATTAAAAGCAGTGTTACAGTCTGAGGTCCAATTAAAGGGAACTTTGTGACTGGTAAGAGGGGCTACAATATCTGAGAAATTCTTACTGAATCTTTTGTAAAATCCTATCATGCCTAGGAAACATTGAAGAGATTTCCTATCATGAGGAACTGGATAATCTTTAATAGCAAGAACTTTAGCAAGTTTAGGTGCAACTTTACCACTACCTACTTCATGGCCTAGAAAAGTGACAGTGGCCTGGCCAAAGGAAGATTTAGATAAATTAACTGTTAAATAGGAACTCAAAGGTCTCAAAAAGAGCCTTAAGTCTAAGTAGGTGTTGATCCCAAGTATCAGACACCACAACAATATCATCTAGGTATGCTGCCGTACCTTCAAGTCCATTAATAGCCTGATGGATAAGTTTCTGGAATGAAGAGGGGGAATTTTTCATTCCGAAGGGGTAACTGTGTATTGATAATGACCTGGAATTACGAAGGCAGAGATTTCCTTTGCCTTATCCATCAAAGGTACCTGATAGTAGCCTTTAAGGAGATCTAACTTTGACACAAAAGTAGCCTTACCCACAAAGTCAATTACGTCATCCAGACGAGGAAGAGGGTAAGCATCTGTAATTGTGACCTCATTCACCTTACGGTAGTCTGTACACATACGAAACCCTCCATCAGCCTTCTTCACAAGGATGCACGGTGAAGCCCATGGACTAGATGACTCCTCCACTAAACCATGCTTTAACAAAAATTCTACTTCCTGCTGAAGTAGCCTTTGCTTTTCAGGATTAGCTCTGTAGGGGGAGAGTTTAATTGGTTTAGCGTTTCCCACATCTGCATCATGATAACCTAATGTACATTTTTTCGGCACATCCGAAAAAATATTAGGATTTGACTGTAGAAGCTCCATTAAATTTGTTGCTTGCATTTCAGATAATCCCTCCATTAAAGGGCTAGGATCCTTGAGGACAGAATTTGAAAGTTTAATATTAATTTCAGAGATAGAGTGCAAAAAGTCAGAGTCGTCCTCAGAGGTAGAGGACATAGTCATTACTGGGACTTTATCTGGTGTATGAAAAGATTTTAATTGATTAATGTGATAAGTTTTAGTTTTTGAGGTCTTATCAAGGGGAGCTACCACATAATTTGCATCAGATAATCTACTTACAATCTGCATAGGTCCCGTAAATCTTGCTTTCAAGGTGTGGCCAGGTATAGGTTCCTGCACCAACACCTTGTCTCCTGGATGGAAGTAGTGGAATTTTGCACTTCTGTCATACCTCTGTTTCATCTTACTTTGAGCTGTCTTTAGGTTAGCCTTGGCTAACTGACGTGCCACCTGCAACCTTGAAGACGGGTTGTAGAGTGTTGAGCTAACGTCTTCTCCCATCCATCCTTCTTTGAGCACCCGAAGAGGACCTCGTACATTGTGCCCAAAGATCAGTTAAAGGGGACTATACCCGTAGATCTTGCACCATCTCTCGACGAAACAGCAACGGGGGTAGTGATTCATCCCATCTGTGGAAAAGTGCATGCAAAAAAGTTTTATCATAGTTTTTAACGTTGATGGAATTTTTCCCAAAGGCGCCTTGGGACTGAGAATGATGGGCATGGATAATTTTGTGGATTACCCTACCTATTTAATGTTCCCCTAAATTTTGGCAGTGAAGTTAGTACCTTGACACTTTGAATATTTTTTGGGAATGCCAAAACAAAAATGAATATTTTTAAAAGTTTGGGGAAATTAGTTTTAGTATTAATACTACGCAGGGGAATTGCTTGGATATCTGGTTACTTTATCCAAATCTAAAAAAAATATTGTTTTCCAGATTTTGACCTGGTAGTGGACCTACAAAATCTATAATTAAATCTGCAAAAGTTCTCCATCAGAGGTATAGGTTGGAGAGGTGCGGGTTTTAATTTGGGTTTCCCACTTGCTGACATTCTGGCAACACCTTTTTGTTTATTCACTCTTTCTTTAATTTTGGCCCCAAAAAAATTTTTTGTGATTTTTAAAAGGGTTTTTTGTAATTCCTAAGTGACCTCCTAAGAGTTTTTGGCTATATTTAATATTTGGGTCTATTTTTTTTGGGAACCACTAACCTTTTAAACAATTGCCGGCCTCTATCTCCTTACCATCTATTCAATTTAATTGTTTTTTAACTTCTCTTGAGGGGATGACCCAAAGAGGTTTTTTCCCATAGCGGGGGAAAAGCGAATTTTAAAGAAGGGTCCTTTCTTGTTCCTCCCGTAGGGACAGCTCTGGGGCATGGAAACAAGACACGGGAAAACCTGCAACGGGAAAAGGAAAAGGTTGTGGGGGGTCTGATCACTTGATTTACAGGCCCCGGGCGGGTGTCCTCATAAAACAACGTGGCTATTCCGAGACGGATTGTCCAAGGATAGGCAACATTCTCTCAGAAAACCCCTTGGGATGTTCCTGATTATGGCCAACCCCGGAGAAAATTTAATCTTTATAGGTTTCAGGCAGCACTAACAGAGTAATGTTATTACCCGTAATAACATGGCATCTTTCATGGGGAACCTTTTGGACACCTACAGTCAAGTACCGTGTAATATTTGCACTACATAAATTTTTTAATGCAAGGGACAGAATATATAGCTCCCCAAACTTCCAATAAACAAGGAATTCAAGGAAGTGTTCTTTAAAAGGGGAATTTTCCTTCTCTTACAAGTGACATATGCTCCAGTATCCTAAAGGTTTTTATTTCATTTTTTCGGGTTTTTCCCCCAAAGGGAAAATAAGACTGTGCAATGATAAGGGGCCATACCTTTTTTCTACTTCTCTAGGGGACATTTACTGGGGATTTAGAGATTTTCCCAGTGGGTTGGGGTTTAGGGGGGGAGTGGGGAGGATGTGACCTACTTTTACAGAGGAAGCGACACGGCTTGCCCTTTACCCCCCTGTAAATTGAAATGGTGTCGTTCTGGCTGGTGTCTCTCTGGTACTGTTGTCGAGACCCCATGAGTATTTGCCTCTCCGCGGGTGGCCCAAAATTAGAAACGTGGCTCACCGGTGACTTATTTGGCTGCGTAGACGTTCTCCCTCCGGCTGGCCTTCATTCTCCAAGGTTGACGATCCTGCTCATCCCAGGCATTGAAAAGAGAGACGGGCGCTGGGCAAGGAGCGGTTATTTTTCGAAGGTATCAGCCAACCTGGCTCCCTTTTAATGCAGTGGTTAATAGATCCTGGGAAAACTCGAACCTCTGGCCCCACAATCCAGCGGGTTATCAATAGAATAAGCCCCAGCTCCAAAGTAGAAACCACTTGCTTTATCCGGGGTAAAAGCTTTGGTTTGTGTTTTACAAATCCACTGGGATTGACCAAGCGTGTCTGCCCAGTTAAAATTTTTTTTTTATTTTTCTGGGGTACACGTATTGCTCCCAAAATCCCCTAACTTAACTCACTTTTTACCCACCTTGCTATTTGTGCTTGGGGATCAACTGCAGCAACACCCCTAAAGCCAATAATAACCCACAAAAGCGCAGTAAAATAATCATAATCCCATCCCTGCGACCCCCCCACTCTTCAAAGATTAAACTTACCCCCAGTTCAGTACATCCACACTTACTATGTGCAAATCTATATTTTACGGGCCTTAAACTCTAATCAACTTACTTGCCAAAACGCTTCTTGTTAGTTTGACGAACCACTAGCATAACACCAAAACCCCAAACCTTCATCACATTCCCCGTGTCACGACTAACCTTTACAAAATTCAAGTATGTAAAAAGGCCCTAAAATCTGGAATCCCCTACCTGGAACTCTAGAACTGCAGACACTTCATACCTTCAAAACTACCATTAGAAAACATCTATTCCCTGAACCCCCGTCAACTAACTACACAAATCCACTGGGTTCACACTTACACTCGCTCATCATTTGACCATAAACAAAAAATATTATTCTCGTTAAAATAATGAATCCTGTGATACTCCAATACTGAAACTTATACTGTCCCAAAAACAAGAAATACATTGCTAAACTCATAAACTAGTATTTAGTCACTTAGCCATAATACCAACTTACCTCATAATTTGTAATATTTTACAATTAAGAATAAAACTAAGTAAGCCCGAAATGCCTAGCCATGCTAAGCATTCTAGTGGTACACTCTGTAATCACAATTTTACTACATGTAAACCAAACAATAACCAAATTTCTGTAAACTCAGCATTGTAATCCTTATAGAGAATAAACTTTGAATTGAATTGAATTGAATTGAATACAAGCAAAGCTGGCTGCAAAATCCTCCACACCGAACAGGCTAGTAACAACTGACACCCAAAATTTGTAAAGCAATACCAGACAGCTACACTGTTCTAGAAGATTGACCGTAGCGAAGTGAGCACACCGAACAAGCTAGTAGCGAGCTGTTGAACGATCACACAATAGCAAGGCTGACCATAACAAAACTGACACAAAATTTGTAAAGCGTAGGCAAAGCTAATGCAATGCCAGACAGCAAGCTGCACAATGTTCCTGCTACGAGCTTCACCCTAAGCTCAACCGTTTCTCTAAGTCCAGCTCCAGCTTTGGGAAGGCCCCATATTAAAACCCGGGATTTCAATGGCTGTTACCTGGGTGTATGGGAGCAAAATAAACACAGCAGAAAAAGTTTAGACTATTTTATCTTCCATTTAGAACAGCAATATGTACACAAAGTACAGTGAAAAGTAAGTGCACTCCACGTAAGCAAGGCAGAATAGAGCCACAGATGCAGACCATGTTTAAACCATCTCTAGAATGGGAATGACAAGGGAGAAGGAGAGTGTACCCACTAACCTCTGTGATTGCCAAACCCAAATTTCTTATTGGGTAAAACCCCTGGTCACTGTTGAACGACAGGGCCCAATCAACTTTAGCAACTGGTTCGCGGGTTGGGGGAGCTAGCCTGTAAATGAGGGTGTGTACTTGGAATAAGGTTCATACTCTTGCATGCCACGGCATGCAATTGTGTATGACCCACACCGGGTAGGTCGGTACTGATTTTAGGTCCCTGTCCAGTGCCTTGAAGACTGCAGGGGTCTTTGGTAATCCCCTTTCCTATGTATGCGGGGAGGCCATTGAACAATCTTGGGCCCTGGATGCTTATTGTGTTCTCTCAATGTACTCATGGCACATCTCTTGCTGAGACTATTGCTTTCATATGGAGTGATTTTCGTGTGCAGGTTTGGTACCAATCCCTCCAGAACCTTCCAAGTGTATATTATCTTGTATTTCTCTCAACTGTGTTCGAGGGAATACAGATCAAGAACCTTCAACCGTTCCCAGTAGTTTAGGTGCCTTATCACACTTATGTGTGCCATGAATGTTCTTTGTACACTCTCCAGGTCTGCAATGTCGCCAGCCTTGATTTGGGCCATAAGTGTACAGCAGTATTCCAGCCTAGGGAGCACATGCGATTTGAAGAGAATCATCACAGGCTTGGCATCCCTAGTTTTGAAGGTTCTCATTATCCATCCTATCATTTTCCTAGCAGATGAGGCAAATACATTGTTGTGGTCTTTGATGGTGAGATCCTCTGACATTATCACTCCCAGGTCCTTTACATTGCTTTTCTACTCTATTGTATGGTTAGAACTTGTGGTATACCCTGAAACATATTTAATTTCTTCAAGTTTTCCATATCTGAGTAGTTGAAATTTCTCCTCATTGAACTTCTTACTGTCTTGAGTGGCCAATTCGAAGATTTGGTTGATGTTCGCTTGGAGTCTCACAGTGTCTTCGATGGAGGTCACTGCCATGGTGATCCAAGTGTCGGCTGCAAAGGAGATGTAAGCTATGGCTTACAGAGATGTAAGCTATGGCTTACAAAGATGTGAGCTATGGCTAAGAGATGTAGGCTATGGCTTACATCTCTGTGTATGTCAGAAATGAGGATGAGGAATAGAATGGGAGCAAGTACTGTGCCTTGTGAAACAGAACTTTTTACCATGCTCTGCCTGGGACTTTACTCTTTGTTTTTCTTTTTTGTCAGGAAGTTGTAGATCCATCTACCAACTTTTCCCGTTATTCCTTTAAGCCAAACAGGATTCCTTAAGCTGTAGTGATTACCTAGTCACACAGAGTACTCTTTCAAAAATTATTTGCGTTACGGCTAACAGTAACGGCCTGATTGATCAGGCCCTGATTCACCATGAGGCCTGGTCACAGACCGGGCCCAAACGGGGCGTTGACACCATGAACCCCCCCCCCAAGGTACTCAACCCAATTGGTTCGTACACCAATCCACTGGAGCAGCTGGTAGTGCTGCTGTTGTCATACAGAGTTATGGCTCTAATAAAGAAATTGGAGCATGCATCAATAACTGGGCCTCTGCTCTTCAAACAGAACTGTTTGCCATACTCCTTGCACTCAAATGCATCCATGTATCTAAGGTTGACACTTTAAATTTTAACTGATTCTCTGTCATCCTTTAATGCTCTCAACTCATTAAGTATCAATTGGGGGCATGCTTGTGTCAGAAGCCAGGCACAGGTATGGTAGGATTGTGGACAGTGGAGCCAGATGCACATACTGTGGATTCCATCTCACATTGGTCTTCTCATGAATAATAGAACTGATGAACTGGCTAAGTTGAATGCTTTCAAAGAGGGAATAGATTACAATCTTGGCTTGTCAGTTAGCAGTTTGAGAATAATATGAAAAGAACTTCAACTGAATTTTATTGACTTAAGACTCATGGAGATGGACACCAGTCAGTTCATCTATCATGGAGGAGAAGCCACATGTCTATGGTGCATCTCATAAAATAAGCCGGCTCTTGGATGTCACTACCGCCCACCTCAGGCTGGGATTAGATTTTGCTACCGAAGTGGCTAGTTTATTGTGCACCCCATATCCATCCTTTGGACCATAGTGCAAGAGCATATGGATACACAAAAGGCCTAGGAACTACGCCCCAAGGGGTTAACATGAATACATATGGATTTATATCTACATATCTATAGTTCACGTATCTGTCACAAGCAAATTTAGGAAATTTGCTTAGTATATCTGGTATTTTTTTTCATTAATGAGATATCTTGACATGTCACTAGGCTATTTCTGTTGTCTCTGTATTCCTCAAAAAAGTGGACAATTAAGCACTTAGTGTTAAAAGACAGTGACCATACTGCCTGATCACATTTTACATTTAGTTTGATCATCATATCGGTGTCTCCAAGACTGCCGAAGTACTTGTAACCAAGCCTAAGCCTGGCCACTACAACTCAGTCAGTCTGTTCCCATTACACTTTTGCTCCATAAACATACTTATCTACGTTCATGTTATCATAGTGGGTTATAGGTCTACTCAGGCTTCTAACTGCATTCCTATAAAAATTTCTTTTCATTATTTATTTCTCTCCTAATTTATTCCTAATGCTAGACACAGTTACACGAAAGTTATATTTACATCTCCTCCAGGGTACTCTTCTTGGCTAACATATAAAATTTTATCATGAAGGAGTAATCCAGGTGTGATGGGATCCATGCAACTTTTACATTAATTCCTTTGTCCCTGATTTTTTAGTATCTATACCTGGCTTCTCCAATGAGCATGTTATTGGAGTCATTATATGAGTCAAGAGCCTTCAGTGATGACAGAATCAGTAATGATGATAGAGTCAAGCTCGGTGTCATAGGTTAGCTTTAGCGCCATTAGGATTGCAAACAATTCAGTTTGCAGTGTAGATGCCCAGTTGTTAATTCTTATGCCTAACTCAACAAATTTATTATCGTCATTAAACTGGGGAGGTGGCAACAGAGAGATGCAGCCATGCCAGAAGACTCCTGTTTAGATCCACCCTTGTATATAACTTGTGTAACTTATTACTACCAGCTAGGCCAGAAATTTCTTGAGAATTTTGCTTTAACAAGAGATTTAAGGAAGGGATCACTAGCAATGAGCTTCTTGGGAGGGACTTGCAGGTATGTGATATTAAATGAACACATCTTCCATGGAGGGGTGAAATGCTCTTGTTACCTACAGTGATACAGTTCATGCAGGTTATAAAACAATGAAATTGCACGTTTTCACAATCCATTTAGATCTGTGTGTATTTACCTCTAGACACTTGGTAAGATTCATTGTGACAGAGTCTGGTTCATTTCTCAACATTCTAATACAGTGTTAATCTCAACAATCCTATCACTGATACTAGAAATACCAAGCTCCTTTCTGATATTAAGAACCTCAGGCAGTTTAAATCACCACCTTTGGCAGTTTAAATCACCTCCACCAGATGTACACCAAACGAAATGTAAACTTTGCCAGATGGGCTATTGTCACACTTTGCATCATTATATACTGGAGTGTGATAAAATGAATGCATTCAGGGACAACTCACTCAGAAATGTTCAAGAAATGGCAAAGTATTTTATCCACAGTGGTATATTACAGACCATTCTGGAGAAATACCTTGACTTTGCTTGCTGTAAATAAAGCATTACCATGTGTGTGCACTTATGTGTGTGTTTGTGCATGTATTTATTTGCCCATGTGTGTGTGTGTGTGTGTATGTGTGTGTGTGTGTGTGTGTGTGTGCAATCACATAATTGTACTTGCCTAATTGTCGTTGCATGGGTCGAGACTCAGCTCCTGGCTCTGCCTCTTCACTGAATGCTACTAAGTCCTCTCTCCCTGCTCCATTAGCTTTATCATACTTCATCTTAAAGCTATGTATGGTTCCTGCCTCCACTACCTCACTTCCTAGGCTATTCCACTTCCTGACTACTCTGTGAAGAAATACTTCCAAACATTCCTTTGACTCATCTGAGTCTTGAACTTCCAATTGTGACCCCATGTTTCTGTGTCCCCTCTCTGGAACATCCTGTCTCTATCCACCTTGTCTATTCCCCTTCATATTTTGTATGTCGTTATCATGCTTCTCCCTGACCCTCCTGTCCTCCAGTGTCGTCATACCGATTTCCCTTAACCTTTCTTCACAGGACATTTCCCCTTAGGTCTGGAACAACCTTGTTTACAAGCCTTTGCACTTCCTCTAATTTCCTGACGTGCTTGATCAAGTGTGGGTTCCAAACAGGTGCTGCATACTCCAGAATGGGCCTGACGTACACAGTGTACAGTGTCTTGAACGATTTCTTACTAAGATATTGGAACACTATTCTCAGGTTTGCCAGGCACCATATGCTGCCCGCAGTTAAACTGCTTGATGTGGCTTTCAGAGACATGCTCGGTGTTTAAATCACCCCAAGATCTTTCTCCTTGAGCGAGGTTTGCAGTCTTTGGCCACCTAGCCTATACTCTGTTTGCGGTCTTCTTTGCCCTTCCCCCGTCTTCATGACTTTGCATTTGGCAGGGGTTAAATTCGAGAAGCAGTTGCTGGACCAGGTGTCCAGCCTGTCCAGGTCCTTGAATTCTTACCTGATCGTCATCTGATTAAATTCTACTCATTAAATTCACATCATCTGCAAACATCTGCTATTTCTTGTATATGTGAATGGGACCCCATTAGTCACAGGTGCCCACTATGATGCCTCATCACGTACCATGGGCTCATTGTTGCCTCCCTGCCAAGTATTCTCTGATCCATTACAGTGCCCTTCCTGTTATATGCGCCTGGTCCTCTAACTTCTGCCCCCAATCTCTGTGAGGAACTGTGTCCAAAGCCTTCTTGCAGTCCCAAAAAGATGCAATCAACCTACCCCTCTCTCGTGTCTTCTGTTACTTTATCATAAAACTCCAGTAGGTTTGTGACACAGGATTTGCCTTCCATAAGTCCTTGCTGGTTGGCATTTATACTCTTGTTCCATTCCAGGTGCTCCACCACTCTTCTGATAATCTCCATGACATTGCATGCTATACACGTCAGTGACACTGGTCTATAGTTTAGTGACTCTTTTCTGTCTCCTTTTTTTAAGTATGGTACTACATTTGCCATCTTCTATAACTCAGGTAGTTGCCCAATTTCAAGGGATGTGTTGAAGATTGTGGTTAATGGTGCACAAAGCATTTCTGCTCCCTCTCTAAGGACCCACGGTCCCATTGTCTTTGAGGTATCAATGTCTCTTAACAGCTTCTTTACCTCCTCAGTTGTGTGTATGTCATTTTAACACTTTTTTGGTATAATTCTTTGCTGGTGTCCGCCTCTGTTCTGTCCACTCAGAGGCCTTCCTGTCCCCATTGTAAATACTTCCTTAAATATCTTGCTGAGCTCCTCACATACTTCTTGATTGCTTTGGTGAGTTCCCACTTTTTTTTTTCTCAGCCTGATCACCTGGTCTTTAAAATGTTGTCTTCCTCCTAATGTGGCTATGGCTGCAGTTTCAGGTCAGATTTGACTTGCGATGCTATTTTTGTTTTTGTACTGTCTCTGGGCCTCCCTCCTTATCTGTGCATACTCATTTCTGGCTTTTCGACTAGTCTCTCTGTTTTCCTGGGTCCTTTGCCTCCTGTACCTTTTCCATTTTCTGGTTTCACTTAGTTTTGCCTCCTATTTCATACGGGTAAACCAAGGACTCATTTGAGTCTTCCCATTATTTCTAGTGCCCTTGGAAACATACCTTTCCTCTGCCTCCCTGCATTTTGTTGTTATGTATTCCACCATTTCATTTTCTGACTTTGTTGCCATTTCTCTGTCCCACTGAACCTCCAGCAGGAAGTTCCTCATACCTGTGTAGTACCCCTTTTATAGTTTGGCTTTTCCCTTCCAACTACTGTTACCCACTCAACTTGTAACTCTGCTATGTATTCAAAACGCAGAACCATGTGATCACTAGCTCCAAGGGGCCTCTCATAAGTGATGTCTTCAATGTCTGCACTGCTCAGGGTGAACACAAGGTCCAGTCTTGCTGGTTCATCCTCCCCTCTCTCTCTGGTAGTGTCCTTAACATGTTGATGCATGAGGTTTTCCAGTACCACATCCATCATCTTGGCTCTCTATGTTTCGGGACCCCTGTGTGGCTCCAGGTTTTCCCAGTCGATCTCCCGGTGGTTGAAATCTCTCTGCTCAAGTGAGCTCTTATTGCCACCTCAGCTAGTGTGCCCAACATTGCTCTTTTGCTCTCTTCATATTCCTCTCTTGGCCTCCTGCAGTTCTGTGGTGGATTATACATCACTGCAATGACTACTTTATGTTCCCGAGACTGAAGTATACCTACTATGCAGTCCCATCCTCCAATCTCGCAAATGCCCCAAATTTTAAATTACCACCCCCTATGGGTAATTTGCTCCCAACCCAGGATTGTATGGTGGGATTTCCACAACCCGAAAGGGGTTTGTGTGAATTTCCAGAGGTGGTACTTCCAATGTAAACAAAGGGGTCGTACTACCCCCCTGATGGGAGTTGTGGTGTATTAAAAGGGATGGGCATAGTGTGAGTGCCCTGGGTTTTTTGGGATTGAGGTGACCTTGGCCCCAAAGGTGGGTTGGGGTGCTCC
Organism: Cherax quadricarinatus; assembly: GCF_026875155.1. NCBI lineage: Eukaryota > Metazoa > Arthropoda > Malacostraca > Decapoda > Parastacidae > Cherax > Cherax quadricarinatus. The sequence goes on along the minus strand of NC_069429.1, from coordinate 40,321,627 downwards.
CCCCCGGGTTTTGGGTTTTGGGTTTGTTTAAACATCAAGGGTTGGTTTGAGGTGACCTACCAAAACCCCAGGAGGGTTGGGCGTGATTCCAACAAAAGAAAGGGTAAAAGTAAACAAATACACAGGGTTATTATTCTAAGTGAACATTACCTAGTCCTTGTAGCTAAAAACATTATATTGGGATATTTACTACCACCCTGGTAGGTATGGGGGACTACCCCCCCAGGATGGTTATCGGGACTACCTCCCACGGGTGGGTATGGGTGCTACCACCCCAGATATGGGATTAATGGGTGGGTTTACTAACCCCAATGATGGGTATGGGTGAAACCACCCCCAGGGATGCTTATTTAGGTGACTACCTCCCACAGGATGGGTTGAGTGATACACCAAAAGGATGGGTTTGGGTGACTAACCCCACTTATAGAAAGGTTTTTGGGGTGACTACCACCAAAATATTGGATGGGTGCCCACAAATGGATAGGGGGATACCACCACAGGGGTTGGTATGGGGTGACTACAAACACAGGATTTTGGGATTGGGGTGGGCTACCACCCACAGGATGGATTGGGTGACTACTCAACAGGATGGGTATTGGTAGTTCCACCCACAAGGATGGGTATGGGGTTGTACCACCCACAGGATTGGTATGAGGTGACTACCAATGGAATGGGATGACTACCACCCACAGGATGGGTATTGGGTGGACTCCCAAGGGCATGTGGTTATAAACAAAGGGGAAGGGACTACTCCCCTGTAATGAAAATTTCCCCCCAAAGGTGGGGCTCCCCCAGGAAAAATTTAAAAATGAAATAAGGATAAAGGTGACACTACATTTATTATAAAAAAATATTATATTAATAAAATGGAAAAATTTGTACCTACAAAGAAAAGGTAAAATTAATGTATTAAATTTAATGCTAAAAAATTATATAAACCCCAAAATGGGGTATTTGGGTGACACTCCCCTTGGGTGTTGATGACCAAAGGTTGGATGAGGGGGGGCGCAGGTGGGGTTGGTGACAAACCCCCCCCGAGAGCATTGGGTGAAAATCACAGGGTTGGAAAGAGGTTATTTCCACGCCAAGATGGGTTAGGCTGCTTCCCAAAAAAGGTAGGAAATCAACAGGAGTTTAGGGATACCGCCCTTAGATTTTTGTGGTTGGATAAAACCCCAAAATTTGGTTATTCCAACCCCCGGAAAGGATGAGGGTTACCACCCGCTTAAGAAATTTTTAATCCCAATGAAAGTAAAATACCTAAAAGACATAGTGATTATTAAAAACAAAATCAAGATAAAAGGGACAATTTTATTTTTGGTCAAAAGTAAAAGCTTTAAACCCAAATGTCCACTAAATATGACGGGGGTAAAATTTTACAGTAGGGGTTGGGGAGCTGTGAGTCGAGTGGTTACTGTTTGATCGGACCCCCCACAGGGTCACCTTTCCGGGGGGGGGGAAGAGGGAAGGGGGATAAAAAGGGGAGTTAGACTCCCCCTACCCTTAAACAACGGGCCGGCAACAAAAACCCCATTCCGGGTTTGGGGAAAAAGGGGGGGGCATAGGAGGGTCCCCCCCAATTTAAAAAGTACCCCGGGGCAATAAAAAGAAATTTGGTTACCTTTTTTAATTTTCCCCCCTCCCCCAATTTTTACCCACCCCCCCCCCCCCCAAACCCCCCGCCCCCCCTTATACCCCCCCCCCCCCCCCCCCCCCCCCCCCCCGGGGGAAAAAATTTTTAAAAAGCTTTGGCGGGCATAAGGCAACAAATGTTCTACTGTCATGACTTTAACCGGGCCCAGAGAAAAAAATTGGAACCATTGATATACACAATAGGGAAATTTAAAACCCTTTGGAGGCCAATGTCCACCTCAAGAGACGACTTTTTGGTTCCCTTAAAAAATTTTCCCCTAGGTATATAAAAAGGTTTGTGATCCGTTTCAAAAATGAATTTTTTTCCCAGTATAAAAAAAATTTTAAAGTTTGGGAGAAAACCCCAACAAGGGCTAAACTTTCCCTTTTTCTTCTATCTTTGGGGTTTATCTGTTTCTGCAGGAAATTTCCAGCTTAGGAAGCATACAGGGGGGGGAGTACTATCATGGTTTTTGTGGTAACACACCCCTAACCGTATTGGAGGCATCAGTTTTTTAAAAAAAATTTTTTTTAAAAATTAATATTGGAATCTTAATTTACAGGGCCCCTTTCGAGAAAAAATTTTTTTAAATTTCTCATTAAATTTTTCCCGACCAAAATTGGGAAAGGGTTCAAGGGGTTTCTTCACAGATTTTTTTAAGGAAGGGATAAGTTCCCTTTTAAAAATCAGAAATTTTTCGGATAAACCATGCAAAAAAATTTTACAAAACCCAAGAAACCCTACACATGCACTTCGGGGTTTTTGGGGGAATTTAAATTCTAAAAAGCTTTGATCTTACTGGGGAGGTTGCAAAGAGTTATTAAAAGGGGAAATCAGCCCCTGAGATATCTAATTTGTTATACCCCAAAGGAAGCATTTTTCGGCTTCCCCGGGTTAGGGAATATGAACGAAAACCTAGGGAAAAAACTGATGTTAATGTTTGGGATTTTTTTCTCCCATGGGTGTAAATACGTAAATTTTTATAAAAATTTAAACTGAAACATTTGGCATATTACCCAAGACCTTTCTCATCAGTCTCACGTAGGTAGCACGGGGGCAGTTCCCCAAACCAAAGGGCATAGTTTATACTGAATCATTCCTTTTGTGGGTGGGAAAAAAGGGGGTGAAATGCTTACAAAAAGGGGATCTAACATTATTTATGTTATCCCTGCACAATATCAATCTCTGAAAAAAAGGGAAGCGTCAAAAAAATTTTTTTGTAGATCCCCTATCTATTAAGGGCATAGGCTAAAGAAACCCACCGATTTAAATTGGCAATTAAGGCCTCTAAAAGTCAATATAAAAATTATCCCCCCCTTCCCCCTTAAAACCCCCCAAGGGCCCCCCCTGGGACCCCAAAGCAGACCCCCCCCCTAAAGGTTCCCCCCCCCAATAAACTTTATTTTTTAAAAATTTGTCTCCTCTGGGGTAAAAATTGCATCCCCAAGGTAAAGGGAACGGGTTTTTTTTTTTTGATAGGTTTGCCCGGGTCCCCTAAGTCAATCTTAGGGAAATTTCAAGTGGGTAACACTTTAAATACCCAGTAAAGCGTTGAGAAATTTACTCCACTTTAAAGTAGCTATTTTTTTAAACGGTCCCCAAGATTCATTAATATTAATTTTTTGTTGCCCCCCATGGCCCAAGAGTACCAAGTCACGTAGTTTCTATCATGTCAAAAGGGGGTTAAGGAATTCATTTTAGGCACAATTCTTAAAATTGTCTTAAATTAAATTTTCCGTTTCTTAAAAAAATTTTTTAAGAAGTTATTAACAGTTAACCCCCAAATTTTTGGGTAATAATTTTCCCCAAAATTTTTTAATTTTTGATAATTTTTTCTTAAAATTTTTTGACTTCTAAAAAGGAAATCAAATTTTCCCCCCACAAATTTTTTTTTTTTGGAAAAAATGGTTTTTCCACCCTACAATTTAATTTTTGTTAAATTAGGCCCAAAATATCAAATTCAAAAACTTTAAAAATTTCTCCCCCCGCCTTTTGGAAACAAAAAGGTTGGACTGGTCCTTTGCCCAAAGAATTTTTCAAAAGGTAAACCCCCCAAAGATTAGGGGAATTGCCCCGGAAAACAAATAAGGGGGGACAAACCTCCCTTATTTCCCCCCCCCTTTCCCCCCCCCCCCCTAAATAAAAACCCCTCCCCAAAAATTCCCCCCCAAATCCCCCCCCCCCCCCCCCCAATTTCCCCCCCCCCCCCCCCCCCCGGGGGGAAAAGTCCCCCCCCCGGGGAAAAATTTCCCCCCCCCAAAAACCCCGGAGGTGTCCCCCCCCCCTCCCTTTAACACCCCCCGGGAGAATTGTTTAAAGAGGCCCCCCCAAAAAAATTTGGTTAGAGGGTTGCATTAAGTCAGATGTGAATTTTTTTCCCACGGTCAGAAAAAAATTTCCTTGGGGAAAGCCCCCCTTTTGGAGAAAAATGGCCAAAAGTGTTTCCCCCACCTCGTAAAATTTTATGGTTTTTAAAGGGGAAAAGGGCCCAGGGAAATGGAAGCAAAATTTCAACTAATGTTAATTATATTTTGGGTCCCCCAGATGAAATTTGGAGATAAAGGACCAACAAGGGCCAATGGGACTCTTTAAAAGGGTTTCCCTTTAAAGATTGCATTTTGCCCTTAGGTACTCGCCTGGTACCTGGGAGGATGACATTTGGCAAATTTTAAACACAAATCTCAATTTAGTTGTAAATTTTGGGGAAATTTTTGGGGCCCAAAAAATTTGGTTTTCCCCAAATTTTTAATTTAAGTTTTACGATGCGAAAAAAATGTCCAGCCAAACTGGTGAGTCATAAAACCTTTTTAAAGAACAGTCTGTCGAAATTGATTTGGGAACCCAACTAAAAAGGAATAGTCTATCCATTTAAATTTAATTTGAAAAACTGCTTTTTACAAGGTACCTTTTATATATTCAAATTTTAAAATGAAAAGTTTTTCCTTTGGAAAAAATTTGGTTTTTGTTTGCTGCATTAGGCAACTCTGAAGAAAAGGGAAAATTTGTTGTAAATTGATAAAGGGGGTCCTTCGATATATTTAAAGGCTTAAAGTAAAGGGGAAATCAAAGGTTGGACAGTAGGAGAAGCCGGGGCCTTTGGTCTGGGGCCTACCCAAGACATTTATAGAAATGGAGGTGTTTTTCTTCACTTTATCAAAACAAATGAACCGGTGATCCTACTATCTCGCTTTGGGGGGGGTTGGTATACACTGGTTTTTAATCCCACATGAAATTTCGAGACATTGTCTTTCTGAACTTTCGGGGGCTTCTTGATTTAAAACGGGAAACCCTGATCTAAAAAGGGTTAGCCCCATTTTGGGCTGAAAAAAGGGCAACCTCAAAAAGGAAAAGAATGGCACCCTTTTAAAATTACCTATTAGTACGGACAAGAATGGGGGACTAGGGGGGCTTCAGAACCATTTAGTTTAAATGTAAAAACCCGGAGGGAAGGGAAAAAAATGTCCGTACTGCCCAGTATTTTAAAGAATGCATAGGAATGTTTTTTAAGGGTTTAGGGAACAGCTTGTCAGATATGACTATACTGTGCATCCAGTGTCTCGAAAAATGGTAAAATACATGAACCAAAAAACTTTTCCCAAAACAGAAGGGGGGCCGGGTAATTACAGTCTTTAAAACTTTCTTCCAACTTTTGGCCCTTTCCCTTTAGAAAAACGTTTGGACTTTTTTTTCCCCCCCTTAACCCCCCCAACCCCATAAATGACAAACAGGAATAAAAGAAAGCCCTTTTAGTTTCCACTAGAGGCTTTGTTTTCCCTTAAGTTTCTGATTAACCCTTTCCCTTGGGGTTGGTTCCCTTTACGTCAAAACTGTTGCCCGCATAAAAAGGTCGAACCGGCCCTTTCGGGAACCCTTCCTAAAGTTTTTAACCGGGGTTACTTTTCTCTAATGAATTTCTTATCTGGTGAGGAAGAGCGTCAGGAGCTGGTCAGAAAACCATGAAGTCTCAAAAGGATTAAATAACGTGATCAATTCCTGAACTCTTTTATCCAAAAGTCCCAACAAACGAAAAAAGTGTTTTTTGTTAAATGTGAAAGTTCTGGCCCAGGGTGTAAGGTGGCCCCTACCGAAAAATTCCCATAAGAATTTGTGGTTTTCTGTTTTCTTTAAAAGGGTTTCCTTCTTCGTTTGGTTATAATTTTACCCTAGGAAAATCCTCAACAAAGTTGCATAGTATTCAAACCCCGTAACCCGAAAAAACCCCCACCCCCCCCCCCCCTGGTAGCCCGGTGTCCCGCAGGCCATTTACAGAGGGGGGTGGTATTTTCAAAACCCGATAATTATGGGAAATAAATGTCCTTCCCCCTGTGAAGGGAGGTAAAAAATTTGGGGTTGGAAATGTCAAATAAATGCCTGAATTTTAATTTCTCCTTTTTCTAAATTGTTGTTGGGGGTAAAAGTTAACTTTTATTTCCCCTAAATTTAAAATGAGGTTGTTTTGAGCTCGCATCCTTTCCCCCTCTCAAATTTATGTTCCCCTGCCTTTCCCCCACGTTTTTCCCATCCTTTTCTCTTTCCTCAATTTTTTCTTTTTTTTAACTTGTTTTTCCCCACGTACTTTAGCCCCCCCTTTTTCCTCACAAAAATTTTAACAAAGCTCTTTTTTTTTTCTTCTATTTTTGATTCTCTCTCTCTTCTTTTTTTCTTTCCCCCTTTTTTCCCCCTCTTCTCTCTAAAATTTTTTCTTCCCTTTCCCCCCAAATCTTTCCCCGGTCTTAGCACTAAAGGGAAAAATTTAAATTTTTTTTCCCCGTTATTCCTAACTTACTTTCCCGGGGGTTATCCAAAATGGTATTCCCCCATACCTGCAAGAAAACTTTAAAAATTTTAGGGGAAAATGAAAAGGGAAACCTAGAAAAAAAGAAAGGGGGCAATTTTTGCTTTCCCCCTCAAACTAAATAAACCAGAGGGGTCGATCCCCGCTTAAATTTAAAAAATATGTATTAATGAAAAAAAAAAGGGTTTTATGCCGGCCCCTGAAAACAAACAGTAAGTAGAAAGGGGGCCCTTACCATCCAAACTTTCCAAAACCCAAAAAATTAAAAATTTTCCCCATGACAGTTCCCCTTTATATAATAAAGAGCTCAATGAAACAAAATTTTTACTGGAAAATCTCACAAAATTCCCATTCCTCCCAAAATACTTCAAGCGGAAAAAAAAGGGGGCAGAATTTTTTATTTAATCCCTTTCCCTGAATTGATTTACAATAAATTGAGATATAACAATCCCCCATTGGAAATTCAACGCCACATACCAAATGTCTGGGTATGTGGTTTTTAAGTTCCAATGGTAGATTTTGAGATAAGGGTTTAAACTTTATTTTAGTCAGTTTTTCCTTTCCCGGTCCCACTTGTGAAGGCTTACTCAGCCCTGTAAAACCGTCAGTTTACCAAAGGGTGGCTCCTCCCCCAGGGGAAAAAAAATGAATAGAAAAAAAATAAAACCTGACAAACCCTAAACACTTTATTATTAAAAAAATATAAAATATAAAATTTTTAAATATGAAATATTTTACCCCACTTTAAAAAAAAAATGAAAAATGAAAAAAAATAAAAAAATTTTAACATCAATGCTTAATTTTAATATTTATATATAAATCAACTTGGGTGTCTGATGTTGGTTACACTGCTTGTTGTTTAAATTGTAGCCCCTAATTGTTTATGGGGGGGCGCAGGTGTTGGGACAACCACCGGGTGTTCTTACACAGTCTATAGCCCTGAATAATTAATCCAGATGACGGAAAGAGGTTTATTACCACTGCTATGTGAGGGGGTTTGGTTTGGCTTTGGGTAATGACAGGTAGGGAAAATCAACATGGGAGGGCTCCCGGACGATGTCCCCTCTTTCCCTTTAATTCTTTTCGTTGGTTGGCAGGTGACCCAAACTGTTTTCCCGGGGAAAAAATCAAGGGGGAAAGGGGGTTACCCCCTACTTAAAAAAAATCACTCTCCTGATTTAAAACAAAACCTAAAAAACGTTGTGATTATTAAAAAAAGATCAAACTGAAAAAGGGTAATTTTATTATTTTGGGCAAAAATGAAGCTTTTCAAAAAATAAGTTCCACTTGAAAATGAGCAGGGGTATTTAAAAAAAAAGTAGTGGGTTTGGGGGCTGTTTAGTCAAGTGGTTTTTCTGTTTGATCGGGGGGCCCCACAAAACCCCTTTTCCCGGGGGGGGGAAGAGGAAGGGGGATATAGCGGGAGTTAGACTTTACCCCAAACCCTTTAAAAAGAAACCCGGGAATCAAAAATATCCCTTTTCCCGGGGAGGGGAAAAGGGGGGGGGGGAAACCAGAAAATTAGACTTCCCCTACCCCTTTAAAAAGTACCCCCCCAAACAAACCCATTGTTTTCAATATACTTACTGACTCCTATCCCGCTGAACTTTTCCCTTTACAGACTACCAATCCCCAGGGTTTGGGGATTGGGCGACTACCATCCCCCAAAAATTGTATGGTGTGATTAACCACCTTCAGGATGGGGGTGAAGGACTACCACCCAAAAGGATGGGTTTAAAAAACCCCCCACCCCCCAGGATTGGTATGAGGGACTTTCCACCCATTGGATGTGTAAGGTGTGACTCCCAAACCCCCCGGGTGGGATGAGGTACAAACCCCCCCACCCGGGATGGGTATGAGCGACTACCCCCCCAAAGGATGGGTATAAGGTGAATACCACCCACAGAAAGGGTATGGGTTGAAATACCACCCACAGGGTGGGCACGAGGTGGGCTACCACCCATAGAAGGGGGATGGGAAAACTTTCCACCCACAGTATGGGTTTGGGTTTTTGGGCTACCACCCCCCAAAAAATGGGTAATTTGGGGGACTACCACCCACAGGGGGGGTATGAGGTTTATTACCACCCACAGGATTGGTATGAGGAGACTACCACCCACAAGATGGGGGAAGGGGTGATACCACCCAAAAGGAAAGGGCATCTGGTGACTACCACCCCAGGGTGGGGATTAGGGGAAAACCCCCTCAGGATGGGTATGAGGTGACTACCCCCCACAAAGGGTGGGGATTTAGGTGTCACCACCAAAAAGGATGGGTTGGGGGACTTTCCCCCAACCCCAAGATAGGTATGCAGTGACTACCATTTTAAGGATGGGTTTTGGGGTACTACAACCACAGGAAGGGTATTTGGGGGGCTTTTCCACCCTCGGATGGGGATTGGTGACTGACACCCACGGATGGGGGATGGTGTGACTACCCACCACAGGATGGGCTTTTAAGTGCCCAAGGGTGTTGGGGGGTCCGGGATTTTTTATACTCTTTTAGGTGACATTCCAAGGAGAACATCTCAAGTCCCTTAATAGCTGAGGATGCCCGTTTTTTAGGGAAAACGTGCGGGGTTTCCCCCTTGCTCTGACGACGTTTTGACCCCCGGACAAAAGGTCAGGGAAGAAAACAAGCTCGGGAAACATGGGTGGGGGGTCGCACGGATCCAGGAACAGCCCCGGTTTAAAATTTATGGAGAAGCCAAAGGTATAGCGGTGCCTTTAAAGGGCTTGCCGAACCCAAAAAGGGAAAAAGGGGGGTGGTGGCCCCTTTTGAGGAAAACCCCCTTTGGGGAAAGTTTTGGTGTAAAATATTAATGTTTTTGGGGTTTTAAAACCCCCCCCAGAAAAATGTGTGCAGGTCCATTTAGTGGTTGAAATTTGCTTTGCATTTTATATAGTTTTTTGTTTAAGAAATAGTCCCTAAAGGAATTTGTTTAAGATAGTGGGGTTTGATGTTTATCTGACTCACTTGAGACGTCCCGAAAGGTGGGGGTTGGGTGGGTTTTATTTAAAAACGACCTGTTTTTTGAGAAACATTGGGGGAAGGGGGGGGAAAGGGCGGGGGGTGCGAGTCATGGGAGATTGGGGGGAATTTGAAAAGGGGTTGGGTTTCCCTAAAAAGCTATGGGGGCGGCCCCCCAAAATGTTGTTAATATTAAAAAACTTTTTTTAAAGTTTTCTTAGTGTACCCATTTGAGGGGCCCTGCCGGGGTATAAAATGGAGTTTACCTGGGAAGAGGTTTTGGGGGTTCCAACGCCCCCGCGGCCGGTCTGTACCAGGCCTCCGGTGGATCGCCCCCGATCAACCAGGGTGTTGCGCTGGTGCAAAGCAAAAAAAAAACGTACGAGCCCCAGCCCGGCTGAATTTAATAGGAAAAATGAAATTTAAAGGGGCTTGTCCAGTGCCCCTTGAAGAAATGAAAAAGGGGGCTGTTTGGGAAACCCCCCTTTTGTGTGCTGGGAGGCAGTTGAAAGTCTCGGGCCCCTGACACTTATTTTTATGGTCTCTTAACGGGGTAGTGACACCCAGCTTTTTCATTGGGGGGATGGTGGGATCGTCCCGCCCAAAAATTTTTCTTTTTGTTTGTGAAATTTATTTTCGTGTGCAAGTTTGGTAACTAGTCCCCCTAGGGGTTTTCCCAGGGGTTTAAATTTGTATCTCTCCCCCCTGCGTTCCAGGGAATACAGGTTTAAAAAACCTCAAGCGCTTCCCCGTAATTTTGGGGGTTTTTATCTCGGTTATCTGGTGAAAGTTCCCCTGTAATTTTTTTTTAGGTCGGGAATTTTACCTGCCTTGAAAGGTTTCTGTTTGTGTGCAGCAAAATTCCAGCCTAGATGAACAAGTGACCCGAAAAGTGTCATCTGGGCTTGGCCCCCCTTGTTTTGAAAGGGTTTTCATTATCCATCCATTTCCCCGTCAGTGGTGACTGGAACTGTGTGGGGGCGCCTTGAGGGTGAGAGGGGCGGGGGTTTTTTTTTGCTTATTTTGGGGAATTTGTTGTCTGGGCTGGGGTTGGTGGATATAAGTGGATACTGACTTGGGGATTGAGCAAATTTCGAGAAATTTAAGGGGTAATGAACTCAAAAATTTACAAGGGTAATGAACTCCAATTTAAAAAGGAAAATAAACTCCAGGTAGGTTGGTAAAAACATACAAGTTACAAAGGTATTTTCAGATTACGAGGTACGAAAGGGGCCCCGGGGACTGGGCCCCCCAAATTTTTGGGATATAAAACTAGGTACAAAGGTAATGAGCTCACAAGTTACAAAGGAAATGAATTCTGTAAGAATGGTTATTATTTTATACAGTACAATATGAACAAATTAAGTATAATGAGCAATTCCACTTCCACACCGGGTCCAACTGTAATGAGTTATTGGGCAAATTTTGATTGTTGAGTCACACACACACACTCCCACACACAACACACACACACACACCACACACACACACCCCAAACACACACACAACACACACACACACACACACACACTAAGGGGAAATTTGATGAAAAAAAAGAGGAGGAGAAAAAGCGATTAAGACATCATGAAGGTGAGGGGGCGAGGGGGCAGACCCAGGTGGCAAATTTTGGAGAATTGGGTGGTTACAAAAAAGGAATCGGTCTCAAATAATTTTCAAGGCAGAATAAACCCCAAACCCATGATCCTGCAGGGAAAGCAGGCTGAGAGGCGCAGGATTTCCCGGAGTGTGTACCTCGACCCAGGAAAGAACCAGGGCGAAAAGGGAAAACAATGAAAAAGAGAGTTCAAAAACGAAAGGGAAAAGGGAGGAAATGAAAAAGGAAAAGCAGAATGACCCAGGACAAATGGAAGGGCAAGCCACCCCCCCCAAAAAACCCGCGAAGGGCCCAGCCACGAACCCCCAAGGCAATGAACAATCCAAACCAACCATAACACCGTCCCTCGTTTCCACCCCCCCCCACAGTTACAGTATTAGAAAGAAGTTTAAAGGGTTTTGGTACCAAAGCAGATGGATTAACGAATAAACTGAGGAATGGCAAGAAAGAATCAATGAGAAATCCCCAGACATCATAGCGTTACAGAAACAAAAATCATGGAGCAATAAAGATGCAACTTCCACCAGGTACCAGATTGAGGAAAGATAAAGGGGCAGGGGGGGAGGGGGTTGCTCTGCCAAAAAACAGATGGAAATTTGAGAAAAAATGGAAGGAATGAGAGACGGGGAAAGAGACAACATAGCAGGGACACTTTGTCTGGGGAACACAAAGTGGGGCATTGCAGTGTGTATAACCACCCCAGAACTGCAGGAGGCCCAAAAGGGAATATGAAAAGAGCAACAGAGCAATGGGGGACACACTTGCTGAGGTGGCAAAAGTCACTCCCCGCAGAGCAAAATTTGGTTTGGGGGATTTCAACCACAGGGAGATTGAGGGAAAACCCGGGGCCACATGGGGTCCCCCAAACATGGAGAGCCCGGGTTGGAGGGTCTGGAAACCCCATGCACCAACATGTTAAGGGACACTACCAAGTGAGAGGGGAGGAGAACCAGCAAGATTGGACCTTTTGTTCCCCTGGGCAGCTAGAATAGGAATCAAATGAGAGTCCCCTAGGAGCTAGGGACCCCGTGGTTCTGGCTTTGAAAATAGTAGAGCTGCAATGGGGAGAATAACAGGGGTAGAATGGGGGAAAAACCTGACTATAAAAGAGGGGACTAAATAGGGTTGAAGAACTTCCTCGGGGGGTCCAGTGGGGAAAAGAATGGCAGGGAAAACATAAATGAAATGTGGAATATGTGCAACAAAAAGCAAGGAGGCGTGGAAGGTTCATTCCCCAAAGGGGCCCGTAAAAATGGAAGACCGAACAAGCCCCCGGTTTTACCCGACGGTGTAAGGAGGCAAAAACAAAGTGCAATAGAGAATGGAAAAGTACAGAAGGCAGAGAACAACGAAAATAGGGAGATCAGACGCAGAGCAGGAATGAGTACGCACAGGAAGGAGGAGGACCCAGCGACAGTATGAAATGACATAGCTTCGAGATCAGACAGTCCCGTAAACTGTTGTAACGCAACATGGGGAAGACAACAGTCAAAAGACCAGGTGATCAGATAAGGACAGAAGGTGGAGAACTCACAAGAAATGATCAGGAGGTATGTGAGGTAGCTGAAACAGGAGATTTAAGGAGTTTTACAGTAGAGACAGGAAGGGCTGTGGGAAGACAGAACAGAAGGGAACATCAAGAGGGAATATTCCAAAAAGTGTTGGATGACATACGAACAACTGAGGAGGAGGTGAAGAATAGCTCTTAAGGTGACCTTGACACCTCAAAAAGGCGATTGGGACCGGAACAACATCTCCCATGGGTCCTAGAGAGGTGCAGAGGATGCTGGCTGTGTGGCCTCTAACCAACAATCTTCAAAACCATCCTTGAAACTGGGCAACTACCTGAGAAATGGAAGACAGCTAATGTAGTCCCCATATTTAAGAAAGGAAAAGAACGAGGCACTAAAACTACAGACCTGTTGTCTCTGAACATGTATTGTGCTGCAAAAGTCATGGAGGAAGAGTATCAGGAGGAGAGTGGTCTAAACACCTGGAAAGGAACAAGTTTATAAGGGAAAACCTGCATGGGTTCATGGAAGACAAAATCTTGTATCACCAAACCCCCCCATTCTGGAGTTTTATGCAAGGATAACAGAAGTAAGACATGAGAGAGAGGGTTGGGTAGATTGCGTTTTCTAGGACTTGCAGGAAGCCTTTGACACAGTTCCACACAAGAGATTAGTGAGAAGCTGGAGGATCAGGCAACACGTAAAAGGAAGGGCACTGCAATGGATAAGAGGAATTACCTGACAGGGAGGCAGCAACGAGTCATGGTACTTGAAGAGGTATTCACAGTGGGGCCTCGTTATGAGCGGGGTCCACAGGTGTCAGTTCTAGGACCAGTGCTATTTTTGATATATGGAACGGACATGATGGAAGGAATAGACTCTGAAGTGTCCTGTTCGAGATGAGTGAAGTTGATGAGAAGAATTAAATCAGACGAGATGAGGCAGACTGCAAATTAGACCTGGAGAGGCTGGCACGTGGTCCAGTAACTGGCTTCTCGATTCAATCCAGCCAAATGCAAAGTCATGATGATTGGGGAGGGGCAAAAGAAGGACCGCAGACAGAGTATAGGCTAGGTGGACAAAGACTACAAGACCTCACTCAGGGAGAAAGACTTGGTTGGTGACCATAACACCGAGCACATCACCGGAGGCACACATCACAAATTAACCCCACTGCCAGCATACAGGGCGCCTGGCAACCCTGAGAATAGCGTTCCGATACCTTAATAAGGAATCGTTCAAGACACTGTACACTGTGTATGTTAGGCCCATACTGGAGTATGCAGCACAGTCTGGAACCCACACCTGGTCAAGCACGTCAAGAGTTAGAGACAAGTTACAAAGGTTTGCAAACAATGCTAGTCCCAGAGCTCAAGGAATGTCGTACGAGGAAAGGTTAAGGAAATCGGTTGACGACATTCGAGGACTAGAAGGGTCAGGGGAGACATGCATAAACGACATTACAAGATACTGCGGGGATTAGACAGGGTGGACAGAGATAGGATGTTCCAGAGAGGGGACACAGGGACCCAAGGGGTCACACTGGAAAGCTGAAGACTCAGACGGTCACAGGGGACGTTAGGAAGTATTTCTTCAGTCATAGAGTTGTCAGCAAGTGGGAATAGCCAAGCAAGTGAAGTAGTGGAGCAGGAACCATACATAGTTTTAAGATGAGGTATGGACAAAGCTCAGAAGCAGAGAGTGAGGGATCCAGTAGCGATCAGTGAAGAGGCGGGGCCCAGGAGCTAGTCCTCGCCCCTGCAACCACAATTTAGGTGAGTACATTAGGTGAGTACACACGCCACACAACACACACACACTGACCGAAGCTGTTGTTTCAGCCACATCAGGAGGGAAAAAACAACAGTCAAGGACCAGGTAATCAAGGACTGAGGAAGGGTGAGGGGAATTTCACAAGAAACGACCGAGAGGTTTATCAGGAGCTAAACACAAGATTTAAAGAGGTTATTTACAGTGGAAAACCAGTAGGACTCCAAGAAATCAGAACAGGGGGGCACACCAGCAAGTGCTGGATGAGGTACATATAACCAAGGAGGAGGTGAAGAACTGCTATGCGAACTTGATACCTCCAAAGGCGGATGGGACCAAACAACATCTCTCATGGGTCCTTAAAGAGGGGCAGAAATATGTGTGAGCCATTAACTAAAGATCTTCATACATCATTTCAAAACTAGGCAAAACTCCTGAGGTATGGAAAACGGCGATGTAGTCCCAATTTTTTAAAAAAGGGGAGACAGACATGAGGACATAACTAAAGATCTGCTATCACCTAAACGGTGTATAGTATTGCAAGTCATGGAGAAGTCATCTGAGGGAGAGGTGGGGCACCTGGAAAGAAAACAAGTGTATAATTTGCAAACCAGCACTGTTTCAGGGAAGGAAAATCCTGTGTCACAAACCTACTAGAGTTTTATGACAAGGGTGACAGAAGTAAGGACAAGAGAGAGAAGGGTGATCGACTGCAATTTTGGACTGCAAGAAGGCCTTCGACCAAGTTCCTCACAAGAGGTTACGGCAAACCTAGAGGACCAGGCACACATAAACAGGAAAGTCACTGCAATGGGATCAGAGAATATCTGACAGGGAGGCAAACAACGAGTCATGGTACCGACGAGGTTGTCAGAGGGGCGCCTGTGACAAGCGGGGTTCCACAGGTGGGTCAGGTTAGGAACCTGTGCTGTTCTTGGTATATGTGAACGACATAACGGAAGGGATAGACTCAGAAGTGTCCTTGTTTGCAGATGATGTGAAGTTAATGAGATGAATCAAATCGGACGAGGATCAGGCAGGACTACAAAGAGACCTGGACAGGCTACAATCCTGGTCCAGCAACTGGCTCCTTGAGTTTAACCCTGCCAAATGCAAAGTCATAAAGATTGGGGAAGGGAAAAGGGAAGACCGCAGACACAATATAGTTTAGATGGCCAAAGACTGCAAACCTCACTAAAAGGAAAAGATCTGGGGGTGAGTATAAAAACCGAGCATATCTCCTGAGGCGCACATCAATCAGATAACTGCGGGCAGCATACAGGCGCCTGGCAAACCTACGGATAGCGTTCCGACCTCAGAAAGGATTCGTTTAAGACTCTGTATACCATCTACGTCAGGCCCATATTGGAGAAATGCAGCACCAGTTTGGAATCCACACCTAGTCAAGCACGTCAAGAAATTAGAGAAAGTGCAAAGGTTTCAACAAGACTAGTCCCAGAGCTACGGGGATTGTCCTATGAAGAAAGGTTGAGGGAAATGGGGCCTGACGACACTGGAGGACAGGAGGGTCAGGGGAGACATGATAACGACATAAAAAAATACTGTTCAGAATAGACGAGGGGGACAAAGACGGGATGTTCCAAGATGGGACACAGACACAAGAGGTCACAATTGGAAGTTGAAGACTCAGATGAATCAAAGGGATGTTAGGAAGTATTTCTTCAGTCATAGATAGTCAGGCCATGGAATAGTCTAGAAAATGATGTAGTGGAGGCAGGAACCATACATAGTTTTAAAGGCGAGGTATGATAGAGCTCATGGGGCAGGGAGAGAGAGGACCTATTAGCAATCAGCGAAGAGGGGGGGCCAGGAGCTGTGACTCGACCCCTGCAACAACAAATAGGTGAGTACAAATAGGTGAGTAAAACACACACACACAACACTCACACTCACACTCACACACTCACACACACACTCACCCCACACAAACACACACACACACAGACACACACACACAGACACACACATATACACACACACAGACACACACACACACACACACACACACACACACACACACACACACACACACACACACACACACACACACACACACGCTGAGTCTCGACCCCTGCAACCACAATTAGGTGAGTACACACACACACACACACACAGAGCTGTTGTTATAATTGTCAAGCGTGTCAGTGTGCCTCGTTGTGCTCCGGGTTTTCTCGTGTTTTCACGGTCGCTCTTACGTGCTAGAACTTTAATTTGTGTCATCAATCCTATACGATACATCCCTCTAGCGCCTGGAACCAATCTTGGGCGGAAAACATTATATACTGAGTCAAAAAAGGAGAATTAGTGTGCACTACCTAGCAGAGTTTACTGCATGAGGGGAATCAGGCCTGTGTCCCGTGTGAAAAAAATAATAATAATTGAACTTTTCGTGTCAGAGGAAAGAAAGTCTCCCTGATAACATTGAGTATACATAGTGTATAGTGTATACTACAGTGGCTCCCAAAGTATATTGATGATAAAGGCTAAAGTGTTATTTGAAAACAGGTGAATTTGTAAATGAAGTGATAAGCCTATAGAGGCAGGTGCCAGAAGTCGCCAGAAACTTACCACAGGTCAGCTGTTTTTAATAATCTTACTGGCCTGCTAGTGTCCCTCGCATAAAATCTAGTGATAACCCGTGAATAGCAGAAACAGTGTTGTAGTAGCAACTAACCAGTATTATAATGGTACTTAGTGGAGTGGAGTGACTTTCATTAGTTTCTTTTTCTTGAAATGCCCGGGGCGTATACTGTGAATTTCATATAACCTGTAGTTACCAGCGGTCGCAATATACACAACAAGAAGCAATTATTACTACAAAAAAAAGCGTCCTTCCTCCAAAATTTCCACCAGTCAACTAATATGATAATATAGCATTTATTGTGGTGGAGACGGAAAAAAAATAGAAAAGCTAGATACAGCAATTGATAAACAAGGGTTGAGGTCGACCGCTCGTCATTGTAGGAGTTGCCAGCAGTCACCGGTTTCTTTCAACACGCAAATTATACTTTTGTATCAATCAAATCACATATTACTCAGGTAGATAATTTCCAGTAGATCCTTCATGTGTTAGCTCAAATCACCGACCAGTATGTTTTAAATAAGTGACCCACTGATCAGATCAGATCGACTGGTCCCAACCCTTGACTGGTCTGAACCCTTGACTGGTCTGAACCCTTGACTGGTCCGAACCCTTGACTGGTTTCAAACGGTTTCGTTGGACAATAAAGCAGACTGTAAACGGATGTGGTTGTAGGCGCCCTTATAAACACAAACATTAAATTAAAAAATCAGGAACGTGCACGGTAAGCTGTCCAATATACAAATACAGTTAGAAACAGAAATACAAATAGCTAGAGCTTCATTTAAGGAGGTTATTAATAGAATATTCAAGAGGTTGCTAGTAGAATTGCAGTAAATCAACCATTCAAATCATTATGAAGCTGTGTGTAGTCTGTGGGCAGTCAAACCAAACGGGCTTCCACATGGGTAAATTGTCATTTTTGTGGAAATTGATGTCACCCCCTTGTGCCCGAATTCAAGAATAGCACACTACAAGCAGTGCAGGTTTAAAACAGGGAAGTGTTTTTGGGGTATGCCCAAATGAGATAAATTGTTGGACTAAAAATCACAAGGTTATTAAAAGAGGACAACATCAAAGCTGCTTTCATAGAAAACCTGGAAGCTTTCTCAAACAGATGGGAACATAAAAAGTTCGGAGGCTGAATGGACTGCCTTGATACTGGCATGTAGTCAGAAAAACTGTAAGGCTGGGAGGTGATGTCCTTGGTAGTCAGTAAACGTGGGGTGGATAGTGCTGTGTGTGCGAGACAGTAATGGTGAAGCTGGAGGTGCTGTCCTGGGAGACAGTAATGGTGAAGCTAGAGGTGCTGTACTGGAGACAGTAATGGTGATGCTGGAGATTTTGTCCAGGTCAGATCGGGAATATACCGCAGGAAGGGAATACATATAAATGACCTCATAGGGGACAGGAGCCATAGTTGAGAAAACAAGTGTAGTCAAAGATAAGATAAAACCATATGCAAACTAGAAATACCGCCAGGATGCAGGAAATAGCAAAAGAGGACCCATAGCAATAGTGAACGATATATTTCCAAAACAACAATGGTGGGTGCTCCATTGTTGGTGCTAGGGAGGATAGAAGTAAGACAGGGAAACATGCACCACAGGGAATACAGTACCAGAAACCCAGGCAAGCGGAAACCAAGCCTGTGCACTATAACTATGGCACTTGGTATCTGTGGCATTGGGAAAATCTGGAAAAAACAGATGGGACAATGCAACTAGACCACCCTAGAAAATGCCAGCCCATATGACAACATGGCAACATGCCCAAACTCCCTTCCTGTAAGCTTTTCACCCTGAAACTGGTGTATCTCTTCAAGTCAGGAAAGACTGTGCTATTACTAAATTGCCAGGCATACCTCTAAAGGGGACAAAAAGATACAAAACATCCAGGCCATGGGAAAACCTGGGTAGCCACAGCATCAAGAGGGAGAGGTTTTTTAAGTGCTAGAAGGAAAAAAACTGGCAGGAAATGGCAGAATCGTACAACAAATCCAGTCATTCGGGAGGTGAACCACAGTCGATGGCCTCCACTCCAAACCAACAGATACAGCTACTAATGGCGCGGGAAAAAATATAACCCCCCAGTACCAACAATACCACCAGTCGATAACGTTCTTCTTTGCAAATATTACAGGGTCTAAAGCTAGCAACAAACAACAAAAATACCTTTCATCCGTGGACTGTTCCTATTGCAGGGAAAGGCAATGTTCGCGGCTTACACTGAGACTTAATATAGGGATCACGTGGACAACGAAATATGGATCCCAGGTTACAACCTATACATGTGACAGCGTGAACAGGAAAAAAGGGGGGGTTGGCCTGTACATTGCAAGAGCCACTGTTTGCACAGAACTGGCTTAATGCTCAAATTGATGTAGTGGAAAGTTTTAGCAGTAAAGGTCGAGACCAAAACCTAGTCATTGTGATTTAGTCTACAAGCCTCCGGATGCAACATCCAGCAATTCCGGGAACAGCTGATACACATTGACCACTGTCTGGAAATCTTTCCAGCTCCTGCACCAACAGCTTGCTCCTGGGGATTTCAATTAAGGCACCTAAAATGAGGAATATAGCAAAATAATATTGTTGCAGTAATAACACCAGGAGGCAGCTTCTGATGAAAAAAACTCACACTCACACAAAGCTTTTAAATCTCTGCAGGAAAATTAATTAAACCACCAAATAATAGAGCCTACTAGACTGGAGAATACACTAGACTCATCTTCACTAACAATGAAGATCTGATAAGAAATGTCACCATATCAAAACAATATCTCAGGATCACAAACATAATTGAGTTCAGACATGTATGGTGGTGCCCAGATCGACATAATGCGAATAGTCACGAGGAGCCATCACCAAATTCAACTTCAATAACAAAAAAAACATAAAGTGGGGACCAAGTAAACCAAGTCATAACCGATATAAGCTGTGATAGATATACTAAGCAACACAGACCCCAACTTATGCCTAGAAAATTAACTTGGTGGCACTCGATGTATGCGCAAGGCTTATCCTCTAAGAAAAAGGAGGAGTAGATGTAAAAATAGAAAGAGACAGGCGCTCCCTGTTACAGGCGACGGAAAAGAATAATAGAGGGCAAAAAAGAGGTCCAATATATCGGAAATGCGATAGGGAGACAATGGTCAGAGAAAATAGCAAGCGTCGAACTTAAGCTAAAAGAATCCTTTAGGAGTCAGGAATTGCGGGAAGAACTAAAAGCCAATAAATGAAATCGAAAAGAAACCCAATAGTATTTCTTCTCCTATGCCAAATCAAAATCGAGTACAACGTCAGTATTGGGCTCCTACTTAAACAAGGATGGCTCCTACCCAGGATGCAAGCAAGGAAATGACGTGAGCTACTTAAGTCCCAATAAGACTCAGTTTTAGCAAGCGACCTATCCAGACTGAAGTGTCGAAGATCAAAATGAATTTTTTATGAGAGAGCCACAAAATTTGATTAACACAAGCCTATCCGATGTTATCCTGATGCAAATGGATTCGTACAGGCGATAAATGACATGCCCATGCACTCTGGCCCCAGGGCCAGACTCATGGAACTCTGTGTCATCAAGAACTGCCAAGAAGCCCTATCACAAGCCTTTCATCTATGGAGAGGGAGCATGGACACGGGGGTCATCCAGAGTTACTAAAAACAACAGACATAGCCCCACTCCACAAAGGGGGCAGTTAAGCAACAGCAAAGAATTACGACCAATAGCACTAACATCCATATCATAAAAATCTTTTGAAAGGGTTCCTAAGAAGCAGATCACCATCTAGAAACCCATCAGTTACACAATCCCAGGGCAACATTGGGTTTTAGAAAAAAGGTCGCTCCTGTCTGTCTCAAATATTGGATCACTACGACATGGTCCTAAATGCACTAGATGACAAAAAGAATGGCAGATGTAATTATCGTGCAGACTTTGCAAAGCCTCGACAAGTGTGACCATGAGGAGTGGGTAATAGGCACAAAATGCGTGTTAAAGGTAATAACAGGAAAAGGTCGGTCGATGGATCTATAATTTCCTCACTAACATGAACCCAGAGAGTGTCGTCAACAGAGAAAGTCCGAGAGCCACGGTGAAAAGCTCTGTTCCACAAGGGCACAGTACTAGCTCCCATCTTGTTCCTCATCCTTCATATCCGACATAGACAAGGATGTCAGCTCACAGCACCGTGTCTTCCTTTGCCAGATTGACACCCGAATCTGCATGACAGTGTCTTCCATTGCAGACACTGCACAGGCTCCCAGGCGGACAATCAACCAAATCTTCAGTGGGCTGCGAAAGAAAACAATATGAAGTTCAATGATGAGAAATTTCAAATGTTACTCAGAATGGTAAAGATGAGAGAAATTAAATCTTCATCAGAGTACAAAACAAATCTGGCACAAATAAAGCGAAACACCAACGTCAAGACCTGGGGTTAAGTGATCATGTCGGAGATCTCACCTTCAAGGTCCATAACATTGTATCAATCGCACCTGCTAGAAATTGACAGGGATGGATAATGAGAAACCTTCAAAAAAATAGGGAGGCCAAGCCCATTGATGACACTCTTCAGGTCACTGTTCTATTTGGCTGAATTTATTGCTGCAACACTAACAGCACCTTTCAGGCAGGTGAAATTGCCGACCTAGAAAATGTACAGAGGAAGTTTCACGTCGCGCATAACCGAGATAATACACCTCAATTATGGGAGCACCTTGTAGGTCTAAACCTGTATTCCCTGGAAAGCGGAGGGGAGAGATACATGAGTATATACACCTGGAAATCCTAGAGGGGACTTAAGTTACCGAACTTGCACACGAAAATCACTGCACTACGAAAGCAAAAGACTTGGCAGACGATGCACCATCCCCCAATGAAAAGCAGGGGTGTCACTAGCACATTAAGAGACCATACAATAAGTGTCAGGGGCCCGAGACTGTTCAACTGCTCCCAGCACACATAAGGTGGATTACCAACAGGACCCCTGGCAGTCTTCAAGGTGGCACTGGACAAGCACCTAAAGTCAGTTCCTGATCAGCCGGGCTGTGGCTCGCACGTTGGTTTGCGTGCAGCCAGCAGGCAACAGCCTGGTTGATCGGGCTCTGATCCACCAGGAGGCTGGTCACAGACCGGGCCGCGGGGGGGCTTTTGACCCCGGAACTCTCTCCAGGTAAACTCCAGGTAAACACACACACACACACACACACACACACACACACACACACACACACACACACACACAGACAGACACCACACACACTGACACTGACACTGACACTACACACACACACACACACACACACACACACACACACACACACACACACACACACACACACACACACACACACACACCACACAGCACAACACACCACACACACACACACACATACACAACTCACACACACACACAACACACACACACACACACACACACACACACACACACACACACACACACACACTCACACACTCACACGACATGATGGAAGGGTTAGACTCAGAAGTGTCCCTGTTTGCAGATGATGTGAAGTTAATGAGGAGAATTAAATCAGATGAGGACCAGGCAGGACTTCAAAGAGACCTGGACAGACTGGACACCTGGTCCAGCAAATGGCTTCTCGAATTTAATCCTGCCAAATGCAAAGTCATGAAGATAGGGGAAGGGCACAGAAGACCACAGACAGAGTATAGGCTAGGTGGCCAAAGACTGCAAACCTCACTCAAGGAGAAAGATCTTGGGGTGAGTATAACACCGAGCATGTCTCCAGAAGCACACATCAATCAGATAACTGCTGTAGCATATGGGCGCCTTGCAAACCTGAGAAACTGCTGCAGCATATGGGCGCCTGGCAAACCTGAGAACAGCATTCCGATACCTTAGTAAGGAATCGTTCAAGACACTGTACACCGTGTATGTCAGGCAAATACTGGAGTATGCAGCACCTATTTGGAACCCGCACTTGATAAAGCACATCAAGAAACTAGAGAAAGTACAAAGGTTTGCGTCAAGGTTAGTTCCAGAGCTAAGGGGAATGTCCTATGATGAAAGATTAAGGGAAATTGGCCTGACGACACTGGATGACAGGAGGGTCAGGGGAGACATGATAACGACATATAAAATACTGCGTGGAATAGACAAGGTGGACAAAGACAGGATGTTCCCGGGAGGGGACACAGAAACAAGAGGCCACAATTGGAATTAAGACACAAATAGTAAAGGAGATGTAGGAAGTTTTTCTTCAGTCATAGAGTTGTAAGGCCGGGAATAGCCTGAAAATGACGTAGTGGGGGCAGGACCTACACGTTTTAAGCGGGGTTTTTGATAAAGCTCATGGAGGGGGGGAGAGAGGGCCTGTAGCAACCGGTTGAAGAGGCGGGGCCAGGAGTGGACTCGACCCCGAACCAAAAATGGGTGGTACAAATAGGTGAGTACACACAAAACAACACAAAACACGAAAACCACCACCACAAACCCCCACCACTGACAAAAATTTGAAGAAACAGTCCCCCCCCTTCCCCAACCCACCTCACCTTAGCCACCTACCCCTCCCTAAAACCCACCTAACCCCCCCCAAACCCGTTAACCCCCCCCAAATCCCTCCCTCCCCAATAAACCCCTCCTCCTCTCCCATAACCACCCACCCTCTCCCATCCCATCAAACCCCCTCCCCCAACTATCTCTACCCCTCCAATAAAATCCTCCCCCCCCCAACCATCCATCCCCTTCCTAAAAAATTATTCCCCCCCCCTAACCAGGATGAGGAAAGGGGGCTCAAGACAAAATCTGGGGGGGGAGGAATGGGAGGTAGAGCTAAAAAAAAAGGGGGGAAGAGGGGGAAGGGACAAATGACGGGGAAAGGGGGGAAGAGAGGTTAGCGCAGAATGCAGAGGTGGAAGCAACGGGCCCACAGCAGCAAAAATCAAGATAGAGGTTTAGAAGAGGAGCTGAGACATCTGAAAAAAGCACAGAGAAAGATTTTAAAAAGTGCATCAGCAAGGTAAAAAACACAGACAATAGGTTGAAGGAAGCATGGAAACTAAACTGTAGAGGGTCCTGTCAACCCACATGGGCCAAAAACAAAGACGGGGAGCAAAGGACGAATGGGGTTGCAAGACATTGAAGGAATGGGGGACATGTGAAAGGGGACCTTCCCAAATACCTGTGGGGGCCAGGAGCGGGTAGCAAAAAAGGATAAACCAAAAGCATAGGGGCCAAAAACTGGGAAGGGATGAAGGAAGGAACCTCCAGGGGAAGGAAAACTAAAACACTCAGAGGATGCAATGGGAGCCCAAAGTGGGAGGGGAAAGGGAGAGACGTGTTTGTCTATGGGCTTAGACGAAGCAAAAGGGGGAAAATTATGATGAAAGAAACAGGAGGAGAAAAAAGCGATTGAAGTATCAGAAGGTGATAGGCGAGGGGGACATGCCCCAGGTGGCAAATTTTGGGGAAAATTGGGGGGTTTCAAAAAAAGAAAAGGAATCGGCCTCTCAAAGAAATTTTAAAGGGCAGAATCAACCCAAAACCATACCCTGCGGAAAAAGCACGGCTGAGGGGCAAGAGGAGGGGGGGGTGTGTACCCGACGAGAAGAACACGGGACGAAAGGGAAGACAATGAAAGAGAGAGTTCAAAACGAAAGGAGAAATGGGAGGAAATAAAAAAGGAGGCAGATACCCAGGATAAAATGGAAGGACAAGCCACCCCCACAAACACCTGCGAAGGGGCCACCCACGCCCCCCCCAAGGAACTGAACAACCCTAACAACCATCACACCCCGATCCCTCTGTTTCCCCCCCCCGCACCAAGTTACAGTATTAGAACAGAAGTTAAAGGTTTTTGGTAAAAAAATGCGTGGTTTAAAACGATAAAATGAGGAATGGCAAGAAAGAATAAATAGAACCCCCAAATAAGCGTTCAAAAAACAAAACTCTGGAGGACAAAAAACGATGCAATCTTCCCACCAGGATCCGGTATGAGGAAGTAGAGGGGGCGGGGGGAGGAGTGGGGTTGCTTCTCGTAAAAAACAGAGGGAAAATTCGAGAAAAGGGAAGGAATAGATGAGAGGGGAGAAAGAGACTACATAGCGGTACATTCAGTCGGGGGAACACAAAGGGGTCATTGCGGATGTATAACCCACCACGAACTGCAGGGGCCAAGGGGGAAATATAAAGGAGCAACAGAGCAATGGTGGACACACTTGCTGGGGGCAAGAAGAGCTCATAAAAGAGAGAAAAGTTGCTGGTTAGGGGGGATTTCAACACAGGGAGTTTGCGGGGAAAACCTGGCGCCACATGGGGGTCCCGAAACTGGAGAGCCAGGATGTTGGACGTGGTGGGAAAACCCCTCATGCCCCAAACATGTTAAGGACATACCAGGTGAGAGGGGAGGTAAACCGCAAGATTGGCCCTTTGTGTTACCCTGGACAGCTCAGACTTTGAGGACAAAAGTACGAGAGTCCCTGGGCTAGCGCCCTCGTGGTTCTGTGTTTTAAAATAATATAGGCTGCAAGTGGAGAGAAAACAGGGTTTAAGGGGGAAAAACCTGACTTAAAAGAGGGGACTGATAGGGTTGAAAAACTTCATTGCGGGGGTCCCCGTGGGACAGAGAAATTGCAGAAAGCCCGTATAAAAGAAAAGTGGAATATGTGAACAAAATGCAAGGAGGCAGTGGAAAGGTTCATTCCCAAAAGCAACAGTACAAAGGGAAGCCGAAGAGCCCCCGGTTACCCCCAGTGTAAGGAGGCAAAAAACAAAGTGCAATAGAGAATGGGGAAAAAATACAGAAGGCAGAGAAACACGAAAAAATGGGAGATCAGTGCAGAGCCCGGAATGGTATGCACAGGTAAGGGGGGAGGCCCCTGACAGTATGAAAATGACTGACCCGAAACTGTTGTATAGCCACTCAGGAGGAGACAAAAGTCAAAGACCAGGTGATCAGATTAAGGACAGAAGGTGGGGAACTCACAAGAAAGATCAGGAGGTTGTGAGGAGCTGAACAGGAGATTTAAGGGGAAATTTTTACAGTAGAGACGGAAGGGCTTGGGAAGACAGCCAGAAGGGAAATAAGAGGGAAATTTTCCAACAAGGGTTTGGGGCATACGAACAACTGAAGAGAAGGTGAAAAAAACTCTTAAGTGACCTTTACACCTCAAAGGGATGGGACCGGACAAAAATCTCCCCCTGGGTCCTTAGAGAAGGAGCAGAGATGCTTTGCTGCTTAACCAAATCTTCAACACTCCTTTAAATTGGGCAACTACCTGAGAAATGGAAGGGAAACAAAAGTAGTCCCATATTTAAGAAAGGAAACAGAAACGGGCACTAAACTAAGACTGTGTCTCTGAATGTATTGGTGCAAAGTCATGGAGAAAATTATCAGGAGGAGGTGGTTTGAAAAACCCGGAAGGAACAAGATTATAAATGGAAACAAAACAAAGGGGTTTATGGAAGGCAAATCTTGTATCCAAAAACCTCCTGGAGTTTTTTGAAGGTAACAGGTTTAAAACATGAGAGGTGGGGGGGGTAATTGCTTTTCCTAGCTGCAGGAAGGCCTTTGACACAGTTCCCCAAGGAGATTAGTGCAGAAAAAGGGGGAAGGCACAGTTTTAAAAAGGGAAAGGGGACTGAATGGATAAGGGAATACCCGACAGGGAGGCAGCAAGAGTCATGGTACGTGAAAAGGTATCAAGTGGGCGCCTGTACGAGCGGGGTCCCAGGGGGGCAGTTCTAGGCCCGTGCTATTTTTGATATATGTGAACGACATGAGGAAGGAATAGACTCTGAAGTTTCCCCGTTGCAGATGACGGAAGTTTATGAGAAGAATTAAATCGGACGAGGGTGAGGCAGGATGCAAAGAGACCTGGACAGGCTGGAATGTGGTCCCGTAACTGGCTTCTTGAATTCAATCCAGCCAAATGCAAAGTCTGAAGTTGGGGAGGGGCAAAAAGAAGACCGCAGACAGAGTATAGGCTAGGTGGACAAAGCTACAGACCCCACTCAGGGGGGAAAGGGCCTTGGGGGTTTACCATAACACCCAGCACATCCGGAGGCAACATCGACCAAAATAACCGCTGAAGATACGGGCACCTGGCAAACCTGGAATAGCGTTCCGATACCATAAAAAGGAACGTTCAAGAACTGTACATGTGTATGTTGGGCCCCTACTGGGTAGCAGCACCCCTCTGGAACCACACCCGGTCAAGGGACGTCAAGAAGTTAGAGAAAGTACAAAGGGTTTTCAACAAAGGGTGTCCCAGATCTCAAGGGGAAATTTGTACGAGGAAAGGTTAGGGGGAAAACGGATGACGACATTTGAGGATAGAAGGGTCAGGGGAGACTGATAAAACATACAAGATATGCGGGAATAGACAAAGGGGGACAGAGATGGATGTTCCAGAGAGGGGACACAGGGGGGGGGGGGGGGCAAAGGGGTCCAACTGGAAACTGAAGATCAGACGATCACAGGGGGTTGGAGTATTTCTTCAGTCATAGATTGTCGCAAGTGGAATGCCTAGAAGTGAAGTGTGGAGGCAGAAAAAATACATGTTTTAAGAAGAGGTATGACAAAGTAGAAGCAGAGAGAGAGGACCCGTAGCCATCAGTGAAGAGGCGGGGCCCGGAGCTGAGTCTCGACCCCTGCAACCACAATTAGGTGAGTACACCAAAAACACACACACAACAACACGCACACGCAAACACACACACACACATGGTAAGCTTTTTTTCAGTGCAAAAATAGCGTATTTCTCCCGATTTGTCTGTAATATTTCCTGCAGTTTACCTGGAGGAGTTCCGGGGGTCAACCCCCCGCGGCCCGGTCTGTACCCGGCCCCCCCTGGTGGATCAAAACCGATCAAACCCCGGCTGTTACTGCTGGCTGCCGCAGACCCCAAGTACGAGCCACAGCCCGGCTGATAGGAACCGACTTAGGTGCTTGTCCAGTGCCAGCTTGAGACTGCCAGGGTTCTGTTGGTAATCCCCCTATGTATGCAGGAAGGGAGTTGAACGTCTGGGCCCCCGACACTTTTTGTTGGGCTCTTAAAATGCTGTGACACCCCCGCTTTTCATTGGGGGGGGTTGCATGTTCCAAAAACTTTTGCTTTCGTAGTGAGGGTTTTCGTGTGCAAGTTCGGTACTAGTCCCCCTAGGGTTTTCCGGTGTATATAATCATGTATCTCTCCCGCCTGCATTCCAGGGAATACAGGTTCAGAAACCTCAAGCACTTCCAGTAATTGAGGTGTTTTATCTCCGTTATGCACGCCGTGAAGGTTCTCTGTACATTTTCTAGGTCAGCAATTTCACCTGCCTTGAAAGGTGCTGTTAGTGTGCAGCAATATTCCAGCCTAGATAGAACAAGTGACCTGAAGAGTATCATCATGGGCTTGGCATCCCTAGTTTTGAAGGTTATCATTATCAATAGTGTCATTTTTCTAGCAGATGTGATTGGTACAATGTTATGGTCCTTGAAGGTGAGATCCTCCGACATGATCACTCCCAGGTCTTTGACGTTGATGTTTCGCTATATTTTGTGGCCAGAATTTGTTTTGTACTCTGACGAAGATTTAATTTCCTCGTGTTTGCCATATCTGAGTAATTGAAATTTCTCATCATTGAACTTCATATTGTTTTCTGCAGCCCACTGAAAAATCTGGTTGATATCCGCCTGGAGCCTTGCAGTGTCTGAAATGGAAGACACTGTCATGCAGATTCGTGTGATATAAGCTGGGAAGATATACTAACCAACACAGACCCCAACTTATGCCTAGAACAGATTAACTCGGTGGCACTCGATGTATGCACAAGGCTTATTCCTCTAAGAAAAAGGAGGAGTAGATGTAAAATAGAAAGAGACAGGCGCTCCCTTTACAGGCGACGGAAAAGAATAACAGAGCGGCTAAAAGAGGTCAATATATCTGAAATGCGTAGGGAGACACTGGTCAGAGAAATAGCAAGCATCGAACTTAAGCTAAAAGAATCCTTTAGGAGTCAGGAATCGCGGGAAGAACTAAAAGCCGTAAATGAAATAGAAAGAAACCCAAAGTATTTCTTCTCCTATGCCAAAATCAAAATCGAGAACAACGTCCAGTATTGGGCCCCTACTTAAACAAGATGGGTCCTACACAGATGACAGCAAGGAAATGAGTGAGCTACTCAAGTCCCAATATGACTCAGTTTTTAGCAAGCCGCTAACCAGACTGAGAGTCGAAGATCAAAATGAATTTTTTATGAGAGAGCCACAAAATTTGATTAACACAAGCCTATCCGATGTTATCCTGACGCCAAATGACTTCGAACAGGCGATAAATGACATGCCCATGCACTCTGCCCCAGGGTCAGACTCATGGAACTCTGTGTTCATCAAGAACTGCAAGAAGCCCCTATCACGAGCCTTTTCCATCCTATGGAGAGGGAGCATGGACACGGGGGTCGTCCCACAGTTACTAAAAACAACAGACATAGCCCCACTCCACAAAGGGGGCAGTAAAGCAACAGCAAAGAACTACAGACCAATAGCACTAACATCCCATATCATAAAAATCTTTGAAAGGGTCCTAAGAAGCAAGATCACCACCCATCTAGAAACCCACCAGTTTCACAACCCGGGGCAACATGGGTTTAGTACAGGTCGCTCCTGTCTGTCTCAACTATTGGATCACTACGACAAGGTCCTAAATGCACTAGAAGACAAAAAGAATGCAGATGTAATATATACAGACTTTGCAAAAGCCTTCAACAAGTGTGACCATGGCGTAATAGCGCACAAAATGCGTGCTAAAGGAATAACAGGAAAAGTCGGTCGATGGATCTATAATTTCCTCACTAACAGAACACAGAGAGTAGTCGTCAACAGAGTAAAGTCCGAGGCAGCCACGGTGAAAAGCTCTGTTCCACAAGGCACAGTACTCGCTCCCGTCTTGTTCCTCATCCTCATATCCGACATAGACAAGGATGTCAGCCAAAGCACCGTGTCTTCCTTTGCAGATGACACCCGAATCTGCATGACAGTGTCTTCCATTGCAGACACTGCAAGGCTCCAGGCGGACATCAACCAAATCTTTCAGTGGGGTGCAGAAAACAATATGAAGTTCAACGATGAGAAATTTCAATTACTCAGATATGGTAAACATTAGGAAATTAAATCATCATCAGAGTACAAAACAAATTCTGGCCACAAAATAGAGCGAAACTCCAACGTCAAAGACCTTGGAGTGATCATGTCCAAGGATCTCACCTTCAAGGACCATAACATTGTATCAATCGGATCTGCAAGAAAAATGACAGGATGGATAATGAGAACCTTCAAAACTAGGGAGACCAAGCCCATGATGGCACTCTTCAGGTCACTTGTTCTATCTTGGCTGGAATATTGCTGCACACTAACAGCACCTTTCAAGGCAGGTGAAATTGCCGACCTAGAAAATGTACAGAGAACTTTCACGGCGCGCATAACGGAGATAAAACACCTCAATTAAACTGGGAGCGCTTGAGGTTCCTAAACCTGTATTCCCTGGAACGCAGGAGGAGAGATACATGATTATATACACCTGGAAAATCCTAGAGGGACTAGTACCGAACTTGCACACGAAAATCACTCACTACGAAGCAAAAGACTTGGCAGACGTTTGCACCATCCCCCAATGAAAAGCAGGGTGTCACTAGCACGTTAAGAGACCATACAATAAGTGTCAGGGGCCCGAGACTGTTCAACTGCCTCCCAGCACACATAAGGGGGATTACCAACAGACCCCTGGCAGTCTTCAAGCTGGCACTGGACAAGCACCTAAAGTCAGTTCCTGATCAGCCGGGCTGTGGCTCGTACGTTGGTTTGCATGCAGCCAGCAGCAACAGCCTGGTTGATCAGGCTCTGATCCAGCAGGAGGCCTGGTCACGGACCGGGCCGCGGGGGCGTTGACCCCCGGAACTCTC
Organism: Cherax quadricarinatus; assembly: GCF_026875155.1. Lineage (NCBI taxonomy): Eukaryota > Metazoa > Arthropoda > Malacostraca > Decapoda > Parastacidae > Cherax > Cherax quadricarinatus. The sequence goes on along the minus strand of NC_069429.1, from coordinate 40,290,801 downwards.
TCCAGGTAAACTCCAGGAAGACACGGTGCTGTGGCTGACATGCTTGTCTATGTCAGATATGAGGATGAGGAACAAGATTGGAGCTAGTACTGTGCCTTGTGGAACAGAGATTTTCACCGTGGCTGCCTCGGACTTTACTCTGTTGACTACTACTCTCTGTGTTCTGTTAGTGAGGAAATTATAGATCCTTCGACCGACTTTTCCTGTTATTCCTTTAGCACGCATTTTGTGCGCTATTACGCCATGGTCACACTTGTTGAAGGCTTTTGCAAAGACTGTATATATTACATCTGCATTCTTTTGCCTTCTAGTGCATCAAGGACCCTTTTCGTAGTGATCCAATAGTTGAGACAGACAGGAGAGACCTGTTTCAAACCCATGTTTTCCCTGGGTTGTGTAACTGATGTGTTTCTAGATGGGTGGTGATCTTGCTTCTTAGGACCCTTTCAAAGATTTTTATGTTATGGGATGTTAGTGCTATTGGTCTGTAGTTCTTTGCTGTTGCTTTACTGCCCCCTTTGTGGAGTGGGGCTATGTCTGTTGTTTTTAGTAACTGTGGACGACCCCGTGTCCCATGTCCCTCTCCATAGGATGGTAAAGGCTCGTGTTAGGGGCTTCTTGCAGTTCTTGATGAACACGGAGTTCCAAGAGTCTGGCCCTGGGGCAGAGTGCATGGGCATGTCATTTATCGCCTGTTCGAAGTCATTGGGCATCAGGATAACATCAGATAGGCTTTTGTTAACCAAATTCTGTGGCTCTCTCATAAAAAAATTAATTTTGATCTTCGACTCTCAGTCTGGTTAGTGGCTTGCTAAAAACTGAGTCATATTGGGACTTGAGTAGCTCACTCATTTCCTTGCTGTCATCTGTGTAGGACCCATCTTGTTCAAGTAAGGGTCCAATACTGGACGTTGTTCTCGACATTGATTTGGCATAGGAGAAGAAATACTTTCTGTTTATTTTGATTTCATTTATGGCTTTTAGTTCTTCCCACGATTCCTCACTCCTATAAGTTTCCTTTAGCTTAAGTTCGATGTTTGCTATTTCTCTGACCAGTGTCTCCCTATGCATTTCAGATATATTGACCTCTTTTAGCCGCTCTGTTATTCTTTTCCATCGCCTGTAAAGGGAGCGCCTGTCTCTTTCTATTTTACATCTACTCCTCCTTTTTCTTAGAGGAGTAAGCCTTGTGCATACCACGAGTGCCACCAAGTTAATCTGTTCTAGGCATAAGTTGGGGTCTGTTGTTGCTTAGTATATCTTCCCAGCTTATTATCGGTTAGGACTTGGTTTACTTGGTCCCACTTTATGTTTTTGTTATTGAAGTTGAATTTGGTGAATGCTCCCTCGTGACTAGTCTCATTATGTCGGTCTGGGGCTCCACGCATAAATGTCTGAACCTCAATTATGTTGTGATCTGAGTATATTGTTTTTGATATGGTGACATTTCTTATCAGATCATCATTGTTAGTGAAGATGAGGTCTAATGTATTCTCCAGTCTAGTAGGCTCTATTATTTGCTGGTTTAAATTGAATTTTGTGCAGAGATTTAAAAGCTCGTGTGAGTGTGAGTTTTCATCAGAGCTGCCTCCTGGTGTTATTTCTGCATGTTACAAAAAACGTGATTCTAAAAGCTTAGAGATCTCCAGTGAACACTAGAAAGGACTGCCTTTCTAGCATCCAGCCTGTTACTGGGTTTTCGTAACAAGTAGTCAGTATCCTTGCCCAATTATCCATTAAAATTCAGTATGGTTCAATCGTGCTCTAGGATTACAACTGGTAGGCTACTAACTAGAGAAATTAAAATTTAATAAATTTATTAAGTCTATAAGTTGTCTAGAGGTATATTATCAAAGTAAATTAAATCACAGCAATCAAAATAAAATCAATCTCTCGAGTTCAATATTATTGTGCTGAAAGCACATATCACATTTATAATTCTTAAGTACCGTCAGGTACATTAACATTTAATAAGATATTACAAATATGTACAAGTAAGTGTGTGTATGCGTGTAAGTGCTCTTAAGTAGTTAGCTATGTCTCAAGACTCGAATAAGACTTAAACAAGTGACTGACAAAGTCCTCAAATAAACTAACTTCTTGACCGACTGGCAACCCGAACAGTCTGCTTGAACAACAAAGAATGCTAAGCCCAATAGCAATGCAATATCAAGCGACTGCGACACAGAATCAGGAACTGGGAAATAATATAACGACACTAAGTAGGGACCATCTGCAGATCCTCCACAAAAGTTACAAAACTCCCATAATACTGAATCTATGTTCAGCATAGGAAAAACGCGACTGTGACAATACACAGAAACCAGTACAAAATTAGGTCAGAAGCTATCGCTAAGGACCTGAGATACTCAGAGTGTCTATGTGACACCCAACCTCAGTACAACGTCGAAAATCACTAAGTCTTTACAATGTTCTGTGAACAAAGTTCTACAGAACTAACAAGAATAATGAGACAGACAATCTGTCCAACCACCAAGCGAGTCTCGAGCAGACTGAATACTTCACGAGAGGTGAGGACACCCCCCCTCGATCACGTGATAGCTACGTGGACAACTGCAGCTCAGAAGCCGGCAGTATAACGAGCGACAAGCGATAATTACAGTAGTTTGACAATCAAGACTAACTGAGCACATTTTATATACATCCTAACAACATAAGCTAAATAACAATATAACAGTCAAATAATAATATAAAGTCATACATTTACGATTTAGCTATTATCGCAAATATAAGCAATATAAAATTAAATGAAAAGGTAATATACATTATATATACATAATAATCATTGTAACCCATTCAGGGGTTGCAACACTGCAACAATATTATTTGCTATATTCCTCCATTTTAGGTGCCTTAAGTTGAAATCCTCCAGGAGCAAGATGTTGGGTGCAGGAGCTGGAAGATTTTCCAGACAGTGGTCAATTTTTAACAGCTGTTCCTGGAATTGCTGGGATGTTGCATCCGGAGGCTTGTAGACTACCACAATGACTAGGTTTTGGTTCTCGATCTTTACTGCTCAAACTTCCACTACATCATTTGAGGCATTAAGCAGTTCTGTGCAAACAAGTGACTCTGCAATGTACAGGCCAACCCCCCCCCCTTTTGCCTGTTCACTCTGTCACATCTGTATAGGTTGTAATCTGGGATCCATATTTCGTTATCCAAGTGATCCTTTATGTGGGTCTCAGTGAAAGCCGCGAACATTGCCTTTGCCTCTGCAAGCAGTCCACGGATGAAAGGTATTTTGTAGTTTGTTGCTGGCTTTAGACCCTGTATATTTGCAAAGAAGAATGTCATCGGACTGGTGGTATTGTTGGTACTGGGGGAAGGGGATTTTTTTTCTGGCATTAGTATCTGTATCTGTGGATAAAATACTTTGCCATTTCTTGAACATTTCTGAGTGAGTTGTTTCTAAATTCATTAATTTGATCACACTCCAGTACATAATGACGCAGGGTGTGACAATAGTCCATCTGGCAAAGTTTACATTTCATTTGGTCTACATCTGGTGGTGGTGATTTAACCTGCCATAGATACTTGTAACCCAGCCGGAGCCGGGCAGTAGTGACATCCAAAAATCTGCTTATCTTGTTGGATGCACCATAGACATGTGGCTCCTCCTGCATGATAGAATGATGATAGATGGACTGACTTGTGTCAGTCTCCCTAAGTCTTAAGTCAATAAAGTTCTTTTGAAGTTCTTTTTGTATTATTGTTCTCAAACTGCTAACTGACAAGCCAAGATTGTAATCTACTCCCTTTTTGAAAGCATACAGCTTAGCCAATTTATCAGTTCTATCATGCATCTGAAGACCAATGTGAGATGGAATCCACAGCATGTGCACTCTGACTCCACTGTCCACAATCTTACCACACTTATGTCTGGCTTCTGACACAAGCATACCACAATTTATACTTAATGAGTTGAGAGCATTTATGGATGACAGAGAATCAGTTACAATTAAAGTGTCAACCTTAGATACATGGACGCATTTGAGTGCAAGGAGTATGGCAAACAGTTCTGTTTGAAGGGTAGAGGCCCAGTTATTGATGCGTGCTCCAATTTCTTTATGAGAGCCATCACTCTGTGTGACAACAGCAGCACTACCAGCTGCACCAGTGGACTGGTGAACAGAACCATCAACGTAAATAATTTGTGAAAGAGTGTTCTGTGTGACTAAGTTATCAATACAGCTTAAGGCATCATGTTTGGCATCAAGACGAAGCTTTGGTTGTGATTTAAGAAGAGTTTTAGAGGGAAATGGAGGGATGGTAGTTTGTAATGGGGTAATATCCCATGGAGCAGGGAAATGTCTCTGTTGTCTAACTTGATATAGATCATGTAGCTGGTTCATGCGGAGGTCGGTTCCAGTTTTTTCGATCCATCTGGAAGGATGTTCACCAGTGCCGAGGAAAGTTTAGAGGGCTTCTGTGCTGGGGTTTGAATGGGCTAACCTAAGCATATTGACCCCAATAAGGATATTTCTTTCAGTAACACGATCTCTAATGCTTAGAATATTAAGGTCTTTCTGCATATTTAAAATTTTGGCAGTATCCAAAACGGTTGGGATCCTCTCCAAGATACGATATTACGTGCCGCAAAATGCCCTTCTCACACTATACCACTCACTTATTTATCCATACCTCACCTATGCTATTTGTGCTTGGGGATCAAATGCAGCAACACACCTAAAGCCAATAATAACCCAACAAAAAGCTGCAGTAAGAATAATCACTAAATCCCATCTCTGGCAGCACACCCCCCCACTCTTCATAGACCTAAACTTACTCCCTGTTCAGTACATCCACACTTACTACTGTGCAATCTACATCTACAGAGCCTTAAACTCTAATATCAATCTTGACCTAAAACGCTTTCTTTATAGTTGTGACAGAACCCACAGGCATAACACCAGACACAAACATCTCTACGACATTCCCCATGTCCGACTAAACCTTTACAAAAATTCAATGTATGTCAAAGGCCCTAAACTCTGGAACACCCTACCTGAGAACTCTAGAACTGCAGACACATTCATCACCTTCAAAACTACCATTAGAAAACATCTTATCTCCCTGATACACCCCGTCAACTAACTACACGAATACCACCTGGTGGTTCACACTTACACTCACTCACCCATTTGACCATAAACAAAAATATTAATTTCAATCTTAAAATAATGAATCCTGTGATACTCCAATACTGAAACTATGTACTGTGCCAAAACAAAAGCATTCACATTGCTAAACTCACAAACTAGTAAACCATACCCCCGGCCGGGATTGAACCCGCGGTCATAGAGTCTCAAAACTCCAGCCCGTTGCGTTAGCCACTAGACCAGCGAGCCACAATAAGATTCATCCAACTAGGCATATTTCTACACCATAGGGGTATGGTTTGTTTGCAATCGTGTCATTACGATTTCTTGAGTCATGTTAACGGCAGTGAAGGGACTTGAGCTAGAGTTCGTCACGGCCACGCTAGCTGGAGATTCGTCTGTAAAAACTTGCATTTGTGGTCACAGAGGTGCCTGTGCTAACTTTCCTATGGTGTAAAAAAATTCCTAGTTGGATGAATCTTATTGTGGCTAGCTGGTCTAGTGGCTAACGCGACGGGCTGGAGTTTTGAGACTCTATGACCGCGGGTTCAATCCCGGCCGGGGGTATGGTTTGTTTGAAATCGTGTCATTACGATTTCTTGAGTCACAAACTAGTATTTAGTCACTTACCCATAATACCAACTTACTCTTTAATTTGTAATATTTTACAATTAAGAATAAAACTAAGTCTGCTCGAAATGCCTGGGCCATGCTAGGCGTTCTAGTGGTACACTCTGTAATCATTATTTTACTACAGGGTAAACCACACAATAACCAAATTTCTGTAAATTAAGCATTGAAATCCTTATAGAGAATAAACTTTGAATCTTAAATGATCCTCATTGCTTCGTTTTGCGGTTTTCCAGCCCCCCAAAGCTTCCAGTCAGACACGATTTGCAAGTAATGGCGTTGCATAATCAACCAATGATCTAATATAAGCAAGATACATCATTTCCACAATTTTAACATTAGCACCATCCCGGGGATGAAAACCGCCACAACTCTAAGTGCTCTCAGCCTTTCTTTGTATTGGCGACAAATTTCTCGTTACAACAGGTCCAAGTAGTGGAACCTCAAAGCCTAGATACCTGTATCTGCTTACATATTCTAAAAGAGACCCATCATGCAACTGGATTGACAAACTGTGCCTCTCTGTCGAGGAGGACCTGTTGAGTATTTTTGTTTTATCAGTAGAGATTATCAACCCCAGGTCCTGAACGAGGCTAGTACATGATTAAGAATGTTTTGAGTGTTGGAGAACCCGGTGATGTGACTCATTATGTCATCAGCAAAATAACCATATAGTGATGGAGTCGCTAGACATGGCATTAAGGCATTAATCAAAATGTTGAAAAGGGTGGGACTAAGCACACCCCCCAGTGGGGTTCCTAATTCAAAATTTTTTGTTACACTTCTATGTCCCTGGAAACAACACAGACGACTTTTGTTGGACAGGTAACCTTTAATCCAGCGAGAAGCCATCCTCCAACATCCATTCTGGCAATTTTCACTAATGATTACATGTCGGTTGGCTACATCAAAAGCGGATTTAAGGTCAAGGAAGGTAGTGTATGGATAATGAGAACCTTCAAAACTAGGGATGCCAAGCCCATGCACATAAGAAAACAGAGGGGCAACAGTATCACGGTGTTAGGATTTATATTGGGAACTCTGCTCGCAACATATTTAACTTGTACGTCCTGCTGATAAGTTTAATTACTGGAGCTCCCAACTTGTGCTCAGTCTGAACCTTTACTCTCATTATTGGTGATTATAATGCGAGACACAAAAGCATTGGAAGCTCTCAGTTTGGTAATCGTAATGACAATTTAACTGTTGTCACTCTTAAACAGTCATGATAATGTGCAAATTGTAGGTGACCTTGAAACCCACACATATCTATGGAGGTGTCCTTGATCTGTGCCTGGGCTTCAACATTACTTCTGCCAGCTGTGAGTCTTCCATTGTAACAGATATAGCGTCTGATCATTTTTCCCCAAAGGGTAACCTCTCTAGATATTTTGGTAATACTATCCTCCTTGTGGGATATTCAAACAGAAACGTTTTAATGTTCCCCTGATCAACATGATGACTTTGTTGCCATGTGACTGACTGGTATAATTCCTATGAGTGTACCTCTGTCGAGACTTTTAACAATGACCTTGTGAGCGTATTCAGAACTACTTAGAGCCGCCCCTGGAACCCCCTACTACTCTGAATCCAAATGACTTCCCTAATAATCGTTTAAGTCTTATGAAAAACCATACCCTTTTACAATGATTCTAAAATTCGAACATTGAAACGTACTGCTCGCAGACTAGGCCTAGTTATAGAAACCATCGTACCCCTGAAATGCTGAGCCTCTTCCAAACTGCCCTTGCTGCTGCCAGAGAGGTATGACAGAGCTGCGGCAAAAAGACTGGGAACAATTTTTTCAATGGTCTCAATGCTCACACCCCACTTAGCTGGCCATAGAGGGACATAAATAGAATTTTTAAGGGTAACAGAACTGGGCAGATCGCGCATCCTCATCCTGGGATAGGGCGAATGAGTTGGGCTACTACATCTAGCTATGACAGTACCAAACAGGCGAAATTAATGGACAAATATGATGCAAGGGGGAGACTTGTTTGCTTTATGCTCAGCAAGGTAGATGACTGCAACATTCTTTCACTAATTATGAACTTGATGCAGCATAACTAAAGGGCAACTCACGTCGCCCCGTGAGGATAGTATTACTTACAAATACTCAGATTGCTGTGTCGAGTACCAGGTAATCTTTACTTGAATTATATAACATGAGTTATGTCACGGGGAGCTCCCTAAATCATGGACCAATAGCCTCATTATTCCCATTTCCGAAGCCAAATCAACAAAACTCATTTCGCCCCAAAATCCCTTACTAGCTGCTTGTGTAAAACATTCGAAAGGATGATTCTTAATCGTCTTATGCACAGAATTAAGCAATTCTTGTCTCCCCGGTTGCATGGCTTCATACATGGAAGGAGTGTGCATCATTGCATTACCATCTTTCTCACTCTGCACACTGACAGCTCATACACTACCTTCCTTGACCTTAAATCTGCCCCATGTCCCAAATGCTTTTTGCTTGTATGCAGGATTTTTATGGGCTGTTTGTGGGCGGGGAGTAGATTCATTGTGGGGTTCGAGTAGTGGTCGACCGGCCCTTGTAGGTTATGTAGATGATACTACTGTGCTATTACGTATTTGGGAGCAGTTGGGTTTTGTTGGGAACCTTGTTGATGTATTTGGTAAGGCTACAGGGATGTGTGTTAATAGAGAAAATTCGAAGATTATGGTGTTGGGAGAGTCGGTGGGAGAAGGGGTGGGTACAGAGATGTGGACGGTGGTTGATCGCATCACTATATGTGGTATTCAGTATATGTGAGAGGTTGATCAGACAAGGGCATGTAATTCGGGGAGGGTGGTACATAGTGTCTTGCAGTGTTTAAATAGCCTACGGATGTGATATTTATCCCTGCACCAATGACACGAGCCCCTAGAGCAGTGGTTCCCAAACTTTTTCAGCTTGTTACCCAATTTAACATGCCACATAAAGCATGTTACCCCTTTCACAAAATGTTGTTATTATTGATATATATGGCTAAACGTGAACGTATACAGCCTCGCATACTCTGCTAATCCTAGCAAAACCATTGAAAACGTAAGAACCACACATACATTATATATAAAATTAATAATAGCTACAAATTCACAGTAACAGTGGGTAAATACTAACTATATACTGCACAGGGCAGTACACATACATACCAGCTTATGTCTACTCGGCTGATGCTCACAGATAAACTGACATTTGTGAATAGAGGCAGCCTCGGGAAAGTGAGTGACGCATACGGGACAGGTCGATCTGGGCTACTGAGTGATTTTGTCCTAAAAGCATACTTGTCAAAATACTTTTGGGTTTCCACACACTTAGCTATATATTTCTTCTTTTCTAATACTGTATATTAGTTTTTGATGTTTATTGTTATTTGGTTTAACTTTATTACTTACTTATAATAGGTTTACTTTACAACTTTATATACTAAGACAAAGTTAACAATAATCCTCATACCGGGTACCGCATTGTTTTCTTGATTTTCAGAATTCATAACTTTTTTCTGTCACCCCTCCATTACCCCCCAAAAATGGTTAAATTACCCCCAGGGGGTAATTTACCCCCAGTTTGGGAACCACTGATTAGGCGATTATCACGAGATCTTAACATAGACATAGGTATTAACGATTCAAAGAAGGAAACAGGATAATACTACAAGTCACAAAATAAAAACATCCAACAAAACAAAACAAAACTACGATGTGATATTTTACATTTCAGCAAAACACAAAGAAAAAAAACAATGCAATCAGTTGCATGTAATATAATATAATATTACTGAAAAGCACACTTCAACACAGCATAAAATATAAACATAAAATAAGAACCAATCACTTTATGGCAGGAAACACATCTATACAATTTTACAACAATGTCTTGTATAGAGGGGATAAATGAGGGAAGAACTTTTAACTTCTGTACATACAAAGTCTTAAACAGACACAACAACATCCCATTACATAGGAGACTATATACACACGGAGACAAAACATTCACATAATATTTTTACACAATTAGTCACAGCTGACCAGTCGTTAGTCACCCACTGAACGCTCAAAAAACTACCTCAAATCTCTTATCCCCAAGGCTTTATATTTCAGTGGGAATTTTTTCTCCATTCTCCCCTCATACCAACTTGTTTCGACACTTTGCCCTATAAACGTTCCCGTTTAAAACCCGAATTCTACTATTACTTTCAATGTGCCTCATTGCCCATGACACATAAATATAATCGGCCACAATGTATGACACTGCACGTTGTACACGCACGTCAATCCCACCTACATCAAAACTCAACACTCGGAACGCTGACAAACATCCCCCACACCAAGCGCAAAACCCTACTGAACCACTCATGTACCATACCTAAAGTCTCACAGAAATACACAACATGAAAAGCAGATTCCTCCGCCCCACATGCCGAACAACCAAGGCCCTCCTCCAAACGCCGATTATACAACACCACCCCGGACAGCAGGATTCCATGCAAAAATTTAAAAACCACTTCCTGTACTTGAGGAAGGAGACGCAACTGTTGAACCCGTCTCCATATATCACTCCACGTGTACATGGGGTACATTCCTTCAACTCGCACCATGACTCTCTCCATACCCGCCCTTTCCAAAGTACATAATTTAACACACTTCGCATGTCCCGCATGTGCAATAACATGCAGAGCATCGTCTCGCACCTAATTAAATCCCTCCCTCCCCACCACCTGCGCAGGTCGGGATACATTTCAGTTAACCCACCATGCATCCCACCCAGTTGGAGAAAACAATGCTTCACGTAACATGCCATGACACGAACCCTAGAGGAATGAGACCTAACCCTCCTGATGCATTGGTGTCTCTACACTGCTCTTGTGAGCCAATCGCACCCTGAGCCCACAAAAATCTATAAACTCTATGCAAAAGACGTTTGACATCCCCTGCAACAGAGGATACAGAGCAGCACATGCCATTACTTTACTATAGAGCAGAATATTAATGACACTGCCTATAGTAAAGTATGCACGTTGCTGCACTGTATCCTCTGTTGCAGGGGGATGTCAAACGTCTTTTGCATAGAGTTTATAGATTTTTGTGGGGCTCGGGGTGTGATTGGCTTACAAGAGCGGTGGTAGAGACACCAATGCATCAGGGAAGGTTAGGTCTCATTCCTCTAGGGGCTCGTGTCATTGGTGCAGGGTTAAATATCACATCCGTAGACTATTTAAACACTGCAAGACACTATGTACCACCCTCCCCGAATTACATGCCCTTGTCTGATCAACCTCTCACATATACTGAATACCACATATAGTGATGCGATCAACCACCGTCCACATCTCTGTACCCACCCCTTCTCCCACCGACTCTCCCAACACCATAATCTTCGAATTTTCTCTATTAACACACATCCCCGTAGCCTTACCAAATACATCAACAAGGTTCCCAACAAAACCCAATCCCTCCCAAATCGAAATAAATAGTTCATCCATAATAAAAGGGGGGTCGACCCAATGAAAAAATTAATTTACCCCCCCCAAAACAGCCCGAAAAAGCCTCATACGCAAAAACATTTGGGGACGGGGGGGCAGTTTAAGGGCGGGGTGTGTATGGGGTTTAGTCCATAAAAAAGGGGGAAAAGCAATAGACAACCCTTTTTGGGGCCAGAAGGGGAACAAAATTTTAATTTGTGATAAAGTTTAAATCATTTTAATGTTTTTCCCCAAGACGTAAGGGATTTTGGGCGAAAGGTTTTAAAAAAATTGGGGCTTCAAGGGGAAATAATGACTATTGCAAATTGGGCTCCCCAGGAATAACCATTAAAAATTTTCAATAAGGTTACCCTGGTACTGATCCCAAAAATTGGGTTGTAATAAAAAATTCCGGGGCGGGATTGCCCAAAAAGTTAGTGCTGACGTTCTAATTTTAAAAATGTTAAAACATTCCCTGGTGACAAAAAAAAACAACCTTTTTTCCCCTTGATCATATTTTCCATTAATTTTCGACTTTTTACTTTCATAGCGGGTGTATACCCCAAACCTTTCCCATGCAAGGGTTTAATTCATCTCCCCTTTTTACCCCAAAATTTTTTTTTATGTCCCCTCCGGGCCCTTTTGTGGTGTTAGCTTTTTTTAACCATTGACTTTTAAATTTCTGTTTCCCACAAGGGAACTTTGGGAAACCACATTCATCCATTTTTTATGGGAGGCATTTCACAGGCCTTTCAATGTCGAAGTTTAAAACAAGAAGGGAATGTTTTTTTCTTACATTTTTGGGAAAAAATTGGGTTCAAAGTGTAGGAGGTTCAGCCTTAAATTTTCTGAATACTGCCACAACTTTTAAAACTCAAAAGGGTACATATGGAATTTTTCCCCAGCTAAGGGAAACAAGCTAGTTTTTAGGGGGCTTCTTTCCTTAATTCCCCCCGGGGAGGAAGTATTACCAATTTTAATTACCCTTTTGGGAAATGTCCCAACTTTAAAAAGGAAGACTCACCTCAATTTTTAAAACCCCAGGCAAGTTTCAAGGGGACACCCCATAGATTTGTTTTCAAAGGGGAAATCCCTTTCCTTACGACTGAAGATGAAAAAAGGATTTATTAATTAAAAACTAACTTTCCTCTTTGGCTCCTTTATAACCCAATTGAAGGGGTTTCGTGACCGTTGGGACTCCAAAATTAAACTTCACAGGGGGAAAAGAAATAGTTTGCAGAAGATTCCCAAATAAACCTACACCTTACTGTCCCTCGTTTTCTTATGGAGGGCTTCCCTTATTTTAATTTCCAAACCATCCTACCTTCCCCCTAAATCCACTTTTGACCAACGGACATGAACATTATAAACTCCCAGAATGGATGTTGGGGATGGCTTCTTCTCTGGATTAAAGGGTTTCCTTCCAACGAAAGTCGTTGTGTTTTCCAGGGACATAGAAGTGGCCCGGTGGTCTGGGGGCTAAAAGTTTCCCGCTTCATCACGGAGGGCCGGTTTTTCATTCCCGGCGGGTGGAAATTCCGACACGTTTCCTTAACCTTTGCCCTGTTCACTGCACAAATGGGTACCGGGGTGTTAGTCGACTGGTGTGGGCGCCCCTGGGGGAAAAAATTAAGGACCCAATGGAATAAGTTAGACAGTCCTCGTGACGCATGACTTTCTTGGGATCCGGGTGGCTAACCCCCGGGGGGTTAAAAAATCGAACAAAATCTTACTTATCTTATTTTATTTAACTAAGATTTGAATTAGGAACCCCAGGGGAGGGTTTGTCCCACCCTTTTCAACATTTTGATTAATCCCTTAAGCCAGGGTCTACGAGCTCCATACATATGGTTAGTTTTGTGTGACATAATGATTCACTCCCCCGGATTCTCCAACCCCCAAAAACTTCTAATCATGACTACCCTCGTGTCAGGCCCGGGGGTTGATAATCCTCTGATAAAACAAAAAACCAACAGGCTCCCCCCGACAGAGAGGCACGTTCGTCAATCCATTTGCATGAGGGGTTCTTCTGAAATGAAAGCAGATACAGGTTCAGGTTTTTGGGGTTTCCCAACTTGGACCTTTTGTAACAAAATTTGTCCCCAATACAAAGAAAGGCTGGAGCACTTAGATTTTGGGCATTTTTTCATCCCAGGTATGGTGTAATGTTAAAATTGTGGAAATGATAATCTTGCTTATATTAGTCATTGGTTGATTATGCAGCCCATTACTTGCACTCGTGCTGACTGGAAGCTTGGGGGCTGGAAAAAACGCAAAACGAAGCACTGAGAAATCTTTTAGTTTCAAAGTTTATTCCTATAAGGATTACAATGCTTATTTACAGAAATTTGTTATTGTGGGGTTTTTACAGTTTAAAATAATGATTACAGAGTGTAACACTAGAACTCCTAGCAGGGCTAGGCATTTCGGGAGCTTAGTTTTATTCTTAATTGAAAAATATTAAAAAATTATGAGGTAAGTTTTTATGGCAAGTGACAAATACTAGTTTGTGATTTAGCAAGTAAAGTTTTTTTTTTTTGGCACAGTAATTTTCAGTTTTGGGGAGTATCACAGGATTCATTATTTAAGTTGAGTTTAAATTTTTCTTTTATGGTAAAATGGGTGAGTGATTAAGTGTGAACCCCCAGGTGGAATTCGTGTAGTTAGTTGACGGGGTGATCAGGGAGAAAGTGTTTTCTAACGGTATTTTAAAGGGTGATGAATGTGTCTGCGTTCTGAGTTCTCAGGGGGGTTTTCAAGTTTTAGGGCCTTTGACATAATTAAAATTTTGAAAGGGTTTAGCGGCCGGGAATTTCGTAGAATGTTTGGTCTGGTGTTTGCTTGGGGGTTCTGTCAAACTATCAAGAAAGATTTTAGGTCAAGTTTGATATTAGATTTTAAAAGGCCCGTAGTTGTAGTTGCACAGTATAAGTGGGATGTACTAAAACGGGAGTAAGTTTAGGTCTATAAGAGTGGGGGGTGGTTGCCGGGATGGGATTTAGTGATTATTCTTACTGAGCTTTTTTGTTGGGTTTTGGGGGCTTAGGGATTGCGCATTTGACCCCCCAAGACAAAAAGCATAGGTGGGGTTTGGGAAAAATAAGTGAGGGTTTAATGTGAGAAGGGCTTTTGCGGATGTGTTGTATTTTGGAAAGGGACCCCAACCGTTTTGGGATACTGCCAAAATTTTTAAATGGGGAAAAGCCCTTTAAATATTCCAAGCATTAGAGATCTGTTACTGAAAAAAATTTCCTTTTTGGGGTAAATTGTTGGGTTACCCCATTCAAACCCAGCAAGAACCTTTAAACTTTCCTTTCCCAGATGGATCGAAAAAATGGAACGACCTCCGCGAACCAGTAATGATCTATATCAAGTTAGACAACAGAGACTTTCCCTGCTCCATGGGAATTCCCCCATTCCAAAAAATAACATCCCCTTTCCCCCTAAAAATCTTTTAAAACACAACCCAAAACTTTGTCTTTAAGCCTTTGGTATTTATAACTTTGTCACAAGAACACTTTTCACAAATTTTTTTACGTTGATGGGTTTTGTTCACCAGCCACTGGGGCGCTGGTAGTGGCTGGTCACACAGAGTGAGGCTCTCTAAAGAAATTGGACACGCATCAAAAACTGGGCCCCTACCCTTCAAAAAGAATGTTTTCCTACTCCTTGTCTCAAATGTGCCATGTACTAAAGGTTGACACTTTAAATTTTAACTGATTTTCTGTCATCCATAAATGCTCTAACTCATTAAGTATAAATTGTGGTATGCTTGTGTCAGAAACCAGACTAAGTTGGGAAGAGTGGACATGATCAGAGTGCACATGCTTGGATTCCCTCTCAATTGGCTTAGATGCATGATAGAACGAAAAAATTGGGTAACGTAGCTTTAAAAAGGGGTAATTACAAACTTGGTTGTCAGTTAGCAGTTTTTAAACAATAATACGAAAAGAACTGCAAATAACTTTATTGACTTAAGACTTAGGGAGTTTGAAAATAAGTCATCCTTTATCATCATTCTAATGCAGGGGGAGCCACATTCTATGGGGCATCCAACAAAATAAGCAGACTTTGGATGTCACTAATGCCCGGCCCCGGTGGGTTACAAGTATCTATGGCAGGAAAATCCCCCCACTAGATGTAGACCCAAACGAAAAGTAAAATTTGCCAGATGGACTTGTCACACCTTTATCATTAGTACTGGAGTGTGATCAAATTTTAAAAATTTAGAAAAAACTCACTCAGAAATGTTCAAGAAATGGCAAAGTATTTCATCCACAATCAGATAAATGCCAGAAAAAAAATCCCCCCCCCCCCGTACCAAAAATAAACCATGACATTCTTTTTTGCAAATATACAGGGTCTAAAGCCAGCAACAAACTACAAAATACCTTTTTACCCCCGGGCCTTGAGAGGAAAGGGGAATGTTCGCGGCTTTTCCCAAGCCAAATAAAGGATCACTTGGATAAAGAAATTGGATCCCGGTTACAAAATATACAGATTGCAGATGAACAGGCAAAAGGGGGGGGGGTTTGGCCCCGTCATTGCAAGGCACTTGTTTGCACAAACTGCTTAAAGCCTCAAATGATGTTTGGGAAATTTGAGCAGTAAAGATCAAGAACAAACCCAGTCATTGTGGGGAGTCTACCAAACCTCCGGATGCAATTTCCCACAATTTCCAGGAACAGCTGTTAAAAGTTGACCACTGTCTGGAAAAATCTTTCCAGATCCTGCACCCAAAACTGCTCCAGGGGATTTCAACTTAAGGGACTAAAAGGGGGAAATATAGCAAATAATATTGTTGCAAATAACACAGGAGGGAACTCTGATGAAAACTCACATCACCGAGCTTTTAAATCTTGCACAAAAATTTAATTTAAACCAGCAAATAATAAGGGAAGACTGGGGAATACACTAACTCATCTTCATAACAATGATGATCTGATAAGAATGTCACCATACAAAAACAAAATACTAAAATCACAACTAATGAGGGTTCAGACATGTATGGCGGAGCCCCCTACCGAATAATGAAAATTTGTCACGAGGGGGCATTCACCAAATTTAAATTCAAAACAAAAAAAAAGTGGGACCAAGTAAACCCGTCCTAAACCCATATAAGGGGAAGAATACTAAGCAACACAGACCCCCAAATTATGCTAGAAAGATTTAAATTGGGGCACTCGGGGAATGCACAAGGTTTTTTCCTCTAAAAAAAAGGGGGATGATGTAAAAAAAGAAAGAGACAGGCGCACCCTTTTCAGGCGAGGGGAAAAAATAACAGAGCGGTTTTAAAAAAGGGTCATATATCTGAAATGCGTAGGAGCACTGGGCAGAAAATGCAAAAAATCGAACTTAAGCTAAAAGGAATCTTATAGGAGTCAGGAATCGCGGGAAGAACTAAAAGCCATAAATAAATCAAAAGAAACCCAAAGTATTTCTTCTCCTATGCCAAATCAAAGTCGAGAAACGCCCAGTAGGGGGCCCCTTTCTTGAACAAGATGGGTCCTACACGATGGGCAGCAATAAAATAACCAAGTCCCAATTTCATTTTTTAGCAAGCCCCTAACCAGCTGAGAGCGAAGATAAAAAATTTTTTTATGAGAGACCACAGAATTTGGTTAAAACAAGCCTATTGATGTTTTCCCGACGCCAAAAGACTTCGAAAAGGCGATAAAAGACATGCCATGCACTCTGCCCCAGGGCCCGACTCATGGAACCTGTGTTATCAAGAACTGCAAGAAGCCCCCATCACAAGCCTTTTCCATCCCATGGAGAGGGGGGCATGGACACGGGGGTGTCACACAGACTAAAAGCAACAGACATAGCCCCCCTCCACAAAGGGGCAGTAAAGCAATCAAAAACTACAGACCCCAAACACTAACATCCCCTACAAAAAAATATTTGAAAGGGGCCTAAAAAGCAATCAGTTTCACAAACCCCGGGGGAAAATGGGGGTTTTGAACCTCCCTTCTTTCCAACATGGATCAACGCAATCCTTATCCCCAAAACAAAAAAACGATCAAAAAATACGACTTTTGCAAAACCTTCCAAGTTACCTTTCGTAAAACCCCAAAAAATTCAAAAAAAATAACAAAAAAAATCTCAATTACTAAACCTCACTAACAGAACACAGAGAGTAGTAGTTTAAAAAGAGAAAGGGCCCGGGCAGCCACGGTGAAAAGCTCTTTCCACAAGGCACAGTTTTTGCTCCTCATCCTCTATCTGACTAGACAAGGTTCCCCGCACCGTGTTTTTTGCAGATGAACCCAATCGCATGACAAATGTCTTCCATTAAAAAACCACGCAAGGTCCCGGCGGACATCAAACCAAATCTTTCAGTGGGCTGCAGAAAAACAATATAAGTTTAATGATAGAAAAAATTTAATTTCTCAAAATGGCAAACACGGGAAATTAAAACTTCATCGAGTCAAAACAAATTTTTGGGCCCCAAAAAAAGAGCGAAACACCAACGTCAAAAACCTGGGGGTGATCATGCGGGGGATCCCCTTCAAGGACCATAACATTGTACCCCAAACGCATCTGCAGAAAAATGAACTAGGTAATGAAACCTTTAAAACTAGGGATGCTAAGCCCATGATGTACTCTTCAGGTCAAATTTTTTCTATCTACTGGAAATTTGCGCCACTAACAGCACCCTTTAAGGAGGTGAAATTGCCCCACCAGAAATGACAGAGAACCTTCAGGCGCGCTAACGGAGATAAAACACCTCAAAACGGGAGCATTGAGGTTTCAAAAATGTTTTCCTGGAATGCAGGCGGGGAAAAACATGATTTATAAACCGGAAAAAAACCCAGAGGTAGTAAGAACTTTTCACACAAAATCACTCACTGCGAAAGCAAAATTTTGGGAACATGCACCATCCCCCAATGAAAAGCAGGGGTGTCACTAGCACGTTAAGAGACCATACAATAAGTGTCAGGGGCCCGAGACTGTTCAACTGCCTCCCAGCATACATAAGGGGGATTACCAACAGACCCCTGGCAGTCTTCAAGCTGGCACTGGACAAGCACCTAAAGTCGGTTCCTGATCAGCCGGGCTGTGGCTCGTACGTTGGTTTGCGTGCTTCCAGCAGTAACAGCCTGGTTGATCAGGCTCTGATCCACCAGGAGGCCTGGTCACAGACCGGGCCGCGGGGGCGTTGACCCCCGGAACTCTCTCCACGTAAACTGCAGGTAAATATTACAGACAATTCTGGAGAAATACCCTGACTTTGCTAGCTGTAAATAATGCATTACCATGTGTGTGTGTGTGTGTGTGTGTGTGTGTGTGCGTGTGTGTGTGTGTGTGTGTGTGTGTGTGTGTGTGTGTGTGTACTCACCTAATTGTGGTTGCAGGGGTCGATACTCAGCTCCTGGCCCCGCCTCTTCACTGATCGCTACTGGGTCCTCTCTCTCTCTGCTTCCTGAGCTTTGTCATACTTCTTCTTAAAACTATGTATGGTTCCTGCCTCCACTACTTCACTTGCTAGGCTATTCCACTTGCTGACAACTCTATGACTGAAGAAATACTTCCTAACGTCCCTGTGACTCGTCTGAGTCTTCAGCTTCCAGTTGTGACCCCTTGTCCCTGTGTCCCCTCTCTGGAACATCCTATCTCTGTCCACCTTGTCTATTCCTCGCAGTATCTTGTATGTCGTTATCATGTCTCCCCTGACCCTTCTGTCCTCGAGTGTCGTCAGTCCAATTTCCCTTAACCTTTCCTCGTACGACATTCCCTTGAGCTCTGGGACTAGCCTTGTTGCAAACCTTTGTACTTTCTCTAACTTCTTGACGTGCTTGACCAGGTGTGGGTTCCAGACTGGTGCTGCGTACTCCAGTATGGGCCTAACATACACAGTGTACAGTGTCTTGAACGACTCCTTATTAAGGTATCGGAACGCTATTCTCAGGTTTGCCAGGCGCCCGTATGCTGCAGCGGTATACTTGCTATATACTTGTCCAAACTTCCTACCACTACAGATATCAGTACTAGAACTCAACACACAACTCAGGATATAAATAACCATAATTTAAACCTAGAAGATGATTGATCACGTTGACCCTGATCTAAACCTCCATAATCTGACACCCAATCAAAACCTATTGGAAAGTAACTGCCTTTATTACACAGCATCACAAGCCACCACTATCCTAAACAATGCTAAAAGTCTATCAGTACTTAACTACAACATAAGGTCCTTAAGCAAACACTATGATGACCTCCTAGCACTCCTTGAATCACTAAAGACACCCTTCTCCTGCATTATTCTTACTGAGACCTGGCTTAAGCAGGACACAATAGATATCTGCCCTCTACCAGGATACACAGCAATTCACACCTGCAGACCAAACCAAGTTGGGGGTGGTATTGCAATCTATTACTCTAACCAATTATCTTGTCTTAGCACCACTTGCTTTAGTGATGAATATGGGGAATACATTTTTGCTAATTTTACTGTAAAAAACCTTAAGACTCCTATAACAATTCGTGCCATTTACCGGATACCTCACACAAACATCCCAAATTTCAGTGAGAAATTAAAGTCACTAGTAACAAACAGACAAATGAATAAGCACCACCTTCTCTTAGCTGGAGACTTCAACATCAACCTTGGCTTACTAGATGATCAGCCTGTAACTGATTTCATCAACAATATGAACAATACACTTCTCATACCAACAATAACTAAACCAACCAGGCTCACTGAGACAAGTACAACCATAATAGACCACATATGGACCAATATACTAGCCCCCCTTAAATCAGGGATAATCACAGATAGCACTACAGACCACTACCCTACCTTCCTCCTGACAAACATTAGTAAACCACCACTTGAATACAACAAAGTCTCATTTAGACTCCATGACGAGGCTTCAGTAAGGAAGTTCACAGCTGACCTAGAGACTGTTGATTGGCCTACAGAATTCTCCAAGGCCAATGGTATTGATGACTGGACAGACATTCTTCTTAACAAATTACTTAGACTATACAACAAACATTGTCCTATAAAAACAAAACAGATCACAAACAAATGGCTTGGTTGCCCATGGCTAACCAGCACCATTCTGAAATCCATTGATAAGAAAAACCAATATGAAAAGCAATATAGGCAGGGCTTAATACACAAAGATATTCTTAAACACTATTCATCAGCTCTCACCAAAGTAATTAAGAAAGCCAAACAACTATACTACTCCAGTAGATTCACAGACACTAGAGGAGATATAAAAAAGACCTGGAAAACACTCTCTCAGATTCTAGGGACCCACAAACTGAGAAAAACCAAGAATATTGTCCTAACTAAACCTAATGAAACACCACTACATCCCACTGACACAGCTAACAAGATAAACGACTTCTTCTCAACCATAGGATCTAATCTCGCCAGAAAAATCCCATGCCGGGGACTACCTAGATGGGAATTTCCCTAATTCATTCAATCTTGCACCAACTGAGCCCACGGAAGTCACTGAGATTATAAAGTCACTTAAAAATAACTCGGGGAATCTGTCTCATGTCCCACCATTACTGTACAAGCGAGCGGCCCATGTCCTTTCGCATGCTATTTCATTACTTTTTAACAAGTCACTAGAGACTAGCACCTTCCCGAAACTACTCAAGATGGCAAGGGTTACACCAATACATAAAGGTGGTGACCCTACAGACTTAAACAACTATAGGCCAATATCTAACTTACCATTGCTATCCAAAATCTTTGAGAAACTCGTGCACAGGAGACTGTACTCATTTATAACGGCTCAAAACATACTCAACCCCTGCCAATTTGGATTCAGGAAAAATAAAAGCACTAATGATGCAATCATAAAAATGCTAGATCTGCTTTACACAGCATTGGAAAATAAGGAATATCCACTAGGAATTTTTATTGACCTAAGAAAAGCTTTTGACACAGTAGACCACGACATCCTACTCCACAAACTTGATCATTACGGTATAAGAGGCCATGCGCTTGCTTATTTCAAATCTTACATTATTAATAGGTATCAGTATGTCACCATTAAAGACACAGCATCAGCAACACGGCCACTTGATACTGGAGTTCCCCAGAGAAGTGTCCTTGGTCCCCTGCTCTTCCTCATATACATCAATGACCTTCCAAACGTATCCCAACACCTGAAACCCATTCTCTTTGCTGATGACACGACTTACGTCATCTCTCACCCTAATCTTGCCACCCTCAACACCATTGTGAATGAGGAGCTGATTAAAATATCGACTTGGATGACAGCCAATAAACTTACACTTAACACTGACAAAACCTACTATATTATGTTTGGTAGCAGAGCAGGAGATGCACAAATTAACATTAAGATTGACAACACTCTAATTACCAGAAATAATGGGGGCAAATTCCTAGGCTTATACCGTGACAACAACGTGAATTTCAGCACCCATATCCAGCATATAACCAAAAAAGTATCCAAAACGGTTGGGATCCTCTCCAAGATACGATACTACGTGCCGCAAAATGCCCTTCTCACACTATACCACTCACTTATTTATCCATACCTCACCTATGCTATTTGTGCTTGGGGATGAACTGCAGCAACTCACCTAAAGCCAATAATAACCCAACAAAAAGCTGCAGTAAGAATAATCACTAAATCCATCCTGGCAACACCCCCCCCCACTCTTCATATACCTAAACTTACTCCCAGTTCAGTACATCCACACTTACTACTGTGCAATCTACATCTATAGGGCCTTAAATTCTAATATCAACCTTGACCTAAAATGCTTTCTTGATAGTTGTGACAGAACCCACAGGCATAACACCAGACACAAACATCTCTACGACATTCCCCGTGTCCGACTAAACCTTTATAAAAATTCAATGTATGTCAAAGGCCCTAAAATCTGGAATACCCTACCTGAGAACTCTAGAACTGCAGACACATTCATCACCTTCAAAACTACCATTAGAAAACATCTTATCTCCCTGATGCACCCCATCAACTAACTACACGAATACCACCTGGTGGTTCACACTTACACTCACTCACTCATTTGACCATAAACAGAAATATTAATCTCAATTTTAAAATAATAAATCCTGTGATACTCCAATACTGAAACTATGTACTGTGCCAAAACAAAAGCATTCACATTGCTAAACTCACAAACTAGTATTTAGTCACTTAGCCATAATACCAACTTACCTCGTTTTGTAATATTTTACAATTAAGAATAAAACTAAGTCTGCCCGAAATGCCTAGCCATGCTAAGCGTTCTAGTGGTACACTCTGTAATCACAATTTTACTACATGTAAACCACACAATAACCAAATTTCTGTAAACTCAACATTGTAATCCTTATAGAGAATAAACTTTGAATTTGAATTTGAATTTGATGTGTGCCTCCGGTGATGTGCTCGGTGTTATGGTCACCCCAAGGTCTTTCTCCCTGAGTGAGGTCTGTAGTCTTTGTCCACCTAGCCTATACTCTGTCTGCGGTCTTCTTTGCCCCTCCCCAATCTTCATGACTTTGCATTTGGCTGGATTGAATTCGAGAAGCCAGTTACTGGACCACATGTCCAGCCTCTTCAGGTCTCTTTGCAGTCCTGCCTCATCCTCGTCCGATTTAATTCTTCTCATCAACTTCACATCATCTGCGAAAAGGGACACTTCAGAGTCTATTCCTTCCATCATGTCGTTCACATATATCAAAAATAGCACTGGTCCTAGAACTGACCCCTGTGGAACCCCGCTCGTAACAGGCGCCCACTGTTATACCTCTTCAAGTACCATGACTCGTTGCTGCCTCCCTGTCAGGTATTCCCTTATCCATTGCAGAACCCTCCCTTTTACGTGCGCCTGATCCTCCAGCTTCTGCACTAATCTCTTATGGGGAACTGTGTCAAAGGCCATCCTGCAGTTTAGGAAAATGCAATCTACCCACCCCTCTCTCTCGTGTCTTACTTCTGTTACCTTGTCATAAAACTCCAGGAGGTTTGTGATACAAGATTTGCCTTCCATGAACCCATGCTGGTTTTCATTTATAATCTTGTTCCTTTCCAGGTGTTCGACCACTCTCCTCCTGATAATCTTCTCCATGACTTTGCACACAATACATGTCAGAGACACAGGTCTGTAGTTTAGTGCCTCGTTTCTGTTTCCTTTCTTAAATATGGGGACTACATTAGCTGTCTTCCATTTCTCAGGTAGTTGCCCAGTTTCAAGGGATGTGTTGAAGATTGTGGTTAGAGGCACGCACAGCATCTCTGCTCCTTCTCTAAGGACCCATGGGGAGATGTTGTCCGGTCCCATCGCCTTTGAGGTGTCAAGGTCATTTAAGAGCTTCTTCACCTCCTCTTCAGTTGATCGTATGTCATCCAACACTTGTTGGTATATTCCCTCTTGATGTTCCCTTCTGTGCTGTCTTCCCACAGCCCTTCCTGTCTCTACTGTAAAAACTTCCTTAAATCTCCTGTTCAGCTCACATACCTCCTGATCATTTCTTGTGAGTTCTCCACCTTCTGTCCTTAATCTGATCACCTGGTCTTTGACTGTTGTCTTCCTCCTGATGTGGCTGTACAACAGTTTCGGGTCAGTCTTGATTCTCGATGCTATGTCATTTTCATACTGTCGTGGGCGTTTCCCCCCTTTTTCCCGGGGGGTACCCCCATTCCCGGCTCTCTGGGGTGATCTCCCCATTTTCGTTGGGGTTTTTTCTGCCCTTTTGTACTTTTTCCATTCTCTATTGCATTTTTTTTTTTCCCCCTTACACCGTGGGGTAAACCCGGGGCTCATTTGGCCTTCCCCTTGCTTTGTTGCCCCTTGGGGGAAAGAAAAAACCCTTTTCCCCTGCCTCCTTGAAATTTTTTTGCCACATTTTCCCTCATTTCATTTACTGGGTTTCCCGCCCGTTCTCTTCCCCCTGGGGCCTCCCCCCCAGGAAAATTCTTCAACCCTATGTAGGGCCCCTCTTTTTTTTAGGTTTAGGGGGGTTTCCCCCCAATTTGTTATTCTTCCATTTTCAGCTTACTATGTATTCAAAGCACCCGGAAAAAAAATTGGGGGCGTAGCTCCTAGGGGGGGCTCTCGTTCTTGATTTTCCTCCCAAAGTCTGAGCGTCCGGGTTTAACACAAAAGGGCCCAGTCTTGTTGGGTTTTATCCTCCCTCTCACCCCTTTTGGGAGTGTTTCCCTTAAAATTTTGGTGCATTGGGTTTTCCGCCCCCACGTCCAAAAATCCTGGGGTCTCCCTGTTTGGGACCCCCTGTGGCTCCAGGTTTTCCCCGTAAAACTCCCCCGTGGTTGAAATTTCCCCCTAACCCGCAACTTTGCTTTTGCTGGAGTGGGGGCTCTTTTTTTCCACCTTTGCCCGGGGTGTCCCATTGCTCTGTTGCTTTTTTCCATATTCCTCTTTGGCCTTTTCCCGCAGTTTTAAATGGTGGATTTTTACATTACTGCAATGGGCCACTTTTTGTTCCCCCGGGCTGAAAGTGTTTCCTGCTATGTAGTCTCTTTCTTCCCCTTTCATTTTTTCCCCCCATTTTCTCGAATTTTTCCCTCTGTTTTTTTCGAGAGAAAACAACCCCACCCCCCCCCCTGCCCCCCTTTATCTTTCCTCATGATCTGGTTTTCCTGGGGGGGAAGATTGCATCTGTTATTGTCTAGTGAGTTTTTTTCTGTAACTGCTAGTGTCTGGGGACTTCTCATTTTATTCTTTCTTTCCCTTCCCCATGGGTTTTTGTTTTAAACCCCCTCTGCATTTTTTGTACCAAACCCCTTTAAAATTTGTTCTAATAAAGGGAATGTGGTGCGGGGGGGGGGGGAAAAAAGAGGGATTGGTTTTTTTGTTTTTGTGTTTGGGTTTTGGGTTGTTTTAGTTGCCCTTTGGGGGGTTGTTTGTGGCTAGAGTCCCTTTTGCAGGGTTTCTGGGGGGGTTTTCGCTTGTTCCCTTCCCTTTGGGCCCCGGGGTTTTTTTCTGCCCCTCCTTTTTTTAATTTTCCCCCCATTTCTCCTTTTGTTTTTTCCCCCCTTTTTGGCTTTTCCCCTTTTCCCTTGTTTTTGTGTGTGGTGGGGGGTTTGCATGTGTGGTGTGTGTGTGGTGTGTGTGTGGGTTTGGGGTGTGTGGTGTGTGTGTGTTTCCCCTGGAGTTTACCGGAAGAGTTTCGGGGCAACGCCCCGCGGCCCGGTTTTTGCCGGGGCCTCCTGGTGGATCAGCGCCTGAAAACCAGGCTGTTGCTGCGGGGTGCACGCAAACCAACGTACGACCCCACACCCCGGCGAGGGGAACTGACTTTAGGTGCTTGCCCAGTCCCACTTGAAGACTGCCAGGGTCTTTGGAATCCCCCTTATGTGTGCGGGGAGGATTTAAAAACAGCTGGGGCCCCCGACACTTATTGTATGGCTTTAAACGTGCTAGTGAACCCCGCTTTTCATTGGAGGGAGGGTGCATCGTCTGCCAAGTCTTTTGTTTTCCCCGGGGTGGTGTTTTTCGTGTGAAATTTCGGTACTGCCCCTCTAGGTTTTTTCCAGGTGATAAAAATCATTCTCTCCCTCCGGGTTCCAGGGAAAAGGGTTTAGAACCTCAACGCTCCCATAATTGAGGTTTTTATTTCCGTTAGGGTGCCGTGAAAGTTCTCTGTACATTTTCTAGTCGGCAATTTCACCTCCCTTTTAAGGTGCTGTTAGAGTGAGAAATATTCCAGCCTAGATAGAAAAATGACCTGAAAGGTCCATGGGTTGGGCCCCCCTAGTTTTGAAGTTCCATTTCCATCCTGTCTTTTTTTCTAGCAGATGTGATTGAACAATGTTATGGTCCTAAAGGGTGAGACCCTCCGACTAATCCTCCCAGGTTTTTTGACGTTGGTGTTTTCGCTCTATTTTGTGGCCAGAATTTTTTTTGTACTCTTGAAGATTTAATTTCCTCGTTTTTCCCTATCTGAGTAATTTAAATTTCTCATCGTTGAACTTTTATTGTTTTCTGCAGCCCACTGAAAGATTTTTGGTTTTTATGTCCCCCTGGGGCCTTGCAGGTCTGCCAAAGGAAACACTGTCATGCAGATTCGGGGGTCATCTCAAAGGAAGACACGGGCTGTGGCTGACTCCTTTTTCTATTCGGATATGAGGATGAGGGAAAAGATGGGAGCTAGTACTGTGCCTTGTGAACAGAGCTTTTTACCGTAGCTGCCCGGACTTTACCTGTTGCGACTACCTCTGTGTTCTGTAGTGAGGAAATTATAGATCCATCGACCACTTTTCCCTTTTTTTCCTTTAGCGGCATTTTGTGCGCTATTACGCCCCTGGTCACAATGGGGCGAAGGCTTTTGCAAAATCGTATATATTAATCGCTTCTTTTTTTTTCTATGCATTTTGGGCCTTTTGTAGTGATCCATAGTTGAACAAAGGAGCGCCTTTCTAAACCCAAGTTCCCTGGGGTTTGTAACTGAGGGGTTTCTAGAGGGGGTGATCTTGCTTCTTAGGACCTTTTCAAGATTTTTTTGAATGGGTGTTTGCATTGGGCTTATTCTTTGCTGTTGCTTTACTGCCCCCTTTGTGGGTGGGTATGTCTGTTTTTTTTTAGTAACTGAGGGACGACCCCCGTGTCCATGCTCCCCCTCCATAGGATGGAAAAGGCTCGTGATTAGGGGCTTCTGCAGTTCTGTGAACACAGAGCGGGAGTTGGCCTTGGGCAAGGTTGTGCAGGGGGATGTCATTTATGGGCTGTTCAGTTGGCGTCAGGATAACATCGGATATGGCTTGTGTTATGAATTTTGTGGCTCTCTCATAAAAAATTTTTTGATCTTCCTCTTCAGTCTGGTTAGCGGCTTGGTTGCGTGTGTGGTGTGTGTGTGTGGTGTGTGTGTGTGGTGTTGTGTGTGTGGTGTGTTGTGTGGGTGTGTGTGTGTGTTTTGTGTGTGCGTGTGTGTGTGTGTGTGGTGTGTGTGTGGTGTGTGTGTGTGTGTGTGTGTGTGTGATGTTGTGTTTGTGTGTGTGAGTGTGAGGTGAGTGTACTCACTCACCTATTTGTACTCACCTATTTTGGGTTGCAGGGGTCGAGTCCTAGCTCGGCCCCGCCTCTTCACCGGTTGCTACTGGGCCCTCTCTCTCCCCGCTCCATGGAGCTTTATCAAACTCGTTTTAAAACTGTGTATGGTTCCTGCCTCCACTACGTCATTTTCTAGGCTATTCCACTGCCTGACAACTCTATGACTGAAGAAATACTTCCTAATATCTCTCTGACTCATTTGTGTCCTCAACTTCCAATTGTGGTCTCTTGTTTCTGTGTCCCCTCCCTGGAACATCCTGTCTTTGTCCACCTTGTCTATTCCATGCAGTATTTTATATGTCGTTATCATGTCTCCCCTGACATTCCTGTCAACCAGTGTCGTCAGGCCGATTTCCCTTAATCTTTCATCATAGGACATTCCCCTTAGCTCTGGAACTAACCTTGTCGCAAACCTTTGTACTTTCTCTAGTTTCTTGACGTGCTTTATCAAGTGCGGGTTCCAAACAGGTGCTGCATACTCCAGTATTTGCCTGACATACACGGTGTACAGTGTCTTGTACAATTCCTTACTAAGGTATCGGAATGCTGTTCTCAGGTTTGCCAGGCGCCCATATGCTGCAGCAGTTATCTGATTGATGTGTGCTTCCGGAGACATGCTCGGTGTTATACTCATCCCAAGATCTTTCTCCTTGAGTGAGGCCAATATCTAACTTACCATTGCTATCCAAAATCTTTGAGAAACTCGTGCACAGGAGACTGTATTCATTTATAACGGCTCAAAACATACTCAACCCCTGCCAGTTTGGATTCAGGAAAAACAAAAGCACTAATGATGCAATCTTAAAAAAGCTAGATTTTG
>NC_069429.1:40228391-40262234 GCF_026875155.1 Cherax quadricarinatus | reverse complement strand
AAAATTTAAATTTTAAACCAGCAAATAAAAGCCTACGAAACGGGGAATAACAACCTCATATTCACTAACAATGATGATCTGATAAGAAAGTCACCATATCAAAAAACAATATACTCAGATCACAACATAACTGAGGTTCAGACATGTATGCGAGGAGCCCCAGACCGACAAAATGAGACTAGTCACGAGGGAGCATTCACCAAATTCAACTTCAATAACAAATACATAAAGGGGGACCAAGTAAACCAAAGTCCTAACCGATATAAGCTGGGAAGATATACTAAGCAACACAGACCCAAACTTATGCCTAGAACAGATTAACTCGGTGGCACTCGATGTATGCACAAGGCTTATTCCTCTAAGAAAAAGAGGAGTAGATGTAAAATAGAAAGAGACAGGCGCTCCCTTTACAGACGACAGAAAAGAATAACAGAGCGGCTAAAAGAGGTCAATAATATCTGAAATGCGCAGGGAGACACTGGTCAGAGAAATAGCAAGCATCGAACTTAAGCTAAAAGAATCCTTTAGGAGTCAGGAATCGCGGGAAGAACTAAAAGCTATAAATGAAATCGAAAGAAACCCAAAGTATTTCTTCTCCTATGCAAATCAAAATCGAGAACAACGTCCAGTATTGGGCCCCTACTTAAACAAGATGGGTCCTACACAGATGACAGCAAGGAAATGAGTGAGCTACTCAAGTCCCAATATGACTCAGTTTTTAGCAAGCCGCTAACCAGACTGAGAGTCGAAGATCAAAATGAATTTTTTATGAGAGAGCCACAAAATTTGATTAACACAAGCCTATCCGATGTTATCCTGACGCCAAATGACTTCGAACAGGCGATAAATGACATGCCCATGCACTCTGCCCCAGGGCCAGACTCATGGAACTCTGTGTTCATCAAGAACTGCAAGAAGCCCCTATCACGAGCCTTTTCCATCCTATGGAGAGGGAGCATGGACACGGGGGTCGTCCCTCAGTTACTAAAAACAACAGACATAGCCCCACTCCACAAAGGGGGCAGTAAAGCAACAGCAAAGAACTACAGACCAATAGCACTAACATCCCATATCATAAAAATCTTTGAAAGGGTCCTAAGAAGCAAGATCACCACCCATCTAGAAACCCATCAGTTACACAACCCAGGGCAACATGGGTTTAGAACAGGTCGCTCCTGTCTGTCTCAACTACTGGATCACTACGACAAGGTCCTAAATGCACTAGAAGACAAAAAGAATGCAGATGTAATATATACAGACTTTGCAAAAGCCTTCGACAAGTGTGACCAAGGCGTAATAGCGCACAAAATGCGCGCTAAAGGAATAACAGGAAAAGTCGGTCGATGGATCTATAATTTCCTCACTAACAGAACACAGAGAGTAGTCGTCAACAGAGTAAAGTCCGAGGCAGCTACGGTGAAAAGCTCTGTTCCACAAGGCACAGTACTAGCTCCCATCTTGTTCCTCATCCTCATATCCGACATAGACAAGGATGTCAGCCACAGCACCGTGTCTTCCTTTGCAGATGACACCCGAATCTGCATGACAGTGTCTTCCATTGCAGACACTGCAAGGCTCCAGGCGGACATCAACCAAATCTTCCAGTGGGCTGCAGAAAACAATATGAAGTTCAACGATGAGAAAATTTCAATTACTCAGATATGGTAAACATGAGGAAATTAAATCTTCATCAGAGTACAAAACAAATTCTGGCCACAAAAAAAGAGCGAAACACCAACGTCAAAGACCTGGGAGTGATTATGTCGGAGGATCTCACCTTCAAGGACCATAACATTGTATCAATCGCATCTGCTAGAAAAAATGACAGGATGGATAATGAGAACCTTCAAAACTAGGGAGGCCAAGCCCATGATGACACTCTTCAGGTCACTTGTTCTATCTAGGCTGGAATATTGCTGCACTCTAACAGCACCTTTCAAGGCAGGTGAAATTGCCGACCTAGAAAATGTACAGAGAACTTTCACGGCGCGCATAACGGAGATAAAACACCTCAATTACGGGGAGCGCTTGAGGTTTCTAAACCTGTATTCCCTGGAACGCAGGAGGGAGAGATACATGATTATATACACCTGGAAAATCCTAGAGGGACTAGTACCGAACTTGCACACAAAAAATCACTCACTACGAAAGCAAAAGACTTGGCAGACGATGCACCATCCCCCAATGAAAAGCAGGGGTGTCACTAGCACGTTAAGAGACCATACAATAAGTGCCCAGGGGCCCAGACTGTTCAACTGCCTCCCAGCACACATAAGGGGGATTACCAACAGACCCCTGGCAGTCTTCAAGCTGGCACTGGACAAGCACCTAAAGTCAGTTCCTGATCAGCTGGGCTGTGGCTCGTACGTTGGTTTGCGTGCAGCCAGCAGCAACAGCCTGGTTGATCAGGCGCTGATCCACCAGGAGGCCTGGTCACAGACCGGGCCGCGGGGGCATTGACCCCCGAAACTCTCTCCAGGATGGAAGGAGAAAAAAGATATATATATACTGAATACCACATATAGTGATGCGATCAACCACCGTCCACATCTCTGTACCCACCCCTTCTCCCACCGACTCTCCCAACACCATAATCTTCGAATTTTCTCTATTAACACACATCCCCGTAGCCTTACCAAATACATCAAAAAAGGTTCCCAACAAAACCCAACTGCTCCCAAAAATACGTAATAGCACAGTAGTATCATCTACATAACCTACAAGGGCGGTCGACCACAACCGAACCCCACAATGAATCTACTCCCGCCCACAAACAGCCCAGTAAAAAAGTCCTGCATACAAGCAAAAAGCATTTGGGACATGGGGCAGATTTAAGGTAAAGGGGAAGGTAGTGTGTGAGTTTCAGTGTGCAGAGTGAGATAGATGGTAAATGCAATGATGCACACTCCTTCCATGTATGAAGCCATGCAACCGGGGAGACAAGAATTGCTTAATTCTGTGCATAAGACGATTAAGAATCATCCTTTCGAATGTTTTACACAAGCAGCTAGTAAGGGATATTGGGCGAAATGAGTTTTGTTGATTTGGCTTCGGAATGGGAATAATGAGGCTATTGGTCCATGATTTAGGGAGCTCCCCAGTGACATAACTCATGTTATATAATTCAAGTAAAGGATTACCTGGTACTCGACACAGCAATCTGAGTATGTTGTAAGTAATACTATCCTCACGAGGCGACGTGGAGTTGCCCTTAGTTAGTGCTGCATCAAGTTCATAATTAGTGAAAGGAATGTTGCAGTCATCTACCTTGCTGAGCATAAAGCAAACAAGTCTCTCCCTTGCATCAATTTGCCCAAATTAATTCGCCTGTTTGGTACTGTCATAACTAGATGTAGTAGCCCAACTCATTCGCCCTATGCAAGGGATGAGGATGCGCGATCTGCCCAATTATGTTACCCTTAATTCTATTTATGTCCCTCTATGGCCAGCTAAGTGGGGTGTGACATTGAGACCATTGACAAATTGTTCCAATTTGTTTGCCGCAGCTCTGTCATACGCTCTCGGGAAGCAGCAAGGGAAGTTTGGAAGAGGCTCAGCATTTCAGGGTACGATGGTTTCTATAGGCTAGGCCTAGTCTGCGAGCAGTACGTTTCAATGTTCGAAGTTTAGAATCATTGTAATAGGTATGGTTTTTTTTTAAAATTACGATTATTATGGAAGTTATTGGATTCAGAGTAGTAGGAGGTTTCAGAGGCGGCTCTAAGTAGTTCTGAATACTGCTCACAAGATCATTGTTAAAAGTCTCGACAGAGGTACACTCATAGGAATTATACCAGTCAGTCACATGTGCAACAAAGTCATCATGTTGATCAGGGGGGAAAATTAAAACGTTTCTGTTTGAATATCCCACAAGGGAGGATAGTATTACCCAAAATCTAGGGGAGGTTAGCCTTTGGGGAAAAGATCAGACGCTATATCTGTTACAATGGAAAGACTCACAGCGGCAGAAGTAATGTTGAGCCCAGGCACAGATCAAGGAACCTCCATAGATATATGGGTTCAAGGTCACCTACAATTTGCACAATATCATGACTGTTTAAGAGTGACAACAGTTGATTGTCTTTCGATTACCAAACTAGAGCTTCCCCAAAGCTTTTCTCGCCTTATAATCACCAATAATGAGAGTAGGTTTAGACTGCACAAGTTGGGAGCTCCAAGTAATAAACTTATCAGCAGGAGCGAACAAGTTTAAATATGTTGCGAGCCCAAATTCCCAATATAAATCCAAACACCTGGAATACTGTTTTGCCCCTTCTGTTTTCTTATGTGCATGGGCTTGGCTCCCTAGTTTTGAAGGTTCTCATTATCCATACACTACCTTCCTTGACTTAAATCCGCTTTTGATGTAGCCAACCGACATGTAATCATTAGTGAACTTGCCCGAATGGATGTTGGAGGATGGCTTCTCTGCTGGATTAAAGGTTACCTGTCCAACAGAAAGTCGTCTGTGTTGTTCCAGGGACATAGAAGTGTAACTAAAGATTTTGAATTAGGAACCCCACTGGGAGGTGTGCTTAGTCCCACCCTTTTCAACATTTTGATTATGCCTTAATTTCCATGTCTAGCGAGCTCCATCACTATATGGTTAGTTTTGCTGATGACATAATGAGTCACATCACCGGATTCTCCAACACTCAAAACATTCTTAATCATGTACTAGCCTCGTGTCAGGACCTGGGGGTTTATAATCTCTACTGATAAAACAAAAATACTCAACAGGCGTCCTCCTCGACAGAGAGGCTCAGTTGTCAGATCCAGTTGCATGATGGGTCTCTTCTAGAATATGTAAGTAGATACAGGTATCTAGGCTTGAGGTTCCACTACTTGGACCTGTTGTAATGAGACTTGTCCCACAATACAAAGAAAGGCTGAGAGCACTTAGAGTTGTGGCAGGTTTTTCATCCCAGGTATGGTGCTAATGTTAAAATTGTGGAAATGATGTATCTTGCTTATATTAGATCATTGGTTGATTATGCAGCGCCATTACTTGCACTCGTGTCTGACTGGAAGCTTGGAGGGCTGGAAAAAACCACAAAACGAAGCACTGAGGATCATTTTAAGATTCAAAGTTTATTCTCTATAAGGATTACAATGCTTAATTTACAGAAATTTGGTTATTGTGTGGTTTACATGTAGTAAAATAATGATTACAGAGTGTACCACTAGAATGCCTAGCATGGCTAGGCATTTCGGGCAGACTTAGTTTTATTCTTAATTGTAAAATATTACAAATTATGAGGTAAGTTGGTATTATGGCTAAGTGACTAAATACTAGTTTGTGACTCAAGAAATCGTAATGACACGATTGCAAACAAACCATACCCCCGGCCGGGATTGAACCCGCAGTCATAGAGTCTCAAAACTCGAGCCCGTCGCGTTAGCCAATAGACCAGCTAGCCACAATAAGATTCATCCAACTAGGAATTTTTCTACACCATAGGAAAGTTAGCACAGGCACCTCTGTGACCACAAATGCAAGTTTTTACAGACGAATCTCCAGCTAGCGTGGCCGTGACGAACTCTAGCTCAAGTCCCTTCACTGCCGTTAACATGACTCAAGAAATCGTAATGACACGATTTGTGGAGAAATTTTCTCCAGGAGGGGGGTATCAGCCCCCTTCAGCCCTTTCAGCCCTGAGGGGCCAAGCCCTCTCAGCCCTGAGGGGCCACTCAAGGGGCGAGCGTCTTGT
This sequence comes from Cherax quadricarinatus, assembly GCF_026875155.1. Lineage (NCBI taxonomy): Eukaryota > Metazoa > Arthropoda > Malacostraca > Decapoda > Parastacidae > Cherax > Cherax quadricarinatus. The sequence continues at coordinate 40,256,523 of NC_069429.1, read as the reverse complement.
TTACTGCTAGAGTGAGTAATTGATCACAGATGCTATGCCATGTAGTCAAGTGACCTCTGCTCCTTGCAGCGGTGTTGCAAAGTGTATTTTTATAAGAGACAGTACATCTCTTACTTAGCAGGACAATTAAGGAAAATCCTGCTCCCACTTTATTACCATAGTAAAAATATTGTTGTCTATGCTTAAGACAGCAAGAAACAAACATTCTGCTTTGCTTCATCGAGGAGGTGACAAGGATGCAAGGTACTAGGTCAGCGTTTCTTTTTGTGCTGGGAGCAGTGACGGCTTGGGGCGGTGTAGCGTGGCCAGACTATCTTTGACTCTATAGAGAGTGACACTGACGCCAGGATACTGATCTGTGCGTTAGTGTGAACAAAGTGTCTCTAACACAAACACTTAATAGAAGTGTGATCAGCTTCTATTGTGATACATTGTGAACAATAAAGACAAATCTTGTGGAACATAGTGTACCAGTGTGCGTTTCCTAGACAATGGAAGACGTGGACATCCAAGGACACTTCAGCTTCTATCAAGTCACCGATATCTGTCGAAGGTGTTGAGAACACCATAGCTCACGTTACAAAGAGCAAGGTATGTTACGAATTTCTTGTAGATCGGGGGATTGCGCAATTCTTGAGTCACAAGGAGTTTGTAATCAACCTATAATCGGCAGTAAGGTGTGGACTTTTGAGTCCAAACAAGTAGGTATTTCGTCAGCCATCATCGAATGAAATATGCTGACATAACACCCCCTAGGGGTAATTTATACTTACAAATTGTATCTCTTGACAGCCTAATGTTGTGATGGTTTCGACAGCATCTAGACCTTGTCTGCAGGGGCGGCTGTGTAGACGATTTGCTGTCATTTATCAGCTAAGTGTTCATTATATATAGTTATAATAAACACAGCAGGTAAGGCCAAAATTCTCAACACGATTGCAAACAAACCATACCCCTATGGTGTAGAAATATGCCTAGTTGGATGAATCTTATTGTGGCTCGCTGGTCTAGTGGCTAACGCGACGGGCTGGAGTTTTGAGACTCTATGACCGCGGGTTCAATCCCGGCCGGGGGTATGGTTTACTAGTTTGTGAGTTTAGCAATGTGAATGCTTTTGTTTTGGCACAGTACATAGTTTCAGTATTGGAGTATCACAGGATTCATTATTTTAAGATTGAGATTAATATTTTTGTTTATGGTCAAATGGGTGAGTGAGTGTAAGTGTGAACCACCAGGTGGTATTCGTGTAGTTAGTTGACGGGGTGTATCAGGGAGATAAGATGTTTTCTAATGGTAGTTTTGAAGGTGATGAATGTGTCTGCAGTTCTAGAGTTCTCAGGTAGGGTGTTCCAGATTTTAGGGCCTTTGACATACATTGAATTTTTGTAAAGGTTTAGTCGGACATGGGGAATGTCGTAGAGATGTTTGTGTCTGGTGTTATGCCTGTGGGTTCTGTCACAACTATCAAGAAAGCGTTTTAGGTCAAGATTGATATTAGAGTTTAAGGCTCTGTAGATGTAGATTGCACAGTAGTAAGTGTGGATGTACTGAACAGGGAGTAAGTTTAGGTCTATGAAGAGTGGGGGGGTGTGCTGTCAGAGATGGGATTTAGTGATTATTCTTACTGCAGCTTTTTGTTGGGTTATTATTGGCTTTAGGTGTGTTGCTGCATTTGATCCCCAAGCACAAATAGCATAGGTGAGGTATGGATAAATAAGTGAGTGGTATAGTGTGAGAAGGGCATTTTTCGGAACGTAATATCGTATCTTGGAGAGGATCCCAACCGTTTTGGATACTGCCAAAATTTTAAATATGCGGAAAGACCTTAATATTCCAAGCATTAGAGATCGTGTTACTGAAAGAAATATCCTTATTGGGGTCAATATGCTTAGGTTAGCCCATTCAAACCCCAGCACAGAAGCCCTCTAAACTTTCCTCGGCACTGGTGAACATCCTTCCAGATGGATCGAAAAAACTGGAACCGACCTCCGCATGAACCAGCTACATGATCTATATCAAGTTAGACAACAGAGACATTTCCCTGCTCCATGGGATATTACCCCATTACAAACTACCATCCCTCCATTTCCCTCTAAAACTCTTCTTAAATCACAACCAAAGCTTCGTCTTGATGCCAAACATGATGCCTTAAGCTGTATTGATAACTTAGTCACACAGAACACTCTTTCACAAATTATGTATGTTGATGGTTCTGTTCACCAGTCCACTGGTGCAGCTGGTAGTGCTGCTGTTGTCACACAGAGTGATGGCTCTCATAAAGAAATTGGAGCACGCATCAATAACTGGGCCTCTACCCTTCAAACAGAACTGTTTGCCATACTCCTTGCACTCAAATGCGTCCATGTATCTATGGTTGACACTTTAATTGTAACTGATTCTCTGTCATCCATAAATGCTCTCAACTCATTAAGTATAAATTGTGGCATGCTTGTGTCAGAAGCCAGACATAAGTATGGTAAGATTGTGGACAGTGGAGTCAGAGTGCACATGCTGTGGATTTCATCTCACATTGGTCTTCAGATGCATGATAGAACTGATAAATTGGCTAAGCTGTATGCTTTCAAAAAGGGAGTAGATTACAATCTTGGCTTGTCAGTTAGCAGTTTGAGAACAATAATACAAAAAGAACTTCAAATGAACTTTATTGACTTAAGACTTAGGGAGACTGACACAAGTCAGTCCATCTATCATCATTCCATCATGCAGGAGGAGCCACATGTCTATGGTGCATCCAACAAGATAAGCAGACTTTTGGATGTCACTACTGCCCGGCTCCGGCTGGGTTACAAGTATATATGGCAGGTTAAATCACCACCACCAGATGTAGACCAAATGAAATGTAAACTTTGCCAGATGGACTATTGTCACACCTTGCGTCATTATGTACTGGAGTGTGATCAAATTAATGAATTTAGAAACAACTCACTCAGAAATGTTGAAGAAATGGCAAAGTATTTTATCCACAGATACAGATACTAATGCCAGAAAAAAAATCACCTTCCCCCAGTACCAACAATACCACCAGTCCGATGACATTCTTCTTTGCAAATATACAGGGTCTAAAGCCAGCAGCAAACTACAAAATACCTTTCATCCGTGGACTGCTTGCAGAGGCAAAGGCAATGTTCGCGGCTTTCACTGAGACCCACATAAAGGATCACTTGGATAATGAAATATGGATCCCAGATTACAACCTATACAGATGTGACAGAGTGAACAGGCAAAAGGGAGGGGGGAAGGGGGGTTGGCCTGTACATTGCAGAGTCACTTGTTTGCACAGAACTGCTTAATGCCTCAAATGACGTAGTGGAAGTTTTAGCAGTAAAGATCGAGAACCAAAACCTAGTCATTGTGGTAGTCTGCAAGCCTCCGGATGCAACATCCCAGCAATTCCAGGAACAGCTGTTAAAAATTGACCACTGTCTGGAAAACCTTCCAGCTCCTGCACCCAACATCTTGCTCCTGGGGGATTTCAACTTAAGGCACCTAAAATGGAGGAATATAGCAAATAATATTGTTGCAGAAATAACACCAGGAGGCAGCTCTGATGAAAACTCACACTCACACGAGCTTTTAAATCTCTGCACAAAATTCAATTTAAACCAGCAAATAATAGAGCCTACTAGACTGGAGAATACACTAGACCTCATCTTCACTAACAATGATGATCTGATAAGAAATGTCACCATATCAAAAACAATATACTCAGATCACAACATAATTGAGGTTCAGACATTTATGCGTGGAGCCCCAGACCGACATAATGAGACTAGTCACGAGGGAGCATTCACCAAATTCAACTTCAATAACAAAAACATAAAGTGGGACCAAGTAAACCAAGTCCTAACCGATATAAGCTGGGAAGATATACTAAGCAACACAGACCCCAACTTATGCCTAGAACAGATTAACTTGGTGGCACTCGTGGTATGCACAAGGCTTACTCCTCTAAGAAAAAGGAGGAGTAGATATAAAATAGAAAGAGACAGGCGCTCCCTTTACAGGCGACGGAAAAGAATAACAGAGCGGCTAAAAGAGGTCAATATATCTGAAATGCATAGGGAGACACTGGTCAGAGAAATAGCAAACATCGAACTTAAGCTAAAGGAATCTTATAGGAGTGAGGAATCGTGGGAAGAACTAAAAGCCATAAATGAAATCAAAATAAACAGAAAGTATTTCTTCTCCTATGCCAAATCAATGTCGAGAACAACGTCCAGTATTGGACCCTTACTTGAACAAGATGGGTCCTACACAGATGACAGCAAGGAAATGAGTGAGCTACTCAAGTCCCAATATGACTCAGTTTTTAGCAAGCCACTAACCAGACTGAGAGTCGAAGATCAAAATGAATTTTTTTATGAGAGAGCCACAGAATTTGGTTAACAAAAGCCTATCTGATGTTATCCTGATGCCCAATGACTTCGAACAGGCGATAAATGACATGCCCATGCACTCTGCCCCAGGGCCAGACTCATGGAACTCCGTGTTCATCAAGAACTGCAAGAAGCCCCTAACACGAGCCTTTACCATCCCATGGAGAGGGAGCATGGACACGGGGGTCGTCCCACAGTTACTAAAAACAACAGACATAGCCCCACTCCACAAAGGGGGCAGTAAAGCAACAGCAAAGAACTACAGACCAATAGCACTAACATCCCATAACATAAAAATCTTTGAAAGGGTCCTAAGAAGCAAGATCACCACCCATCTAGAAACACATCAGTTACACAACCCAGGGCAACATGGGTTTAGAACAGGTCTCTCCTGTCTGTCTCAACTATTGGATCACTACGACAAGGTCCTTGATGCACTAGAAGGCAAAAAGAATGCAGATGTAATATATACAGACTTTGCAAAAGCCTTCGACAAGTGTGACCATGGCGTAATAGCGCACAAAATGCGTGCTAAAGGAATAACAGGAAAAGTCGGTCAATGGATCTATAATTTCCTCACTAACAGAACACAGAGAGTAGTAGTCAACAGAGTAAAGTCCGAGGCAGCCACGGTGAAAATCTCTGTTCCACAAGGCACAGTACTCGCTCCCATCTTGTTCCTCATCCTCATATCTGACATAGACAAGCATGTCAGCCACAGCACCGTGTCTTCCTGGAGTTTACCTGGAGAGAGTTCCGGGGGTCAACGCCCCCGCGGCCCGGTCCGTGACCAGGCCTCCTGCTGGATCAGAGCCTGATCAACCAGGCTGTTGCTGCTGGCTGCACGCAAACCAACGTACGAGCCACAGCCCGGCTGATCAGGAACTGACTTTAGGTGCTTGTCCAGTGCCAGCTTGAAGACTGCCAGGGGTCTGTTGGTAATCCCCCTTATGTGTGCTGGGAGGCAGTTGAACAGTCTCGGGCCCCTAACACTTATTGTATGGTCTCTTAACGTGCTAGTGACACCCCTGCTTTTCATTGGGGGGATGGTGCATCGTCTGCCAAGTCTTTTGCTTTCGTAGTGAGTGATTTTCGTGTGCAAGTTCGGTACTAGTCCCTCTAGGATTTTCCAGGTGTATATAATCATGTATCTCTCCCTCCTGCGTTCCAGGGAATACAGGTTTAGGAACCTCAAGCGCTCCCAGTAATTGAGGTGTTTTATCTCCGTTATGCGTGCCGTGAAAGTTCTCTGTACATTTTCTAGGTCGGCAATTTCACCTGCCTTGAAAGGTGCTGTTAGTGTGCAGCAATATTCCAGCCAAGATAGAACAAGTGACCTGAAGAGTGTCATCATGGGCTTGGTCTCCCTAGTTTTGAAGGTTCTCATTATCCATCCTGTCATTTTTCTAGCAGATCCGATTGATACAATGTTATGGTCCTTGAAGGTGAGATCCTTGGACATGATCACTCCAAGGTCTTTGACGTTGGAGTTTCGCTCTATTTTGTGGCCAGAATTTGTTTTGTACTCTGATGATGATTTAATTTCCTCATGTTTACCATATCTGAGTAATTGAAATTTCTCATCGTTGAACTTCATATTGTTTTCTGCACCCCACTGAAAGATTTGGTTGATGTCCGCCTGGAGCCTTGCAGTGTCTGCAATGGAAGACACTGTCATGCAGATTCGGGTGTCATCTGCAAAGGAAGACACGGTGCTTTGGCTGACATCCTTGTCTATGTCGGATATAAGGATGAGGAACAAGATGGGAGCGAGTACTGTGCCTTGTGGAACAGAGCTTTTCACCGTGGCTGCCTCGGACTTTATTCTGTTGACGACTACTCTCTGTGTTCTGTTAGTGAGGAAATTATAGATCCATCGACCGACTTTTCCTCTTATTCCTTTAGCACGCATTTTGTGCGCTATTACGCCATGGTCACACTTGTTGAAGGCTTTTGCAAAGTCTGTATATATTACTTCTGCATTCTTTTTGTCTTCTAGTGCATTTAGGACCTTGTCGTAGTGATCCAGTAGTTGAGACAGACAGGAGCAACCTGTACTAAACCCATGTTGCCCCGGGTTGTGAAACTGGTGGGTTTCTAGATGGGTGGTGATCTTGCTTCTTAGGACCCTTTCAAAGATTTTTATGATATGGGATGTTAGGCTATTGGTCTGTAGTTCTTTGCTGTTGCTTTAAATGCCCACTTTGTGGAGTGGGGCTATGTCTGTTGTTTTTATAAGAGGGGAAAATGAGACCAAACCCTTCCTGATAATTGGTGTCCTACCACCGTCTGAAAGCCAATCACACCCCGACCCACAAAATTATAAACTCAAATGCAAAGACTTTTTGACATCCCCGCAACAGAGGATACAGTGGCAGAAACGTCCCATACTTTACTATAGGGCAGTGGTCATTAATATTCTGCTCTATAGTAAAGTATGGTGTGTTGCTGCGCTGTATCCTCTGTTGCAGGGGGATGTCAAACGTCTTTTGCATAGAGTTTATAGATTTTTGTGGGGCTCAGGGTGCAATTAGCTCACAAGAGCAGTGGTAGAGACACCAATGCATCAGGGAGAGTTAGGTCTCATTCCTCTAGGGCAGTGGTTCCCAAACTTTTTCAGCTTGTTACCCAATTTAACATGCCACATAAAGCATGTTACCCCTTTCACAAAATGTTGTTATTATTGATATATATGGCTAAATTAAAACACTTGAGATATTTTCTTTTATTTATTGTATTTGAACATTGTGCATCTCTAATGACTATTACCAAAGATGTCAAGAACATCAGTGGGATGGATGGAGTTGCATACTTGAAGCTAGTTTAGGAATTCTTGGCTTCATACCAGCTTATGTCTACCTCGGCTGATGCTCACAGAAAAAACTGCAGTGTGAATAGAGGCAGCCTCAGGAAGTGAGTGACGCATACGGGAAACAGATCGATCTGGGCTACTGAGTGACTTTTGTCCTGAAGTATTGTAAAAATACTTTTGGGTTTCCACACACTTAGCTATATATTTCTTCTTTTCTAATACTGTATATTAGTTTTTGATGTTTATTTATTTGGTTTAACTTTATTACTTACTTATAACAGGTTTACTTTACAACTTTATATACTAAGACAAAGTTAACAATAATCCTCATACCGGGTACCGCATTGTTTTCCTGATTTTCAGAATTCATAACTTTTTTTCTGTCACCCCTCCATTACCCCCCAAAAATGGTTAAATTACCCCCAGGGGGTAATTTACCCCCAGTTTGGGAACCACTGCTCTAGGGGTTCATGTCATGGCATGTTACGTGAAGCGTTGTTTTCTCCAACTGGGTGGGATGCATGGTGGGTTAACTGAAATGTATCCCAACCTGCGCAGGTGGTGGGGAGGGAGGGATTTAATTAGGTGCTCAGTGTTCAGTGGTCAGTCGTCAGTGTTCAGTGGTCAGTCGTCAGTGTTCAGTGGTCAGTCGTCACGTGAGGTCACAGACCCTGAGCTGCTTGGGGATTAGCGTGGACGGTTACAAAGCATGGCTTGCTTCTACAGTGTTTAAAAGCTGAGGTTGGAGAGTTGAAGGAGGAGGTCTTGCTTCTCCAGGAGGAGATTAGGAGGCTGAAGGTCCACCTCAATGGGCCTGGGAGAGAGTGTGAGGTGGTTGGAGATGTGGGGAATGAGGCTTCTAGCAGTGAGGTGCAGTCTGTCTCTCACTGTGAGGAGGCTGTAGGTGGGGTGGTAGAAAACGGCTCCCAGCAGTGAGGTGCACCCCAGCACCTGCAAACAAGTGGCGAGTTGTTCACAGTAATGGGAGGCGCATCAGAGTAAGGAAAGTTAAGAGTGCAGATCTAAAGGGTAGGAAATCGCTTCCCTTTTGTTCTCCAGGATGAATGTACTTCAGTGGCCAGTGAAGGTAAGGGTACTACTGCCCCTGCTAATGAAGGTAAGCGCATTCTTGTGGTTGGTGACTCTCGGGTTTAAGATATGTTTGATCGGGGCTTTTGTAATAGGAATAAGAAGATGAGAGATAGAGTGTGCTTCCCTGGAGCTGGTGTTGGGGACATTGCCCAACAGACTGGATAATATCATGTCAGGTAATGGGAACAAGCCCATTCTGTCTCAGTGCTGGTTTGGAAATGATATTGGGAAGGGTAGGAGAGAAGAGCTGCTAGATAATAAGGTCAGCTATAGATTTCATTAAGTCTAAGGGAGGGATCCCAATCATATGTAGCATCTTGCCTAAAAGGGGAGTAGGGAAATGAATGGTTGCTAGGGCAATTGGTGTAAATTGCTGGCTAGACAGATACTGCAAGGAATTTGGGCAATCCCATTCATTGAAACTGGAACAACTTTTATGGCAAACATGATATGTATGCAAGGGATGGGGTTCATCTCTCTGGGGCAGGGGTGGTAGCACTTGCAGACTCGATTGAGAAGGCCATTGGTGAAATCCCCTATGATTTAAACTGATGGAAGATAGAGGTATGGGTGTGTTTTGGGAACAAGCAGGTTGCAACACTAGGGTTGGAAAACAGTAAATGTATAAAAGGCATTCAGCATGAAGTTTAAAAAAAAGACAATAGAAACAGGTCAGCAAAAAAAGGGGGGACAGCAGGGGGCAGCAAGGGACTAGCTCCCTTAAGGTTTACTATACTAATAGCAGGAGTGTTAGAAATAAGATAGATGAGCTAAGTTTAAATTGCAAGTGCAGGAAAACATAGATATTATTGCTATAACAGAGACCTGGCTCAATCTGAAAGATAGAGAGATGCCTCTGAATGTCACATACAAGGCTATAAATTATTCCACCTAAACAGGGTCAACAGGAAAGGTGGTGGAGTAGCGATGTTGTCAGGGGACAATTTAAATTGTTGTGTTAGACAAGTATTAAATTAGAAGCGTCAGCCACTGAATCGTTTGGTTACGCTTCTCGGGGCCGAGAAAAACTAATTTTGGGTGTGTTTTTACAGGGCCCAAATCTTGATAGGGAGTGCAGTAAACTTCTATGGGACGAAAATTCGTAAGGAAATTACATACGAAAAGTTGTGCTAATGGGATTTCACTATAGACAGATTGACTGGAGCAATTTGACAGGAAATTAGGGGTCGGGGGGACTTTCTTGATACGATCCGGATTGTTTTTTAAAACAGTTTGTGACAGAGCCAACTAGGGGAAAATAACCTCCTTGACTTGGTTCTTGCCAGTAGGGAAACACAAAATTAATAATCTTGAGGTTAATGTTTGAGCTTGGGGAGAAGTGATCACAAATCACTCAGTTTTAACATATCATGGAATTCCCCTAATAATGGCAATAAAGTCTCCGTCCCTGACTTTCGCTTGGCTGATTTCATAGGACTGAAAAATTACTTAGGTGGGTGAACGGGGAATGCCCTGACTAGGGTCAGGTAGGTGGTGATGGTTGCCGATATGATGCTTTCCAGGGCATAGTTCTAGCTGCTCAGTCAAATTATGTTCCAAATAGGGAAATCAGATCAAACAAAAATGATCCTAAAGGGATGAACAATAGATTAAAATATTGATTGGTAAAAAAGAGAGGCATATAGGCAAATCAAAAGAGGAGAGGGGCAATTAAGAAATCGATATATTCATTTAAAAGAGAGAAATAAAAAAGGGAATTAGAAAGCAAATAGAGTTAGGGAGGTTAAAGTTGCAAGAGAATCAAAAAGACAAACCCCAAAAGGATTCTTTCAGGTATACAGAAGTAAGATCAGGGACAAGATAGGCCCACTCAAAAGTTCCTCGGGTCAGCTCACTGACAGTGAAAAGGAAATTTTGTAGAATTTTAACAACATATTCCTCTCATTTTTTTACACAGGAGGATACCAGCGATATTCCAGTAATGATAAATTATGTAGAACAGGACGATAATAAACTGTGCACTATTAGGGTCACAAGTGACATGGTCCTTAGGCAAATAGATAAATTAAAACCTAACAAATCCCCAGGCCCTGATGAACTGTATGCAAGGGTTCTAAAGGAATGTAAAGAGGAGCTTAGCACACTTTGGCAAATCTTTTCAACTATCACTACAAACTGGCATGGTGCATAAGGGAAATGGCAAATGTGATACCTATTTTAAAAACAGGTGACGGTCCTTTTAGTTCGAACTATAGACCAATAAGCCTAACCTCCATAGTGGGAAAATTTATGGAATAAATAATTGCCGAGGCATTTCCCGTAGCCACCTTGAAAAGCATAAATTAATTCAACGAATCTCAGCATGGTTTTACAAAGGGGCGTTCCTGCCTTACGAATTTTTTAAACTTTTTTCACAAAGTATTTGAGGAGGTAGATCATGGTAATGAATATGATATTGTGTATATGGACTTCAGTAAGGCTTTTGACGGGTCCCAAAATCAGAGATATTGAGGAAAATTAAAGCCATGGAATAGGAGGAGAAATTTTTCCTGGATAGAGGCAGGGGTTGACAAATAGGCAGCAGAGAGTTTGCATAAATGGGAGAAATCAGAGTGGGGAAGCGTCACGAGCGGTGTTAAACAGGGTCAGTGTTGGGCCCCCTGCTTTTCACAATCTACATAAACGACATAATGAGGGCATAAGGGACATCGCAAGTTGCCGTACACCAAAAGGCCGTCGAATTCATTCTGACGAGGACATTCGAGCACCCCAGGAAGTTTGATAGACTGATGCAGTGGCCCGGAGAAGTGGCAGATGCAGTTTAATATAGAAAAATCCCAAAGTTCTAATTTTGGACAGGACAATAACCATGCCACATATAAACTAATAATGTAGATCTTAATATTACGGATTGCGAAAAGATTTGGAGTTCTGGTTAGCAGTAATCTGAAACCCAAAGACAACAGTGCATAAGTTTTCGCAATAAAGTAATAGAATCCTTGGCTTCATATCAAGAAGCATAAATAATAGGAGTCTTCAGGTTGTTCTTCAACTCTATACATCCTTGGTTAGGCCTCATTTAGTTATGCTGCACAGTTTTGGTCACCGTATTACAGAATGGATATAAATTCTCTGGAAAATGTACAAAGGGGGATGACAAAGATGATCCCATGTATCAAAAACCCTTTCCCCTATGAGGATAGACAAAAGGGCCCTGAAACGCCTCTCTAGAAAGACGTAGAATTAGGGGGGATATGATTGAGGTTTATAAGTGGAAACAGGAATAAATAAAGGGGATGTAAATAGTGTGCTGAAATATCTAGCCTAGACAGGACTCGCGCAATGGTTTTAAGTTGGAAAAATTCAGATTCAGGAGGGATATAGGAAAGTACTGGTTTGGTAATAGAGTTGTGGATGAGTGGAACAAACTCCCAAGTACCGTTATAGAGGCCAGAACGTTGTGTAGCTTTAAAAATAGGTTGGATAAATACATGAGTAGATGTGGGTGGGTGTGAGTTGGACCTGATAGCTTGTGCTAACAGGTCGGTTGCCGTGTTCCTCCCTTAAGTCAATGTGACCTGACCTGACTAGGTTGGGTGCATTGGCTTAAGCCGGTAGGGACTTGGACCTGCCTCGCATGGGCCAGTAGGCCTTCTGCAGTGTTCCTTCGTTCGTTCTTATGTTCTTATGTTCTTATGTTATTGCACATGCGGGACATGCGAGGTGTTAAATTATGTACTTTGGAAAGGGCGGGTATGGAGAGAGTCATGGTGCGAGTTGAAGGAATGTACCCCATGTACACGTGGAGTGATATATGGAGACGGGTTCAACAGCTGCGTCTCCTTCCTCAAGTACAGGAAGTGGTTTTTAAATTTTTGCATGGAATCCTGCTGTCCGGGGTGGTGTTGTATAATCGGCGTTTGGAGGAGGACCTTGGTTGTTCGGCATGTGGGGCGGAGGAATTGTTTTCCAAAGTTGTGTATTTCTGTGAGACTTTAGTTATGGACATGAGTGGTTCAGTAGGGTTTTGCGCCTTGGTGTGGGGGATGTTTGTCAGCGGTTCCGAGTGTTGAGTTTGATGGAGGTGGGATTGACGGCATGTACAACGTGCGTGTCGTACTTTTTGGCCGATTATATTTATGTGTCATGGGCAATGAGGCACATTGAAAGTAATAGTAGAATTCGGGTTTTAGCGGGGAAAGATTTATAGGACAAAGTGTCGAAACAAGTTGGTTATTATGAGGGGGGATGGGGAAAGATTTCCCATCTGAATATAAAGCCTTGGAGTTAAGAGATTTGAGGTAGTTTGTGAGCGTTCAGTGGGTGATCTAACGACTGGTCAGCTGTGACTAATTGTGTATAATTAGTTATGTGAAAGTTTTGTCTCCGTGTGTATATATGTCTCCTATGTAATTTGGGGATGTTGTTGTGTCTGTTAGACTTTGTTATTGTACAGAAGTTTAAAGGTTTTTCCATCATTATCTCTCATAAAGACATTGTTGTATATTGTATATGTGTGTTTCCTGCCATACGTGATTGGTTCTTATTTTATGTTTTATTTTATGCTGTGTTGAAGTGTGCTTTTCAGTAATATTTATATTTATTACATGCAACTGATTGCATTATTTTTTTCTTTGTGTTTTGCTGAAATGTAAAATATCACATCGTAGTTTTGTTTTGTTTTGTTGGATGTTTTTATTTTGTGACTTGTAGTATTATCCTGTTTCCTTCTTTGAATCTTAATACCCATGTCTTGTTAAGAAACTCGTGATAATGCCTAAATTAATGTTTGTGTATCGTGGTGCTCTGTTGGGCACTGAGATCTTAGGTTAAGTTTTGCATACATGTGTTTTTGACAGGCGGAGACCTTACCTGGTATGTGCTGATGTAGTGTCATGTTGTGTATACTGTGTGTTGACAGGCGGAGACCTTTTCCTAGTATGTGCCTGATGTAGTGTCATGTTGTGTATACGTGTGTGTTGACAGGCGGAGACCTTACCTGGTATGTGCCTGATGTAGTGTCATGTTGTGTATACGTGTGTGTTGACAGGCGGAGACCTTACCTGGTATGTGCCTGATGTAGTGTCATGTTGTGTATACGTGTGTGTTGACAGGCGGAGGCCTTACCTGGTATGTGCCTGATGTAGTGTCATGTTGTGTATACATGTGTGTTGACAGGCGGAGACCTTACCTGGTATGTGCCTGATGTAGTGTCATGTTGTGTATACGTGTGTGTTGACAGGCGGAGACCTTACCTGGTATGTGCCTGATGTAGTGTCATGTTGTGTATACATGTGTGTTGACAGGCGGAGACCTTACCTGGTATGTGCCTGATGTAGTGTCATGTTGTGTATACGTGTGTGTTGACAGGCGGAGACCTTACCTGGTATGTGCCTGATGTAGTGTCATGTTGTGTATACGTGTGTGTTGACAGGCGGAGACCTTACCTGGTTTTGTGCCTGATGTAGTGTTATGTTGTGTATACGTTGGTTGACGGGGAGACCTTACCTGGTATGTGCCTGATGTAGTGTCCATGTTGTGTATACTGTGTGTTGACAGGGGGAGACCTTTTCCTGGTATTGCTGATGTAGTGTCATGTTGTGTATTTCGTGTGTGTTGACAGGCGGAGACCTTACCTGGTATGTGCCTGATGTAGTGTCATGTTGTGTATACGTGTGTGTTGACAGGCGGAGGCCTTACCTGGTATGTGCCTGATGTAGTGTCATGTTGTGTATACGTGTGTGTTGGTTGGGTGGTTTGGGATTTTATTCATGTTTTATTATACTTGATTTAATTCCAGTTTTGATGTTTTTTGTATTCATATTGTTAGTGGGGTTTTAACAAATAGAAACTCCTGTTGTTAGTTTTGTTGTTGTGTGAAGGTGACTTACCATTTATATGTATGGTGTTGTGTGTTTAGGGGTATTACCTTATTGTATGTGTGTTGTGTGTATAGGTGTATTACCAAATTTTACTGGGATGTTGCCCGTGTAGGGGTATTACATTATTACTAGGGGTTGTGTTGAAAGGGACCTTATACCCGGTATGTTGTGTGTGAGGTGTTTACCTTTGTTTGTGTGTGTGTGGTGTTTTTTTCCAAAATTTTACTTATTTTTGTGTTTGATGTTTTTATACTTATGTTGTTGTGGGGTGATTTAGAAAAATAAAATATTATACTGTATGGTGTGTGTGTTGAGGTGTTTTTACCATTATACTGTATGGTGTGTGTGTGAGGTTGTATTTTCCTTTATATGTTTGGTGTTTGTTTTTTTCTGTTAGGGTTGTGGTTTTTCCCTTAATTTTTTTATGTAATTTTTTAATATATTCTGTATTTTGTATGATTTTTTAATAAAAATACTGATTTGGTTATTTATCCATATACACTTATGGGGTGTTCTGTATTAAACTGTATTGTCGTGTTTACCAGGGGAAATTTAAAAATAGATGTATGGTGCTTAAAGTGATTATTACCTTTTAAATGGTATTCTTGTTGAATTAAATCACTATTTACAAATGTAATTTGCTCATGTTAGGGAATGGAAAATCTGGGTTCCTGTTAGCATGATTGCAACCTACCACTAATTTACTATGGTGAGTTTAGGGGTTCCTTAAAAACTTTTAAAGGGGAGGTGGGGCACAGGAGTACGGGAAGTCCAAAAGAAATAAAGATTGGTTATGCCTCTGAAATAAAAAAAATCGCCATTGATAGGGGGAACTTCTTCTTTTTAACCAAAATGGAGGGAAAGGCTGGGTTTCTTAAATCATTAGAAATAGCTTGTACTACCGAATTTATAACCCCAAAAAGACTTTTTGGCGCAACATAAACCTTCGGAAAAATTTTTTCTAGTTGAACTAAATCCCCTTCATTCCAATTTTAGTAAGCCAATTTTTGCAGAAACAAACTGCCAGGTTATGCTACTTTCCATTCCAACCCTTCCGAACTTGACATGTTTTTCGACATTGTCCATTCCCTCGGCTTAAGGGGAGGCACGGGCCCCAATTTCCCCATGGCATCCCAAAGGGCGGAACAATCCAAACTGGTTTGCTCAAGACTACCAGAATTCAGTTGGGGAATTCGTCTCTCAAGACAAATGGATAAAGGCCCATGTGTAAGGGAAATCATCCTCTTAGGGATTTACTCTGATAAAAGAGGTTATTGCAAAAAGTTAATGTGGTCCCTCAAACACTTAGTAAAGAGGCTTAGTTTTATCAACTTATTGCTGACTTCCAGGGTACTTTACGCAAGGCATAGTTGTCAGGAATATGCAGGCCTAGGGACTTGCAAATAAAAAAAGGCCAGGTTTCAGAAGTTGGGGTTTAAAATTTGTTTGCTTAAATGAAATCTTTCCCAGGCACCAAGAACAACGACATCTTGAAGAGAATACGAAGAACTTCCTGAAGTGTTCATCACGTCTCTACTCGTGTCCCTCTGCTGGACGTGTGTATACCTTCAAAACTACCTCTTCCAGGCGACGATAGAAGTTCTGAGTGAGATACTCAGAAGAGATGCAACAGCACGAGACAATGCGGCAAAAAAAAACGTCGTTTTCAAAGCATGTCTTGGGGTTCTGATGAGTTGCTCCTCTGTCTCCTCTCATCTGAGCAACAACAAGTTCCTGAAGCAACGGCCCAGTAACAGACTGGAAGACAATCCCTGACTCACATAGCCAAACAATATGAGAAATCACATGTCCCTTGCTGCGAGTGCCTTTGACAAGTCCGACTCAGACAGTGACTTCCCCGGCGTAAATATCCTGTCAAGAGCACTGCTAATGTCTCAAGTGACAGTAACTTGACCACACCTTTATTACTCCTGTAAGTAAATTTCTTTGAAGAATTCTGTGTCGCATCACCTGCAATTGAGGGCATCGGCAGTGACTAACATCTCACCCGTGAGTGTAGAGCAGGTTCATGGACTGGGGCTGCCATGGTTAGTGTACTTCTTTCTTTTTGTTTTTAAGAGAAAAAAAGAAAAGAAAATAAAAATAAAAAAGAATAAAAAAGGGGGGACTGGGGAGGGATAGTTCCTAGGAGGACTGAAAGGGCCAGAAATCTCCCTCTGCGCCCAAGAGGACCTCAGCACCGCAAGTAGCGCAGATGCAGCATGGAACCCATGGCATACCCTACCCATCATGCCAGTAAACCAGCAATCTGGGATAGCAACCTCACATCTACCAAGCTACCTCGGTGGACAAAAGAGAGGGCGGCCGGATATCCACCACAAAGCATACCTCCTTCGGCCACTACCCCCGGAATCCGAAAGGTGGCTTCCAGAGATACACCTGCCGCCCGAGAGACACCCAAACCCACCCTCCAGGATACAGGAGAGGGATCGGGACATCCTCAGGCAATCCAGGTTCAACAGCAAACTACGCCACCGCCAAGAACCTCAATGGAATGGGATGGACCCCAGTACCCTTTCCCCTACCTAGGAACTAGCGTGCCTGTGGGAAAAAACCCCAAAGGCCAAAAGGAAGGGCAAAAGGGAGGGGTGGGGAGGAGGAGGAAAGGAAAAAAGGGGAGGATGCAGAGGATGGGATAGGGAAGGGGGGATTAGGGGGTAATTAGGTTCAGTCTGAGGAAGGAGACTGACAGTTCTAATTCCTCAGACCAACAGCCTCTTCACCACAACAAGGAGCCCCCCTTGAAGAGGTGAGTACATACCCACTTCCACAAGTAGTGTTATGAGACCTTTCTTAACCCTTTCAGGGTCCAAGGCCAAAATCTGAAGTCACGCACCAGTGTCCAAGAAATTTTGAAAAAAAAAAAATGATTTTTTCTTACAGAATTAAAGAGCATATTTTTGTGAAGGTAATAAAACAAAAAAAATTAGAATCTGATCAGTACTTACCGAGATACAGTGCCAAGAAGTTTGTAGAAAATGATGTGGTGGCGGCAACATCGACGAATTCCACATACGCGTATTATATTATTTTGTTGTTTGTTGTTTTTTCTTTCTTTTCCAATTTTTTTCTATTCCTACTAACATTTGGGGCCTGAGAGACCAATACTGTATATAATTTATATATATAAACTCACTGTATTGAACACAATAACCGCACTAAAGTTATTATCATATTATTGTTTAACACTGTTGTTTATTACAATAAACATGCACAAATATTGTATAATACTAATGTTCTATCATATATTTACATATTTACAATCACTGGACATGGTTTTAGAACTGCTGGAGCTTGTGGAACTCCTTGAAACAAGGCACCTTACATTCCTCACACATAAACCGAGTGTCTTTGCGTCTTTGTTGCCGTCGTTTTGTTTGTGCACAGACAATGCATCTCTTCTGAGCAAATTTCTTTTGAGTTGAAGGAAGCTGTATTATGAAATGATCACCTTCTTTCCTCAAACGCTTGGGTATATTGTGATGAATTCGAGGACCTTTTTGTTTTTCAGGGTTTTTTCCCTGTCTTCTTTGGGTTTTGTCGACAACAGAAAACAAAATTCCCATCGGTGGTCGTTACCATCTTTTTTTGGGTACATATTATATCTTTCCGCATTGAAAGGGTCCATGAAGGGAAAAAAATTTTTCATGTACCACTTGTAATTTTACGAACACAGTCAACAAAACCAATCGATGTCCCCTTGTCACCAAGCCATTTTTTGGAAATAACAATCACTGCCCCACGGGTTTTCGAATACTTATTAGTCACCGATCAACTTTCCCACTGTCTTGCATTTCATGGGTAAAGGGTTGTCAACAATGTGACATCTCTTTGCTGCCACCGTAATGCCATGATGTCATGGCAGTAAAAACACCTGCACTCATCACCACGAACACCTGCTTTGGGCCCCTGGGCATTTTTTACGATTAGAACGCACTGTGCCAACCATCTGTCTTTTTTCCTCGCATGAAATCACGATAAGGGTTGGTACCAGTTATGGGTATAAATGTAGGGCCCCTTACCAAGAAAAGGGTGCCATCATGTTTCTAAACGTCCCCTATATACCCAAAAAATCTTGTATCTTCAATGTTTTACTACCGTGTATAAAACAATTCCAACACCGGGCCCAGTCACAATCACAAGACAAAAAATTTTATCCCAAAGCGTTCCTCTTGCTCGGTAATACTGTTGAATGACAGTCTATTTGAAAAAAATCAAAGACCGAAATTTACAAGATTTCTTAAATGGATAAAAGTATATCCTGAATTTTTTGTTTGAAAAAAAAACATTTCTAATCTTGTATAACCGTCACTTCTGTCAGGCCTGGTTTTGTCAGAGAAGTGCAACATCGTAACAAAAAAAAACCGTCACGGGTATTTTTTCACTGAAGGTGGGGTAAAAATTTTGCCGATCTGTGGACCAGAAAGTTTTTATTTATGCTTATAGCGTGGGGCATAAGCAAATTGTTGCAAAAAGCAAATACATTTCTGAACAGTCGTCTTTTTCCCCCCTGTGTGTTTGACGGGGGGAAAAATCGTATTGCCGGGTGAAATGAAAATCTATTATTTCCCTGACAATAGTTTCCATCAATGGTGGTAAAAGTAATTCAAAAAATTTCCCATTTTATTGGCCGGGGTTCCCAAGGGGGACAGGTAGGAAAATTTCCACTTTGCAGTCATCAAAGTGGTGAGGGCTGGGAAACAAAATTGGGGATTTTGCTGCCAAATCCCAGATACTTTGCGGGGGATACGGACATATAGGGGGTTTGTACGGGGGTTGGGCGGGCTGGTGGGGACGCTCCGCTTTGCCCTTGAATGACGATCAGCACGGGGGGTTCCCCGCGGGGCACAGGAGTCACGAAAGGCGGTCCCACTACCCCCCCAGCCCCACTAAACCTCCACTAAGTCTTCCCCCACCTGCCAAGTGTACCCAAAATCTCCTCATATCACTACCTAAACGGGTGGGGGCCCCGGGGATGTACTCCGGGGATTATAGGGGATGTACTCCGTCCCCTGGGCATAGCATAGGGTACACTCCCGAGCGCATGCGGGGGCCTCCCGACGCTTACGGTAAATATGTTTCCTCACTACACACTCGAATAGTCGAGCGCAATAAAATCAAATCCACGCAAATCATCGTCTTTTCTGAATCAGAGGCCAGGCCACGGGAAAATTTTAGTTTTCTCTTAGTTTGGAACACCCCCCCGTGAGCCCCGAGTGCCCACACCAGGGTAGAAGGTCGAGGATCGGGGGGTTTTTCTGCACTTTATCGATACCTGGTCATTATTTTCGGTCACTAATTTTCAAAGCCCTAGAATTTGTCTTCATTTTCCCCCTTCCTAGTGTCAAACTATCAACAGGAAGAGGAGAGTCCCAATTTTCCGGGGGAGAGCGACTTTCGACAGACATGGGGAACAAGGGGGGACGGCCGGCTTCCACAAGTAGCAGGGGCCTAATTTTTTGTTTCGGCGCACACCCACGGGGCAGACCCATTCTCTATATTAGGCCTATGAGGCTTTCCCCGCTAAATTTGACGGCGCTGAAATTTTGGGGTAATCTACGGTTTGGCATCACCGACCAGCCATAAACTACGGCGGGCCCCGAAAGGGTTAAAAAAAAAAAAAAAAAAAAAATTTTTAAATTTTTCTGTAAAAAACCTAATTCTTATTTCCATGTTGCAAACTGACAACAGTGATTCTAAACGTCCAATCATATCCATATTTTTATTCTTTTTAAAACCCCCAAAATCCCCCCCATACAGCTATACGCGCGCAGGGCAGGAAAAGCGAGGTATAGGTGGGAAAAGGGGGGATATTCTAAAGTTACAAAAAAGGGGCGGGATAGCAAAGATTGAGTAAAAGGGCTGAGGGAGTGCAAAGGGATTTTCAACTTTGTGGAAAATAAATCATCATTGTCACGAAATTATGAGAGTCAGGATTAAGGGGGGTCCCCTCACAAAAAGGAAGGTAAAAAAGGTAGTAGGGTGGAGATGACTTGGGGGAAATTCTGTGGCAACTGATAGAGAGGGGGTCAACGAATGTGGCTAACATACTGGAAAGTGACACTTCTCACAAAAGGAAAAAGGTGCTTTTCCCCCGAGAACCCATAAAGACAGTGGGCAAGCGAAGATGAGAGAGAGTATCTCCCACCTCAAAACTGGCGACAAAAGAAGCCAGTAACCCAAAATCGGTTTTATAGCTAAGTTTGTTATGAGCAGAGTATCCAACATGTTGCCAAAAGGGGTGAAGGGGGTACATTGCAGCAAAAAAAGTCCGTAAAAGGGGCCCCCCTATATAAACTGGTAGGCAGTACTGCTGACCAAAACGAATCTGTCTGTTCATGCCCTGTACACAAAATGACCGGGGCCCAACAAAAAACAATATTTTTATGCTTGGTGAGATGCCAAAGTTGGATACAGGGACTAAAGGGGGAGGGGCATCAAATTTCTGTTAGCCTTAAAACATAAAGGGGGTTGAACAAAACCCCCAATGATGACCAGGGACAGATGCAATACGAATAAGTGCATAAGAATGGATACAATTCAGCAGTAAAAATAAAACTGAAAATAGTAAATGCCCCTACAACATTTTCTGGAAAACACTGTGCAAATCCCAGCCGTCAAAAACTTAGGCCCCTTGTTACACGTGATGGCTGAGAAGAGAGTGGGAAGGGGCAAGAAAAAGAGAGGGAAGGTACCTAGGCAGTTGGATTTCGGCCCAAGGGGGGTAGAAAGAACGAACTTAAAAAAACTGGAACTTCCCCGGGGGTAGGGAAAAAATAGATCTACAGAACATAGAAAGGTGATAACTGAAGAAAAAAGGGCAAAGCAAAGTAGGGGAAAAAGAAAGGGATGGGGCAAACAGGGGGATGAACAAATAATGTCTACTAATATGGTGACCATTTATAAATTGAAGATTGCAAGATCACAAAGCGACATAGTACGAAGCAAGGGGACGGCAATCGGGCAAGGGTGGAACGTCATTCTGCACAAGGCTCTCAAAGGAAAAGGGGAAAAGACGAAAGGGATAAAGTATCCTTGGTGATGGATGGGTTAAGCAAAAAAGTGCAGGAGAGGCTGCGAATTGATCTGGTCACCATAATCGAGTTTCGATAAAAAGCAAGGGTTACCCCAAACAAAAGGTGGTGAACCTACGATGTAAAAACATAGGGGCCCAAACAAAATTACCATGCTATCCCAAAAACTTTGAGAAAACTCATGCACAGGAAAAAACATTTATAACGGACAAAACATACCACCCCTTGCCAAAATGGATTCAGGAAAAAAAAAAACCCACTAATGATCCCAACTTAAAAATGCAAGATTGCTTTACACGGGCTTTGGGAAAATTTAAGGAAATTTTCTGCTAGGAATTTTTTTGGGGCCTAAAAAAGCTTTTGAAAACTTTTGCCCCATGGCATCCTACCCCCACAAACTTGACCTTTAAATTGGTTTTAAAGACCATCCCTTTGCTTTTTCAAATCCTCCCTTCCCAAATAGGAATCATTTTGTCCCATTAAAGACACAGCATAAACAAGGGGGGCCACTTGAGGGTTTGGATTTTCCACGGGAAAGGGGTCCTTGGCCCCCCTGCTCTTCCCTTTTTACATCAATGATTTTCCCAAAGGGTTTCTAAACCCCTAAACCATTCTCTTTTTTGCCGCCCAAAAATTTTGTCTTCTCTTACCATAATCATGCCTCCCTAACCCCAAATTTTTTAATGGGGAATTGCTAAAAAATATCAACTTGGATGACACCCAAATTTAAATTTTACACTTAACATGAAAAAAAACCTACTATATTGTTTTTGGGTTAGCGGGAGAAGGTTTTGTGAAACCCTTAACATTAAGATAAACAAAAACCAAATTTTGCCAGACAAAATTGAGGGAAAATTTCCCTGGGCCAAAAACCCCGGGGCCCAAATTTTAAGAGTCCCCGGGGCCCTGGGCTATTCAGTTTGGGCGGGGCCCCTTTGATTTATGGGTAAGGAAGCGCCCCCCTTCCATTTTGGGGGGTGGGGGGGGGGGGGTGGGTGAGCCTTTTTTTAAATTTCTTTTTTAAAAATACATTCTGCCATTTAATTAAATTTAAAAAAAAAAGGGAAAAAAGTACATAAAAGAAAACCCAAAAACCCTTTTAAACCAAATAGCCATTAAAACTATCTTTTTAAAAATCATGCATTTTAAAGAGAAAAAAACCAAGACAGCTTTATATTACTAGTTTGGGTTTTTTTAAAAGTATTTAAAACATTTCCCTATTATTTTCAGCATAACCCACAAACTTTTTTCCCTTTATAACCCCGACCATTATTGTCATCATGCTATTGCATAAACTATAAAAATCATGAAAAACTCCCGGAAAATTGGGAGAGGAATCTCCCATACTCAACCCTTAGAGGGGAAAAACCCGTGTTCTGATGTAAACAAAGGCGTGTTGATGGTTGCCATCTATGTTAGGTTTATTTTTTTTTTATTTTATTTTAAAAACTTTTTTATTTTTGTTTTGAAAAAATTTTAAAAATCAATTTTACTCTCCCAAAAAACTTGAACTTTTTAGGGAGGGACCCCTTGCACTTTCACCATGGCGCAGTCTGGATTTTCTCCTGGAAACCCCTTGGGGCTGTGGGGGCCCCCCAAAAGCGCAGGGCCCTCGCAAATGCCTAGTTTGCCCTTTCGGTAATCAGGCCCGCCTATACCTCAAAAACAATCTGAATTTCACACCCCTTTTTCAACAATAAAAAAAAAAAGTATCCAAAAAAGGTTTTGGGTCCTCTCCAAGATCTTCTACGTTTCCCAAAAATGCCCTTCTCCACTATACATTCATCATTTATCCAAACCTTTCCCCCCTATTTGTGCTTGGGGGTTAACGCGCAAAAACACCCAGAGCCAATAGTAACCCCAAAAAAAACTGCAGTAAGAAAAATCCTTTAATTTCCCCCCTGGCATCCCCCCCCCCCTTTTTCACAGATTTAAACTTACTCCCTGTTCAAAAAACATCTCACTTCACTGGCAATCTACTTTTAAACAGGCCCTTTAAAAATTCCAATATAACCTTGCCCTAAAATCCCTTTCTTGATATTTTTAACGGGACCCACAGGCAAACCCCAGACACAAATATCTCTTTTTGACATTCCCCGTGCCCGACAAAACCCTTTAAAAAAATTTCCCAAAAACAGGGGACCCCCACATCCCGGCCCAATTGAAATAACTTAAAATTCCGAAATCCCGGCCCGTTTTGATCGCTAAAATTTTGCCTCCCCATCCCCCAAAAAAAAACCCGCTCACCCCCCCTTCGTCCGAGACGCCCCAATGGGGGCCGGGCCCAGCCTCATATTTTTCCGCCGGTGGCTTTTTTTCCAGCCACCCCCGCGGAAACATCCAAACAACAACCCGGAAAAAATTTCGTTTTATTACAGTTTTTCGGTGTTTTAAATCGGAAAAAAAATGCCCAGGGGCCCCAAAAAGCTTCTGTTCCCAAACCCACAGCAATAGGGTTTTAAATTTCCCAAATAGAGATGAAGAAAGAGATCATTGATAAGGGGGGAAAGTGGAGTGCGTATCGCCGACCGGGGTCGGGTTTAAAAAACAAGAAACCCAAAAATAAACCCACCCTCTACTTTTTTGGCAACAGAAAGGAAAACAAGAAGGGGTTCTTCCCAAGGTTTTAACTGTTTTTCAAAACAGAGACGCAAGTAAATGGAAGATGTTGAAGCCCTTTTTATTGGTGTGGATAAAAAAAACGCTGCAGGAAAATTAGCTTTTTCTAACGATCATA
Source organism: Cherax quadricarinatus (assembly GCF_026875155.1). Classification (NCBI taxonomy): domain Eukaryota; kingdom Metazoa; phylum Arthropoda; class Malacostraca; order Decapoda; family Parastacidae; genus Cherax; species Cherax quadricarinatus. The sequence continues at coordinate 40,232,587 of NC_069429.1, read as the reverse complement.
AAAAAAAGGGGCTGGGAATTTTGCTTGGGGATTTAATTAAAAAAGGGCCTGCAACTAGTGATGAGTGGGGTAAATTTTAAAGGGCCAGAAAAGGGTTTGGGTTTTTGAGAGTTTTAAAGAAGCGTAGTGGCTACATTTGGTTTTGGCGGGGTTGGGGGTGCATTTGGCCACAAAGGGCGGTTTGAAAAATATGTGCAGGAATTCAAGGAGTGCTAGACTTGAAGGGACTGAAACCTGAACAATTTTTTTTAAATTGTGATGAAACGGGCCCTGTTTTGGAAAAAAAATTCCAAGCAGGACCTAAAATTACTCAGGGGGAAAAACCCCTCCAGGACATAAGCCTTTAAAGACGGGTTTTACTTTGTTGAGTGTTCCAAGAACTGGTTTTGGGCAAAGTGAAGCCTTTATTGGTGTATCACTCTGAAACTCCCAAAAACGGCCTTTCAGGAAAAAGAATGTCCTAAAGGAAAATTTGTGGGGGGCCCTGGGGGGGCCCAAACCCGTAAGGCATGGGTCATTTAGGGATTTTTTCTATGACGGGTTTAAACACCATGCATTTCCCCCAATGTGAAAGATTACCAAATTTTAAAAAAGAAATTGGGAACTTAAGTGCCCCCTGTGTTAGCAACCCCCTGGTTTCCTAAAAGACGTGGCAGAGCGATTTTAATGGGGACATAAAATTTTCTTTAAAAGGTAAAGTTTTTGCCTCCTAATACCACCCCTCTCCGGCACCCTATGGCCCAGCAGGTTTTTTGCAAATTTTAAAAAAAAACCTGTACAAAAAAGCTTGTTTGAAAGGTGTTTTGTAGTGACCTCAAAACTCAACTGACAAAAGAATTTTTTGGGAGGATCATTTTTAATACCCTCATTGTAAAAACCCCTTATGGGAAAAGGTTTGGGGGGGAGTGACCTAAGAAGAGTTTGAATCTGCGGGAAAGAAACTGTGGCCAAATGTTTTGAAAAAGGGGGAAATTTTAAAGGGTTTTGGGGCTAACCCTGAGAGGAGTTTTGCCAGTTGAGGAACAATTGGGGGCTTTGGGGGAAGCCCTTTGGGGGTTGGGAGGTTAGTGGGGAGGATGGGGGAAGAGTTGGTGGAGGAGGACAATGAAAACTAAAACTGATGAGTGATAATAAAACTTAAAACGAAGAGGCCCCAGACCTGAGGAAATGGTTCAAAGGAGGGGGAGAGAAATTGAAGGAATTGCCTACTACAAAGATTGGGAAAGGGGTTTCAAAAGGGGTTGAAGTGCAACCCTTTTTTGATGAAAATACCCTCACACCTTTTTGCAAACCGTGTTGGGCAAAAATGTACACTGACAATGTTTTGAAACACTTTTGGGAAGTCATAAAAGGAACGAGAGGTACAGGCCCCTATGGACAATTTTGTTGGGGCGAAAGAAGTCCTTTATCGAAGTGGTCCTTGTGCTTTAAAAAAAGAAGGGAAATAACCCCAGAAAAGGACTCGAACCTCAAGTCTTTAAAGGGAAGGGGGTTTTCCCTTTTTAAAAACTAAACTCTCTCTCCCCCCTCCCCCCCATCAATCTTTACCAGGTTTTTCAATAAAAAATAAGTGTCATGTAATTGTGCATGCCTTTTTTCCCGTTTTGTGTATTTTTTAAATTTTCATTTCATGTGGGTTTTAAAAAAATTTTTTTTTATTTCTTTTTTGGGGGGCTGGGGCCGGGTTAATTTTTATTTCCATTATTTCTTATGGGGAAAAATTTAAATTTGCATACCGGGGAAAATTTCGCATAACAGCCCCCCTTTGCCGGATTAAGGTCCTATGCAGGGGGCCCTGGTATGTCCCAAAAGGGCCCCATAATCTGGAACACCCCCCCTGAAAACTCAGAACTGCAGACACATTTTTCACCCCCTTTAAAAACACCATTTTGAAAACTTTTTAATTTTCCCGGGTTTTAAACCCCGTCAAATAACTACATCACCAGTACAAAAACTTCCTTTACTCCCCTTTGATATAAACACAGAAAAAAATCTTTTTTAAAAAAATAAATTTTCTAATTTCTAAATTTGCCTGTGATAACCCAAATAAAAAAAGTATTGTGCCAAAACAAAAAGTTCCATTGCTAAACTCGCAAACTTTTTGAGTCCTTAGCCATAAACCAAATTTCCCTAATTTGTAATAATTTAGAGTTTAGTTAATTAAATCGCCCCAAATGCCTAGTCAGTAGGGGTCCTAGTGGCCCCCCTTTTAATTATATTTTATTAATGAAAACCCCCCAAAAAAACCAAAAACGTAAACCCCCCATTGTAAACCTTTAGAAAAAACTTTATTGTTGATTGAATTAGGTGTAGGGGAGTTTGACGATCAGTCCCCCAAAAAATTTGGCAAAGGGTTTTAAAAAGGTTTTAGCCGGGTGTGACAAATTTCCTTCAGGAAGGGAATGGAGGTTTCCAGGATAACCCACGGTCAAACAGAAGGGCCCAGAAACCTGACTTATCTGTTGGGGTACGGGAGCCCTAGAGGTACAAAGGTGATCAGAGATGACAGAGCGCTAGTGAAATTAATTTGGTGGTTTTGGTCTGGAAAATTAAACCCATGTGTGTGGAAAAATGGCATTGCATGCGGGAGAAAAGTAATGGGGACAGTCAGCACCCGCACAAGCAATAGCAAAAATCATCAACCCAAGCGTGACCAATATTGGATGGAAGACTAGAGGGCCCAAAAATTTTTTACAAAGGAAATGTTGTGCTCAGAACACATCCCTGGGGGACACCTTCAGCTTGGATAAAGTCTGGGGAGAGCACATTATTAACCTGAACACAGATATGTCGGAGGCCTAAGGAGTGGGCTTGGGCCAAAATATTATACCTCCAAGCTGTGTCATATGCCTTCTCAAGGTCAAAAAATTAGGCAATAACTGAGTGGTTATTTGCAAAGGCATTACAAACATATGTATCCAAGCCTAGTAAGGGGTCTATGGTAGAACAGCCCTTACGAAACCCATATGGACGAGTGGAGAGACTATTGTACATCTCTAAATACCATATTAAACGTCTATTTACCAGACGTTCCATCACTTTGCAAACTGCATTGGTAAGAGCAATGAGACGATAGTGGGAGGCATCATGTCCTTTAGTACCTGGTTTGCAGATTTAATGTCCTGTAGTACCCTGTTTGCAGATTTCCACAGCTGGGGAACAACTCCTTGTGATCAAATAAGTTTGAAAAGATGTAAGAGGACTGCAAGGTCTGACTGATGTAAATGTTGTAACATCCAAATATGGATGTCGTCAGGCTCAGCTGCTGATGATCAGGAAGCAGAGAGTGTTGCCTCCAGTTCCTGAAGTGTAAAAGGCACATTATACTGTTCTTCTCTGAGAGAAGAAAAGCCCATGGGTGCTAACTCTCTGGCAGACTTTGAGGAAAGAAACGAGGGGCATAGATGGAGCCACCAAGAAATACGGACCAGATGATTGCCAATTTCAATGGCAACGTCAAGAAGGTTTGCTATATCAACACCAGTGACCCGTAGAACAGGAATCGGGTCAGGAGAGTATTTACCACTCAATTTCCTCACTTTTTTCAGACTGCACTCATAGAAGAAGCTGAGGTGATGGTGGAAACATAATCTCGCTAGCAAGTGCATTTTCATCTCATCCTCATCATCAGCAAGAGATCAGTGTTTGTGAATATTTCGCCTGTTATTGTGAATTCCTAGCACTGTTAAAATGTCTAGTAAGGCTGATGCATGCAGGGGATGAGATGAAAAGTTGTAAGCCTCCTGCTTGAAAGCTGGCTGCCTTGGATCAATGTCTAGCTTACGCTAGACGCCAAGGTATTGGACCAGTGTAGCTAGGTTGGTAAAGCACTGCGCACCTTGTTCCAAGGTTCGTAGGTTCGAGTCTCCTTCAGCCAGAGATCAGTGTTTGTGAATATTTCGCCTGTTCTTGCAAATTCCTAGCATTGATAAAATCTCTAGTAAGGCTGATGCATGCAGGGGATAAGATGAAAAACTGTAAGCCTCCTGCTGGGAAGCTGGCTGCCTTGGATCAATGTCTAGCTCATGCTAGATGCAAAGGTGTTGGACCAGTGTAGCTAGGTTGGTAAAGCACTGCGTACCTGTTCCAAGGCTCATAGGTTTGAGTCTCCTTCAGCCAGAGATCAGTGTTTGCGAATATTTCGCCTGTTCCTGCAAATTCCTAGCATATATATATGTATATGTATTATAGGTTAG
>NC_069429.1:40147790-40227891 GCF_026875155.1 Cherax quadricarinatus | reverse complement strand
TTGGTTCCAAAAACCGGTCGTAAGTAAAAAATGGACGTAAGTCGAACCTTTGAAAATTGCCGACTTTTGGGGTGGGGGAAAATGTAAACCCTTTGCTATATAAACTACCTCATAATACTGTAATGTAATGTACAATCATTATTTCTTTCTTTTTACCATAATTTACTTCTATTGTTACATTTTAATTATTTATGTATGTTATAATGTATACATGGTAGTGATCTGTATTGTAAATTTTACGTCGCATACAGTACTAGGGTTACTGTTATCTTTATGAATTGTGGACACAGTGGAATGGGGGAATACCATGGTAGTGTACTCCCAGAATTTTGGAAACCCATACCCTAAGTAAAGAGAAAAAAACTCGGGAAAACGTGAATACTACCAGCGGCTGGGGGGGGTGGCCATTGGGTGGGTGGGGGGGTGGGGGGCCGGTTGGGGGGCCCAGGTGGGTGGCCATGTGGGGGCCGGGGGGTTGGGGCTGCTAATGTGGCTCTCTCTCTCTCTCTCCTCTCCACCTCTCCTCTCTCTCTCTCTCTCTCCTCTCTCTCTCTCTCTCTCTCTCTCTCTCTCTCTCTCTCTCTCTCTTCTCTCTCTCTCTCTCACACGGTACCAAAAAGTAATCATACATAGTAAAAATTTTCCTAGGTAACCCCAAAAATCCAGACAAAGTGCTAACAGTGGATCTGTGCTCCAGTCCCCAAAAATTAATAATAATATTAATAATTTTATTATTATTATTATTAAAAATAAAAAAATATGTACTAATTTTAAATAATATTATTATTAAAAAAAATTAATAATCGGTCCACTATTACTTACCTTAAAATATCTGTAGTCTTAATTTTCGTGAGGGTGAGAAAAACCAAGATTAAATGAAAAAACGAGAGAATAAAGGGGTAGAATGTTCAGAGTTATGTAAAAAAACGTTGTTTTTTTGTTGTTTTTGTTGTTGTTTTGTTGTTGTTGTTGTTTTTTGTTGTTTTTTGTTGTTGTTTTTGTTTTTGTTGTTACCACCCCAGACACAAATGGTTTTTGTTCACTCTGTAAAGCTGACCAGAAAAAATCTCAGATTTGTTAATTTAATGTTTTATTTTATGACAGTTTAAATAAAATTTTTGAAAAAAAAAATAATGACTTTTAAGCAAAATGCTTTTTTATTTTTAAAAAAATTTGAGACACATACAGAGGTAAAAAATACGAAAAGACATATGCCAAAGCCACTTATACTATCATAGCTTAGGGCTGGCTTAAAATTAACTTAAGTTTAAATAAGCAAGATATACAGTGTAAAATTTTAATGTAAAAAAAATTACTAAAAAAGCACAAGGGAGTATTACAAAGCAGGTCATATGGTTGTATGCTTGTTGCATTCAGTAGAATGGAGTTTTCTGTTAGGTAGTGTTTTTAAAAAAATAATAAGTTTGATTGGGTTTTAGGTTTTTCATTTATGGATATAATTGTGAAAACATTTAAGATATACAATTTATAAGGTTTTGTTATTCAGTATTTTTTGGGTTTTTGGGTGAGTAAAGTAACTTGAGAAAAGATTTTTAATTTTTTAAACAGTGTGTTTCTTTTATTTTAAGGTAATGAAAATTCAGATTTTAGGGGGTTTTATGTGCATTTAGTTTTTCTATGTGAGATGGACACGAGGTACATCAAAAAGTGATCTTGCCCTTTTGTTTTGGTCATGTGTTTCTTTTAGGTTGGCAAGGGGATGTTTGAGGGGGGGGTTTTAAAATCAGAGTTAAGTTTTATGTATGTAAAAAGGGCAGTAATAAGTATGGTGTTTTGTATGGTGAGTAGGTTTGTGTATTGATATTGGTGGAGGTGTGCCCAAGTGAGAATTTGTTAAATTTTAACTGCAGCTTTTTTTGGGTTTTTTAGGGTCTGGATGGGTTTCTTGTTGTTTAGCCCCATGCAAAATTCCCTAGGGAATAGGGGTAAATAAGAAGGGGTAAACCGGAGGGTGATGTGGGCATAGTCCGTATCTTTGATAGTATGCCTACAGTCTTGGGAAAATTTTTAGAAATTTGTTTATATTTTTATGAAATTTATTTTATCAAAGGGGGATTCCTAGGAATTTCCCTCTGTTAGCTTTGTGATAGGTGGGTCCTTTTCATTATGTAAGAGGACATCTTAGCCCCTTGTTACCAAACTGAATGAAGTGGTTTTTGCATTTTTTAGTGTAAGTTGTTAGTCCTTCCAGGTAATATTTTTCTGTAATTCGGTATTTACAGTTTTGGGGCACGTGACGGGGCTGGGGTGGGAGAAGCGTATTTAGTTCATCTGCAAATATGTGGGTTTGAGTAATTGCGAAGATTTGGTAGGTCATTTATGTATAGGAGAAAGAGAAGGGGGCCCAAGGACATTTCCCCTGGGGGACACCAAACTGTAATTGGTTGTGCAGAAATTTTTCCCCATTTGCATAACATTTTGGCTTTGTTGTGAGGTTATTGAGGTTTTGAGGGAGTGCCCTCTTAACCATAGTGTGAAATTTTACGTGGGCAAGTCATGGTTAACTGTTCAAAAGTTTTACTTAGTCAATGAAGATCCCCAGGGGACTTTTTTTTTCTCTATTGCTTTATATATGTTCTAGCTGGTATAATAGCATCATTATATTTTTATTTGGCCTGAACCCAAAAATTGGGCGGGGGTTGAGAGTTTTGGAGAAAAGGGTAGGGTAGTTTCTTTTTATGAATTAATTTTTCGAAGATTTTTGAGAGGGGGAAAAGGGATATTGGCCTATAGTTATTTCAATCTTTTTGGTTTCTCCTTTGTGGATCGGGGTGACCCTTTCTATTTTGAGTACTGAGGGAAAATGGAGGATTCAATGGGGTTTTTTTAAAGAGTGTTTCAAGGTGAAGCATTGTGACACTTTTTGTATATAAGGGGGTAAGGATTTAAACTCCCCTTGTTTTTTTAGTGTTTGATAAAAAGGGAGACTTCGATGGGTTAGTCGGGGTAGGAACAGTTTGTTTGGGGGAGTTGCCGGGGAGGAGTCAATTTTGGGGGGGTATCTGAGCTTGGGTTTTTTTTGGCAAGGTTTTGTCCTATGTGGAGAAAAAGTCATTGAGTCTTTTGCTGTTTTGTTGGTGGAGTTGGGGTTCATCTGATTTCCTAATTTTTTTTCGCTTTTTGTGATATCTTTTTTTTTCCCAGAATTTTGTGGGGTTTTCCGGGTCTTTTTTATATCACCTCGTAATTTGGAAAATCTTTTCCCCAAAAACAATTTTTTTGCCCTTTTTATCAGGGGGTTAGGATTGAGGAACGTTTTGTTTGGTCTTGGTTATGTGACCCATTCTGTACTGTTTTTCTATTGGGTTTTTTGTATTTTGGATTAAAATGGGGGGTTAACCAGGGACTGTTCAGTCTCTTAGCTGTCATTGTTATTTTTTTAGGGCAGTGTTTTTTATAGAGGTATTGGGTTTTTTTTAGAAAATTATTAAAACATTTTCAATATCTGTATAGATTTTAGTCAGTGGCCAGTCAATTTTTTGCTACTCTTTTGTGAATTTTAATGGCTGCCTCATTGTGAAGTCTGAAGGGACTTTAGTAGTGTTTTGGGGGTAATTTACCAGATTTTTTATAAAAAAATAGGGAGTGGTCGTGGTATTACGTAATTTTGCATGTTTTAAAGGGGGTTTGGGTTGGTCCAGATGTGGGCAAATGGGAAAAAACTAGTCTCTGTAACCTTTAGGTTTTGTTATTTTGGTACAACATAAGTTACCCTTTTGTTTGTGAATTCATAAGGGGGTCTGGTTGCAGGGATTTTATTAATCCCGAGAGTAGTAAGTATTTTGTTCTGCGTGCACTTTATCAACTTCTAGGTTTTGATAAAATTTGGTAATTTTTTCGGGAAATCTGTAGATGTTTTTCAATGTGAGAGGTTTTTTTAGTATTTGGATTTTTTTGGTATTATAATTCCCCATGTTCATCCCCTTTTGGGAAGTATTAGGATACATTTAGTTGGGCGAGTAGATAAAGCTGTGCCACCCCCTTGTTGGTCTGGCCTCAGTTGTGTATTTCGGTAACCCGGAAAGGGTAGACTATAGTATCAGGCTTTAGCCCGGTTTCGTTAGTGTAATGTGGACATATTGGCATGCAAGGAATTTTTGTAATGCAAAGGGTCATCGTAAAGTTTCTTAAAGATCGATATTGTAGTTAAAGACATTTGTTGTTGTTGGCTCTGAGAAGTGCCTTTGATTGTTCTGCTGGGTAGTATTTTCGAACTGTTTGAAACATTTAAGTCCTTTAAAAAAGAGGTTGGTATCAGGATCAATGCTTTTAACATAAGATTGTAGTGAATCTATAGTTTTGAATTAAGTATAAAACAAATTAAAAAGTCGTAAGCTAAAAAAAACACCTGAATTATTTTAAAAAATGTAAAAAAAAGAGCTAAGGTAGTTTTTTTTTTTTTTTTTTTTTTTTTTTTTTTTTTTTTTAAGCTAAAAAAAAGGGGAAAATTAAAAGGGCTAATACAAAAAACGTTTTATACACATTTTTAAAGACCTCGTGATTATTATTATCATTATTAATAGGGATCTTCAAGACCATTGACTCTAGTGAGTGGCTCTGAGAAAAACAGACACAAGGTAGACGCACACAGGTAGACAAAAACACACGGTAACAGCGACACACACACAAGACGAAAGACAAGGTAGACAGAAAGCCCCACACAGGAGACAGACAGACACAAACAGGTAGAATAAAGGCGAACTTAATAAAAAAAAGAAGACAACAGGTAGACGGCTGATGGTATTGCCGCCCGCAAGTATGTCAAATATTGTACGCAGTGTGCATCAGCGGCCCAGCCAGCTGCCGATGCATTGTCGTAAGTCGAGTGGACGTATGTCGAGAGGTGTAAGTTTGGATGGGTAGGTGTACTTATTTACTGCAAGTACATGTACAGGTATACAGACCATAGTGACATCAGTGACATACAGTGGACCCCCGGTAATTGATGGTATCAGTGTTGCGTCCTCCGATTGGACCCAAGGTTATAATTAATTTGTGTGCACATATTTTGCTATTCACTTAATACTATATTCCGATGGCATTATTATTAGCTAAAATAATGTCTATTGGTGAGTTATGTTATTATTCTGCCTTTATATTGTTAGCTATGTTGGATAGGTAGGATTGTTTATTTTAAGTGATAGGCACTACCGGAGTGTAGCAACCTGGTTCACGGGCGTTAGGTTGTTTAGTGTTGGCAAGTCCCTTGCGCCGTTCCTTTGTCACGAGTGTATTGTAAGGCTTGGAGGAGTAGTCTGAAGTCAGTCGGGCTTGCATATCCAAAGGGAGCATACCTCAATCAGTTATTCATTGACCTCTCTAAGAGAACCATGGAAGTTCTCTCTTGGTGGTCGTTTTCCTTTCATACTCGACTCCCTTCTTATGCTTGCGTTTTCGAGTTATTTATACTCCAGCGAATAATCTTTCAGTTGATGAACAAGCCTTGTTGGCTTTGTGGGTTCATTTGTGGTCTATGGATTCTAAGTCTTGCTGGATAGGAATGGAGTCTTAGTCCGTCCTTCGAGTTCTGTATACTGATTTGATAGTTCAGCTTAAGTCTTTATAAGCATTTATAAAAGGGGTTTTTAAAAACTTTGTGGATAAGGCTTAATATTCATTATAGGTGGCCTATTATTAGTGAGCTCGGCCTCAGGGTCATATATTCTTATCAAGTGTACTGGACGTTCCAGAGAACTGTAAGAGTTAAACTCCTTTATTTTATGTTAATCCTTCTTATGTTCTTATTAAGCTAAAACTCTACTAGTAAAGATTCTAAGCTTTAGTTATTTGTCTCGTAATCCTGAATTCTTATTAAAAGTTATTGTTTACAAACCGTAAGCAGGCCATATGGTCGACAAGAATGCTACCTTAACATACCATACAATGGAGGAAGGTTACCCTTTGACTGTCTCAACCCCATCCTGAGGTGTCTCCTGGTGTCGCAAAATTTAAAAAAAAAAAAATGTTCTTATGAAAATGATAGAGAATCTTTTCCCGATTGTAATGCCACAAAAAAACGAAATTTGAATTGAACGATGACGGAATTATGCTCTCGCGAAGTTAGCGCCTCGGCACTTGTTAACAAATCGGCGATTTCGCACTTTGAGCCCTTTTTTCGGCTAATATTCCATTGTTCAGTCGCCCAAACTCCTAGCTTTTTCTTTTAGAACTCCATTTTTTCTATCGATTGAGTAAAAGAACTGCCATTTACGATTTCAAATACCTAATAATGTGGTCGAATTTTGCAATTTGGCCAATTCACGAAAATAAAAAATTGACAATTTCAAAGTTAAGGTCCAGAATGATCAATGGCAGACATTCCTGGCTCGAAAATAACATTTTCTTGGCTCATCAGTCATGTCTCAGGCCCCCTCTGGATAATTACTCTTGCTTCTTTTTTGAATTTTTATTCAACAAAAAATAGAAGACTTACTATTATGCAGATACTGCCAATTACTGTTACTCATTGTATAAATACACACCATTCATGACTGCATATTATTGGCTAGTTGGACATTTATTGGAACAATGGATTATTTGTTTTCTTTTGAACATTGGCAAAAATCAAACATTGTCCCCTACTTTTGAGCTCCATTTCTAGGTTCTTTTTATAGAAAAATCAATCAAAATCACCGCTATTTCTATAATATGTTTTCCATTCATCAATGAGACCAAGAAAACGCGTATACAAACCATTAAATACTATATGAAAATAGACCACAAGTGGGCATTTTAATTATAGAAAAAACGGTTCGGCGTTGTTTTTTGTTCATTATGCACTGATGCTCCAGGATTATTTTTATATGGTGCACACTGACCGCTACAAAACCATTCTCTCACCTGTGGCTACCAGCTTTATCTGCTTGATTTGAAGCCGCTAGCATTATGAGTATATATAAGTCTCAAAAACGGTACCTGGTAAGATGTATCTATATGGCCGGGGCAGGCGTCAAAGGGTTAAGAAGACATGTTTTGTTAACCATCAGTATACGTTTAAATTTGGTATTCGATACATTTTTACGCCAAAATTTTGCCTCTGCACTCGTTAAAAAATGACACCACACAAATTCATCCGGACGTGTCCCAGTGAGTTCCAGTGTTTACACGGGCAGCCAGTGTGCTCGCTTCTAAGCTAATTTGGTACTAATATTATCCACAGTGGTTTTGGTGCTTGTTTCTGCAAAATAAGTCTCCATTGGCCCCAAGAAGCTTCTAGTACCAACCCTGTGGTAATAAAGATGTGAGAATTAGTATGGAAATTAGAAAGATTTTGTAGGGTTTGGGGTTGGATAAACCTGAGTAGAAAAAAAAAAAAAAAAAAAGAATAAAAAAAAAAAAAAAAAAAAAAAAAGCCTATGCAGAGTTGTGGATCCATTGTTGCCTACTTAGAAATTAAGAAATGTATGCAACAGTTGGGTGAAGTGCTAAATCTTCTGGATGTAAATCTCCCTAACTCAGCTATTTGCAAAGCCGTGTTGGTGACTATTACAATGACAATGTTGTGCCATTTTAAACAGATTGTAAAGGAATGGGAGGTACATAGCTCCCCCACTATAGACAGATTTGTTGTGTGGGACAGAGGTCTCGGTCTCTGTACCTGGTTCTTCCCCTCTCACTGCTCTGTTACAAGTGTAGAGGTTCACCCTCCTCCTCCTATGTACCTTCTCCTGTTCCCTCCAATTTCTTCCTCTTCGGCCACATCCCAGTTTCTGCCTCTTCTGTTCCCTTTCACGCTTCTTCTCAGCCTCTCCACCCTTTTACGCCCCCCCTAACCTTGGTACAGTCCATTTACAGTTCCAATCTTTATCAATCCCACTTCAATTTCCATATTGTCTCCCATAGACGTCTTTGAATTCCGAAAACACTGGAAGCATCTCTGAATATTTTTGCAGAGGGACCAACCATCTATGGACACTGATCCACTCTTGTACTTCTCTCTCCTCTCCTCCATTCTGTGCAATCTTTCTTCGCAGTGCAACGTTCTTCGCTGCGCGGGTGAAGGTTTTCCGCTGAGCTGCATGTGGACTTGTCTAACCCTCTAGTCTGTAGGAACCCTTACCTGTGGATTCAGGTTATCTGTTTATGCAGTCATGGCCTATTTAAGTGGGATATACGCAGCCTCGGGGGTAATCGGTGTGAGCTTCAGATGTTACTTTCCCAGTTTTCCCCTGTTGGTGTTTGCTTACAGGAACCAAAATTACACTCTGCTGTTATCTATCCATTCAGGCTATAATTTATTGTATTATTCAGATCCTTTTCTTGATGGGACTTTAATGAAAGTGCCCTTTTTATGCCCTCATATTCCGTACCATCCTTTTGTCGTACTTCGCTGCATTACACAGCAGCCCGTCATCACTTGCATAGGTGGCATATGCTCTGTTCTTTATATCTCTCTCCTTGGCTTAGCGCTTCTTTTTGATTATAATAATAATATATCTCTCTCCTTCTTGGCATTATCTATCCTGGTATTGCCTTTCTGGTTTCTCATTACCGCCCCTTGGGGGTCTCACTGTGATTCCCATGGCATTCAGTTAGAGGCTTTTCTGGCTACCCACCCCTCATATTTTAAATGCAGGTACTCACACCCATTTTGATGCCTCTTACTCACACTTCTTCTGCATCGATTCTGCAGTCTGCTTTCCTCCACTGCATGACTTCACTGGTCTGTTCTCTCGCGGTTTTAAATGCAGCAATCATTTCTCAAATCATTTTACTTCCCCTTCATATTACCACTCTTCATTATCCGATGCTGGCAATTTGATCATGCAAATTGGAACTTTACTCACACCTAATGTTTTTAGCGAGGTTCATCTTCGTCCTCATTGATGGAGCTTTTACTCTCTTCTCATCCTCTGTTTTAACCGCAAGCTTCTCATTCTATACCTCAAAACCTTCGGGCAATGCATTCTCAGAAATGCATTGCCTTGATGGTCTCTGCTTGTGTCGTGCAGTTAACGTTTGAAAATGCGCTGCGAGGGGCAAGTACGGTTACAGAGAATTAAGAGAGACTTCTTGATTTTAAGCAGAAAAGAAGCGGTGCGACTTGCTCGCCATGTCATCCGTGATGCTAAATGCACTTGCTGGCGAGATTATGTCTACACTTCACTCTGTTTCCTCTATGACTGCAGTCTGGAAAAAAGTACGAAAAACTGAGTAGTTAATATTCTCCTGACCCGGCTCATGTTCTGTGGGTTGCGGGTGTTGATTATAGCAAACCCACAGTGTTGCCAATTAAATTGGCTATTTTCATCTGGTCCATATTTCTCAGGGGCTCCATCTTATGCCCCTCAATTTCTTTCCTCAAAGTCTGGCAGGAGAGGTTAGCACCTTGGACTTTTCTTCTCTCATAGAAGAACAGTAAAATGGCCTTTTACCCTTCAAGAACTAGGAGGCAACACTTCAGCTTGCCGATTATCGGCAGCTGGCCCGACGACATTCATTTGTTATTGTACAACATTTACATCAGTCGCCTTGCGTCTATATGCATTTTCAATCGTATTTGGTCACAAGAGTTCTTCTACGATGTGAAATCTGCCATTGTTCTCATTTCTGCAAACCGGGTATACGGGACATGAAGCCTCCATACCATCCCATTGCTTCTTACCAGTGCAGTTTGCCAAAATGATGGAATGCTGGTTAATGAGTTTAGTGTGGTATTTAGGAGACACAAACAGTCTCTCCACTCATCCAATTTATGGTTTTGCAATGGCCGTTTATCATAGACCCCTTATTCGCTTGGATAATGTATGTTCGTTAACTGCCTTTGTGAATACCACTCAGTTACTCCATATTTTTTGACCTTGTGAGAAGGCATATGTACACAATTGGAGTATATATTTTGGCCCAGCCCACTCTTAGGCCTCCGAGGCAATCTACATCCTTCCTTAAGAACTTTTTCGCTGACATACAATTCTGTGTTCAGGTTATAATGTGCTCCCCTGGCCTTTATCACGCAGCGACGTGTCCCAGGGGAGGTGTTTGAGCACAGCACTTTTTCTCCTTGCTATAAATGGTTTGGGCCTCTAGTTTCCCATTCAATATTTGGTCATCCTCCCCCTAGGTTGATGACTACGCTATTGCCTGTGAGGCACTGACTGTCAACTCATTACAGTTTTCTCCGCATGGGGTCGACCATGTTTCAACTGGTCCACCACACATGGGTTTAAATTTTCCAGTACCAAACTCCCAAGTTACTTTCAATAGACGCTCTGTCATCTCTGATCATCCTTTGTACCTCTATGGCTTCCCGTATCCCTGAAACGTGATCAGTCAGGTTTTGGGCCTCCTCTTTGACCATAGGTTATTTGGAACCTCACATTACCTCTCTGAAGGCACTTGCAACAGGCCAGCTGAACCTTCTTTTAAAACCCTTGCTCATCTTGCATGGGCGCTGATCGTTAAGTATCTTTGCTACATTCCACCCTCATTTTAGCGAAACTTGATTATGGTGACCAGATCTATTCAGCAGCCTCTCCTGCTACTCTCTCTAGCGTTAACCCATTCATCACAAGGATACGTTTATTGCCTTGGTGCTTTCGCTCTTCCCTTTTTAAAGCCTATTTGCAGAAGTGAACATTGCATCCTTATCCGATCACGTGATGGCCAATTGCCTTGCTAATATGTTACACTTCATGATCTCCCGCAATCTTTCCATGTATAGAATGGTCCCATATTAGTAGACATTCTTTATTTGTCCACCGCCCCTGTTTACTCTGTCCCCTTCTCTCTTCGCCCTACATTCGCTCTTGTCCTCTCTTACAATTACACCTTTTTCTATGTTTATGTAGCATTCACTTTTCCTTACCCCCTGGGAAGTTTCAGCTGTTGGAGTCTGTTCTTTCTCTCTTCCTTGTCGAAAGCCCAAAACTCTCTTGGTAGCTTCCCGCTCTCTTTTTCTGACCACTTCACTCTGTGATTCTCATGCCATTGCAGTGTACACAGATGGCTCTAAGGTCTTCTGATTGGCATATGATTCGCAGCGTGTTTCCTGACAGTGTCGTACGAGGGCATTTATATCTTCGGCTAGTTTTTTTACTGCTGAATTTAGATGCCATTCTTGCGCACTTATCGGTATTGAGTCTATGCCTGTGTCATATTTGTGGTTTGTCTCCGCTTCCTTAGTGCTTTAAGGGCTAGAAAGAAATTAGATACACTCACCCTTATTCCTCCATATCCAACTTTGGCTATGCTGAACTTTACCAAGCATAAAGAAATTGTTTTTTTTGTTGGGTCCTGGTATGTTGACATTCAGGGCATTGAACAGGCCGCCCTGCTGCATGGTCAGCAGTACTGACCTACCAGTTATATAGAGGTATTCTTTCTTGACTATTTTTGCTGCAATAGCTTACCCACCTTCACACCCATTGGCAAACACGTTGGTCTACTGCTCAGTAACCAAAACATCAGTCTTTGAAACCGCGTGGTATAGGTTACGGCCGTTCTTCTTGTCATCCCGTGTCAGGTTGGGAGGCTACTCTCTCCCGTTTGGATGGGCTATCGTCTTTCTCTGGATATCTTTTGGAGATGCACCTGCTCCTCGCTATGAGAATTGTCAGGTTCCATTATCGGTAGCCACATCTGTTAGACTGCCCACTTATCAAACGAGCCTGCAGAATTTTACCTCTCATCGTCTTCGCTCCGCTGCTCTCTCTTTACCTTCCCTCTTGTGCTGCCCCCCCTTTTATCGATTTCTCTCATTGACTTTTTGACAACAATGACTTATTCACAAACTCTGATCTTCAGCTTTCTACCTCAATCTCTTGCTACCCTCGACCCCCGCATCTCCCCTGCTGCTGTTTTTCTGTAACCTACTGATCATCTCTCCCCCCTTCTGCCGCCCAATCCCTCACTTCTTCCCTACCCTACAGCGCTGTATAGCCTTGTGGCTTAGCACTTCTTTTTTTTTTTTTTTTTGAGTGTAATATAATAATAATGGGAATCTGTAAAAATTTCAGACCTTTTCCAAAAATGACTCTCACACTGGACTGCATGGGAACCACTTCCTCTGTAACAACTGGCAACTGAACAGCCTTCTTTCTGGAGTCACCACGTCCTGGATCTCAACCAGCGGCATTAGAGTCAGGGTATTCACTCCATGCATCACAAGCATCCCCCTAAACCTGGGTATTGAACCTGGGATGGTCTCATTGCCAGAGGTTATAGGTCAGACTCAATGACAGGCTCAAGGGCCAAATCATCACCAAAGTCAGGAGAAAAGGATCAAAGGTAAGGCACAGATAGTTTTTCCTTGCTCACCTTGCTAGTCATAGTACACATTGAAATTTTCCATCACGGTAACTTGAGGTTTCACTCTAAAACTTTTGCAAAATCAGGGTCCCTCCAATGCAAACATTCTCACTTTTGAGAAGTCCCATAAACATTGTTGGCTAAGTAGTAGGTATCCATTGGAAAGGTTAAGCATCAGTAATACCTACAGGCTGGTACCGAGAATGGTAAACCGACTCCACCCCAGTTTCTAATGATAATACACACAAAGCACATAAGTAATTAAATGATTAATATATGCACAGAGATTATTTTATTAATCACTCCCTAAATCCACTACATGTACTTCACCAAATCAGGCAGAGAAATAAATGTATTAATTGCACCGAAAATATAGTTATTGCAACATCAACTTTGCATGACTGATTTTGGCAAGCCTCCAATTGAAATATGCCAATCACAAGATAATAGCTTCCTAAACATGAAGATTGAAGATGCATTCAAGGACTGGAAAATAAAAAATGGATACCCATTGACTATTATTTTGCCTACAAGATGATAAGGCAAGAGCAGATAAATAGCTGATGCAGTAGTGAATAAACAGTCCACTCTTTCTAGTGAATTAAACAATACCCAACTGCAAGCTACACTCTCCAGTTCATACGCGACCACCTACAAGTTATGTAATTGTCGGAAATAAAAGAAACAGGTTCTAGGGAGCCAAGGGGAGAAAAAGTGTTATGCTCAGATTTCACACTCAAGACAGGAAAAAAAAAACTTTATTAGTTCATTATTAAAGCAAAAAAAAGATAGATATACATAAATGAGTTCACAAAGAAACGACTGCAGTGAGGAAAACTGACGTGAGAATAATGATTAAAAATTCACAGTCTTTGTAGTGATGGACAAATTCTTTTGTAAGAAAAAACAAATGTAGCCGTGGTGTTACTATATTACAATGAAAATTAACTAGCAAACTTCCTTCATGATTGCAATCTTTACAGAGTCTGATGATATTAGTGACAAATCCTTGTATACATTAGTGTATGTTATTATGCCATGATTGAACTATCTGCACATCTCCTGGATAGTATTTATCCCATTATCCAGTGTCCCACATAGTTCCTGGTGTGACCAAATTTTGATGTTAATTTCCCTGATTTTCCTTTCACAATTTATTTTTGTTACTAAGATACTCACTCTTTAATAATATCTGGATTACCATTTATTCCTTCTTAGCACTGTGTAATTCTTTCTAATTTGACCTAATTTTTCCCTTTGCTCAAATACAAATAGCAAACTAGTGTATGTTCCTCCTACACTACTGTGCAAGTCCTTGTACCATCTTCCACTAGCTAGTGATAAACCTCAAATAATTATTTCTTTAGTGATATTAATTTGCTCAAACTTTATGTTATAAGGCAAATCGTACTCTCAGATTAATTTTATATCATAGTGTCAATCTTTTAAAAGGTCGTTTTAACCACTACTTAATTTAGTCCTTTTTACATTTATCCTGAAATAATTCTCTATATACCAAAACATTGTACTGCCCTTTATTCAGTAATTGCTATACTCCTAGTTCAAACAACATTAAAGGGCTACTTTCAGGAGATATAATATTTTTTTCCTTCTTGTCCATATATTTCTCATTTATTAAATTACTCAGGTGCTATTGGACTGCCTCAGGTGCTCTGATTTTGTTTTTAATACTTTCTTTTATTATTATATTCACTAGCCTCCTTTATTTTAGCTGTAAATATCTTTGTAGTTCATAAACTCACATTTGTAAAAATAATTAGGTTCTAATCAATACTATTCTGTATCGAGTCTATCTATTCAGTATAATAATCCTTTTTCTTTTAAATTGATTACAAGTTTTAGATAATTACCAATCTTATTTCATAAGTCTAGTTGTAGATTCAGTTATAACTTCTTATATTATTGTACTCAGAAAAATCTAGTTGTAAATTAGTCTCATCCTATGATTACAGGCCTAGATCTGTTGTAACTTTTTACTGAGTGGAAATTACACGATATCAAACAGCAATGTAATTACTATACAGGCAGGACAATAAGCAAAGAATTAATCAGTTGCAACAATAACATAACAATCTTTTAAACAATGTCAGATTCTTGAGCACACATTATGACAACCTCAAACCAGCATTACTCAGTTCTTCATTTAATATTTCAATCATCACCTCACAGAACCTCGCTTAAGCCTGATATTACAGATGTCTATACCAATCCTGGTAAGGGCTACAACAACTGTTAGCAAAGATAGCAAAGGGGGATGAAAGCTTAATACTACTCAAATCAACTCAAGGGATCAAAAAATCTTGCTCAAGGGAGGAAATGGAGAATGTATCATAGACAAATTTAATCAAAAGACTGCAAAAACCCTCACAGTTATCAAAACATCTACATAGTACCAGTCATACATTTTACCACTTTAGTGAAAAACTTGGGAAACATGATTCTGATGCACACATGAATAAAGACACCTACTATAACAAGGAGATTTCACATTCAATTACTACCGACCCAGGACCCACAAGTAACCAAAATCACAAGCATATTGAGTAATTGCCTGTTGTACTGAATATCTAAACCTACAAGAATACCGCGACAAGGCATCTCCTTAATTGACCACATCTGACAAACACCATATCCCCTTTTAAAATCAGGCATAATATGCAACATACAGACCACTCCCCTTACGTTCTCATAACTAATCTGGGCAAACTGCCACAAGACATTACTAAAGTAAACTTCTCAGACTACATAACGAGACAGCAGTTAACAACTTTATAGCGCTAATGAATAAATCGATGGCAAAATGAGCTCGAAACATATACAGGATATGAATGAATGTCTTAATATAACTTTCTAAAAAAAATCCCAAAGCCTCTTAACAATAATGCCCCAAAATAAAAATAATCACATCACAGCAAAGGAGGACTGATATCCCTGGCTAACACCAAGCATCCTCAATCCATTAACCACAAAGCACAGATATAAAAAAACAGTATAGAATGGGTCAGATAGTAGAGAACAGTCTAAATATTACTCGACAGCACTTACCAGCCTTATAAGAAGATCTAAAAATTGTATTATGAAAATAGATGAATACATCAAAGGTGATAGAAAATCCTGGAAAACTCTATCTGAAATTCTTGGAAACTAAAAATTTACCATAACCAAAACAGCAAACTACACAAAATCAGAT
The DNA here is from genome assembly GCF_026875155.1 of Cherax quadricarinatus. NCBI lineage: Eukaryota > Metazoa > Arthropoda > Malacostraca > Decapoda > Parastacidae > Cherax > Cherax quadricarinatus. The sequence continues at coordinate 40,212,413 of NC_069429.1, read as the reverse complement.
GAACCTACTCACACCCTACTGAAACAATGAACAAACTTAATGTTTTCTTCTCCACCAAGGAAAAAATCTAGCGAACAAAATACCAAGGCGCAAACACCATCCATCTGACTACCTTACCCTTTGATGGTTTCGACATATAAATAGTCTCCTTTACGAGCCAATGTTTCTGAGTATATACGTGGACCCCCGGTTAACGATATTTTTTCACTCCAGAAGTATGTTCAGGTGCCAGTACTGACTGAATTTGTTCCATAAGAATTATTGTGAAGTAGATTAGTCATTTCAGACCCAAACATACGCGTAACAAATGCACTTTACATAAAGTACACTTACATTATTGATCGCATTCGGAGGGTGATCGTTATGCGGGGGGTCCATCTGTATATTTCAATCAAATTCTACAGCTTCAAATCAAGCTGGAGAAAGCTGGTAGGCCAATGGTGAGCAGAATGGGGTTCTGTGTGGTCAGTGTGCACCAATAAAAAAAAATCCTGCAGACACATTGCGAAATGAGGGAAAAAAAAAAACATCGTTTTTTTGAATAAAAACGCCGAGCTGAGAGTGTATTTTGTATAGTATTTATCGTTGTATTCGCGTTTTCATGGTCTTAGGTGGATAAAAATGGAAAACAAATTACTGATATCAGCTGAAAGATAAAATGGCGTTCTAAAGAAATAGCTTGAATTTGGTAATGGAACAATGAAATTGGGCTGAAAATTAGGGTCAAAGTCGGCGAAATCGCCGATCACGCATAAGTCGCGAGACCGCTAGCTTGCGACGGAGAGCATAATTCCATGAGTTTTCGACCAAAATTCGAACTTTTGGGTGTCAATTACTCGGGACAGATTCTCTATCATTTCATAGAAAAAAATTATTTTTTTTTTAAAAAATGAGCGACATCGAATGAACAGTTTCCGAATGGGGCATGAAACAGTCAAAGGTTTAAACCTTTGATGACACGGCCGTTATTTATAATCTACGATGGTACCGTGTATGTTAATATATACAGTGGACCCCAGTATTCGATATTAATCCACTTCCTGAGATGCTAATCGAATACGAAAAAGATGTAAGCTGAATCAATTTTCCATCATAGAATAAATGGAAATCAAATTAATCTGTGCAAAACACCCAAAAGTTTGAAAAAAGACAAAATTTTTACATGGGTGAAATATTAAGTTTAATGCATTGAATAATTACAACAAACAATAAAAACATTATCGACACTTCCCTTTAATGAAGATCTGGTGCTGATTGATGGGATGGGAGGAGGGAAGAGGTGTTAGTTGTTTCGAAGGGGATATCACTTCCATTAGGACTTGAGAGGTAGCAAAGTCCTTTTCCAGTGTTACTTCCTTTCTTCTTTTAATGCCACTAGGACCAAGTTGAGAGTCACTGGATTCTGTTGCACAACATATCTGTATAAGTGGCTGTACCTCTTGTTCCTTTAAGATTTGTCTAAAATGGGCACAACTTTGTCATTGTAATAGTCACCAGCACGGTTTGTAAGAGCTCGTGGCGGGTGATTTTATCATAAAGGTTTGCAGTTCAACCCACTTTGCACTCATTTCCTTAATCTTTGAAGTAGGCACAATGGGCTTCCACACCTGGCATAGGCTTCTCAGGGTTAGTCCAAAACCCTTCAAAAATCTTTCTTAATTTCATTCTAGAATTCTGCCCTTTTTTTACACAGGGTTGGCAATTGAAAGCTTTCTGGGCCTCTTTTGGTGACTTATTTTGCAGAAACAAGCACCAAAAACAGTGATAATTTGGATATATGGAATGTACCGAAATGTATCCTTGATGCGCGCACACTGGCTGGCTTGTAAACAGCACTGGCCACACGGGAAGTTCAGGCCACAGTGGACAGTTTCGGTTTTCCTACGAATTGTATCAATTACCGGGTTTTGATCGGGACACCGAGCAAATTTTTGCAATATAATTCCATTGGAATTTTTTTTTTTTGGTTTTTTTTTTTAACCGGGATTTATTCGAATAGGTTGATATTAAAAATGTTTTGGATACTTTTAGTAATCAAACAATTAAGGGGGACAGGAGTACAGGCTATCTGCCGCCAAAACTGTCACAGAGACCTACTGTAATCTGGTCAAACACTGTTACACCTGTACAACAAGTGTCCCACTACCACAGCTTCTACTGTCTTTCTGTCCTTTTTCCTGTTTCCTGCAACATTGATTTGGCCTAGGTCATATGTTGTTTACCAGAATTGTGGAAAAAAAACCTCGCCGGTGTAGTTTGTAGCTAACACGCTTGCTGGGGGAGACTATGTGTCCACATCACCTATGCTTCTTGTATGAGTGCAGTCTGGAAAAAGTGAGAGAATTTGAGTGGTAATTACTCTCTGACCTGGCTCCTGTCTAGGGTCGTGGTGTTGATGTAGCTAACCCTTATCGACATTGCCTTTGAACTTGGCACACATTGGTCCTATTACGGGGCTCCATCTATGCCCCGCGTTTTCTTTCCTCAAGTCTACCAGAGAGTTAGTACCCTTGGACTTTTCTTCTCTCAGAGAAAGAACAGTATAATGTGCCTTTTACACTCAAGAACATGAGGAATGCTCTCAGCTTGCCGATAATCGGCAGCTTGACATGACAACATATATTAATATGTTACAAACATTTAATCGGTTCACCCATGTAGTCCTCTTACCTCTTCAATTTATTTGGGAACAAAGAGTTCTTCCCAGCTGTGGAAATCTTCCATTGTTCTCCTTTCCACAAACGGGTACTCAAGGACATGATGCCTCCCTATGTCCATCACTCTTTACTTGTACAGTTTGCAAAGTGATGCGAATGTCTCGTAAATCGACCATTTAAGTGGTATTTAGAGACACACAACAGTCTCTCGCTAGTCAATATGGCTTTTGTAAGGGCCGTTTCTACATAAGGACCCTTACTACGGCTTGGATATTGTCCTAATTGCCTTTGCAATAATGCTTGTCGATAATCATCAGTTATTGCCCTATTTTTTGACCTTGCGAAGGGCATATGACACAATTGGGAGGTATAATATTTTGGCCCAGGCCATCCTTAGGCCTCCGAGCAAATCTCCCATCCTTCCTTAGAACTTTTTAATGACAGACCATTTCCGTGTTTGAGTCAATAATGTTCTTTCCCGACTGTGTCCAAGCTGAAGGTTGTCCCTCAGGGATGTGTTTCGAAGCACAACACTTTTCACCTTGCTATAAATGATTTGGCTCTGTTCTTCCACCCAATATTTGGTCATCACTCTATGTTGATGACTTCGCTATGCTTGTTCAGGGCCGCTGATGTCATCTCATTGAGTTTTTCCAGCATGTGGTCGAAAGTATTTCCACTTGGGCCAACCACGCATGGGTTTAAATTATTCAAGTACAAAACCTCACCAAATTACTTTCATAAGATGCTCTGTCATCTACGATCATCCTTACTGGAGTTAGTTTACCTGGAGAGAGTTTCGGGGGTCAATGCCCCGCGGGCCCTCGGTCTGTGGCCAGGCTCCTGGTGGATAGCATTGATCAACTAGGCTGATGTGCTGGCTGCAAGCAAACCACGTACGAGCCACAGCCCGTGTCTGATAGGAACTGAACTTTAGGTGCTTGTCCCAGTGCCCAAATGAGGGGGGGGGGGGGGCCCGAAAACTGAGCATATAACCATTAAAAACCAATACAAAAATATACGCTAAGCGGCTGTAATGGCTAAGAGTAACTCCGATATGTATGGTCTGTTTTCTTTCATTTTGGTGTCTGTAAGAAGTATCTTTCCATCATACATTGCCCAGTTTCAATAAGATAACAAACAATGAGAAAATAATTTAATAATAATTAATAGTAATAATAAACTTATATAGTAATAATAATAATAATCTATAGTAATTAATAATAAGAATAAAATAGTAATAATAATAATAATACACCTACCATCCAACTTCGACCATGCTTGTTCCACCATCCGGTCGTAAGTAAGTCAAAATGGCGTAAGGTCGGAAACCTTGAAATTGCGACATATTGGTTAGTGATCTGTATTGTAAATTTTACGTCGCATTACAGTATCATATGTAACAGTTATCTTTATGTATTAACGACACAGAAATTGGACTGGTGAGAGAGCATACCAACTTGTCGTGTCATCCAGCCAGAAGTTGTGTAACCTATACTAGTAAAGAAACAACTCTGGAACGAGTAATATTATCCAGCTGGCTGGCAGGTGGGTGGCCCAGTTGGGTGGGTGGGTGGGTTGGTGGCTGGTTGGGTTGGCAGTGTGGGTGGCCAGGTGGGTGGGCCGGGTGGATGGCTGACTGAATGTGGGCTGTCTCTTCTCTATCTCTCTCTCTCTCTCTCGCTCTCTCTCTCTCTCGCTCTCTCGATCTCTCTCTCTCTCTCTCTCTCTGCTCTCTCGCCTCTCTCTCTCTCTTCTCTCTCTCTCTCTCTCTCTCTCTATTCTCTCTCTCTCTCTCTCTTCTCTGCTTCGCTCTTCTCTCTCTCACGGTACACATAAGTAAAGATCCATAGGTATAAATTACCTAGGATAAACCCAAAAATCCAGACAACGTGCTATTACAATGGATCTGTGCTCCAGTGCCCTAAATAATAATAATATTAATAATCATTATTATTATTATTATTAATACAATAATAAATATGTACTAATATTAATATAATATTATTATTAACTTATAATATAATAATCGTGTACATCATTATTACCTTAAATATCTGTCGTCTTAATGTTTCTCGTGAGAGGTGAGTAAACAAGATTAATGAATAAACGAGAGAGAATGAGAGGGTTAGAAGTTCACAAGTTATGTAAACAAACGTTGTTGTTGTAGTTGTTGTTGTTGTTGTTGTTGTTGTTGTTGTTGTTGTTGTTTTGTTGTTACCAGCCTGGACACGAAAATGGTTTTTGTTTACTCTGTCAAGCCGACCAGAAAAAAAATCTCAAATTTGTTAATTTATATGTTTATCTGTTATGTAGCTGTTTTAATATAATTTTGTAAAAAAAAAATAATTGGAGGCTTAGCCAAATGTCTATATTAACGTTTTACACACATATAATTGACTCATTGAATTATTATTTCTTAATAATCTGGCATCTTCAAGACCAGTTGCACTCTTAGTGAGGTGGATCTGAGACAGACAGACACACAGGTAGACAGACACACAGGTAGACAGACAGACAGACACACAGGTAGACAGACCACAGGTATGACAAAGACACACAGGTAGACAGAACACAGGTAGACAGAACAACAGGTAGACAAAAGACACACAGGTAGACAGACAGACCCCCAACAGGTAGACAGAAAGACACAGGTAGACAGAAAGGACACAATAGGTAGACAGACAGGGACAACACAGGTAGACATAGGCAGACACTTAAGTATACAATGACAGACACACAGGTTATACAGAATGACAGACACACCGGTAGAGAGACACAGGTAGACATTAAGACTGACACACCGTAAGACGAAAAGCCAACACACAGGTTGAAGATAGACAGACACGCAGGTAGACAGAAAGAGAGTCACAGGTAGACAGAAAGACAGACACAAGGTGACAGTCTTTCATTCTTAGGGCCATGGTGAAATTTACTGTCCAGTTAGTACAGATAAACAGTATAGTGTGCTGATACGGAGGGTTTTTACTCAAACTGATGCAGCCTGATGGTATTGCCGCCCGCAAGTATGTCAAATATTGTACGCAGTGTGCATCAGCGGCCCAGCCAGCTGCCGATGCATTGTCGTAAGTCGAGTGGACGTATGTCGAGAGGTGTAAGTTTGGATGGGTAGGTGTACTTATTTACTGCAAGTACATGTACAGGTATACAGACCATAGTGACATCAGTGACATACAGTGGACCCCCGGTAATTGATGGTATCAGTGTTGCGTCCTCCGATTGGACCCAAGGTTATAATTAATTTGTGTGCACATATTTTGCTATTCACTTAATACTATATTCCGATGGCATTATTATTAGCTAAAATAATGTCTATTGGTGAGTTATGTTATTATTCTGCCTTTATATTGTTAGCTATGTTGGATAGGTAGGATTGTTTATTTTAAGTGATAGGCACTACCGGAGTGTAGCAACCTGGTTCACGGGCGTTAGGTTGTTTAGTGTTGGCAAGTCCCTTGCGCCGTTCCTTTGTCACGAGTGTATTGTAAGGCTTGGAGGAGTAGTCTGAAGTCAGTCGGGCTTGCATATCCAAAGGGAGCATACCTCAATCAGTTATTCATTGACCTCTCTAAGAGAACCATGGAAGTTCTCTCTTGGTGGTCGTTTTCCTTTCATACTCGACTCCCTTCTTATGCTTGCGTTTTCGAGTTATTTATACTCCAGCGAATAATCTTTCAGTTGATGAACAAGCCTTGTTGGCTTTGTGGGTTCATTTGTGGTCTATGGATTCTAAGTCTTGCTGGATAGGAATGGAGTCTTAGTCCGTCCTTCGAGTTCTGTATACTGATTTGATAGTTCAGCTTAAGTCTTTATAAGCATTTATAAAAGGGGTTTTTAAAAACTTTGTGGATAAGGCTTAATATTCATTATAGGTGGCCTATTATTAGTGAGCTCGGCCTCAGGGTCATATATTCTTATCAAGTGTACTGGACGTTCCAGAGAACTGTAAGAGTTAAACTCCTTTATTTTATGTTAATCCTTCTTATGTTCTTATTAAGCTAAAACTCTACTAGTAAAGATTCTAAGCTTTAGTTATTTGTCTCGTAATCCTGATTCTTATTAAAAGTTATTGTTTACAAACCGTAAGCAGGCCATATGGTCGACAAGAATGCTACCTTAACATACCATACAATGGAGGAAGGTTACCCTTTGACTGTCTCAACCCCATCCTGAGGTGTCTCCTGGTGTCGCAAAATTTAAAAAAAAAAAAATGTTCTTATGAAAATGATAGAGAATCTTTTCCCGATTGTAATGCCACAAAAAAACGAAATTTGAATTGAACGATGACGGAATTATGCTCTCGCGAAGTTAGCGCCTCGGCACTTGTTAACAAATCGGCGATTTCGCACTTTGAGCCCTTTTTTCGGCTAATATTCCATTGTTCAGTCGCCCAAACTCCTAGCTTTTTCTTTTAGAACTCCATTTTTTCTATCGATTGAGTAAAAGAACTGCCATTTACGATTTCAAATACCTAATAATGTGGTCGAATTTTGCAATTTGGCCAATTCACGAAAATAAAAAATTGACAATTTCAAAGTTAAGGTCCAGAATGATCAATGGCAGACATTCCTGGCTCGAAAATAACATTTTCTTGGCTCATCAGTCATGTCTCAGGCCCCCTCTGGATAATTACTCTTGCTTCTTTTTTGAATTTTTATTCAACAAAAAATAGAAGACTTACTATTATGCAGATACTGCCAATTACTGTTACTCATTGTATAAATACACACCATTCATGACTGCATATTATTGGCTAGTTGGACATTTATTGGAACAATGGATTATTTGTTTTCTTTTGAACATTGGCAAAAATCAAACATTGTCCCCTACTTTTGAGCTCCATTTCTAGGTTCTTTTTATAGAAAAATCAATCAAAATCACCGCTATTTCTATAATATGTTTTCCATTCATCAATGAGACCAAGAAAACGCGTATACAAACCATTAAATACTATATGAAAATAGACCACAAGTGGGCATTTTAATTATAGAAAAAACGGTTCGGCGTTGTTTTTTGTTCATTATGCACTGATGCTCCAGGATTATTTTTATATGGTGCACACTGACCGCTACAAAACCATTCTCTCACCTGTGGCTACCAGCTTTATCTGCTTGATTTGAAGCCGCTAGCATTATGAGTATATATAAGTCTCAAAAACGGTACCTGGTAAGATGTATCTATATGGCCGGGGCAGGCGTCAAAGGGTTAAGAAGACATGTTTTGTTAACCATCAGTATACGTTTAAATTTGGTATTCGATACATTTTTACGCCAAAATTTTGCCTCTGCACTCGTTAAAAAATGACACCACACAAATTCATCCGGACGTGTCCCAGTGAGTTCCAGTGTTTACACGGGCAGCCAGTGTGCTCGCTTCTAAGCTAATTTGGTACTAATATTATCCACAGTGGTTTTGGTGCTTGTTTCTGCAAAATAAGTCTCCATTGGCCCCAAGAAGCTTCTAGTACCAACCCTGTGGTAATAAAGATGTGAGAATTAGTATGGAAATTAGAAAGATTTTGTAGGGTTTGGGGTTGGATAAACCTGAGTAGAAAAAAAAAAAAAAAAAAAGAATAAAAAAAAAAAAAAAAAAAAAAAAAGCCTATGCAGAGTTGTGGATCCATTGTTGCCTACTTAGAAATTAAGAAATGTATGCAACAGTTGGGTGAAGTGCTAAATCTTCTGGATGTAAATCTCCCTAACTCAGCTATTTGCAAAGCCGTGTTGGTGACTATTACAATGACAATGTTGTGCCATTTTAAACAGATTGTAAAGGAATGGGAGGTACATAGCTCCCCCACTATAGACAGATTTGTTGTGTGGGACAGAGGTCTCGGTCTCTGTACCTGGTTCTTCCCCTCTCACTGCTCTGTTACAAGTGTAGAGGTTCACCCTCCTCCTCCTATGTACCTTCTCCTGTTCCCTCCAATTTCTTCCTCTTCGGCCACATCCCAGTTTCTGCCTCTTCTGTTCCCTTTCACGCTTCTTCTCAGCCTCTCCACCCTTTTACGCCCCCCCTAACCTTGGTACAGTCCATTTACAGTTCCAATCTTTATCAATCCCACTTCAATTTCCATATTGTCTCCCATAGACGTCTTTGAATTCCGAAAACACTGGAAGCATCTCTGAATATTTTTGCAGAGGGACCAACCATCTATGGACACTGATCCACTCTTGTACTTCTCTCTCCTCTCCTCCATTCTGTGCAATCTTTCTTCGCAGTGCAACGTTCTTCGCTGCGCGGGTGAAGGTTTTCCGCTGAGCTGCATGTGGACTTGTCTAACCCTCTAGTCTGTAGGAACCCTTACCTGTGGATTCAGGTTATCTGTTTATGCAGTCATGGCCTATTTAAGTGGGATATACGCAGCCTCGGGGGTAATCGGTGTGAGCTTCAGATGTTACTTTCCCAGTTTTCCCCTGTTGGTGTTTGCTTACAGGAACCAAAATTACACTCTGCTGTTATCTATCCATTCAGGCTATAATTTATTGTATTATTCAGATCCTTTTCTTGATGGGACTTTAATGAAAGTGCCCTTTTTATGCCCTCATATTCCGTACCATCCTTTTGTCGTACTTCGCTGCATTACACAGCAGCCCGTATCCACTTGCATAGGTGGCATATGCTCTGTTCTTTATATCTCTCTCCTTGGCTTAGCGCTTCTTTTTGATTATAATAATAATATATCTCTCTCCTTCTTGGCATTATCTATCCTGGTATTGCCTTTCTGGTTTCTCATTACCGCCCCTTGGGGGTCTCACTGTGATTCCCATGGCATTCAGTTAGAGGCTTTTCTGGCTACCCACCCCTCATATTTTAAATGCAGGTACTCACACCCATTTTGATGCCTCTTACTCACACTTCTTCTGCATCGATTCTGCAGTCTGCTTTCCTCCACTGCATGACTTCACTGGTCTGTTCTCTCGCGGTTTTAAATGCAGCAATCATTTCTCAAATCATTTTACTTCCCCTTCATATTACCACTCTTCATTATCCGATGCTGGCAATTTGATCATGCAAATTGGAACTTTACTCACACCTAATGTTTTTAGCGAGGTTCATCTTCGTCCTCATTGATGGAGCTTTTACTCTCTTCTCATCCTCTGTTTTAACCGCAAGCTTCTCATTCTATACCTCAAAACCTTCGGGCAATGCATTCTCAGAAATGCATTGCCTTGATGGTCTCTGCTTGTGTCGTGCAGTTAACGTTTGAAAATGCGCTGCGAGGGGCAAGTACGGTTACAGAGAATTAAGAGAGACTTCTTGATTTTAAGCAGAAAAGAAGCGGTGCGACTTGCTCGCCATGTCATCCGTGATGCTAAATGCACTTGCTGGCGAGATTATGTCTACACTTCACTCTGTTTCCTCTATGACTGCAGTCTGGAAAAAAGTACGAAAAACTGAGTAGTTAATATTCTCCTGACCCGGCTCATGTTCTGTGGGTTGCGGGTGTTGATTATAGCAAACCCACAGTGTTGCCAATTAAATTGGCTATTTTCATCTGGTCCATATTTCTCAGGGGCTCCATCTTATGCCCCTCAATTTCTTTCCTCAAAGTCTGGCAGGAGAGGTTAGCACCTTGGACTTTTCTTCTCTCATAGAAGAACAGTAAAATGGCCTTTTACCCTTCAAGAACTAGGAGGCAACACTTCAGCTTGCCGATTATCGGCAGCTGGCCCGACGACATTCATTTGTTATTGTACAACATTTACATCAGTCGCCTTGCGTCTATATGCATTTTCAATCGTATTTGGTCACAAGAGTTCTTCTACGATGTGAAATCTGCCATTGTTCTCATTTCTGCAAACCGGGTATACGGGACATGAAGCCTCCATACCATCCCATTGCTTCTTACCAGTGCAGTTTGCCAAAATGATGGAATGCTGGTTAATGAGTTTAGTGTGGTATTTAGGAGACACAAACAGTCTCTCCACTCATCCAATTTATGGTTTTGCAATGGCCGTTTATCATAGACCCCTTATTCGCTTGGATAATGTATGTTCGTTAACTGCCTTTGTGAATACCACTCAGTTACTCCATATTTTTTGACCTTGTGAGAAGGCATATGTACACAATTGGAGTATATATTTTGGCCCAGCCCACTCTTAGGCCTCCGAGGCAATCTACATCCTTCCTTAAGAACTTTTTCGCTGACATACAATTCTGTGTTCAGGTTATAATGTGCTCCCCTGGCCTTTATCACGCAGCGACGTGTCCCAGGGGAGGTGTTTGAGCACAGCACTTTTTCTCCTTGCTATAAATGGTTTGGGCCTCTAGTTTCCCATTCAATATTTGGTCATCCTCCCCCTAGGTTGATGACTACGCTATTGCCTGTGAGGCACTGACTGTCAACTCATTACAGTTTTCTCCGCATGGGGTCGACCATGTTTCAACTGGTCCACCACACATGGGTTTAAATTTTCCAGTACCAAACTCCCAAGTTACTTTCAATAGACGCTCTGTCATCTCTGATCATCCTTTGTACCTCTATGGCTTCCCGTATCCCTGAAACGTGATCAGTCAGGTTTTGGGCCTCCTCTTTGACCATAGGTTATTTGGAACCTCACATTACCTCTCTGAAGGCACTTGCAACAGGCCAGCTGAACCTTCTTTTAAAACCCTTGCTCATCTTGCATGGGCGCTGATCGTTAAGTATCTTTGCTACATTCCACCCTCATTTTAGCGAAACTTGATTATGGTGACCAGATCTATTCAGCAGCCTCTCCTGCTACTCTCTCTAGCGTTAACCCATTCATCACAAGGATACGTTTATTGCCTTGGTGCTTTCGCTCTTCCCTTTTTAAAGCCTATTTGCAGAAGTGAACATTGCATCCTTATCCGATCACGTGATGGCCAATTGCCTTGCTAATATGTTACACTTCATGATCTCCCGCAATCTTTCCATGTATAGAATGGTCCCATATTAGTAGACATTCTTTATTTGTCCACCGCCCCTGTTTACTCTGTCCCCTTCTCTCTTCGCCCTACATTCGCTCTTGTCCTCTCTTACAATTACACCTTTTTCTATGTTTATGTAGCATTCACTTTTCCTTACCCCCTGGGAAGTTTCAGCTGTTGGAGTCTGTTCTTTCTCTCTTCCTTGTCGAAAGCCCAAAACTCTCTTGGTAGCTTCCCGCTCTCTTTTTCTGACCACTTCACTCTGTGATTCTCATGCCATTGCAGTGTACACAGATGGCTCTAAGGTCTTCTGATTGGCATATGATTCGCAGCGTGTTTCCTGACAGTGTCGTACGAGGGCATTTATATCTTCGGCTAGTTTTTTTACTGCTGAATTTAGATGCCATTCTTGCGCACTTATCGGTATTGAGTCTATGCCTGTGTCATATTTGTGGTTTGTCTCCGCTTCCTTAGTGCTTTAAGGGCTAGAAAGAAATTAGATACACTCACCCTTATTCCTCCATATCCAACTTTGGCTATGCTGAACTTTACCAAGCATAAAGAAATTGTTTTTTTTGTTGGGTCCTGGTATGTTGACATTCAGGGCATTGAACAGGCCGCCCTGCTGCATGGTCAGCAGTACTGACCTACCAGTTATATAGAGGTATTCTTTCTTGACTATTTTTGCTGCAATAGCTTACCCACCTTCACACCCATTGGCAAACACGTTGGTCTACTGCTCAGTAACCAAAACATCAGTCTTTGAAACCGCGTGGTATAGGTTACGGCCGTTCTTCTTGTCATCCCGTGTCAGGTTGGGAGGCTACTCTCTCCCGTTTGGATGGGCTATCGTCTTTCTCTGGATATCTTTTGGAGATGCACCTGCTCCTCGCTATGAGAATTGTCAGGTTCCATTATCGGTAGCCACATCTGTTAGACTGCCCACTTATCAAACGAGCCTGCAGAATTTTACCTCTCATCGTCTTCGCTCCGCTGCTCTCTCTTTACCTTCCCTCTTGTGCTGCCCCCCCTTTTATCGATTTCTCTCATTGACTTTTTGACAACAATGACTTATTCACAAACTCTGATCTTCAGCTTTCTACCTCAATCTCTTGCTACCCTCGACCCCCGCATCTCCCCTGCTGCTGTTTTTCTGTAACCTACTGATCATCTCTCCCCCCTTCTGCCGCCCAATCCCTCACTTCTTCCCTACCCTACAGCGCTGTATAGCCTTGTGGCTTAGCACTTCTTTTTTTTTTTTTTTTTGAGTGTAATATAATAATAATGGGAATCTGTAAAAATTTCAGACCTTTTCCAAAAATGACTCTCACACTGGACTGCATGGGAACCACTTCCTCTGTAACAACTGGCAACTGAACAGCCTTCTTTCTGGAGTCACCACGTCCTGGATCTCAACCAGCGGCATTAGAGTCAGGGTATTCACTCCATGCATCACAAGCATCCCCCTAAACCTGGGTATTGAACCTGGGATGGTCTCATTGCCAGAGGTTATAGGTCAGACTCAATGACAGGCTCAAGGGCCAAATCATCACCAAAGTCAGGAGAAAAGGATCAAAGGTAAGGCACAGATAGTTTTTCCTTGCTCACCTTGCTAGTCATAGTACACATTGAAATTTTCCATCACGGTAACTTGAGGTTTCACTCTAAAACTTTTGCAAAATCAGGGTCCCTCCAATGCAAACATTCTCACTTTTGAGAAGTCCCATAAACATTGTTGGCTAAGTAGTAGGTATCCATTGGAAAGGTTAAGCATCAGTAATACCTACAGGCTGGTACCGAGAATGGTAAACCGACTCCACCCCAGTTTCTAATGATAATACACACAAAGCACATAAGTAATTAAATGATTAATATATGCACAGAGATTATTTTATTAATCACTCCCTAAATCCACTACATGTACTTCACCAAATCAGGCAGAGAAATAAATGTATTAATTGCACCGAAAATATAGTTATTGCAACATCAACTTTGCATGACTGATTTTGGCAAGCCTCCAATTGAAATATGCCAATCACAAGATAATAGCTTCCTAAACATGAAGATTGAAGATGCATTCAAGGACTGGAAAATAAAAAATGGATACCCATTGACTATTATTTTGCCTACAAGATGATAAGGCAAGAGCAGATAAATAGCTGATGCAGTAGTGAATAAACAGTCCACTCTTTCTAGTGAATTAAACAATACCCAACTGCAAGCTACACTCTCCAGTTCATACGCGACCACCTACAAGTTATGTAATTGTCGGAAATAAAAGAAACAGGTTCTAGGGAGCCAAGGGGAGAAAAAGTGTTATGCTCAGATTTCACACTCAAGACAGGAAAAAAAAAACTTTATTAGTTCATTATTAAAGCAAAAAAAAGATAGATATACATAAATGAGTTCACAAAGAAACGACTGCAGTGAGGAAAACTGACGTGAGAATAATGATTAAAAATTCACAGTCTTTGTAGTGATGGACAAATTCTTTTGTAAGAAAAAACAAATGTAGCCGTGGTGTTACTATATTACAATGAAAATTAACTAGCAAACTTCCTTCATGATTGCAATCTTTACAGAGTCTGATGATATTAGTGACAAATCCTTGTATACATTAGTGTATGTTATTATGCCATGATTGAACTATCTGCACATCTCCTGGATAGTATTTATCCCATTATCCAGTGTCCCACATAGTTCCTGGTGTGACCAAATTTTGATGTTAATTTCCCTGATTTTCCTTTCACAATTTATTTTTGTTACTAAGATACTCACTCTTTAATAATATCTGGATTACCATTTATTCCTTCTTAGCACTGTGTAATTCTTTCTAATTTGACCTAATTTTTCCCTTTGCTCAAATACAAATAGCAAACTAGTGTATGTTCCTCCTACACTACTGTGCAAGTCCTTGTACCATCTTCCACTAGCTAGTGATAAACCTCAAATAATTATTTCTTTAGTGATATTAATTTGCTCAAACTTTATGTTATAAGGCAAATCGTACTCTCAGATTAATTTTATATCATAGTGTCAATCTTTTAAAAGGTCGTTTTAACCACTACTTAATTTAGTCCTTTTTACATTTATCCTGAAATAATTCTCTATATACCAAAACATTGTACTGCCCTTTATTCAGTAATTGCTATACTCCTAGTTCAAACAACATTAAAGGGCTACTTTCAGGAGATATAATATTTTTTTCCTTCTTGTCCATATATTTCTCATTTATTAAATTACTCAGGTGCTATTGGACTGCCTCAGGTGCTCTGATTTTGTTTTTAATACTTTCTTTTATTATTATATTCACTAGCCTCCTTTATTTTAGCTGTAAATATCTTTGTAGTTCATAAACTCACATTTGTAAAAATAATTAGGTTCTAATCAATACTATTCTGTATCGAGTCTATCTATTCAGTATAATAATCCTTTTTCTTTTAAATTGATTACAAGTTTTAGATAATTACCAATCTTATTTCATAAGTCTAGTTGTAGATTCAGTTATAACTTCTTATATTATTGTACTCAGAAAAATCTAGTTGTAAATTAGTCTCATCCTATGATTACAGGCCTAGATCTGTTGTAACTTTTTACTGAGTGGAAATTACACGATATCAAACAGCAATGTAATTACTATACAGGCAGGACAATAAGCAAAGAATTAATCAGTTGCAACAATAACATAACAATCTTTTAAACAATGTCAGATTCTTGAGCACACATTATGACAACCTCAAACCAGCATTACTCAGTTCTTCATTTAATATTTCAATCATCACCTCACAGAACCTCGCTTAAGCCTGATATTACAGATGTCTATACCAATCCTGGTAAGGGCTACAACAACTGTTAGCAAAGATAGCAAAGGGGGATGAAAGCTTAATACTACTCAAATCAACTCAAGGGATCAAAAAATCTTGCTCAAGGGAGGAAATGGAGAATGTATCATAGACAAATTTAATCAAAAGACTGCAAAAACCCTCACAGTTATCAAAACATCTACATAGTACCAGTCATACATTTTACCACTTTAGTGAAAAACTTGGGAAACATGATTCTGATGCACACATGAATAAAGACACCTACTATAACAAGGAGATTTCACATTCAATTACTACCGACCCAGGACCCACAAGTAACCAAAATCACAAGCATATTGAGTAATTGCCTGTTGTACTGAATATCTAAACCTACAAGAATACCGCGACAAGGCATCTCCTTAATTGACCACATCTGACAAACACCATATCCCCTTTTAAAATCAGGCATAATATGCAACATACAGACCACTCCCCTTACGTTCTCATAACTAATCTGGGCAAACTGCCACAAGACATTACTAAAGTAAACTTCTCAGACTACATAACGAGACAGCAGTTAACAACTTTATAGCGCTAATGAATAAATCGATGGCAAAATGAGCTCGAAACATATACAGGATATGAATGAATGTCTTAATATAACTTTCTAAAAAAAATCCCAAAGCCTCTTAACAATAATGCCCCAAAATAAAAATAATCACATCACAGCAAAGGAGGACTGATATCCCTGGCTAACACCAAGCATCCTCAATCCATTAACCACAAAGCACAGATATAAAAAAACAGTATAGAATGGGTCAGATAGTAGAGAACAGTCTAAATATTACTCGACAGCACTTACCAGCCTTATAAGAAGATCTAAAAATTGTATTATGAAAATAGATGAATACATCAAAGGTGATAGAAAATCCTGGAAAACTCTATCTGAAATTCTTGGAAACTAAAAATTTACCATAACCAAAACAGCAAACTACACAAAATCAGATGAACCTACTCACACCCTACTGAAACAATGAACAAACTTAATGTTTTCTTCTCCACCAAGGAAAAAATCTAGCGAACAAAATACCAAGGCGCAAACACCATCCATCTGACTACCTTACCCTTTGATGGTTTCGACATATAAATAGTCTCCTTTACGAGCCAATGTTTCTGAGTATATACGTGGACCCCCGGTTAACGATATTTTTTCACTCCAGAAGTATGTTCAGGTGCCAGTACTGACTGAATTTGTTCCATAAGAATTATTGTGAAGTAGATTAGTCATTTCAGACCCAAACATACGCGTAACAAATGCACTTTACATAAAGTACACTTACATTATTGATCGCATTCGGAGGGTGATCGTTATGCGGGGGGTCCATCTGTATATTTCAATCAAATTCTACAGCTTCAAATCAAGCTGGAGAAAGCTGGTAGGCCAATGGTGAGCAGAATGGGGTTCTGTGTGGTCAGTGTGCACCAATAAAAAAAAATCCTGCAGACACATTGCGAAATGAGGGAAAAAAAAAAACATCGTTTTTTTGAATAAAAACGCCGAGCTGAGAGTGTATTTTGTATAGTATTTATCGTTGTATTCGCGTTTTCATGGTCTTAGGTGGATAAAAATGGAAAACAAATTACTGATATCAGCTGAAAGATAAAATGGCGTTCTAAAGAAATAGCTTGAATTTGGTAATGGAACAATGAAATTGGGCTGAAAATTAGGGTCAAAGTCGGCGAAATCGCCGATCACGCATAAGTCGCGAGACCGCTAGCTTGCGACGGAGAGCATAATTCCATGAGTTTTCGACCAAAATTCGAACTTTTGGGTGTCAATTACTCGGGACAGATTCTCTATCATTTCATAGAAAAAAATTATTTTTTTTTTAAAAAATGAGCGACATCGAATGAACAGTTTCCGAATGGGGCATGAAACAGTCAAAGGTTTAAACCTTTGATGACACGGCCGTTATTTATAATCTACGATGGTACCGTGTATGTTAATATATACAGTGGACCCCAGTATTCGATATTAATCCACTTCCTGAGATGCTAATCGAATACGAAAAAGATGTAAGCTGAATCAATTTTCCATCATAGAATAAATGGAAATCAAATTAATCTGTGCAAAACACCCAAAAGTTTGAAAAAAGACAAAATTTTTACATGGGTGAAATATTAAGTTTAATGCATTGAATAATTACAACAAACAATAAAAACATTATCGACACTTCCCTTTAATGAAGATCTGGTGCTGATTGATGGGATGGGAGGAGGGAAGAGGTGTTAGTTGTTTCGAAGGGGATATCACTTCCATTAGGACTTGAGAGGTAGCAAAGTCCTTTTCCAGTGTTACTTCCTTTCTTCTTTTAATGCCACTAGGACCAAGTTGAGAGTCACTGGATTCTGTTGCACAACATATCTGTATAAGTGGCTGTACCTCTTGTTCCTTTAAGATTTGTCTAAAATGGGCACAACTTTGTCATTGTAATAGTCACCAGCACGGTTTGTAAGAGCTCGTGGCGGGTGATTTTATCATAAAGGTTTGCAGTTCAACCCACTTTGCACTCATTTCCTTAATCTTTGAAGTAGGCACAATGGGCTTCCACACCTGGCATAGGCTTCTCAGGGTTAGTCCAAAACCCTTCAAAAATCTTTCTTAATTTCATTCTAGAATTCTGCCCTTTTTTTACACAGGGTTGGCAATTGAAAGCTTTCTGGGCCTCTTTTGGTGACTTATTTTGCAGAAACAAGCACCAAAAACAGTGATAATTTGGATATATGGAATGTACCGAAATGTATCCTTGATGCGCGCACACTGGCTGGCTTGTAAACAGCACTGGCCACACGGGAAGTTCAGGCCACAGTGGACAGTTTCGGTTTTCCTACGAATTGTATCAATTACCGGGTTTTGATCGGGACACCGAGCAAATTTTTGCAATATAATTCCATTGGAATTTTTTTTTTTTGGTTTTTTTTTTTAACCGGGATTTATTCGAATAGGTTGATATTAAAAATGTTTTGGATACTTTTAGTAATCAAACAATTAAGGGGGACAGGAGTACAGGCTATCTGCCGCCAAAACTGTCACAGAGACCTACTGTAATCTGGTCAAACACTGTTACACCTGTACAACAAGTGTCCCACTACCACAGCTTCTACTGTCTTTCTGTCCTTTTTCCTGTTTCCTGCAACATTGATTTGGCCTAGGTCATATGTTGTTTACCAGAATTGTGGAAAAAAAACCTCGCCGGTGTAGTTTGTAGCTAACACGCTTGCTGGGGGAGACTATGTGTCCACATCACCTATGCTTCTTGTATGAGTGCAGTCTGGAAAAAGTGAGAGAATTTGAGTGGTAATTACTCTCTGACCTGGCTCCTGTCTAGGGTCGTGGTGTTGATGTAGCTAACCCTTATCGACATTGCCTTTGAACTTGGCACACATTGGTCCTATTACGGGGCTCCATCTATGCCCCGCGTTTTCTTTCCTCAAGTCTACCAGAGAGTTAGTACCCTTGGACTTTTCTTCTCTCAGAGAAAGAACAGTATAATGTGCCTTTTACACTCAAGAACATGAGGAATGCTCTCAGCTTGCCGATAATCGGCAGCTTGACATGACAACATATATTAATATGTTACAAACATTTAATCGGTTCACCCATGTAGTCCTCTTACCTCTTCAATTTATTTGGGAACAAAGAGTTCTTCCCAGCTGTGGAAATCTTCCATTGTTCTCCTTTCCACAAACGGGTACTCAAGGACATGATGCCTCCCTATGTCCATCACTCTTTACTTGTACAGTTTGCAAAGTGATGCGAATGTCTCGTAAATCGACCATTTAAGTGGTATTTAGAGACACACAACAGTCTCTCGCTAGTCAATATGGCTTTTGTAAGGGCCGTTTCTACATAAGGACCCTTACTACGGCTTGGATATTGTCCTAATTGCCTTTGCAATAATGCTTGTCGATAATCATCAGTTATTGCCCTATTTTTTGACCTTGCGAAGGGCATATGACACAATTGGGAGGTATAATATTTTGGCCCAGGCCATCCTTAGGCCTCCGAGCAAATCTCCCATCCTTCCTTAGAACTTTTTAATGACAGACCATTTCCGTGTTTGAGTCAATAATGTTCTTTCCCGACTGTGTCCAAGCTGAAGGTTGTCCCTCAGGGATGTGTTTCGAAGCACAACACTTTTCACCTTGCTATAAATGATTTGGCTCTGTTCTTCCACCCAATATTTGGTCATCACTCTATGTTGATGACTTCGCTATGCTTGTTCAGGGCCGCTGATGTCATCTCATTGAGTTTTTCCAGCATGTGGTCGAAAGTATTTCCACTTGGGCCAACCACGCATGGGTTTAAATTATTCAAGTACAAAACCTCACCAAATTACTTTCATAAGATGCTCTGTCATCTACGATCATCCTTACTGGAGTTAGTTTACCTGGAGAGAGTTTCGGGGGTCAATGCCCCGCGGGCCCTCGGTCTGTGGCCAGGCTCCTGGTGGATAGCATTGATCAACTAGGCTGATGTGCTGGCTGCAAGCAAACCACGTACGAGCCACAGCCCGTGTCTGATAGGAACTGAACTTTAGGTGCTTGTCCCAGTGCCAAAATATGGATTTATATCTACATATATATATGTTCACTTATCTGTCACAATGCAATTTAGAAATTTGCTTAGTATATTCCGGTTTCTTATTTTCATTAATTAAGATATCTTGAATGTACATAGGCTTATGATAACTGTCTGTCTCTGTATTCCTCGCAATAAGTGGACAATTAAGCCTTAGTGTTCAAAAGTGACATATGCCTGATAACATAATTGACATTTAGTTTGATCATCATCTCTCTGTTCTCCCAGACTGCCAGAAGTACTTGTAACCAAGCCTAAGCTGGCCACTACAACATCTTCAGTCGTTCCATTGCCACGTTGCTCCATAAACTTACTTATCTACGTTCATGTTATCATAGTGGGTTATAGGTCTACTCAGGCTTCTAATTGCATTTCTATAACAATCATTTTCATTATTTACTTCTCTCCTAATATTATTCCTAATGCTAGACACAGTTACACGAAAGTTATATTTTACATTCTCCTTCTGGGTACTCTTCTTGGCTAACATATCAACTTTATCATGAAGGAGTAATCCAATGTGTGATGGGATCCATAGCAACTGTACATTAATTCCTTTGTCCCAGGGAAGTACTACCGTCCTGCCAGATGACTGTGAAACAAAAACCTGTAACTGTTTTGCATGATGGTAGGATTGCTGGTTTCTTTTTCTGTCTCATAAACACGCTAAGATAACAGGGATATCTTGCTACTCCTACTTACACTTTGGTCACACTTCACAGACACGCACATGCATATATATATATATACATACATCTAGGTTTTTCTCCTTTTTCTAAATAGCTCTTGTTCTTTTTTATTTCTTCTATTGTCCATGGGGAAGTGGAAAAGAATCTTTCCTCCGTAAGCCATGGCGCGTGTGTCGTATGAGCGACTAAAATGCCGGGAGCAATGGGCTAGTAACCCTTATCAGTATACAATTACTAAAAAGAGAGAAGAAGAAAAACTTTTTAAAACTGGGTGCTTAAATGTGCCGTGGATGTAGGTAGTCGCGGATGACAAGAAACAGATTGATTTGCTGATGTTATGAATGAAAAGACGTAGGGATGTCCTGGCTCTAGGAACAAAGCTGAAGGGGGTACGGAGAAGTTTCAGTGGGGGGAAATAAATGGGATTAAATATGGAGTATCTGAAGAGAGTTAGTGCAATGGAAACATGGGGTAGCAGTAATGTTAAAATGATCTGTTATGGAAGGAGAAAAGAGAATATGAAATGTGTAAATTCAAGAATTTTGTGGATTAAAGTAAGTTTTGGATGCGGAGATATGTGGGGTCATAATAAATGCGTGAATGCACCTGGAGAAGAGAGGAGGAATGCAGAGGAGAGAGAGAGATTTTGGGAGATGTTAAGTGGAATGTATAGGAGGCCTTTGGAACCAAGAGTGAAAGAGTAATTGTGGTAGTAGGGACTTGAATGGCTTAAAGTAGGAGAAAACTTTTAGAGAGGGTGTGGTAGGTTAAGTTTGGGGTGCCAGGTGTAATGATAATGGGAGCCCTTTGATTGAACTTTTGTATAGGAAAGGGGTTTAGTTATAGGTAATACATATTTTAAGAAGAAAAAGAGGATAAATAAGTATACACGATATGATGGTAGGGCGAAAATGACGTAGTTTGTTGGATTATGTATTGGTAGATAAAGACTGTTGAGTAGACTTCAGGATGTACATGTTTATAGGGGGCCACAGAATATATCAGATCACTTTTAGTTGTTAGTACACTGAGAGTAAAAGGTAGATGGGTACAAGGAGAATAGGAAGCATCAGGGAAGAGAGAGGTGAAGGTTATTAACTAAAAGGGAGGCAGTTAGGGATAGATATAAACAGCTATTGGAGGATAGAATGGGCTAATGAGAGCATAGGCAATGGGGTCGAAGAGGTATGGGGTAGTTTAAAAATGTAGTGTTAGAGTGTTCAGCTGAAGTTTGTGTGGTTACCGGAAAGTGGGAGCAGGAGGGAAGAGGAGCGATTGTGGAATGTGATGTAAAGAGAGTAGTAAGGGAGAAAAAGGTTAGCATATGAGAAGTTTTTTACAAAGTAGAAGTTGATGCAAGGAGGGAAGAGTAAGAGTATATGGAGAAAAAGAGATAAGTTAAGAGAGTGGTGGAAGCAATGTAAAAAGAGAGCAAATGGAGAGTGGGTGAGATGTTATCAACAAATTTTGTTAAAATAAGAAAAGTTTTGGAAAAAATAAGTGAGATTAAACAAGTTAAGAAAGCCTAGAGAACAAATGGATTTGTCACGTTAAAATTAGGTGAGGAGAGTTTTTAAATGGAGAGTTAGAGGTATGGGAAGATGGAGGAATATTTTGAGGGAATTGTTAATGTTTGATGAAGATAGGGATGCTGTGATTTCGTGTATAGGGCAAGGAGGGGAATGACATCTTGTAGAGTGAGGAAGAGCAGTTGTGAGTGTGGGGATGTTCGTGAGGCAGTAGGTTAAAATGAAAGGGGGTAAGGCAGCCGGGGGGATTGATGGGGATAAAGATAGAAATGTTAAAGCAGGGGGGATTATAGTATTGGAAGTGGTTGGTGCAATTTATTTTAATAAATGTATGGAAAGAGGGTAAGGTACCTAGGGGATTTGGCAAGAGAGCTGCATATAGTTCCTTTGTATAAAGGCAAGGGGATAAAGAGAGTGCAAAAATTAGAGGGTGTAAGTTCTGTTGAGTGTACCTGGTAAAGTGTATGGTAGAGTTATAATTGAAAGAATTAAGGTAAGACGCGGAGATAAATTTTTTGGATAGCAGATGAAACAGGAGGGCTTTAGGAAAGGTAGGGGGTGTGTGGACAGGTGTTTCAGTGAAACATATAGTGAACAGTATTTCGATAAGGCTAAAGAGGTCTTTTTGGCATTTATGGTTGGAAAAGGCGTATGACAGGGGTGGGATAGGGGGGCAATGTGGCAGATGTTGCAAGTGTTATGTGTAGGAGTAGGTTACTGAACGCAGTGAAGAGTTTTTACGAGGATAGTGAAGGCTCAAGTTGAGTATGTAGGAAAGAGGAAATTTTTTCCCCAGTAAAAGTAGGCATTAGACAAGGATGTGTGATGTCACCGTGGTTGTTTAATATATTTATATGGATGGGTTTGTAAGAGAAGTAAATGCGAGGGTCTTGGCAAGAGGCGTGGAGTTAAAAGATAAAGGAATCACACACAAGTGGGAGTGGGTACAGCTGCTCTTTGCTGATGGCAACTGTGCTCCTTGGGAGATTCTGAAGAGAAGTTGCAGAGATGGTGATTGAATTTGGTAGGGTGTTGCAAAAGAAGAAAATTAAAGGTTATACAGGAAGAGTAAGGTTATGAGGATAACAAAAAGATTAGGTGCATGAAAGATTGAATAATCAGATTGGAGGGAAGAGTATGGAGAGAGGTGACGTATTCAGATATTTGGAGTGGACAGTTGTCAGCGGATGGGGTCTATGAAAGATGAGGTGAACATAGAATTGATGAGGGAAAAGAGTGAGTGGTTGCACTTAGGGAGTCTGTGGAGACAAAGAAACTTTGTGCCTTGGAGGCAAAGAGGGGAAATGTATGAGAGTATAGTTTTTCCAATGGCTCTTATATGGGTGTGAAGCATGGGTGATGAATGTTGCAGCGAGGAGAAGGCTGAGGCAGTGAGAGATGTCATGTCTGAGAGGCAATGTGTGGTGTGAATATAATGCAGAGATTTCGTAGTTTGGAAGTTAGGAGGAGGTGCGGGATTACCAAAACTGTTGTCCAGAGGGTGAGGAATGGTTGTTGAGGTGGTTCGGGAATGTAGAGAGAATGGAGCGAAACAGAATGACTTCAAGAGTGTATCAGTCTGTAGTGGAAGGAAGGCGGGGGTAGGGGTTCGGCCTAGGAAGGGTTGGAGGGAGGGGGTAAGGAGGTTTTGTGTGCCGAAGGGTTGGACTTCCAGCAGGCATGCGTGAGCGTGTTTGATAGGAGGTGAATGGAGACAAGGTTTTTAATTACTTGACGTGCTGTTGGAGTGTGAGCCAAAGTAACATTTATGAAGGGATTCAGGGAAACGCAGGCCGGGACTTGAGTCCTGGAGATGGGAAAGTACAGTGCCTGCACTCTGAAGGAGGGGTGTTAATGTGCAGTTTTAAAAATCTGGTAGTGTAATGCACCCTTCTGGCAAGACAGTGATGGACGGAATGATGGTGAAAGTTTTTCTTTTTTCGGGGCCACCCTGCCTTGGTGGGGAATCGGCCGGTGTGATAATAAAAAAAAAAATAACCTAGCTTCTCCAATGAGCATAAGAACATAAGAACATAAAGAAGGTAGGAACACTGCAGAAGGGCCTTACGGGCCCATACGAGGAAGTTCCTTATCAACCGACATCTACCTAAAAAGCTACCAAGAAATAACTCCCGTACCCCATGACACAATCAACCCAGCCCCGCCCACTCTATATTTCGTCAGTCTCTTCTTAAAAAGCTACCAAGTCCTAGCCCTATCACCCACTGGGAAGACTGTTCCACACATCTACAACTCTGTTATTGGAGTCATTATATGAGTTCAAGAGCTTCAGTGAAGACAGAATCAGTAATGATGATAGAGTCATGCTCGGTGCCATAGGTTAGTTTAGCGCCAATTAGGTTGAAACAATTCAGGTTGCAGTGTAGACGCCAGTTTGTTAATTTTATGCCTAATCAACAAAATTTATTATCGTCATTAACTAGGGAGGGGCAACAGAAGCAGGATGCAGCCATGCCAGAAGATCTGTTTAGATCCACCCTTGTATATAACTTGTGATAATTATTACTACCAGCTAGGCCAGATATTTCTTGGAAGTTGTTTTTAACAAGTGATTTAAGGAAGGATCACTAGCAATGAGCTTCTTTCGGGGGACTTGCAGGTTGTGTATAAATGAACATCTTCCATGGAGGGGTGAAATACTTTGTGCCTACAGTGATACAGTTCATGCAGGTTATAAAACAATGAAATTGCACGTTTACACAATCCATTTAGATCAGTGTGTATTTACCTCTAAGACACTGGTAAGATTCATGTGGACAGAGTCTGGTTCATTTCTCAAACATTCTAATACGAGTACAGTGTTAATCTCAACACTCCTATCACTGATACTAGGAAATACCAAGCTCCCTTTCTAATTAAGAACCTCAGGCAGTTTAAATCACCACCTTTGGCAGTTTAAATCACCTCCACCAGATGTACTCAACAAAATGTAAACTTTGCCAATGGGCTATTGTCACACTTTGCATCATTATATACTGGACGTGTGATGAAAATGAATGCATTCAGGACAACTCACTCAGAAATGTTCATGAAATGGCAAAGTATTTTATCCACAGGTGGTATATTTACAGACCATTCTTGAGAAAATACCCCTGACTTTGCTAGCTGTAAAATAAAGCATTACCATGTGTGTGCATTATGTGTGTGTTTGTGCATGTATTATTTTGCCCATGTGTTGGTGTGTGTGTGTGCAAATCACATAATTGTTACTTGCATAATTGTCGTTGCAGGGGTCGGAGACTCAGTCTCCTGGCCTGCTCTTCACTGAATGCACTAGGTCCTCTCTCTCCTGCTCCATTAGCTTTATCTTACTTCATCTAACGCTATTGTGTGGTTCATGCCTCCACTACCTTCACTTCCTAGGCTATTCCACTTCCTGACTACTTGTGAAGAAATACCTTCCAAACATTCCTTGACTCATCTGAGTTCTTGGGAACTTCAATGTGACCCCATGTTCTTTGTCCCTCTCTGGGACATCTGTCTCTATCCACCTTGTCTATTCCACTCATGTTTTGTTATGTCGTTTATCATGCTCTCCTGACCCTCCTGTCCTCCAGTGTCATATACGGAATTCCCTTAACTTTCTTCGCAGGACATAAACCCCTTAGCTTTGGAACTAACCTTGTCACAAGCTTTGCACTTCCTCTAATTTCCGGACGTGCTTGATGAAGTGGTGGGTCCAAGCAGGTGCTGCATACTCCAGAATGGGCTGATGTTCCTCGGTTGTACGTGTCTTTGAACGATTTCTTACTAAGATATTGGAACATATTTCAGGTTTGCCAGGCACCCATATGCTGCAGCAGTTATCTGCTTGATGTGTGCTTTCAGAGACATGCTCGGAGGTGTTATTACTCCACCCAAGATCTTTCTCCTTGGCGAGGTTTGCAGTCTTGGCCACCTAGCCTATACTCTGTTTGCGGTCTTCTTTGCCCTTCCCCCAGTCTTCATGACTTTCGCATTTGGCAGGGTTAAATTCGAGAAAGCAGTTTGCATGGACCAGGTGTCCAGCCTGTCAAGTGTCTCTTGAATTCTTATCCTGATTCGGTCATCTGATTAAATTCTTACTCATTAACTTCACCTTCATCTGCAAAACATCTGCTATTTCTTGTATATGTGAATGGGACCCCGTTAGTCACAGGTGCCCCCCCACTATGTTGCTATCATGTACCATGGGACTCATTGTTTGCCTCCCTGCCAAGTATTCTCTGATCCACATTACAGTGCCTTACTGTTATTATCGCCCTGGTTCCTCTAACTTCTTGCACAATCTCCGTTGAGGAACTGTTGTCCAAAGCCTTCTTGCAGTCAAGAAGATGCAATCAACCTACCCTCTCTCTCGATGTCTTCTGTTACTTTATCATAAAACTCCAGTAGTTTGTGACCACAGGATTAGCCATTTCATAAGTCCTGCTGGTTGGCATTTATACTCTTGTTCCATTCCAGGTGCTCCACCACTCTTCCATGATAATCTCCATGACATTGCATGCTATACCGTCGTGACACTGGTCTATAGTTTAGTGACTCTTTTCTGTCTCCTTTTTTTAAGTATGGTATACATTTTGCCATTTCTATAATCAGGTAGTTGCCCAATTTCAATGGATGTGTTGAAGATTGTGGGTTAATGGTTGCACAAATGCATTTCTGCTCCTCTCTTAAGGACCCATGGGGAGATGTCTGGTACTCATTGTCTTTGAGGTATCAATGTCTCTTACAGCTTCTTTACTCCTCAGTGTGTGTATGTCATCTAACCACTTTTTGGTATATTTCTTTGCTGGTAGTCCGCCTCTGTTATGTCCACCCAGAGGCCTTCCGTCCCCATTGAAATACTTCCTTAAATATCTTGTGAACTCCCACAACTTCTTGATTGCCTGCTGGTGATTCCCCACTTTATTTTTCAGCCTGATCACCTGGTCTTTAACTGTTGTCTTCCTCCTGATGTGGCTATGCTGCAGGTTTGGGTCCGATTTGACTTGCGATGCTATGTTGTTTTTGTACCTGTCTCTGGGCCTCCCTACCGTCATCTGTGCTTATTCATTTCTGGCTTTTCGACTAGTCTCTCTGTTTTCCTGGGTCCTTTGCTCCTGTACCTTTTCATTTTCTGTTGCACTTAGTTTTTGCCTCCCTATACATTACGGGTAAACCAAGGACTCAATTTGAGTCTTCCATTATTTCTGTGCCTTGGAAACAAACCTTTCCTCTGCCTCCCTGCATTTTGTTGTTATGTATTCACATCATTTCATTTTCTGACTTTGTTGCCATTTCTCTGTCCCACTGAACTCCAGCAGGAGTGAAGTTCCTCATACCTGTGTTAGTTACCCCTTTTATGTTTGGCTTTTCCCTTCCAACTACTGTTACCCACTCAAATTGTCACTCTGCTATGTATTCAAAACGCAGAACCATTTGATCATGCTCCAAGGGGCCTCTCATAAGTGATGTCTTCAATGTTCTGAACTGCTCAGAGTGAAAACAAGGTCCAGTCTCTTGTTCCATCCTCCCCTATCTCTCTGGTAGTGTCCTTAACATGTTGATGCATGAGGTTTTCCAGTACCACATCACCCCCCCCCCCCCCCATATTCTTGGCTATCTATGTTTCGGGACCCCGTGTAGCTCAGGTTTTCCAGTCCGATCTCACGGTGGTTGAAATCTCTCTGTTCAAGTGAAACTCTTATTGCACCTCAGCTAGTGTGCCCAAACATTGCTCTTTTGCTTCTTCATTATTCCTCTTTGGCCCTCTGCAGTTCTGTGGTGATTATACATCACTGTAATGACTACTTTATGTTCTTAGAGACTGAAGTATACCTACTATGCAAGTCCATCTCCAATCTCGCAAAATCCCTTCCATTTCCTCAAATCTCATCAGTTTTTTATGAGCAGTTGCAACCCCTCTGCTCCTTCAATCATTCCTCGGATATGATATGCTGGTTGGCAATTTGTACCAAACCTTCGAAACACGTGTGTGTGTGTTGTGTGTATATGTGTTCTTGTATGTGTTTATTACCCTCTATGAAACTAAAGGGGTCGATACATAGCTCCTCGATGTGTGTTCTGATGGTGATGCTTGTGTGTATACTGTGTGTGCCTCCTAGGTAGTGAGTGCGCTGTGTGTGTGTTGTTTGTGTGTATTTTTGTAGGGCACTCATGTGTGCATGTGTGCATGATCCGGTTGTGTGCGCGCCATTCCTCCTTTGTGTGTGTGTGTTGTGTGGCCATGCTGTGTGCATTTGTGTTGTGTGGTTTAATGTGTGTGTCTGTGTGTGCATGTTTGCGTGTGTGCGTGTGCGTGTATCTGTTTGACTCAATTAATATTTTGCACTAATAAGACTCATTGCAGTTGTGACGGTGTGGACTTGGAATTGCTCATTACTTTATAAATAGATAATGATTGTAACCATGTATAAACTTAAGTAAACTTACTTGATTCATTACCTTTCTAATTTGTGAATTCATTACCTTTGCATGTTCAGCTATCAAAAACATTATCGTACCTCTGTATCCTTTGACTACCACACATGATGGGTATTGCTGATACCACCCACATGATGGGTATCGTGTGACTACCACCCACATGATGGGTCCAGTGACTCACCACATCATGATGGGTATCGGTGACTACCACCCAATGATGGGTTATCAGTGACTACCACCCACATGATGGGTATCGCGGTTGACTACCACCCACATGATGGGTATCAGTGACTACCACCCACATGGAGGGGTATTGGTGACTAACCCCCACATGATGGGTATCAGTGACTACCACCCACATGATGGGTATGGGTGACTAACCACCCACCTTATGGGCATCAGTGAGTACCACCCACATGATGGGTTAAGTATAAAGGGTGGACTACCCCTCAGGATGGGTATGGGTAGCTACCACCACATGATGGAGTTATGGGGACTATCACCCAGAGGATGGGTATTATGGGTGACTACCACCAATATGGATGGGTATGGAGTGACTCACCCAGAGGATGGGTATGGGTGGAAACTACCACCCATAATGATGGGTACTGACTAACCACCCACACTGATGGTATCGGTGACTTCCACCCACATGATGTGGTATGGGTTGAACTACCTCCCACAGGTCTGGGTATGGGTAGCTACACCCACATGATGGGTATGGGTGACTATCACCAGCGGATGGGTAAGAGTGACTACCACCCATATGATGGGTATGGGTGAACAACCACCACAGGATGGGTATGGGTTGACTACCACCCACAGGATGGGTTATGAGGTGACTACTGCCCACAGGGATGGGTAGAGCATGACTACCACCACAGGATGGGTATGGGGTGACTACTACCCACAGGATGGAGTATGGGGTAGCTATTGCCTATAGGATTTATGGGGTGAACTACCACCCAAATGATGTGTATGGGGGTGGTTGCTGCCCACAGGATGGGTATGGGGTCGGGTGACTATCACCACAGTTGAGCATGGGGTGACTACCACCCACAGGATGGATATGGGGTGCACTACAACCCACAAGGCGACGGCATATGTGCGAGTCCACCCAAGAGATGGGTATGGGGTGGACTACCACCACCACGGATTGTATGGAGTGACTATCAATGCAGAATGGGATCGGACAACTACCACAACAGGATGGGTTATTGGGTAATGCCACACACAGGATGCATGTGGAATGTGACTACCCACCCACAGGATGGGTATAGGGTGGGGGGGGGGGGAAAAAAATAACTTTTTTAACTTGGCCCACATGATAGTAATGGATGGGACTACCACCCCACAGGATGGGTATGATGTTATACAACCAAAGGATGGGGATAGGTGACCACTGCCCACAGGATGGGCATTAAGGTGACCACTGTTCCACTGGATGGGTATGAGGTGAGTACCACCAAGGATGGGTATAGGTGTGACTACCACCCACTGGCCCCCCCCCCCCCCCCCCCATGTGGTATGGTGGGACTACACCACAGAAAAGGTATGTGTGACTTCCAGAGGATGGGTATGGGATGACTACCACACACAGGCATGGGTACGGTGAAGTGACTACCACCTAGGGGTGGGGGGAGAATGGGTAAGGTAGTGCTACACCCACAGCGAAGGGTGTGTGGTGTGACTACCACCCACAGGATGGTTTTGGGTGACTACACCCAACAGTAAGGGCATAGTGTGATGCCACCTACAGGATTGGATGAGGGACTAATGCCCACAGGATGGGTATGGAGGTGGACTTCCACCTACAGGGTATGGTAGGGGTGACCTACCACCCACAGGATCGGGCATGTGTGGCAACCATCCACAGAAATGGTATGGGTGACTACCACCCACAGGATGGGTATGTGTGACTTCCCACCCACGGAAAGGGCATGAAGCGGAAAATCACCCACAGGATGGGTATGAAGGGTGAACTACCGCCCTGAGGATTTGTTTGGTGTGACTAAACCACACCAATATTGGTATGAGGTTACTACCACCCTCAGGAAAGGTATGGGGTACTACAACCCACAGGATGTGTATCAGGAGGACTACCTCCCACACGATGGGTATGAGGTGACTACCACCCACAGGATGGGTATGGTTTGACTACCATGCACATGCATGGGGTATGAGGTGATAACCACCAACAGGATACTTATCGGGTGACATACACCCACAGGATCCGGTAATGAGGTGAAGGACACCCACAGGATGGGTTTAGTGTGACTACCACTCATAGTAATAGGTTTATGGTGTGACTACATGGAAACATATTGGTATGAGGTGAAACCACCCACAAGATGCATATTGGGTGACTACCACCACAGGATGGGTATGAAATGCTACAAACCAGGATGTGTTTGTGTGAATTCTACCCACAGGAATGGATGAGGTGACTATACATACAGGATGGGTATAGGCTTAAGTACCACCCACAGGATGGGTATGCAGTGACTACCACACATTGGATGGGTAATTGTGTGACAACACCCACGCATGGTATATATGACTACACCCACAGGAAGGAATGGTGTGATACCACCCACAGGATGGGTATGAGGTGGACAACCACTCAGAGGATGCATATCGTTTGACTACACCACAGATTGGGGTGAGGTGTCTTACCAACCACAGGATGGTTATAGGGTTAGTCTCATCCAACAGGATTGGTATGAGGTCGGACTACTATCCACTGGATGGGGATGTGGTGACCTACACCACAGGATGGGTATTAATAGTGACTATTGTGGAAGGCTTAATCAGCCTGTAACAACTTCAGCAGTATTACAAGGCGGCTCCTCCTCAGGAAATTAATGGAATAGAAAAAAGAATAAAAAATGCAAACATAATAAACACTTATTATTTAAAAAAAAATTAATATATAAAATACTAAATATTGAATATATACTACTTTAAAGAAAAATGAAAAATATAAATGATATTTATTTCAATGCTAATATATATATATAAATCACTTGGAGCTGTCTGATGTTGGTGACACTGCTGTTGTTGAAATCGTTAGCCTAGTTGATGGGGGGGTCCGCAGGTGTTGGTGACAAACCACCGGCTCGTTCTATCACAAGTTCTATCAGCCGTGATAATTTAATCCAGATGACAGAAAGAAAGTTCGTTACCACTGCTATGATGTGGGGTTAGGTTTCTGCTTTGGCATACATGACAGGTAGGAAGATCACCATGGGATGGTCTCATGACGATAGTCTTTCTCCTTCAATTCTTCTCGTTGGTTGGCAGGGTGACCCAATCTGTCATTCCAAGCTTGGAAAGATAGAGACAGGTTACCCACTGCTTAAGAATCATTCTCCTGATAAGTGCAATACCTAAAGACCATAGAAAATGATTATTAAAACAGATCAAGACTGAAAGGACTAATTTTATTAATGGTCAAAGTGAAGCATTCAACCAATAAGTCCACTAGAATATGAGGCAGACGTATAATTACAGTAGTGTTGGGAGCTGTGAGTCGATGTGGTTACTGTTTGATTGGAGCCCCACACGTCACCTTTCGGGAGGGGGGAAGAGGGGAAGGGGGATATAGCGGGAGTGAGACTCACCCTACCTTAACAAGCAGCCGGCAATAAACTATCCCATTTGGGTTTGGGGGAAAAAGGGGGGGCCATAGGCAGGAGCTCGTTCTTCCTCCCTACCTTAAAAGTAGTCGGCAATGAAACTATTGTTACCCTATACTTGCTCGATACATCCATCTGTTGAACTTTTACTCACACTCCCCCATACCAAGACTTTTAGTTAATAGGGAGTATAAGAAGAACTAGGCGAGGAAAAAACTTCTAACATGTGGATGCTGATAAGCAACAAATGTTCTACTGACTGTCACGACTCTTAACCAGGTCAGAGAACAATAATTGGATGAGCCATTGAAATACACAATATGGAACTTAAAAGCCTGGAGTGCCAAGTCACCTCAAGAGGCGACTGTTGGTTCCCTTAAAAGTTTCGAGGTATATCAAAGGTTTGTGCTCCGTTTCTAAAATGAATTATTTTCCCAGTAAATACAAATTTAAGCTTGGAGATACCCCAACAAGGTGCTAAAACATTGCCTTTTCTATCGTTGTGTATCTCGTTTCTGTAGGAAGGGAGTTTCAGTTAGGAAGCATACAGGAAGTGAGTTTACTATCATGGTATTGTTAGAACACAGCACCTAAGCCAGTGTTTGGAGGCATCAGTTCTTAAACAAAATGTTTTATTAATTCTGGAATCTTAAGGGTATAGGGTCTTCGAGAAGATATTTTTAATCTATAAAGTTCAAGAGGGTTTCTTCACAGACTTTTTAAGGAATTCAGATAAGATGCCTGTAAGACAGTAAGTTTCGAGATAAACCGTGCAATAAACAATTTACAAAACCAAGAAAGCTACACATGCGCTTCTTGGTTTTGGGAAATTTTAAATTTAATAAAGCTTTGATCTTACTGGGGTGAGGTGCAAAGAGTTATTAGAAAGGATCATTCTGAGATATCTAATTGGTTATACCCAAGGAAAGCATTTCTTCGGCTTGCGTTAGGGCATATGAGCAATAACCTATGCCAAAAATGATTGTTAATGTTTGGTATGTTCGCCCCATGTGTTGTTCATACATAAATGTATTCCAAAAATTAAACTGAAAACATTTGGCATTCATTACCCAAGACCTTTCTCATCAGTCTCATGTAGTTGCACAGGCAGTTACCAAACCAAAGGGCTTAGTTCTTTACTGAATACGTCCTTTGGTCGAGTAGGAAAAGTGGTGTATGCTTAGAAGAAGGATCTCACATTATTTGATGATATTGCCTGCACAATATCAATCTCTGAAAGAAGGACGCTTCATGTTTCTACACCACATACTCTTCAAGGGGGGCTCATGATATGGGGAAGTGGCTCTTGGTCTGAGGGAATTAAAACCTGTTGGTCTCCTTCCTCAGACCGAACCTAATATCCCCTCCAATTCCACCCCTTCCCCTATCCCATATATCCCATCTCCTTTTCTTTCCTCCTTTACTCTCTGCTCCTCCCTCATATCCCTTTCTCTTTTTGGCCTTTGGATTCGTCCCACAGCATGCTAGTTTCCTAGATAGGGGAAGGGTACCAGGGTCCAATCTCATTCCATTGAGGTTGTGGTGTGGTGTAGTTTGCTGTGGAATCTGGATCATCTGGGATCTCCTGATCCCTCTCAGGTCTCCCCAGGGAGTGGCTTGGGTTGCTCCTCAGGTGATGGTGTATCTCTGGAGGCCGCCTTTGAGATTTCAGAAAATCACAGATCATATTATTGAAGGAAATATCCTAATTGGGGGAAATATGCTCAGGCAAGTCATTCAAACGCTGCACAGAAGCCCGTTAAATTTTCCTCAGCAGTGCGTGAACACCCCCCAGATGGATCTAAAAAACTGAACCCACTCTCCAAATGAAACCAGATAAATGATCTATGTCAGTAAGGCAAATGGGCACTTCTCGGCTCCGTGGAATATTACCCTATCCAAAATCTACCATTCCTCCATCCCCTCCCATTATTTCTTAATCAAACTAAAGCTTCGCCTTACCTGGAGTTTACCTGGAGAGGGTTTTGGGGGTCAATGCCCCACGGCCCAGTCTGAGACCAGGCTTCATGGTTGGAGCAGG
Organism: Cherax quadricarinatus; assembly: GCF_026875155.1. Classification (NCBI taxonomy): domain Eukaryota; kingdom Metazoa; phylum Arthropoda; class Malacostraca; order Decapoda; family Parastacidae; genus Cherax; species Cherax quadricarinatus. Next base: position 40,178,072 of record NC_069429.1, on the reverse strand, counting down.
ATTGATCAACCAGGCTGTTATTTGCTACTGCATGCAAGCTGATGTACGACCACAGCCTGGTAGGTCAGGTACTGATTTAGTGCCTGTCCAAGTGCCTTGAGACAGCCAGGGGTTCTTTTGTAACCCCTTATCACTTATGTATTGCTGGGAGGCAATTGAACAGTCTTGGCCCTGGATTGCTTATTGGTTAATCTCTTCAATGTACTCATGGGCGCATCTCTTGCTGAGACTTTTGGCTTCATATGGAAGTGATTTTCGTTGTGCAGGTTTGGTACAAATCCCTCCAGGACCTTCCCTTTCCAGTGTTATTATCTTGTATTTCCTCCTCACCTGTGTTTGAGGGATTACAGATCAAGAACCTTCACCGTTCCCAGGTAGTTTAGGTGCCTTTCCACTTAATGTGTGCCATGAATGTTCTTTGCTCACTCTCAGGTCTGGCATTGTCGCAGCCTGATGGGGGGCCGTTAGTGTACAGCGTATCAGCTAGGGGAGCACATGCGAATTGAAGAGAATCATCACAAGGTTTGGCCACCCTAGTTTTGAAGGTTCTCATTATCCCATTCCTATCATTTTCCTAGCAGAGAGGCAAAACATTGTTTGTGTCTTTGATGGTGAGATCCTCTGAATTATCACTCCCAGGTTACTTTACTTTGCTTTTCCGCTCTATTGTATGGATTAGAACTTGTGGTATACCCTGAAAAAATATTTAATTTCTTCAGTTTTCCATATCTGAGTAGTTGAAATTTTTCCTCATTGAACTTCTTATTGTCTTGAGTGGCCAATTCGAAGATTTGGTTTGATGTTCATTGGAGTCTCACAGTGTCTTCGATGGAGTTCACTGCCATGGGTGCTCAGGTAGTCGTCTGCAAAGGAGATGTAACTATCGTTACAGAGATGTAAGCTATTGGTTTACAAAGATGTGGAGTTATAGGCTAAGGATGTAGACTATGGCTTAACATCTCTGTGTATGTCAGAAATGAGGATGGAGGAATAGAATGGGAAGCAAGTACTGTGCCTTGTGATGAAAAACAGAACTTTTTACATGCTCTGCTGGGTCTTTATCTTTGTGTTCTATTTGTCAGGAAGTTGTTGATCATCACAACTTTTTCCTGTTATTCCTTTAAGCAACGGATTCCTTAAGCTGTAGTGATAACTAGTCACACAGAGTACTCTCACATATGATTTACGTTAGGCTAACCAGTATCAGTATGGTGATCAGTCCCTGATTCACCTATGAGGCCTGGTCACAGACCGGGCACGGGGGCGTTGACCCCATGAAACCCTCTCCAGGTATACTCATACAATGTTCGTACACCGATCCACTGGTGCAGCTGGTAGTGCTGGATGTTGTCACACAGAGTGATGGCTCTCATAAAAGAAAATTGGAGCACCATCAATAATGGGCTTACCCTTCTAAACAGAAACTGTTTGACATATCATTGCACTCAAATGCATCCATGATCTAAGGTGACACTTTTATTTTAAATGATTCTCTGTCATCCATAAATGCTTCTCAACTCATTAGTATCAATTGTGGCATGTTGTGTCAGAGCCAGGCACAGTATGGTAGGATTATGGACTGTGGAAGTCTGATTGCACATACTGTGGATTCCATCTCACATTGGTCTTCATATGAATATAGAACTGATGAACTGGCTAAGTTGAATGCTTTCAAAGAGGGGATAGATTACAATCTTGGCTTGTCAGTTAGCAGTTTGAGAATTAATAAATGTGAAAAGAACTTTCAACTGAAAAATTTTTTGACTTAAGGTCTCATGTGAGATGGACACCAGTCAGATCATCTATCATCTTTTTTCATGGCAGGAGAAGCCACGTGTTATGGTGCATTCTTTAAAATAAGCGACTCTTTGGATGTTCACTACCGCCCACCTCAGGCTGAGGATTAGATTTTGCTACCGAAGTGGCTAGGTTTTTATTGCTGCACCATATCCATCCTGTGGACCATAGCGAAAGAGCATATGGATACATCAAAGGCCTAGGAAACTAGCCCCAAGGGGTTAACATGAAAAATATGGATTTATATCTACATATATATATGTTCACTTATCTGTCACAATGCAATTTAGAAATTTGCTTAGTATATTCCGGTTTCTTATTTTCATTAATTAAGATATCTTGAATGTACATAGGCTTATGATAACTGTCTGTCTCTGTATTCCTCGCAATAAGTGGACAATTAAGCCTTAGTGTTCAAAAGTGACATATGCCTGATAACATAATTGACATTTAGTTTGATCATCATCTCTCTGTTCTCCCAGACTGCCAGAAGTACTTGTAACCAAGCCTAAGCTGGCCACTACAACATCTTCAGTCGTTCCATTGCCACGTTGCTCCATAAACTTACTTATCTGCGTTCATGTTAATAATAGTGGGTTTAGGTCTACCTCAGGCTTCTAATTGCATTTCTATAACAATCATTTTCATTATTTACTTCTCTCCTAATATTATTCCTAATGCTAGACACAGTTACACGAAAGTTATATTCTACATTCTCCTTCTGGGTACTCTTCTTGGCTAACATATCAACTTTATCATGAAGGAGTAATCCAATGTGTGATGGGATCCATAGCAACTGTACATTAATTCCTTTGTCCCAGGGAAGTACTACCGTCCTGCCAGATGACTGTGAAACAAAAACCTGTAACTGTTTTGCATGATGGTAGGATTGCTGGTTTCTTTTTCTGTCTCATAAACACGCTAAGATAACAGGGATATCTTGCTACTCCTACTTACACTTTGGTCACACTTCACAGACACGCACATGCATATATATATATATACATACATCTAGGTTTTTCTCCTTTTTCTAAATAGCTCTTGTTCTTTTTTATTTCTTCTATTGTCCATGGGGAAGTGGAAAAGGAATCTTACCTCCGTAAGCCATGGCGCGTGTGTCGTATGAGCGACTAAAATGCCGGGAGCAATGGGCTAGTAACCCTTATCAGTATACAATTACTAAAAAGAGAGAAGAAGAAAAACTTTTTAAAACTGGGTGCTTAAATGTGCCGTGGATGTAGGTAGTCGCGGATGACAAGAAACAGATTGATTTGCTGATGTTATGAATGAAAAGACGTAGGGATGTCCTGGCTCTAGGAACAAAGCTGAAGGGGGTACGGAGAAGTTTCAGTGGGGGGAAATAAATGGGATTAAATATGGAGTATCTGAAGAGAGTTAGTGCAATGGAAACATGGGGTAGCAGTAATGTTAAAATGATCTGTTATGGAAGGAGAAAAGAGAATATGAAATGTGTAAATTCAAGAATTTTGTGGATTAAAGTAAGTTTTGGATGCGGAGATATGTGGGGTCATAATAAATGCGTGAATGCACCTGGAGAAGAGAGGAGGAATGCAGAGGAGAGAGAGAGATTTTGGGAGATGTTAAGTGGAATGTATAGGAGGCCTTTGGAACCAAGAGTGAAAGAGTAATTGTGGTAGTAGGGACTTGAATGGCTTAAAGTAGGAGAAAACTTTTAGAGAGGGTGTGGTAGGTTAAGTTTGGGGTGCCAGGTGTAATGATAATGGGAGCCCTTTGATTGAACTTTTGTATAGGAAAGGGGTTTAGTTATAGGTAATACATATTTTAAGAAGAAAAAGAGGATAAATAAGTATACACGATATGATGGTAGGGCGAAAATGACGTAGTTTGTTGGATTATGTATTGGTAGATAAAGACTGTTGAGTAGACTTCAGGATGTACATGTTTATAGGGGGCCACAGAATATATCAGATCACTTTTAGTTGTTAGTACACTGAGAGTAAAAGGTAGATGGGTACAAGGAGAATAGGAAGCATCAGGGAAGAGAGAGGTGAAGGTTATTAACTAAAAGGGAGGCAGTTAGGGATAGATATAAACAGCTATTGGAGGATAGAATGGGCTAATGAGAGCATAGGCAATGGGGTCGAAGAGGTATGGGGTAGTTTAAAAATGTAGTGTTAGAGTGTTCAGCTGAAGTTTGTGTGGTTACCGGAAAGTGGGAGCAGGAGGGAAGAGGAGCGATTGTGGAATGTGATGTAAAGAGAGTAGTAAGGGAGAAAAAGGTTAGCATATGAGAAGTTTTTTACAAAGTAGAAGTTGATGCAAGGAGGGAAGAGTAAGAGTATATGGAGAAAAAGAGATAAGTTAAGAGAGTGGTGGAAGCAATGTAAAAAGAGAGCAAATGGAGAGTGGGTGAGATGTTATCAACAAATTTTGTTAAAATAAGAAAAGTTTTGGAAAAAATAAGTGAGATTAAACAAGTTAAGAAAGCCTAGAGAACAAATGGATTTGTCACGTTAAAATTAGGTGAGGAGAGTTTTTAAATGGAGAGTTAGAGGTATGGGAAGATGGAGGAATATTTTGAGGGAATTGTTAATGTTTGATGAAGATAGGGATGCTGTGATTTCGTGTATAGGGCAAGGAGGGGAATGACATCTTGTAGAGTGAGGAAGAGCAGTTGTGAGTGTGGGGATGTTCGTGAGGCAGTAGGTTAAAATGAAAGGGGGTAAGGCAGCCGGGGGGATTGATGGGGATAAAGATAGAAATGTTAAAGCAGGGGGGATTATAGTATTGGAAGTGGTTGGTGCAATTTATTTTAATAAATGTATGGAAAGAGGGTAAGGTACCTAGGGGATTTGGCAAGAGAGCTGCATATAGTTCCTTTGTATAAAGGCAAGGGGATAAAGAGAGTGCAAAAATTAGAGGGTGTAAGTTCTGTTGAGTGTACCTGGTAAAGTGTATGGTAGAGTTATAATTGAAAGAATTAAGGTAAGACGCGGAGATAAATTTTTTGGATAGCAGATGAAACAGGAGGGCTTTAGGAAAGGTAGGGGGTGTGTGGACAGGTGTTTCAGTGAAACATATAGTGAACAGTATTTCGATAAGGCTAAAGAGGTCTTTTTGGCATTTATGGTTGGAAAAGGCGTATGACAGGGGTGGGATAGGGGGGCAATGTGGCAGATGTTGCAAGTGTTATGTGTAGGAGTAGGTTACTGAACGCAGTGAAGAGTTTTTACGAGGATAGTGAAGGCTCAAGTTGAGTATGTAGGAAAGAGGAAATTTTTTCCCCAGTAAAAGTAGGCATTAGACAAGGATGTGTGATGTCACCGTGGTTGTTTAATATATTTATATGGATGGGTTTGTAAGAGAAGTAAATGCGAGGGTCTTGGCAAGAGGCGTGGAGTTAAAAGATAAAGGAATCACACACAAGTGGGAGTGGGTACAGCTGCTCTTTGCTGATGGCAACTGTGCTCCTTGGGAGATTCTGAAGAGAAGTTGCAGAGATGGTGATTGAATTTGGTAGGGTGTTGCAAAAGAAGAAAATTAAAGGTTATACAGGAAGAGTAAGGTTATGAGGATAACAAAAAGATTAGGTGCATGAAAGATTGAATAATCAGATTGGAGGGAAGAGTATGGAGAGAGGTGACGTATTCAGATATTTGGAGTGGACAGTTGTCAGCGGATGGGGTCTATGAAAGATGAGGTGAACATAGAATTGATGAGGGAAAAGAGTGAGTGGTTGCACTTAGGGAGTCTGTGGAGACAAAGAAACTTTGTGCCTTGGAGGCAAAGAGGGGAAATGTATGAGAGTATAGTTTTTCCAATGGCTCTTATATGGGTGTGAAGCATGGGTGATGAATGTTGCAGCGAGGAGAAGGCTGAGGCAGTGAGAGATGTCATGTCTGAGAGGCAATGTGTGGTGTGAATATAATGCAGAGATTTCGTAGTTTGGAAGTTAGGAGGAGGTGCGGGATTACCAAAACTGTTGTCCAGAGGGTGAGGAATGGTTGTTGAGGTGGTTCGGGAATGTAGAGAGAATGGAGCGAAACAGAATGACTTCAAGAGTGTATCAGTCTGTAGTGGAAGGAAGGCGGGGGTAGGGGTTCGGCCTAGGAAGGGTTGGAGGGAGGGGGTAAGGAGGTTTTGTGTGCCGAAGGGTTGGACTTCCAGCAGGCATGCGTGAGCGTGTTTGATAGGAGGTGAATGGAGACAAGGTTTTTAATTACTTGACGTGCTGTTGGAGTGTGAGCCAAAGTAACATTTATGAAGGGATTCAGGGAAACGCAGGCCGGGACTTGAGTCCTGGAGATGGGAAAGTACAGTGCCTGCACTCTGAAGGAGGGGTGTTAATGTGCAGTTTTAAAAATCTGGTAGTGTAATGCACCCTTCTGGCAAGACAGTGATGGACGGAATGATGGTGAAAGTTTTTCTTTTTTCGGGGCCACCCTGCCTTGGTGGGGAATCGGCCGGTGTGATAATAAAAAAAAAAATAACCTAGCTTCTCCAATGAGCATAAGAACATAAGAACATAAAGAAGGTAGGAACACTGCAGAAGGGCCTTACGGGCCCATACGAGGAAGTTCCTTATCAACCGACATCTACCTAAAAAGCTACCAAGAAATAACTCCCGTACCCCATGACACAATCAACCCAGCCCCGCCCACTCTATATTTCGTCAGTCTCTTCTTAAAAAGCTACCAAGTCCTAGCCCTATCACCCACTGGGAAGACTGTTCCACACATCTACAACTCTGTTATTGGAGTCATTATATGAGTTCAAGAGCTTCAGTGAAGACAGAATCAGTAATGATGATAGAGTCATGCTCGGTGCCATAGGTTAGTTTAGCGCCAATTAGGTTGAAACAATTCAGGTTGCAGTGTAGACGCCAGTTTGTTAATTTTATGCCTAATCAACAAAATTTATTATCGTCATTAACTAGGGAGGGGCAACAGAAGCAGGATGCAGCCATGCCAGAAGATCTGTTTAGATCCACCCTTGTATATAACTTGTGATAATTATTACTACCAGCTAGGCCAGATATTTCTTGGAAGTTGTTTTTAACAAGTGATTTAAGGAAGGATCACTAGCAATGAGCTTCTTTCGGGGGACTTGCAGGTTGTGTATAAATGAACATCTTCCATGGAGGGGTGAAATACTTTGTGCCTACAGTGATACAGTTCATGCAGGTTATAAAACAATGAAATTGCACGTTTACACAATCCATTTAGATCAGTGTGTATTTACCTCTAAGACACTGGTAAGATTCATGTGGACAGAGTCTGGTTCATTTCTCAAACATTCTAATACGAGTACAGTGTTAATCTCAACACTCCTATCACTGATACTAGGAAATACCAAGCTCCCTTTCTAATTAAGAACCTCAGGCAGTTTAAATCACCACCTTTGGCAGTTTAAATCACCTCCACCAGATGTACTCAACAAAATGTAAACTTTGCCAATGGGCTATTGTCACACTTTGCATCATTATATACTGGACGTGTGATGAAAATGAATGCATTCAGGACAACTCACTCAGAAATGTTCATGAAATGGCAAAGTATTTTATCCACAGGTGGTATATTTACAGACCATTCTTGAGAAAATACCCCTGACTTTGCTAGCTGTAAAATAAAGCATTACCATGTGTGTGCATTATGTGTGTGTTTGTGCATGTATTATTTTGCCCATGTGTTGGTGTGTGTGTGTGCAAATCACATAATTGTTACTTGCATAATTGTCGTTGCAGGGGTCGGAGACTCAGTCTCCTGGCCTGCTCTTCACTGAATGCACTAGGTCCTCTCTCTCCTGCTCCATTAGCTTTATCTTACTTCATCTAACGCTATTGTGTGGTTCATGCCTCCACTACCTTCACTTCCTAGGCTATTCCACTTCCTGACTACTTGTGAAGAAATACCTTCCAAACATTCCTTGACTCATCTGAGTTCTTGGGAACTTCAATGTGACCCCATGTTCTTTGTCCCTCTCTGGGACATCTGTCTCTATCCACCTTGTCTATTCCACTCATGTTTTGTTATGTCGTTTATCATGCTCTCCTGACCCTCCTGTCCTCCAGTGTCATATACGGAATTCCCTTAACTTTCTTCGCAGGACATAAACCCCTTAGCTTTGGAACTAACCTTGTCACAAGCTTTGCACTTCCTCTAATTTCCGGACGTGCTTGATGAAGTGGTGGGTCCAAGCAGGTGCTGCATACTCCAGAATGGGCTGATGTTCCTCGGTTGTACGTGTCTTTGAACGATTTCTTACTAAGATATTGGAACATATTTCAGGTTTGCCAGGCACCCATATGCTGCAGCAGTTATCTGCTTGATGTGTGCTTTCAGAGACATGCTCGGAGGTGTTATTACTCCACCCAAGATCTTTCTCCTTGGCGAGGTTTGCAGTCTTGGCCACCTAGCCTATACTCTGTTTGCGGTCTTCTTTGCCCTTCCCCCAGTCTTCATGACTTTCGCATTTGGCAGGGTTAAATTCGAGAAAGCAGTTTGCATGGACCAGGTGTCCAGCCTGTCAAGTGTCTCTTGAATTCTTATCCTGATTCGGTCATCTGATTAAATTCTTACTCATTAACTTCACCTTCATCTGCAAAACATCTGCTATTTCTTGTATATGTGAATGGGACCCCGTTAGTCACAGGTGCCCCCCCACTATGTTGCTATCATGTACCATGGGACTCATTGTTTGCCTCCCTGCCAAGTATTCTCTGATCCACATTACAGTGCCTTACTGTTATTATCGCCCTGGTTCCTCTAACTTCTTGCACAATCTCCGTTGAGGAACTGTTGTCCAAAGCCTTCTTGCAGTCAAGAAGATGCAATCAACCTACCCTCTCTCTCGATGTCTTCTGTTACTTTATCATAAAACTCCAGTAGTTTGTGACCACAGGATTAGCCATTTCATAAGTCCTGCTGGTTGGCATTTATACTCTTGTTCCATTCCAGGTGCTCCACCACTCTTCCATGATAATCTCCATGACATTGCATGCTATACCGTCGTGACACTGGTCTATAGTTTAGTGACTCTTTTCTGTCTCCTTTTTTTAAGTATGGTATACATTTTGCCATTTCTATAATCAGGTAGTTGCCCAATTTCAATGGATGTGTTGAAGATTGTGGGTTAATGGTTGCACAAATGCATTTCTGCTCCTCTCTTAAGGACCCATGGGGAGATGTCTGGTACTCATTGTCTTTGAGGTATCAATGTCTCTTACAGCTTCTTTACTCCTCAGTGTGTGTATGTCATCTAACCACTTTTTGGTATATTTCTTTGCTGGTAGTCCGCCTCTGTTATGTCCACCCAGAGGCCTTCCGTCCCCATTGAAATACTTCCTTAAATATCTTGTGAACTCCCACAACTTCTTGATTGCCTGCTGGTGATTCCCCACTTTATTTTTCAGCCTGATCACCTGGTCTTTAACTGTTGTCTTCCTCCTGATGTGGCTATGCTGCAGGTTTGGGTCCGATTTGACTTGCGATGCTATGTTGTTTTTGTACCTGTCTCTGGGCCTCCCTACCGTCATCTGTGCTTATTCATTTCTGGCTTTTCGACTAGTCTCTCTGTTTTCCTGGGTCCTTTGCTCCTGTACCTTTTCATTTTCTGTTGCACTTAGTTTTTGCCTCCCTATACATTACGGGTAAACCAAGGACTCAATTTGAGTCTTCCATTATTTCTGTGCCTTGGAAACAAACCTTTCCTCTGCCTCCCTGCATTTTGTTGTTATGTATTCACATCATTTCATTTTCTGACTTTGTTGCCATTTCTCTGTCCCACTGAACTCCAGCAGGAGTGAAGTTCCTCATACCTGTGTTAGTTACCCCTTTTATGTTTGGCTTTTCCCTTCCAACTACTGTTACCCACTCAAATTGTCACTCTGCTATGTATTCAAAACGCAGAACCATTTGATCATGCTCCAAGGGGCCTCTCATAAGTGATGTCTTCAATGTTCTGAACTGCTCAGAGTGAAAACAAGGTCCAGTCTCTTGTTCCATCCTCCCCTATCTCTCTGGTAGTGTCCTTAACATGTTGATGCATGAGGTTTTCCAGTACCACATCACCCCCCCCCCCCCCCATATTCTTGGCTATCTATGTTTCGGGACCCCGTGTAGCTCAGGTTTTCCAGTCCGATCTCACGGTGGTTGAAATCTCTCTGTTCAAGTGAAACTCTTATTGCACCTCAGCTAGTGTGCCCAAACATTGCTCTTTTGCTTCTTCATTATTCCTCTTTGGCCCTCTGCAGTTCTGTGGTGATTATACATCACTGTAATGACTACTTTATGTTCTTAGAGACTGAAGTATACCTACTATGCAAGTCCATCTCCAATCTCGCAAAATCCCTTCCATTTCCTCAAATCTCATCAGTTTTTTATGAGCAGTTGCAACCCCTCTGCTCCTTCAATCATTCCTCGGATATGATATGCTGGTTGGCAATTTGTACCAAACCTTCGAAACACGTGTGTGTGTGTTGTGTGTATATGTGTTCTTGTATGTGTTTATTACCCTCTATGAAACTAAAGGGGTCGATACATAGCTCCTCGATGTGTGTTCTGATGGTGATGCTTGTGTGTATACTGTGTGTGCCTCCTAGGTAGTGAGTGCGCTGTGTGTGTGTTGTTTGTGTGTATTTTTGTAGGGCACTCATGTGTGCATGTGTGCATGATCCGGTTGTGTGCGCGCCATTCCTCCTTTGTGTGTGTGTGTTGTGTGGCCATGCTGTGTGCATTTGTGTTGTGTGGTTTAATGTGTGTGTCTGTGTGTGCATGTTTGCGTGTGTGCGTGTGCGTGTATCTGTTTGACTCAATTAATATTTTGCACTAATAAGACTCATTGCAGTTGTGACGGTGTGGACTTGGAATTGCTCATTACTTTATAAATAGATAATGATTGTAACCATGTATAAACTTAAGTAAACTTACTTGATTCATTACCTTTCTAATTTGTGAATTCATTACCTTTGCATGTTCAGCTATCAAAAACATTATCGTACCTCTGTATCCTTTGACTACCACACATGATGGGTATTGCTGATACCACCCACATGATGGGTATCGTGTGACTACCACCCACATGATGGGTCCAGTGACTCACCACATCATGATGGGTATCGGTGACTACCACCCAATGATGGGTTATCAGTGACTACCACCCACATGATGGGTATCGCGGTTGACTACCACCCACATGATGGGTATCAGTGACTACCACCCACATGGAGGGGTATTGGTGACTAACCCCCACATGATGGGTATCAGTGACTACCACCCACATGATGGGTATGGGTGACTAACCACCCACCTTATGGGCATCAGTGAGTACCACCCACATGATGGGTTAAGTATAAAGGGTGGACTACCCCTCAGGATGGGTATGGGTAGCTACCACCACATGATGGAGTTATGGGGACTATCACCCAGAGGATGGGTATTATGGGTGACTACCACCAATATGGATGGGTATGGAGTGACTCACCCAGAGGATGGGTATGGGTGGAAACTACCACCCATAATGATGGGTACTGACTAACCACCCACACTGATGGTATCGGTGACTTCCACCCACATGATGTGGTATGGGTTGAACTACCTCCCACAGGTCTGGGTATGGGTAGCTACACCCACATGATGGGTATGGGTGACTATCACCAGCGGATGGGTAAGAGTGACTACCACCCATATGATGGGTATGGGTGAACAACCACCACAGGATGGGTATGGGTTGACTACCACCCACAGGATGGGTTATGAGGTGACTACTGCCCACAGGGATGGGTAGAGCATGACTACCACCACAGGATGGGTATGGGGTGACTACTACCCACAGGATGGAGTATGGGGTAGCTATTGCCTATAGGATTTATGGGGTGAACTACCACCCAAATGATGTGTATGGGGGTGGTTGCTGCCCACAGGATGGGTATGGGGTCGGGTGACTATCACCACAGTTGAGCATGGGGTGACTACCACCCACAGGATGGATATGGGGTGCACTACAACCCACAAGGCGACGGCATATGTGCGAGTCCACCCAAGAGATGGGTATGGGGTGGACTACCACCACCACGGATTGTATGGAGTGACTATCAATGCAGAATGGGATCGGACAACTACCACAACAGGATGGGTTATTGGGTAATGCCACACACAGGATGCATGTGGAATGTGACTACCCACCCACAGGATGGGTATAGGGTGGGGGGGGGGGGAAAAAAATAACTTTTTTAACTTGGCCCACATGATAGTAATGGATGGGACTACCACCCCACAGGATGGGTATGATGTTATACAACCAAAGGATGGGGATAGGTGACCACTGCCCACAGGATGGGCATTAAGGTGACCACTGTTCCACTGGATGGGTATGAGGTGAGTACCACCAAGGATGGGTATAGGTGTGACTACCACCCACTGGCCCCCCCCCCCCCCCCCCCATGTGGTATGGTGGGACTACACCACAGAAAAGGTATGTGTGACTTCCAGAGGATGGGTATGGGATGACTACCACACACAGGCATGGGTACGGTGAAGTGACTACCACCTAGGGGTGGGGGGAGAATGGGTAAGGTAGTGCTACACCCACAGCGAAGGGTGTGTGGTGTGACTACCACCCACAGGATGGTTTTGGGTGACTACACCCAACAGTAAGGGCATAGTGTGATGCCACCTACAGGATTGGATGAGGGACTAATGCCCACAGGATGGGTATGGAGGTGGACTTCCACCTACAGGGTATGGTAGGGGTGACCTACCACCCACAGGATCGGGCATGTGTGGCAACCATCCACAGAAATGGTATGGGTGACTACCACCCACAGGATGGGTATGTGTGACTTCCCACCCACGGAAAGGGCATGAAGCGGAAAATCACCCACAGGATGGGTATGAAGGGTGAACTACCGCCCTGAGGATTTGTTTGGTGTGACTAAACCACACCAATATTGGTATGAGGTTACTACCACCCTCAGGAAAGGTATGGGGTACTACAACCCACAGGATGTGTATCAGGAGGACTACCTCCCACACGATGGGTATGAGGTGACTACCACCCACAGGATGGGTATGGTTTGACTACCATGCACATGCATGGGGTATGAGGTGATAACCACCAACAGGATACTTATCGGGTGACATACACCCACAGGATCCGGTAATGAGGTGAAGGACACCCACAGGATGGGTTTAGTGTGACTACCACTCATAGTAATAGGTTTATGGTGTGACTACATGGAAACATATTGGTATGAGGTGAAACCACCCACAAGATGCATATTGGGTGACTACCACCACAGGATGGGTATGAAATGCTACAAACCAGGATGTGTTTGTGTGAATTCTACCCACAGGAATGGATGAGGTGACTATACATACAGGATGGGTATAGGCTTAAGTACCACCCACAGGATGGGTATGCAGTGACTACCACACATTGGATGGGTAATTGTGTGACAACACCCACGCATGGTATATATGACTACACCCACAGGAAGGAATGGTGTGATACCACCCACAGGATGGGTATGAGGTGGACAACCACTCAGAGGATGCATATCGTTTGACTACACCACAGATTGGGGTGAGGTGTCTTACCAACCACAGGATGGTTATAGGGTTAGTCTCATCCAACAGGATTGGTATGAGGTCGGACTACTATCCACTGGATGGGGATGTGGTGACCTACACCACAGGATGGGTATTAATAGTGACTATTGTGGAAGGCTTAATCAGCCTGTAACAACTTCAGCAGTATTACAAGGCGGCTCCTCCTCAGGAAATTAATGGAATAGAAAAAAGAATAAAAAATGCAAACATAATAAACACTTATTATTTAAAAAAAAATTAATATATAAAATACTAAATATTGAATATATACTACTTTAAAGAAAAATGAAAAATATAAATGATATTTATTTCAATGCTAATATATATATATAAATCACTTGGAGCTGTCTGATGTTGGTGACACTGCTGTTGTTGAAATCGTTAGCCTAGTTGATGGGGGGGTCCGCAGGTGTTGGTGACAAACCACCGGCTCGTTCTATCACAAGTTCTATCAGCCGTGATAATTTAATCCAGATGACAGAAAGAAAGTTCGTTACCACTGCTATGATGTGGGGTTAGGTTTCTGCTTTGGCATACATGACAGGTAGGAAGATCACCATGGGATGGTCTCATGACGATAGTCTTTCTCCTTCAATTCTTCTCGTTGGTTGGCAGGGTGACCCAATCTGTCATTCCAAGCTTGGAAAGATAGAGACAGGTTACCCACTGCTTAAGAATCATTCTCCTGATAAGTGCAATACCTAAAGACCATAGAAAATGATTATTAAAACAGATCAAGACTGAAAGGACTAATTTTATTAATGGTCAAAGTGAAGCATTCAACCAATAAGTCCACTAGAATATGAGGCAGACGTATAATTACAGTAGTGTTGGGAGCTGTGAGTCGATGTGGTTACTGTTTGATTGGAGCCCCACACGTCACCTTTCGGGAGGGGGGAAGAGGGGAAGGGGGATATAGCGGGAGTGAGACTCACCCTACCTTAACAAGCAGCCGGCAATAAACTATCCCATTTGGGTTTGGGGGAAAAAGGGGGGGCCATAGGCAGGAGCTCGTTCTTCCTCCCTACCTTAAAAGTAGTCGGCAATGAAACTATTGTTACCCTATACTTGCTCGATACATCCATCTGTTGAACTTTTACTCACACTCCCCCATACCAAGACTTTTAGTTAATAGGGAGTATAAGAAGAACTAGGCGAGGAAAAAACTTCTAACATGTGGATGCTGATAAGCAACAAATGTTCTACTGACTGTCACGACTCTTAACCAGGTCAGAGAAATAATTGGATGAGCCATTGATATACACAATATGGAACTTAAAAGCCTGGAGTGCCAATGTCCACCTCAAGAGGCGACTGTTGGTTCCCTTAAAAGTTTCTAGGTATATCAAAGGTTTGTGATCCGTTTCTAAAATGAATTCTTTTCCCAGTAAATAAAATTTAAGCTTGGAGATACCCCACACAAGGGCTAAACATTCCTTTTCTATCGTTGAGTATCTCGTTTCTGTAGGAAGGAGTTTCCAGCTTAGGAAGCATACAGGGAAGGGAGTACTATCATGGTATTGTAGTAACACAGCACCTAAGCCAGTGTTGGAGGCATCAGTTCTTAAACAAAATGTTTTATTAATATCTGGAATCTTAAGTATAGGGTCTTTCGAGAAGATATTTTTAATCTCATTAAAGTTCAAGAGGTTTCTTCACAGACTTTTTAAGGAAGTCAGATAAGATGCCTGTAAGATCAGTAAGGTTCGAGATAAACCGTGCATAAAAATTTACAAAACCAAGAAAGCTACACATGCGCTTCTTGGTTTTGGGAAATTTAAATTCTAATAAAGCTTTGATCTTACTGGGGAGAGGCTGCAAAGAGTTATTAGAAAGGATCATTCTGAGATATCTAATCTGGTTATACCCAAGGAAGCATTTCTTCGGCTTGCCAGTTAGGGCATATGAGCATAACCTATGCAAAACTGATGTTAATGTTTGGATATGTTCGCCCCATGTGGATGTCATTACATAAATGTTATCAAAATAAACTGAAACATTTGGCATATTACCCAAGACCTTTCTCATCAGTCTCATGTAGGTAGCACAGGCAGTTACCAAACCAAAGGGCATAGTTCTATACTGAATCAGTCCTTTGGTGAGTAGGAAAAGTGGTGTACTGCTTAGAAGAAGGATCTAACATTATTTGATGATATGCCTGCACAATATCAATCTCTGAAAAGAAGGAAGCTTCATAAAATTTGTGTAGATCGCTATCTATTAAGGGCATAGGCTCAGCATCCCACCGAGTTATAGCATTAAGGCCTCTGAAGTCAATAGCAAGTCTATATGAATTATCCTCCTTCTTAACCATGACTACTGGTGAGCAATATGCAGTTACTGAAGGTTTTAATGATCTTTAGTTTTAATAATTTGTCTACCTCTCGTCAAATGCATCCCTAAGGTGAACTGGAACTGGCTATGATTACCATTTGATAGGATTGTCCGTCACTAAGTCAATCTTATGGACTACCGTGTAGGTAACACCTGGAATATCAGTAAAGACGTCTGAGAAATTACTCACACATTGAAGTAGCTCATGTCTTTTACGGTCATCCAGAGATTCATTAATATTAATGTTTGTTGCACCCAAGTGGTCAAGAGTCACCAAGTCATGTAGTTCTTCATCATAGTCTAAGTTAGAGGTATCAATTACGCACACCTTACATTCTTCAGTTGTCTTATCAAATTCGTGTGGAAAAACTAAGTCAAAGTTATTAAGGCAGTTAACCGAATTTCTTCGGTAATATTTCTTAAGGATGTTGACATGATAAAGCTTAGGTTTCCCCTTGACTTCTATGAGGTAATCAACTTTCCCACAAATTTTTAATACTTTGTATGGACCTTTCCATGCTACTAATAATTTATTTGACTTAATAGGCAAAAATATCAGAACTTCATCCCCTACTTTAAAACTTCTCCTCTGACTTTTGGAATCAAAATAGGTTTTGTACTGGTCCATTGACAAGCTTAAGTTTTTCGAAACTATGTCAGAGGTTTCCTCAAGTTTGGATCTAAGGTCAAGGAGAAACTGGTAAGACTGAACCTCAGCCTTCACGTCCTCATTAGTCCATAAGCCATGAAGGATGGACAATGGACCTCTGGCCTGTCTACCATAGAGAAGTTCAAAAGGTGAAAACCCCAAAGAGTCACTGGGAACTTCGCTCATGCAAACAAAGCACAGGTAGGCAACGATGCCACACCTTTAGTTTAAGGGAGCCAGAAGATTCCTTAAATATGGACTTTAGAATCGAATCTTGGCGCACAAATCCTCCCTATTACTAGCTGGGATGATATGGTGTGTGAAGAGAGCTTCACTCCCAAAAGTTGTAAGATGTTGCATTAAGTCGAATTTAATTGTGTCCCACGGTCAGACAAAATTCTCTAGGGATGCCCCACCTCTGGAGAAGATGGTCCAAAAGTGATTCAGCCACCTCTGTAGTAGTTATGTCTTTAAGGGAACGGCTTCAGTGAAACTGGAAGCATAATTAACTATGTGTAATATATATCTAGTCCCCCAAATGAAAAGTGGAGATAAAGGACCAACAATGTCCAATAGCAACTCATTCCAACGGATTCCGTAAAGATTGGCATTTTTGAACCATAGGTACTCGCCTGGTACCGCCTTCGGGAGATGAACAGTTGGCAACTTACACGATTCTACAATAGTATTGACAATTGAGGACAGTTTTGGGCCAAAAATAGGTTTCCCTATTTTATTTAAGGTTTTACGAATGCGGAGAACTGTCCGGCACTGGTGAGTCCTGAGGCCATTTTAAGAACAGTCTCTCTGCAATTGATTGGAACAACTAAAGATGGAATATTATATCTCATCAAATTAAATTTGAAAACTGACTTATACCAAGGTACCTTTATTAAAATCAAAGTTAAATAAAAAGTTTTTTCCTTTGGACAACTTGAATTTGTTTAGCTGCATTATGGCAACTCTGAAGAGAAGGCAATTAAGTTGTAAAATTGATAAAGGAGTCTTCGTAATAATTTAAAGGCTTAGAGTCAGGGAAAATCAATAGATGGACAGTAGGAGAAGCCTGGGCTTTGGTCTGAGCCTAGTCAATACATTTATTAGTATCGGAGGTAATATCTTCACTTTCATCTAACAAATGAACCGGTGATCCTACTACCTCGCTTTCGAGAGTAGTATCTCTGGTTTTTAATCCCACATGAATATTTCGAGACATTGTCTCATCTGAACTTTCGAGGGGTTTCTCTGACTCTACAGAAACAAATCTGAAAAGCTTATGTCTATATCTTTTCTGATGAAGGTCAACCTCAGAAGGAAGAATGGCACCTTTTACAATTACCATTAGTAGGAGGCCAAGAAGTGATGGGAGCTAGTACGGCTTCAGACCAACCTGTGAACCATTTAGATCTAATGTAACAATGGATGGAAGGAAAAGTGTCCGTACTGCCCAAGTAGTCTGAAAGAATAGCATAGGAATGAGTTTAAGATTAGGGAACAGCTTATCAGAAATGACTATACATGTGCATCCAGTGTCTCGTAAAATGGTAGATACATTAAGTCCGTTAACTGTTCCTGAACAGAAGGGTGCCTGGTCATTACAGTCTTTAAAACATCTTCCAACTTTTTGGACCTTCTTAGAAGAACAGTCTGGACGTTTTTTTCCCTTAACACAACATAAATGACAAACAGGAATAAAAGAAGTCAGTTTAGTTTCCACTAGAGGCTTTGATTTCTTAAGATCTGATTAACCCTTTCCCTTAGGGTTCGATCCCTTTACATCTTTATAGGAACTGTTAGCCTCAGCATAGAAGTCAGCGGCCTCAGCAACTTCCTCAGCTTTAATCAGGTTACGTTCTCTAATGAATGTTCTTATCTGGTGAGGAAGAGCTGTCAGGAGCTGGTTGCAGGCAACATGAAGTCTCTAAGAGATTCATAACTGGGGGATCAGTGCCGATCTCTCTTATCCAAAAGTCAACAACCAAATGAGTGTTACCCTGTAACTGCGAAAGGTTTTGCATGCTGTAAGGTGGCCATACCGGAAATCTTTCCTAATAAGATTTGTGGTTTTCTGATATGCTTTAAAGGATTGCCTTCTCAGTAGGTTATAAATACATATGATATCCTGCAACAAAGTTGCATAGATATTCAAAGCTGTACCAGAAAATAACATACCTAACATGGTAGCCCAGGTGTCAGCAGGCCATTCACAGAGGGTAGTGGTATTTTCAAACCTGATAATATATGAAGTAATGTCTTCACCCTCTGTGAAGGGAGGTAAATTAGGTGTTGGAATATGTGCACTAACTGCATGATGTTCAATTACTCCTTCCTCTAATTGTTGTTGTGTAAAAGTTAACTTTTTATTCTCTAATTCAAGATGAGCTTGTTCGAGCTCGCGATCCTTTCCTCTCTCAAATCATGTTCTCTAGCTCTTTCCTCACGTTCTCTATCCTTTGCTCTTTCCTCAATTTCTCTTAATTTAACTTGTTCCTCACGTACTTTAGCTCTCTCCTCATGATCAATTTATCACACTCTTTTTTGTCTTCTATTTCGATTCTCTCTCTCTCTCCTTTTCCTCTTCTCTTTCCCTTTCTTTCTCTCTTCTCTCTCAATTCTTTCTCTTTCGAGTCTTTCCTGGATCTTAGCACTAATGAAAGATTCTAAATTTTTTCCCTGTTATTCCTAACTTACTTCCATGTTCATCCAAAACTGTATTCCTCCATACCTGCAAGAATAACTTAAACTACATAGGTGAAAATGAAATGGGTATCAAAGAAAACAGAGGGTTCAATTCCTTCTCCGCACAAACTAAAATAAAACAGAGGCGCGATCCTGCTTCCAATTAAACAATATGTATTAATGAAAACAAAAGGGTTTTTTTCTATGCCGCTCTGAGCAAACAGTAAGTAGAATGGGTCCCTTGACCATCCAATATCTCACCAACAAAACAAGAGTGTCCTAAAGACATTCCCTTGAATAAATAAAGAGCTCAATGAAACAAATTGTCACTGGAAACTCACTAAGAGTCCTATTCCTCCAAACTACTTCAAGCGGAAAAAAGGTGGCCAGTAATTAACTATAATAGCTGCCTGACTTGATTTACACTAATTTGAGACTAAAACAATCAGCCATGGAACCTCACGCCACATACCACTGTCTGTTGTATTGGCATTGAGGTCCACATGGTAGATTCAGAGATAGAGTTAATCTTGATTCATTCGAGTTATCCTGCCAAGGTCGCCACTTTGTGAAGTTTACTCAGCCCTGTAACAACTTCAGTCAGAATACCAAGCTGTCCTCCTCCTCAGGAAAATTAATGAATAGAAAAAGAAATAAAAACTGAAAACAGTAAACACTTTATTATTAAAAAAATAAAATATAAAATACGTAAATATGAATTATTTTACCTATTTTAAAGAAAAATGAAAAATATAAATATATTTAATTTCAATGCTAATAATATATATAATAAATCAACTTGGGTGTCTGATGTTGGTGACACTGCTTGTTGTTGAAATCGTATCCGCTCATATAGTTGATGAGGGGGGGACGCAGGTGTTGGGTGAGAACCCACCGGCTCGTTCTTCACAGAGTCCATAGCCCGTGAATAATTAATACCATATGACAGAAAGCAGGTTCATTACCACGGCTATGATGAGGGGCCTAGGTTCGGCTTTGGCGTACAGACAGGTAGGAAGATCAACATGGGATGTCTCAGGACGATAGTTGTCTCCTTCAATTCCTTTTTCGTTGGTTGGCAGGTGGACCCAATCTGTCTTTCCAAGCTGGAAAGAGAGACAGGTTACCCTCTGCTTAAGAAATCACTCTCCATGGATAAGTACAATACCTAAAAGTGCGTTGTGATTATTAAAACAGATCAAGACTGGAAAGGACTAA
This sequence comes from Cherax quadricarinatus, assembly GCF_026875155.1. Taxonomy (NCBI): domain Eukaryota; kingdom Metazoa; phylum Arthropoda; class Malacostraca; order Decapoda; family Parastacidae; genus Cherax; species Cherax quadricarinatus. Next base: position 40,157,807 of record NC_069429.1, on the reverse strand, counting down.
TTTTTATTATTGTGTCAAAAGTGATGCTTTCAACCAATAATTCCATTAGAATATGAGCAGGCCATTACTTACAGTAGTGTTGGGAGCTTGAGTCAATGAGTACTGTTTGATCAGAGCCCCTACACGTCACCTTCCGGGGTGGGGGAAAGGGACGGGGGTATAGCGGAGCTAACTTACACTAACCTTAAACAAGCAGCCCGGCAAATCAAACTATCAGCCTTTCGGGGTAGGGGAAGAAGGGGGGGGGGAACCAGAAGTTAGACTCCCCCTACCTTAACAAGTACGCGTGACAAGCAAAAAAAAAAAGCTATTGTTACAAATATACTTACTCCGAACTCCTATCATTGAAACTTTTTCCCTCACAGACTACCAATCACAGTTGTGTTATTGGACGACCTTATACCATCCACAGGATATATGGTGTGACACCACCTTCCAGGATGGGTGTGAAGTGACTACAACCACAGGATGGGTTCTATGAAATACCACCACCCACAGGATTTGGTATGAGTGACTACCACCCATTGGATGTTTAAGGTGTGACTCATCCCTCCCACAGGATGGTTAATTGAGGTGACACCACCCACTGGATGTGGTAGAGCTGACTACCACCAAAGGATGTGGTATAAGGTGAATACACCCAAAGAATTGGATATGGGGTGACACCACCTCACAGATGGGCCATGAGTGACACCAACCCATAGAATGGATGGAATACTATACCACCCACAGTATGGGAAGGTGTGACTACCACCCACAGGATGGGTATTGGGTGACTACCACCCACAGGATGGGTTATGAGGGTGATTACCACCCACCGGATTGGTATGCGGAGACTACACACACCAAATGGGTATGTGGTGACTACCCCACCAACAGGATGGGCATCTGGTGACTACCACCCACAGGGATGTGTATTAGGGGAATACCCCCACAGGATGGGTATGGAGTGACTACCACCCACAGGATGGGTATGAGGTTGTCTACCACCACTGGATGGGTAATGGGGAGGCTTCACCCACAAGATAGGTAGCAGCTGACTATACCGCACTCACAGGATGGGTATGGGGTGACTACACCCACAGAAAGGTTAATGGGGTGACTACCACCCTCTTGGATGGGTATTGGGTGACTATCACCCACAGGGATGGGTATGGGTGACTACCAGCCCACATGATGGGCTTAACCGTGGCAAGAATGTGAGGGTTTCGAGATTTCATACTCTTGAGGTAGACATTCAACAAGGAGAACATTCTCAATTCCATACAAAGCTGAGATGCAGTTTCTAGAGCGTGCGGGTTTTTTTCTTTTTTTTTTTTTTGGGTTTTTTTCTACCCCCCATCTGACTCTGACGACGATTTGACCCCTGGAACAGACGGTCAGGGAAGAAGAATGCTCAGCAATATGGGTTGAGGGGTCCGACGGGATCCAGGAACAGCAGGTTATATCATGGAGAAATGCCAAAGGAATAGCGTTCCTTGAAGTGCTCTTGCCGACGCAAAGAGAAAAAGGGTGTGGTGCCCCTAGAGAAAGCCACCTTGTGAAAAGTTAGGTTTGTAAACTATTATGTTATTGGTTTTGAAAACTCTCAGAAAGTGTGTGCAGGTCCATGAGTGGTTGAATCGCTTGCAGTGGATATCAGTTTTTTGCAAGAAACAATAGTCATAAAGTAGAAGTTTTTGATTAAGATAGATGGTTATGATGTTTATCTGACTCAATCGAGACGTCTGAAAGTGGAGTTGGCTGTGTTGAAAAAGAGCGATCTGTTTGTGATGAAACATGGGAGGAAGGGGGGGAGGGTCGGGTGGTGCCGAGTCATGGGAGATTGGGTAAATAGAAGGTTTGGTTTCGTAAAAGTCTATGTGGTGTGGCGGCGGCCCAACATGTTGTTAATAATTAAGAAAATACATTTGTTAAAGATGTCTTAGTGTACTATTTGAGGTCCCTGCCGGATATTACAGTGGTCAGTATGACGGGAACGTGTGTGGTGCGCCATTGAGCGGAGGTGCGGGTTTTTGTTGCTTATTGGGGGGGGTTTGGGGGGTCTGGGCTGGGGATGGTGGATATAAGTGGATGACGAACTTGGGGAATGAGCAAACTTTCGTGCGTACGGGGCTATGCAGACACTTACATAGGGTGTATGTGTCTCGGTGGTGGTCAAGACAATGTGTCATGTTAAACTTCTATTTCTCCGACCATCGCTGAGTTTCTGTTTTGAGCTTGACTGGGGGGGGGGTCTCCCAAACCGTTTTTTATAAAGATATTGGAAGTTAAACACACGACTGCTAACAAAGTGCAAATGATAGGACACTATTCATGGACATATAGGTGTCTATTGGAGTAGACTCCTGGGAAGGTGGGATGTATGCGACAATGGGAAGAGTTTGTGAAGCCCTCAAATTAAGATTGTACGTGCAACGGGTAAGGAGGCTGTTACGATTAATCTTCAACCGTCACATAGGGGGCACAAATAACCCATTTTTTTGTTAGTTTTATTTTATACCAATCATTTAGCTCATTGGTATTGGGTTAGGTGAATTAAAAAAACCCACAAGCAATTAAAAAATGAAACACTATACAGCAAGAAACCCAATCTTACATTCAAATTTTCTCATTAACAGAGTATGATACAATAATTTCAATTAATAAATCTACTCTTTTAGAAAGGTCTAGGGTAACGAAATAGTTATCTTTCATAAGTGAAAATGAATTACCAGATAATGGAAAAGGGCCCAAGACTTGGTATAAAAGTTTTATTTTTAAGCTAGGAGCTTTGGGTTGAAGCCCGTACCGAGTCAGAGCTAGGAGCTGACTGACTCACTCAACTACTTCATAGTCAGACTTCAGCTCTGCCAGAAGGCGACGCGTGGCGTCAATTCTAGAACACCAATTGGTCACTACAGTAGTGGTTACACATTCAAAAATACCTAACCTAATAATAATATAATATAATTTTATGTTATAATAATCATGGGGAAAGATATAATTACAATATAATACAATGAGAGTACTTTTGATTCCATACTGTACCCGATAATAATATATAGTCGAACCTGCTTTATTAGCTAGAAATAAAGTGGTTCGCGTTTATATTATTACAGAACTTTTTTTAAAACCAGGCCTTTTATTTTTGTATAAAATGGAGTGAAGTAGGGGCGCGAAAACACCTCCCCCTCGTGACTGACGGCCCGCCATTGACTTGTACTCTCTGTGGTGGGTAGCATCTGTCATAGTAGCAGAGGTTGAAACAGACAGCAGTCCTACATCATTCTCAGCTTTCTCCACAACATAGATGGTCATAAAAGTACCGACTCATACTGTTAAAAATAAATGTTTATTAATAAAATTTCAAGGCCTAGAGAGGGCATTATGTTTTCCTTTTATATGGGAAATGGTAATAGAAAAGGGTTGAATTCTCAAAGCCCAACGAAGTATTCTGGCATTCTTCGATTTCATGAATTTATAAAGGTCAAAGGATTATGATCGGAGTACACCGATATCTGAATGGGGTAGAAGATCCCAAATATACATCAAAATTCTCCTAGGCATACAACGAGAGCTAAGGCTTCTTTTTCTATAGTCGAATAATTAATTTGGTGTTTCTTTAACTTAGAAAAAAAAATAAGAAAAGGTTGTAATAGGTCAGAATTTGGAGCCTTCTGTAACAATGCAGCTCCCAAAGCAATACGCACTGGCATCTATTTGTAAGTGGAATGGTTTATTTAAAATCAGGACTTAGCAAACTGGGGAAGAGGATAGTAATCTTTTAAACGATTAAAAGCAATTTCACAGTCCTGAGTCCATGAAAACTTTGTTTTTGGACTTGTTAATTCATTTTAGGGGAAAAGTTTACCTGTGCAAAATTGGACAGAACCGACGGTAGTAACGGCAACTCCTAAAAATCTTGATACGCTTTTCCTATCCTTAGGGGTGGGAAATTCTAAGAGGGCCTTTACTTTGGCGTTAAAAGGAGCGACTTCACCTTGTCCAATCCGAAATCCTAAGTATTTAATTTTCGTCTGGCCAAACTCACACTTGGACAAATTCACTGTAAAATTATGTTTACTTAAGGCTTTCAAACAAGGTTTTAAAGCTGTCTAAGGTGTTGGGGCTAACGGGTCACTGTATACGACTAAGTCGTTTTAAGTAAGCTTCTCCCATCCGTCCAATCCGCCGTAAGTATGTTCATAATACGCTGGAACGTAGAGGCCGCGTTACAGAACCCGAAGGGCATAACGCAATAACTTGTATAGGCCCCCAGGTATCGTAAAACCCGATATCTCTTGAGCTCTTGGTGACAACGGGACTTGGTAATACCCTCTTAACAAGTCCAATTTACTGATTAAAACTTAGCTCTCGAGACCTTGTCTATTAAGTCGTCAATTCTGGGTATTGGAAACCCATCAGGCCCACTGTTACAGCTTTTGACTTTTCTAAAATCCGTGCACATACGGGAAGTCCCATCTGGTTTGGGGACTAGAAGGGCACGGGGTTTGCCCAAGGACTGTTACTTGGTTTTATCAACCCGTGTAAAGAGTAAGAAGTTCCCCTCTGCCTTAGCTCACCTTGTTTCTTGGGATCACTCTGTAGGGAGATTGCTTGATTGGAGTAGGTTCTCTGAGAGTAACATCGTGCACACCAACGTACACGGTTTTGGGACGTCGTTGAACAGGTGGAGATTTGCCTTAATCAGGGATTTTATTTCGTGTCCTTTGTCCACTTCCAGATTTATCAGTAGAGAATTTAAAATTCTTTAAGGCTGTCGAATTGTTCAGAAGAACTGGTATTCCTATCATTTTCATCTGAACCTTACTGGAACCCGTTCTTGGTTTAGAGGAGTTATAGTAGAAACTGGTGAAACGATTCCTGAATAGGGTTTAAGTTGGTTTAAAATGTGATACGTCCGTTGTGAGTTCCTCTTCTTGGGGCGTCCTTACCAAGTAGTTCACGTCACTTAGGCACTTCACGATTTCTAAAGGACCTTCAATTTGGGCTGTAGGCATGTCCCTGATGAAATCGTTGAACCAGAACTTGATCTTTTGGTTCAAAGAACGAAGTTTAGTTCGACGATCGTATTCCCCCTTCATCTTACTCTGTGCTTGTCGGTAATTTTTTCGGCGGCCAATTTTAGCTAGGCTCAGGCGTTCTTTCATTAAGGTAGGAGAGCTCCTAAAAGTCGGCGTTTCTTCCCGGTCAAGCTTCTTTGAGAACCTGTACTGGTCCTCTAATTTGATCCCCATATATTAACTCAAACGGCGAAAACTTCAAGTTGTCTTGTTCACTTTCTCTTAGGGCAAACAAGAGTAGTGGAATACTTTCATCCCAATCTTTGGAATACTGTAAACAATGGCCCTCATCATAATCTTCAAAGTTTGATGGAACCTTTCCACCACGCCTTGTGATTGGGGTCGATAGGCCGTGCGTAAGCCGTCTTGACCCTAACTGAGCCAAGGCTTCACGGGAAAATTTTGAAGAAAATTCGACCCTTGATCCGATTGAATTTCTCTTGGAAATCCAAAGTGAGAGAAGAATTTTAATCAGTGCTCTCACTATTAGGCGAGCATTAATCCCCCTGAGAGGAACTGCTTCCGGGTACCTGGTGACGGTGTCCATGATGGTGAACAGGAACTGGTTGCCTGCCGAGTCTTGGGTAGCGGGCCGACACGTCGATCACCAGACGTGAAAAGGGTTCGCCTGTTACTTGTATAGGGTTCAACGGCGCAGGTGGTGGATTATGTGCAGGTTTGCCTACTAGTTTGACACACAGAACAGCTTTTTACATACTGTTCCACTTTTTCCCTTCAGTTTTGGCCATGTGAAAGTGTTACCCATTTTTTCTAAAAGTCTTCTTTTGTCCCAGATGTCCCCTTGAGGACTGTCATGAGCAAACTTACATGCTAAATTTCTAACGGGTAGGGCAAGGGCCCGTAGATGATCACTTTTAAGAGATCCTAGTTTCTTTTTCAGTAAGTCCTTCTCCCAAATAGTAAGAGCTGTCACTTTTTAGGGCTTCTTCTCCCAACACAGCAAGCTTTTCCCGAGGTCACTTAAGGAGGGGTCTATTTGGAGTTCTCTTACTAGATCCTCCTTCGAGAAAAAATCTATTCGGAAACCCCCGACTTAGGAACTGGTATCGGTTCTGGGTGGATTGTTGGCTCTACACTCCCAGCTTTCGTTTGAATTTGTCTCTTACTCCTACGTCGAAAGTCGTCCATGACTTCCTCCGATACCAACTGAGAACGCGACTGTTTGGTCATCGCCCCGGGTTTCTACGCTCAGAGGAAAGAGGGTAGGTTTTCCCTTCTCGGGCTTCGATGACGTAATTTTTCCCCGGTTGGATTTTCCATAACTATGGGCTCTTTCCATATTCCTTCTTCCGCTAAGTCGTTCCCAATCAATAGGTCTACGTCTTTTATGGGGAAGTTAGTTGGAGACACTCCGATTGACGTCCAGCCTGTAAAAATAGGAGTTTCAACATATAACTTTTACAGGGGTACTCGCGTAGTGGAGCCACCATAAGCTTCCAACAGAGCGTCGAAACCCGTATATGATCTGGCGGGGAATGATAACAGTCCTTCTCTTAATAATGTTAAGTAGGACCCCCTATCCCTAAAGGAATTTACTTGCAACAATGGCTATCGGTAATTCCTACTTTGCTTTTGGAAAATAAGGACCCCATAGCTCTTGACAAGTTCGACGATGATACCCATATTCTGCTTAGTCAACTAGGGGGATCTGTTCCTTTTCCTTGGGACAGGCGTCTACCTTGGCTCGGACTTCCTTGGATGAGTCGTAGAGGATATGATTTTTTGTGGGCAATCTATAGGATGGACTCCTTCCCTGGTCCCTATCACGCTTAAAGCATTGTGATTTAAAATGTCCCAGCTTCGAACAGTACGAAATTTAATTTTTTCCCATGACCTATCTGGTCTATAGGATGGGCTCGATTGAATTTGGTGTTTTACTTCGGGGTTTTTTGTTTCCACGGGAGTGAACGGGTTGGGTAGGTCGCTTACCCAAAGACTTCGCAGGTTTCGGGTTCGTTGCTGGTTTTGATAACCTGGCTGCTTTCAGATTGTACCAACCTCTGGGAAATCTCGAAATTGGTCTGCCAGTGCGGCAGTCTCTAACAACGTCGTTGCGGATGGGCCCAAAAAGATACTGGCGAACTCCCTCTGGAAAATTTGCATACAAATCTTCTAGTAACATTAATTGTGATAGATCTTTTAAAGTCGTGACCGAGAAGCTCGACACCAACGTTCAAACGCCACTGCTTTCCCTCGGGCAAAATCTAAATAAGTTTGGTCCTGTTTGCCGTTTCATGGAAAAGAAAAGCTATTTTGGGAATAATAGGGAGCATGTCATATGCTTCTAAAATAGTTCTCTTTACTACGTCGTACTGGCATAAAACTCATATGGTTTAAAGGGGGCGACACAAGACTGCGCCTTTCCATATAGAGATGTGTGCCCGCAATGTGGCCCATTTTCTTTGGGCCGCCCATTGAACGTGCCTGATTCTCAAAAATTTCAAAGAATTCATCTAAGTCTGTTTCGTTAAACTTAGGTTACCATTAGAGCTGCTTTATGCAAGTCAAACCCGGTTACGTGCTCTTCACATCTCTTTCTTCCGGAACTCCCCTTTTGTTTGTTTCAAACGAAACCTTTCACGCCTAAATTCTTCCTCGTTTAGACCCTCTTCTAGCTTCGATTTGGGGAGTTTTTGTAATAGTAATTATGCGTTCTATTCTCTCTAGTTGTTCGGACGTGAAATTCCCAAGAGGTAATGACACCGAAGGGAATTCGGGCGTCTTCTCCGGAAGTATTTTGGGACGAGCACAGTCCTAAAATTATCCCGTCATTTTGACTGAGGGTTCGTTCCAACCACCGATACATACTGGGGAAATGAACGGGGGAGAGCTTTGAGACTGGACCTGAGTAGTAAGGCCTTGTAAACCCCGGTTCAACTTCATTATTTAAGGCAGTTCCCGTCCGTGGGATTTCTACTTCCTCAAACTGAGAAATAAAAATATCTTCCCAATCTAGTTCTGGCATTGCTTGGGTTTTCGGAAATAATCTATCCTTAATTAGGGACTAAGAGTCTCTGCGCTATGGTATTATTATAAGGTATATCCAACTGTCTAGCTATTTGCCAAAAACGTCTGTAATTTTAAAAATGTCAAGAGTAGCCTCTGTTAATTTTATCTAATAATGACTTAATTTCTGGAAACCATTTTCTTAATTCTCGCAAGGGAGCTTAATTTTAATGCAAAACAAATATGTACTTCAGGGGAAGTAGCTCCCGGACAGACAACCCATTTGTTACGACTTAATCTTCACCGTAACAATAGGGGCACAAATAACTCATTTTTTTTGTTAGTTTTATTTTATTACCAATCATTTAGCTTCATTGGTATTTGGTTAGTGAATTAAAATAACCACAAGCAATTTTAAATGAAACACTATACAGCAAGAAACCAATCTTACATTCAAATTTCTCATTAACAGAGTATGATACAATAATTTCAATTAATAATCTACTCTTTTAGAAAGGTCTAGGGTAACGAAATAGTTTTTCTTTCATAAGTGACATGAATTACCAGACTAATGGCAAAGGCAAGATTGGTATACAGTTTTAGTTTAAGCTAGGAGCTTTGGGTTGAAGACCCGTACCGAGTCAGAGCTAGGAGTGACTGACTCACTCAACTACTTCATAGTCAGACTTCAGCCTTGCAGAAGGCGACGCGTGGCGTCAATTCTAGAACCACCAATTGGTCACTACAGTAGTGGTTACACATTCATAATACCTAAACCCAATAAAAAATATAATATAATATTATAGTTATAATAATCATGGGGAAAGATATAATATACAATATAATACAATGAGAGTACTTTTGATTCATACTGTACCCGATAATAATATATAGTCGAACCCGCTTTTTTCTAGCTAGTAATAAAGTGGTTCACGATATATTATTACAGAACTATTTTAACCAGGCCTTTTATTTTTGTATAATAATGGAGTTTAAGTAGGGCGCGTAACAGAGGCCTCTCACTTAGGGGGAAAGGTTTTCTGAGGTACCTGCAGGGTTCTTTACGGCATTGTTATGCACAGGGAGAGGCGTCTGGGAAATTTATCCATTGAAAGAGATTGACGATCTTAAGGAACAGATCCAGGAACTGAAAAATAATGTTTTTGATGGGGCACCTGTTTCGAGTGGGGGGATGAGGCTGGGGTGGGGGTGATCAGCCCAACCCACTTGTGTCTCACATAGTCAGGCACAAAGGCCCAAAGGCGACTGAAATTGTGAGTTTAGTGGGGCAGGATGTAGTTGATGGGTTATAGTGATGGACAGATCTTAACAACCCAAATGAAGGAATAAGTTTTTTATGTTAATACATGGGGGTAAGCTCCAAATGTAGAGTAAAGAAAGTGAGTGAGCATGCATCTGAGACCAATGTGAGATGGAATCCACAGCATTTTGCACTCTGACTCCACTGTCCACAATCTTACCATACTTATGTCTGGCTTCTGACAAAAGCATACCACAATTTATACTTAATGAGTTGAGAGCATTTTTGGATGACAGAGAATCAGTTACAATTAAAGTGTCAACCTTAGATACATGGACGCATTTGAGTGCAAGGAGTATGGCAAACAGTTCTGTCTGAAGGGTAGAGGCCCAGTTATTGATGCGTGCTCCAATTTCTTTATGAGAGCCATCACTCTGTGTGACAACAGCAGCAATACCAAGCTGCACCCGTGGACTGGTGAACAGAACCATCAACGTAAATAATTTGTGAAAGTGTTCTGTCGTGATAAGTTATCAATACAGCTTAAGGCATCATGTTTGGCTTCAAGCGAAGCTTTGGTTGTGATTTAAGAAGAGTTTTTAGAGGGAAATGGAGGGATGGTAGTTTGGAATGGGGTAATATCCCATGGAGCAGGGAAATGTCTCTGTTGTTACTTGTATAGTCATGTAGCTGGTTCATGCGGAGGTCGGTTCAGTTTTTCGA
>NC_069429.1:40128668-40147290 GCF_026875155.1 Cherax quadricarinatus | reverse complement strand
AGGACGTAAAGGGCTGAGGTTCATTTTATCATTTCCCCTTGACCAGATCCAAATTGAGGAGGCCTCTGACATATTTTCGAAAAACTTAAGTTTGTCAATGGACCAGTACAAAACCTATTTTGATTCCAAAAGTCAGAGGAGAAGTTTTAAATTGGGGATGAAGTTCTGATATTTTTGCCTATTAAGTCAAATAAATTATTAGTAGCATGGAAAAGTCCATACAAAGTATTAAAAATTTGTGGGAAAGTTGATTACCTCATAGAAGTCAAGGGGAAACCTAAGATTTATCATGTCAACATCTTTAAGAAATATTACCGAAGAAATTCGGTTAACTGCCTTAATAACTTTGACTTAGTTTTTCCACACGAATTTGATAAGACAACTGAAGAATGTAAGGTGTGCGTAATTGATACCTCTAACTTAGACTATGATAGAGAACTACATGACTTGGTGACTCTTGACCACTTGGGTGCAACAAACATTAATATTAATGAATCTCTGGATGACCGTAAAAGACATGAGCTACTTCAATGTGTGAGTAATTTCTCAGACGTCTTTACTGATATTCTAGGTGTTACCTACACGGTAGTCCATAAGATTGACTTAGTGACGGACAATCCTATCAAATGGTAATCATAGCCAGTTCCAGTTCACCTTAGGGATGCATTTGACCGAGAGGTAGACAAATTATTAAAACTAAAGATCATTGAACCTTCAGTATCTGCATATTGCTCACCAGTAGTCATGGTTAAGAAGGAGGATAATTCATATAGACTTGCTATTGACTTCAGAGGCCTTAATGCTATAACTCGGTGGGATGCTGAGCCTATGCCCTTAATAGATAGCGATCTACACAAATTTTATGAAGCTTCCTTCTTTTCAGAGATTGATATTGTGCAGGCATATCATCAAATAATGTTAGATCCTTCTTCTAAGCAGTACACTGCTTTTCCTACTCACCAAAGGACTGATTCAGTATAGAACTATGCCCTTTGGTTTGGTAACTGCCTGTGCTACCTACATGACACTGATGAGAAAGGTCTTGGGTAATATGCCAAATGTTTCAGTTTATTTTGATAACATTTATGTAATGACATCCACATGGGGCAAACATATCCAAACATTAACATCAGTTTTGCATAGGTTATGCTCATATGCCCTAACTGGCAAGCCGAAGAAATGCTTCCTTGGGTATAACAAGATTAGATATCTCAGAATGATCCTTTCTAATAACTCTTTGCAGCCTCTCCCCAGTAAGATCAAAGCTTTATTAGAATTTAAATTTCCAAAACCAAGAAGCGCATGTGTAGCTTCTTGGTTCTGTAAATTTTTATGCACGGTTTATCTCGAACCTTACTGATCTTACAGGCATCTTATCTGACTTCCTTAAAAAGTCTGTGAAGAAACCTCTTGAACTTTAATGAGATTAAAAATATCTTCTCGAAAGACCCTATACTTAAGATTCCAGATATTAATAAAACATTTTGTTTAAGAACTGATGCCTCCAACACTGGCTTAGGTGCGGGTGTTACTACAATACCATGATGGTACTCCCTTCCCTGTATGCTTCCTAAGCTGGAAACTCCTTCCTGCAGAAACGAGATACTTCACCATAGAAAAGGAATGTTTGGCCCTTGTGTGGGGTATCTCCAAGCTTAAATTTTATTTACTGGGAAAAGAATTCATTTTAGAAACGGATCACAAACCTTTGATATACCTAGAAACTTTTAAGGGAACCAACAGTCGCCTCTTGAGGTGGACATTGGCTCTCCAAGCTTTTAAGTTCCATATTGTGTATATCAATGGCTCATCCAATTATTTCTCTGACTGGTTAAGTCGTGACAGTCAGTAGAACATTTGTTGCCTTATGCAGCATCCACATGTTAGAAGTTTTTCCTCGCCTATTCTTCTTATACTCCTTGACTATAAGTCTTGGTATGGGGGAGTGTGAGGTAAAAGTTCAACAGATAGGAGTATCGAGCAAGTATATGGTAACAATAGTTTCATTGCCGGCTACTTGTTAAGGTAGGGGAAGACGAGCTCCTGCTATGCCCCCCTTTTTCCCCAACCCAGAATGGGATAGTTTGATTGCCGGCTGCTTGTTAAGGTAGGGTGAGTCTAACTCCCGCTATATCCCCCTTCCCTCTTCCCCCCTCCCGAAAGGTGACGTGTGGGGCTCCAATCAAACAGTAACCACTCGACTCACAGCTCCCAACACTACTGTAATTATACGCCTGCTCATATTCTAGTGGACTTATTGGTTGAAAGCTTCACTTTTGACCAATAATAAAATTAGTCCTTTCAGTCTTGATCTGTTTTAATAATCACTATGTCTTTTAGGTATTGTTCTTATCATGGAGAGTGATTTCTTAAGCAGTGGGTAACCTGTCTCTCTTTCCAGCTTGGAATGACAGATTGGGTCACCTGCCAACCAACAAGAAGAATTGAAGGAGACGGACTATCGTCCTGAGACATCCCATGTTGATCTTCCTACCTGTCATGTACGCCAAAGCAGAACCTAACCCCTCATCATAGCAGTGGTAATGAACCTGCTTTCCTGTCATCTGGATTAATTATTCACGGCTATAGACTGTGTGAAGAACGAGCCGGTGGGTTGTCACCAACACCTGCGACCCCCCCATCATCAACTATGGCTACGATTTCAACAACAAGCAGTGTCACCAACATCAGACACCCAAGTTGATTTATATATATATATATATATATATATATATATATATATATATATATATATATATATATATATATATATATATATATATATTAGCATTGAAATTAAATATCATTTATATTTTTCATTTTTCTTTAAAGTAGGTAAAATATTTCATATTTAAGTATTTTATATTTTATATTTTTTAATAATAAAGTGTTTATGTTTGTCAGTTTTTATTCTTTTTCTATTCATTAATTTTCCTGAGGAGGAGCCAGCCTTGGTAATACTGTCTGAAGTTGTTACAGGGCTGTGTAAGCCTTCACATAGTCACTATATACCCATCCTTTGGGTGGTAGTCACCCTATACCCATCCTGTGGGTGGTAGTCACCACATCCCCATCCAGTGGATAGTAGCCACCTCATACCAATCCTGTGGATGAGACTAACCCTATACCCATCCTGTGGTTGGTAGACACCTCATCCCCAATCTGTGGGTGGTAGTCAAACGATATGCATCCTCTGAGTGGTTGTCACCTCATACCCATCCTGTGGGTGGTAGTCACACCATTCCCTTCCTGTGGGTGGTAGTCATATTATACCTATGCTGTGGGTGGTTGTCACACAATACCCATCCAATGTGTGGTAGTCACTGCATACCCATCCTGTGGGTGGAAGTCATCCAATACCCATTCTGTGGTTGGTAGTCATCAATCCTATACGATACATCCCTCTAGCGCCTGGAACCAATCTTGGGCGGAAAACATTATATACTGAGTCAAAAAAGGAGAATTAGTGTGCACTACCTAGCAGAGTTTACTGCCAGAGGGGAATCATAGGCCTGTGTCCCGGGTGAAAAAAAATAATAATTGAACTTTTCGTGTCAGAGGAAAGAAAGTCTCCCTGATAACATTGAGTATACATAGTGTATAGTGTATACTACAGTGGCTCCCTAGTATATTGATGATAAAGGCTAAAGTGTCATTTGAAAACAGGTGAATTTGTAAATGAAGTGTTAAGCCTATAGAGGCAGGTGCCAGAAGTCGCCAGAAACTTACCACAGGTCAGCTGTTTTAATAATCTTCCTGGCCTGCTAGTGTACTCGCATATAATCTAGTGATACCAGTGAATAGCAGAATACAGTGTTGTAGTAGCAACTAATCAGTATTATAATGGTACTTAGTGGAGTGGAGTGACTTTCATTAGTTTCTTTTTCTTGAATTACCAGACGTTACTGTGAATTTCATATAACCTGTAGTTACCAGCGGTCGCAATATACACAACGAGAAGCAATTATTACTACAGAAAAAGCGTCCTTCCTCCAAAATTTGCACCAGTCAACTATAGTGATAATATAGCATTTATTGTGGTGGTGACGAAAAAAAAAAAAAAAAAAAAAAAATAGAAAAGCTAGATACAGCGATTGATAAACAAGGGTGGAGGTCGACCGTTCGTCATTGTAGGAGTGACAGCAGTCACCGATTTCTTCAACACGCAAGTTATACTTTTCTATCAGTCAAATCACATATTACTCGGGTAGATAATTTCCAGTAGAGCCTTCATGTGCTAGCTCAAATCACCGACCAGTATGTTTAAATAAGTGACCCACTGATCAGATCAAATCGACTGGTCCGAACCCTTGACTGGTCCAAACCCTTGACTGGTCCGAACCCGGGACTGGTTTCAAACGGTTTCGTTGGACAATAAAGCAGACTGTAAACGGATGGGGTTGTAGGCGCCCTTATAAACACAAACATTAAAAATCAGGAACGTGACGGTAAGCTGTCCAATATACAAAAAACAGTTAGAAACAGAAATACAAATAGCTAGAGCTTCATTTAAGGAGGTTATTAATAGAATATTCAAGAGGTTGCTAGTAGAATTGCAGTAAATCAACCATTCAAATCATTATGAAGCTGTGTGTAGTCTGTGGTCAGTCAAACAAACGGGCTTCCACATGGATAAATTGTCATTTTTGTGGAAATTGGTGTCACGCCCCTTGTGCAGATATCCCAGAACTAGCTACAAGCAGTATTAAAACAGAGAAGTGTTTTTGGGTATGCCCAAATGAGGAAAATCTGTGGACTAAAATCACAAGGGTATTAAAAGAGGACAACATCAAAGCTGCTTTCTTAGAAAACCTGGAAGCTTTCTACAACAGATGGGAACATAAAAAGTCTGGGCTGAATGGTACTGCCCTTGATACTGGCCATGTAGTCACAAACTGTAAGGCTGGAGGTGATGTCCTGGTAGTCAGTAAATGTGGGGCTGATAGTGCTGTCCTGGGAGACAGTAATGGTGAAGCGGGAGGTGCTGTCCTGGGAGACAGAAATGGTGAAGCTGGAGATACTGTCCTGGGAGACAGTAATGGTGAAGCTGGAGATACTGTCCTGGGAGACAGTAATGGTGAAGCTGGAGGTGCTGTCCTGGGAGACAGTAATGGTGAAGCTGGAGATGCTGTCCTGGGAGACAGTAATGGTGAAGCTGGAGAACTTGTCCAGGTAGTCGGGAATTATACGCAGGAAGGAATACATATAAATGACCTCATAGGGGACAGGAGCCATAGTAGGGAAACAAGTGTAGTCAAAGATAAGATGAAACCAATATTGCAAACTAGAAATACCGCAGGAAATAGCAAACAAGAGGACTCCAATAGCAATACTGAGGATAAATTACCAAAAACAACTGGTGGGAGCTCCATTGTTGGTGCTAGGGATGATAGAAGTAAGACAGGGAAACATGCACCAACAGGGAATACAGTCACAGAAACCCAAGGCAAGCAGAAACCAAGCCTGTGCACATACTATGCACTTGGTATCTGCTGGCATGGGAAATCTGGAAAAACAGATGGGACATGCAACTATGACCACCTTAGAAAATGCCATGCCCATATGACAACAGGAAAATGCAAACTCCCTTCCTGTAAGCTTTTTCACCCTGAAATGTGTACCTCTTCAGTACAGGAAAGACTGTGCTATAACTTAAATTGCCAGGCATACCATCTAAAGGGGACAAAAAGATACAAAACATCCAGGCCATGGGAAAACCTGGGTAGCCACAGCCACTCAAGAGGGAGAGGTTTTTTAGTGCAGGAAGGAAAAAAAACTGGCAGGAAATGGCAGAAATCGTACACCAAATCCAGTCATTCCTGGAGTGGAACCACAGTCGATGGCCTCCACTCCAAACCAACAGATACAGATACTAATGCCGAAAAAAAAATCCCCCCAGTACCAACAATACCACCAGTCCGAAAACATTCTTCTTTGCCAAATATACAGGGTCTAAACCCAGCAAACAAACAACAAAATACCTTTCATCGTGGACTGCTTGCAGAGGCAAAGGCAATGTTCGCGGCTTTCACTGAGACCCACATAAAGGATCACTTAGACAACGAAATATGGATCCCAGGTTACAACCTATACAGATGTGACAGAGTGAACAGGCAAAAGGGGGGGAGGGAGGTTGGCCTGTACATTGCAGAGTCACTTGTTTGCACAGAACTGCTTAATGCCTCAAATGATGTAGTGGAAGTTTTAGCAGTAAAGGTTTGAGAACCAAAACCTAGTCATTGTGGTAGTCTACAAGCCTCCGGATGCAAATCCCAGCAATTCCAGGAACAGCTGTTAAAAATTGACCACTGTCTGGAAAATCTTCCAGCTCCTGCACCCAACATCTTGCTCCTGGGGGATTTCAACTTAAGGAACCTAAAATGGAGGAATATAGCAAATAATATTGTTGCAGTAATAACACCAGGAGGCAGCTCTGATGAAAACTCACACTCACACGAGCTTTTAAATCTCTGCACAAAATTCAATTTAAACCAGCAAATAATAGAGCCTACTAGACTGGAGAATACACTAGACCTCATCTTCACTAACAATGATGATCTGATAAGAAATGTCACCATATCAAAAACAATATACTCAGATCACAACATAATTGAGGTTCAGACATGTATGCGTGGAGCCCAGACCGACAAAATGAGACTAGTCACGAGGGAGCATTCACCAAATTCAACTTCAATAACAAAAACATAAAGTGGGACCAAGTAAACCAAGTCCTAACCGATATAAGCTGGGAAGATACACTAAGCAACACAGACCCCAACTTATGCCTAGAACAGATTAACTCGGTGGCACTCTATGTATGCACAAGGCTTATTCCTCTAAGAAAAAGGAGGAGTAGATGTAAAATAGAAAGAGACAGGCGCTCCCTTTACAGGCGACGGAAAAGAATAACAGAGCGGCTAAAAAGAGGTCAATATATCTGAAATGCGTAGGGAGACACTGGTCAGGAAATAGCAAGCATCGAACTTAAGCTAAAAGAATCCTTTAGGAGTCAGGAATCGCGGGAAGAACTAAAAGCCATAAATGAAATCGAAAGAAACCCAAAGTATTTCTTCTCCTATGCCAAATCAAAATCGAGAACAACGTCCAGTATTGGGCCCTTCTTAAACAAGATGGGTCCTACACAGATGACAGCAAGGAAATGAGTGAGCTACTCAAGTCCCAATATGACTCAGTTTTTAGCAAGCCGCTAACCAGACTGAGAGTCGAAGATCAAAATGAATTTTTTATGAGAGAGCCACAAAATTTGATTAACACAAGCCTATCCGATGTTATCCTGACGCCAAATGACTTCGAACAGGCGATAAATGACATGCCCATGCACTCTGCCCCAGGGCCAGACTCATGGAACTCTGTGTTCATCAAGAACTGCAAGAAGCCCCTATCACGAGCCTTTTCCATCCTATGGAGAGGGAGCATGGACACGGGGTCGTCCCTCAGTTACTAAAAAACAACAGACATAGCCCCACTCCACAAAGGGGCAGTAAAGCAATAGCAAAGAACTACAGACCAATAGCACTAACATCCCATATCATAAAAATCTTTGAAAGGGTCCTAAGAAGCAAGATCACCACCCATCTAGAAACCCATCAGTTACACAACCCAGGGCAACATGGGTTTAGAACAGGTCGCTCCTGTCTGTCTCAACTATTGGATCACTACGACAAGGTCCTAAATGCACTAGAAGACAAAAAGAATGCAGATGTAATATATACAGACTTTGCAAAACCCTTCGACAAGTGTGACCATGGTGTAATAGCGCACAAAATGCGTGCTAAAGGAATAACAGGAAAAGTCGGTCGATGGATCTATAATTTCCTCACTAACAGAACACAGAGAGTAGTCGTCAACAGAGTAAAGTCCGAGGCAGCTACGGTGAAAAGCTCTGTTCCACAAGGCACAGTACTAGCTCCATCTTGTTCCTCATCCTCATATCCGACATAGACAAGGATGTCAGCCACAGCACCGTGTCTTCCTTTGCAGATGACACCCGAATCTGCATGACAGTGTCTTCCATTGCAGACACTGCAAGGCTCCAGGCGGACATCAACCAAATCTTTCAGTGGGCTGCGGAAAAACAATATGAAGTTCAACGATGAGAAATTTCAATTACTCAGATATGGTAAACATGAGGAAATTAAATCTTCATCAGAGTACAAAACAAATTCTGGCCACAAAATAGAGCGAAACACCAAAGTCAAAGACTGGGAGTGATTATGTCGGAGGATCTCACCTTCAAGGACCATAACATTGTATCAATCGCACCTGCTAGAAAAAATGACAGGATGGATAATGAGAACCTTCAAAACTAGGGAGGCCAAGCCCATGATGACACTCTTCAGGTCACTTGTTCTATCTAGGCTGGATATTGCTGCACTTAACAGCCCCCTTTTCAAGGCAGGGAAATTGCCGGACCTAAAAAATTTTACAGAAAACTTTCAGGGGCGGCATAATGGAAATTAAAACCCTCAATTACTGGGAGGGGCCTTGGGGTTTCAAAAACCCTGATTTCTTGGAAGCAGGAGGGGGATACATGATTATAACCCTGGAAAACCCTAGAGGGGATTTAGAAACCGAACTTACACACGAAAATCACTCACTCGAAAGCAAAAGACTTGGAAAGGACGATGCCCACCCCCCCAATGAAAAGCAGGGGGTGTCACTAGCAGTTAAGGGGCCCTTTACAATAATTTGTCAGGGCCCGAGACTGTTAAAACTGCCTCCCAGACACAAAAGGGGGGAAATTCCCAAAACAGACCCCTGGAGTCTTCAAATGGCACTGGCCCCAAGCCCCTTTAAAAGTCTTTTTCCTGATCCCCGGGGGCTGGGCTCGTACGTTGGTTTGCGTGCAGGCCACCCAAACACCCTGGTTGATCAGGGGTTTGCCCACCGGAAAGGCCCGGGTCACGCCCGGGGGCCGCGGGGCTTTGACCCCCGAAACTCTCTCAGGTAAACTCCAGGCCCCGGGTAACCCCCATCCCGTGGGGGTGGTATTCGCCTCTTTCCCTTTCCCCAGAGGGTGGTAGTCCCCTCAAAAACCATCCGGGCGGTGGTATTTCACACAGTAACCTTCTTGGGGGTTTTGTAGTAAACCCCATCCCTACCCTGAGGTGGTAGTAACCTCTTATGCCCTGTAGGTGGTTGTCTCTCCATCCCTTCCGTGGGGGGTTTAACTTCCCCCCCTTATCCCAAATCCTGTTTGTAGTAGTCACCTCTTTCCCATTCCTGTGGGTAGTAGTCACAAATTCACTTTCCTGTTTTTTTGTGTCTTTCCCATACCCACCCTGGGGGGTGGTAGTCACCCAATATGCATCTTGGGGTGGTTGTCCCCTCATACCAATATTTTGCATGGTAGTCCCCACCATCCCTTTTTTCTATGAGTTGTGGGCCACTAAAACCCATCCTGGGGGGTGTCGGTCACCGATCCTGTGGGTGGTAGTCACCCGTTTAAATTTTCCCTGGGGTGGTTATCCCCTTTCATCCCCTTTCATTTTGCAGGGTTTGGAAACCCCAAATACCCATCCGTGGGTGGTAGTAAATTTCATACCCTTTCGTGTGGGGGGTTTAGTCTCCTGATTCACTCCTGTGGGTTTTTAGTCACCCCATCCCTTTTCCCTGAGGGTGGTAGAAACCCTATACCAATATTTTTTGGGTTTTAAATTCACCCCAAACAAATCTCAGGGGGGTTTAGTCACCTAAATACCCATTATTGGGTGATTTTTCGCTTCAGGGCCCTTTCCGGGTGGGGGGAAAAGGGCCGTAAAATCCCCATTGTGGGTGGTAGTCACCCCCAACCCAGTCCTGTGGATGGTTGTCACACCATCCCCTCCTGTGGGTGGTAGTCACCCCCCTTTCCCCTCCTGTAGGGGGAAAAGTCCCCCCCTCATAACCCATCCGGGGGCTTTTGTACCTCATACCAATCCTGTAGGGGGCCCTTTCACACTGGGGCCCTTTTTGGTGGTAGTCCCCCTTTACCCATCCTGTGGGTGGTATTTCACCCCAAACCCCCTTTTCCTGGGGGTGGTAGCCCACACCTTCCCCATTTCTAGGTGGTGGGCACCCCGTACCCTCCTGTGTGTGGTAGTTTTTTTCCCATCCCCAATTCCTTGGAAGTCACCCCCATCCTTTTTGTTGGTTTGGTTTAGTCCCACCAAAACCCACCCAGTGGGGGGTTTGTACACTATCCCACCCGTGGGTGGTATTTCCCCCTCTTACCCTTCCTGTGGGCAGTGGTACCTTTTTCCCCATCTGGGGGGGCAGGGGGTCACCTTATACCCATCCTGGGGGTTTTTGTAGTAAAAACATCCCCCTTTCCTGTGGGGGGTTTATTTTTTTCTTTTTTACTATCATGTGGGCATTGGGGGTCACCCTTTTCCCATCCTGTGGGTGGTAGTCCCCACATGCACCCTGGGGTGTGGCGGGTCACCCAATCCCCATCCTGTTGTGGTAGTCCCCAAAATCCCCATTCTGCATTTTTATAGTCATCCATACCAATCCTGTGGGTGGTAGTCCCCCCATCCCCATTTGGGGGTGGAATCACAATAGGGCCGGGCCCTGTGGGGGGTTAGTAAACCCCATACCCCATCCTGTGGGGGGTTTAGTCCCCCCATGCTCTTTCCTGTGGGGGGTGGACCCAAAACCATTTTTGGGGGCAGCAACCACCCCATCCCCATCTTTGGGGTGGTAGTCCCCCCCTTTAACTATCCTATAGGAAAATAGTACCCCAACCATTTTTGGGGGTAGTAGTACCCCATACCCACCCTGGGGGGGGTAGTCATGCCCCCCCCCCACCCTGTGGGCGGGTTGTCACTCAACCCATCCTGGGGGTTGGTAGTCCCCCCAAAACCCACCCTGGGGGTTTGGTTGTAAACCCATACCCATCATGTGGGTGGGAAATTTGTTTCCCCCATACCAATGTGGGTGGTAGCCCGAAAAACCCATCTTTTGGGGGGGTGTGGGGGTAGTCCCCAAATACCTTCCTCTGGGTGAGTCACCCATCCCATCATTTGGGTTTGGTGGGTCCCCTTTCCCACCCCTCTGGGGATAGTCCCCCTTTTCCCCAATCATGTGGGGGGGTTTGCTAACCTCCCCATCCTGTGGGGGTTTGTCACCCATACCCTCATGTGGGGTGGTACTCACGATGCCCATCATGTGGGTGGTAGTCCCCCATCCCATCAGTGGGTGGTAGTCACCGATACCCATCATGTGGGGGGGTAGTCACTGTACCCATCATGGGGGTTTGGGTAGTCCCCCAACCCCTCATGTGGGGGGGTATTTCACTGATCCCCCATCATGGGGTGGTGTACCGGATACCCATAAAGTGGGTGTTGATGGGGCACTGATACCCATCATGTGGGTGGTAGTCATGTTATCCTCTGTGGGTGGTATTTCCCATACCCATCATGTGGGGGTGGTATTCACTGTCCCCCTTGTGGGGTGGTAGTCCCCGATACCCATCTTTGTGGGTGGTAGTAAAGGGTCCCCTCATATGGGGTGGTAGTCACCGAAAACCATATGTGGGGGGTAGTCACTGATCCCTATCATGTGGGTGGTAGTCAAAGGATTACAGGGGTTTCATAAATTTTTTATAGCTGAAAATGGTAAAAAAGGAAAATGAATTCACAAATTAGAAAGGTAATAAATTCATGTAATTTTTACTTAATTTTATACATGGTTCAATAATTATTATTTTTAAAGTAATGAGAAATTCACAGTCCACCCGGTCAAAAAATGCAATGAGTTATTAGTGCAAATTTTAAATTGAGTCCCACAGATACACGAAACGCCACACGCAAACAGGGCACACACAGTCACACACAAAATCACACAACACCAACACACACAGGCATGCGCGCCACCCCACAAAACACAAAAAAGGAGGATGCGGCACCCACACGGGCATGAACACATGCACACACGAGTGCACAAAAAAAATACACCAAACACAACACACGAGGCACTCACCCCTTGGGACAAACACAAGTAAAACCCCAAAAAGCATGACATAAGAACCCACACACGAGGGCTATGTATCAAACCCCTTTAGTTCATAGAGGAAAGAAAAACCATACATGAGCCCACATTTTACACACGAACACACACACACGTTTTCAAAGGTTTGGTAATGCCACCAGATATCGACCCTGAGGAATGATTGAAAAGGAGCGGGGGTTGCAGGGGTCATAAAAAACTGTGGGTTTTGGGGGAAAGGGAAAGGCTTTTTGCGAGATTGGAGGATGGGACTGCATAGGGGGGGTTTTACTTTCAGTCTGGGGAAAACCAAAAGTGTCTTTGGGCAGTTGATGTTTTAACCCAAACCACAGAATTTCAGGAGGCCAGGGGGAAAAATGAATGAGGAAAAAGGAGAAAATGTTGGGCACACTAGCTGAGGTGGCAAAAAGGAGTTCACTTGAGCAAAAAGATTTAAAACCCCCGGGGAAAATCGACGGGGAAAAACCTGGGCCACGGGGGGGGTCCCAAACATAAAGAGCCAAGATGTTGGATGTGGAAACTGGAAAACCCATGCATCAACTTGTTAAGGACATTAAAAGAAAAAATTAGGGGAGGTAAACCAGAAAGGGATTTGGGCCCTTGGGGTTCCCCTGAGCGTTTCAGAAAATTGAAGAAATCACTTATGAGAGGCCCCTTGGAGTTTGTGATCACATGGTTTGCGTTTTGAATAAATAGCAGAGTGACAAGTTGAGTGGGTAACAGTATTTGGAAAGGGAAAAAAGCCAAACTTAAAAGGGGTATTTCACGGGTTTTTAGGAATTCCTGGGGAGGTTTCCGTGTTTTTTTCTGGGGGTTTACTGGAAGGGGGAGTTCCCGGGGGGGCAAAAAGGGCCCCCCCGGCCCCGGGCTGTGACCAGGCCTCCTTTGGTTGGGGTTTAAAAACCCGATCAACCCGGCTGTTGCTGCTGGCTGCACCCCAAACAACGTACGAGCCACAGGGCCCCGGGTGATCCCGGGAAATAACTTTGGTGCTTGTCCAGTGCCGCTTTTAAGACTGCCAGGGGTTTTGTTGGAATCCCCTTTTTGTGTGGGGAGGCAGTTGAACAGTCTTTAGGCCCCTGACCCCTTTATTGTATGGGCTCTTAAGTTGCTAGTGACACCCGGGTTTTATTGGGGGGATGGTGATCGTTTTTTTTTGGGGAAGTTTTTTTTCTTTGTTGTGAGTGATTTTCGTGGCAAATTTGGGTTTCAGGCCCCCTTAAAGGGTTTTTTTCCCGGGGGTTTTATAAACAAAGTATCTCTCCCTCCTGCCGGTTCCAGGGGAATACGGTTTTGGAACCTTTAAGCGCCCCCAAAAAATGAGGTGTTTTATCTCCCCTTTGCGCCCCCCGTTGAAAATTCTCTGTTCCCTTTTCTAGGCCCCAAAAATTTCCCCCCCCTGCCTTTTTAAAGGTGTGAGGGATGAGGAAAAAGATGGGGAAACGAGTTACGGGGCCTTGTGGAACAGAGCTTTTAAACCCTAGGTTTCCCTCGGACTTTATTTTGTTTTACGAAAAATCTCTTTTGTTTTTGTTTGTGAGGGAAAATTTTTAGATCCATTTGGGCCGACTTTTTCCCGTTATTTCCTTTTTGCACGCATTTTTTTGCGGGTATTCGCCAAAGGTCACCCCCTTGTCGAAAAAAACTTTTTGGGGAAAGTTGTATTTAGTAAATCTGCATTCTTTTTTTTCTTCTAGTGCATTTAGGACCTTGTCGTTTGTGATCCAATAGTTGAGACAGGGCAGGAGCGACTGTTCTAAACCTTTTTTGCCCCGGGTTTTTGTAATGATGGGTTTCTAGAGAATGGTGATCTTGCTTCTTGGACCCTTTCAAAGTTTTTTTTTTATTTGGGGTGTTTAGTCTATTTGGGTTTTAGTTCTTTGCTGTTGCTTTTCGGGGCCCCCTTTGTGGGTGGGGCTATTTTCCCGTTTTTTTTTAAATAACTGTGGGGGACCCCCTTTTTCCCCCCCCCTGTCCCTCTCCATAGGATGAAAAAAGGGTCGGGGATTTGGGGTTCTTTTCGTTTTTGATGGGAAAAACCCGAGTTCCAAAGGGGTCTGGCCCCGGGGGAGAGTGCATTTGGGATGTCATTTATCGCCCGTTCGAAGTCATTTGGCTAGGGGTAACATCGGAAAAGGGGTTGGTTAATCAAAATTTTTTGGCTCTCTATAAAAAAATTTATTTTGATCTTGACTCTCCGTCTGGTTAGCGGTTGCTAAAAAAAAGGTATATTGGGACTTGGTTTGCTCACTTTATTTCCTTGCTGTCATCTGTTAGGAACCCTTTTTGTTTAAAAATGTTTGGGGCCCCCCCCCCCCAAAACCCAAAACCCCCCCCCCCCCCCGACCCCCCCCAAAAAAAAACCCCCACCCCCCCCCCCCCTTTTTTCCCCCCCAACCCCCCCCCCAAAACCACAACCCCCCCCCATTTCCCCCAATTCCCCCCCCCCACCCCAAAAATTTTTCCTTTTTCCTTTTTATTTTTTTGCCTGGAAAGGGAAAAGGGCCCTTTTTTTCTTTTTTTGTTTTTTTCTTTTCCCCTTTTTCCCTTTAAAGGAAAAATTCCCTTTTGGTTTAATTTGAGTTTCCACCGAAATTTTCTTTCCCCAGGGGATTAAATTTTGGTCTTTTGGGCTTGTTTTTCTTTTTCCCGCCCGTTTTGGGAGGCCCTTTTTTCTTTTTCCCCTTTATTTTTTTTAGAGGAATTTGGTTAAATGGTCCCCGATAATCCTTTTTCGGTGTTTTGGGTCCGGGCTTATTTATGAAACCCCAATTATTTGTGTTAGGATTTGGGTTTATTGGTCCCTTTTTTTTGTTTTTGGGTTTTTGAAGGAATTGGGGTCTTGGGGTAAAATTTTTTCCGGGGGAGTAAGGGCCCCAAATTATTTTGCTGGTTTAAATTTTTTTTGTTTTGGGGGAATTTTTTTAAACTCCGGGGAGTGGTGAGGTTTTATGATTCTCCCCAGGGGTTATTAGGAACAAATTATTTGTTTAAAAATTAAATTTTGGTTTCCCAAAATTTAAATCCCCAGGGAGCAAGAAGGTTTGGGGGCAACTGGAAAATATTAGAATTTCCCAATTTTTAAAAGGGTTCCTTGGAATTTCCCCCGGGAAATTTTTGGGGAACCGGAAAGGTTTGAAATGGAATTTTTCCCCAAATGACTTAGGTTTTGGTTTTTTTCTCGCCTTTTTTTGCTAAAAAAACCACTAAAATCATTTGAAAGGGAATTTTGCAGTTCTGTGCAAAAAAAGTGGGCTCCGGGAAAAGTACAGGCCAACCCCCCCCCCTTTTTTTTTTTCAATCTGTAAAATCTGTATAGGTTTTTTAACCTGGGATCCCTATTCGTTGTCCCAAAATTTCCTTTATGTGGGGGCTCAGTGAAAGCCGCGAACATTCCTTTGCCTCTGCAAGCAGTCCCAGGGGTGAAAAGGGATTTTGTTGTTTGGGTTTCTTTGGGTTTAGACCCCCGTATATTTGCAAAGAAGAATTTTATCGGATGGTGGTATTGTTTTGGGATGGGGGGGGTTTTTTTTCCGGGTTAGTATCTGTATCTGTTTTGGGTTTGGGGTGGAGGCCATCCTCTGTGGTTCCACTCCCGGGGAAATGACTGGATTTGGTGTCGATTTCTGCCATTTCCCTGCCAGTTTTTTTTTCCTTCCTGGCACTAAAAAAACCTTCCTCTTAGTGGCTGGGTCCCCAGGTTATCCCAGGGCCCTGGAGTTTTGTATCTTTTTGTCCCCTTTGATGGTATCCCTGGCAATTTTTAAGTTATGCAAGTCTTTCCTGTACTGAAGGGTACAAGTTCAGGGTGAAAAAGCTTACAGGAAGGGATTTGCATTTTTGTTATTGGGCATGGCATTTTCTAGGGGGGTCTAGTTGCACGTCCCATCTGTTTTTCCAGATTTCCCATGCCAGCAGATACGAGTGCATAGTATGTGCACAGGCTTGGTTTCCGTTTGCCTTGGTTTCTGTGACTGTATTCCCTGTTGGTGCATGTTTCCCTGTCTTACTTCTATCCTCCCTAGCACCAACAATGGAGCTCCCACCAGTTGTTTTTGGTAATATATCCTCCCTATTGCTAGTGGAGTCCTCTTGTTTGCTATTTCCTGCGGTATTTCTAGTTTGCAATATTGGTTTTATCTTATCTTTGACTACACTTGTTTCCTACTATGGCTCCTGTCCCCTATGAGGTCAATTATATGTATTCCTTCCTGCGTATAATTCCCGACTACCTGGACAAAATCTCCAGCTTCACCATTACTGTCTCCCAGGACAGCATCTCCAGCTTCCCCATTACTGTCTCCCAGGACAGCATCTCCAGCTCACCATTACTGTCTCCCAGGACAGCACCTCCAGCTTCACCATTTTCTGTCTCCCAGGACAGCACCTCCAGCTTTCACCATTACTGTCTCCCAGGACAGCACTATCAGCCCCCCATTTACTGACTACCAGGACGTCATCTCCAGCCTTACAGTTTCTGACTACATGGCCAGTATCAAGGGCAGTACCATTCAGCCAGACTTTTTTATGTTCCCATCTGTTGTAGAAAGCTTCCAGGTTTTCTATGAAAGCAGCTTTGATGTTGACCTCTTTTAATACCCTTGTGATTTTAGTCCACAGATTTATCTCATTTGGGCATACCCAAAAACACTTCCCTGTTTTAATACTGCTTGTAGCTAGTTCTTGGATATCTGCACAAG
The DNA here is from genome assembly GCF_026875155.1 of Cherax quadricarinatus. Taxonomy (NCBI): domain Eukaryota; kingdom Metazoa; phylum Arthropoda; class Malacostraca; order Decapoda; family Parastacidae; genus Cherax; species Cherax quadricarinatus. Next base: position 40,130,581 of record NC_069429.1, on the reverse strand, counting down.
GGGCGTGACACCAATTTCCACAAAAATGACAATTTATGCATGTGGAAGCCCGTTTGTTTGACTGACCACAGACTACACACAGCTTCATAATGATTTGATGGATGATTTACTGCAATTTTACTAGCAACCTCTTGAATATTCTATTAATAACCTGCTAGGTAGTGCACAACGAAACCGTTTGAAACCGGTCCAGGGTTCGGACCAGTCAAGGGTTCGGACCAGTCAAGGGTTCGGACCAGTCAAGGGTTCGGACCAGTCAAGTGTTCGGACCAGTCAAGGGTTCGGACCAGTCTATCTGATCTGATCAGTGGGTCACTTATTTAAACCATACTGGTCGGTGATTTGAGCTAACACATGAAGGATCTACTGGAAATTATCTACCCGAGTAATATGTGATTTGATTGATACAAAAGTATAACTTGCGTGTTGAAGAGCCGGTGACTGCTGGCACTCCTACAATGACGAACGGTCACCTCCACCCTTGTTTATCAATCGCTGTATCTAGCTTTTCTATTTTTTTTTCCGTCTCCACCACAATAAATGCTATATTATCACTATAGTTGACTGGTGCAAATTTTGGAGGAGGACGCTTTTTCTGTAGTAATAATTGCTTCTCGTTGTGTATATTGCGACCACTGGTAACTACAAGTTATATGAAATTCACAGTAACGTCTGGTATTTCAAGAAAAAAGAAACTAATGAAAGTCACTCCACTCACTAAGTACCATTATAATACTGGTTAGTTGCTAACTACAACACTGTATTCTGCTATTCACTGGTATCACTAGATTATATGCGAGTACACTAGCAGGCCAGGAAGATTATTAAAAACAGCTGACCTGTGGTAAGTTTCTGGCGACTTCTGGCACCTGCCTCTATAGGCTTATCACTTCATTTACAAATTCACCTGTTTTCAAATGACACTTTAGCCTTTATCATCAATATACTAGGGAGCCACTGTAGTATACACTATACACTATGTATACTCAATGTTTTCAGGGAGACTTTCTTTCCTCTGACACAAAGTTCAAATATTATTATTTTTTTCACACGGGACATAGGCCTATGATTCCCCTCTGGCAGTAAACTCTGCTAGGTAGTGCACACTAATTCTCCTTTTTTGACTCAGTATATAATGTTTTCCGCCCAAGATTGGTTCCAGGCGCTAGAGGGATGTATCGTATAGGCATGATGACACAAATTAAAGTTCTAGCACGTAAGAGCCACCGTGAAAACACCAGAAAACCCGGAGCACAACGAGGCACACTGACACTGTCGCTGACAGAGAAATGGCAACAAAGTCAGAAAATGAAATGATGGAATACATAACAACAAAATGCAGGGAGGCAGAGGAAAGGTTTGTTTCCAAGGGCACTAGAAATAATGGGAAGACTCAAATGAGTCCTTGGTTTACCCGTATGTACAGGGAGGCAAAAACTAAGTGCAACAGAAAATGGAAAAGGTACAGGAGGCAAAGGACCCAGGAAAACAGAGAGACTAGTCGAAAAGCCAGAAATGAGTATGCACAGATAAGGAGGGAGGCCCAGAGACAGTACAAAAACAACATTGCATCGCAAGTCAAATCTGACCCGAAACTGCAGCATAGCCACATTAGGAGGAAGGCAACAGTTAAAGACCAGGTGATCAGGCTGAGAAAAGAAAGTGGGGAACTCACCAGAAGCAATCAAGAAGTATGTGAGGAGCTCAGCAAGATATTTAAGGAAGTATTTACAATGGGGACAGGAAGGCCTCTGAGTGGACAGAACAGAGGCGGACACCAGCAAAGAATATACCAAAAAGTGTTAGATGACATACACACAACTGAGGATGTAAAGAAGCTGTTAAGAGACATTGATACCTCAAAGACAATGGGACCAGACATCTCCCCGTGGGTCCTTAGAGAGGGGGCAAAA
>NC_069429.1:40085716-40128168 GCF_026875155.1 Cherax quadricarinatus | reverse complement strand
CACCAAAGTTCATTATCATGGGGGAGAAGCCACATGTCTATGGTGCATCTCATAAAATAAGCCAGCTCTTGGATGTCACTACCGCCCACCTCAGGCTGGGATTAGATTTTGCTACCGAAGTGGCTAGTTTAATTGTGCACCCCATATCCATCCTTTTGGACCATAGTGAAAGGGAGCATTTGGATACACAAAAGGCCTAGGAACTACGCCCCAAGGGTTTAAACATGAATACATATGGATTTATATCTACATTATCTATAGTTCACGTATCTGTCACAAGCAAATTTAGGAAATTTGCTTAGTTATCTGGAAATCTTATTTTCATTAAAATGAATATCTTGACATGTCACTAGGCTATTTTTCGGTTGTCTCTTTTATTCCTCAAAAGTGGACAAATTAAGCACTTAGTGTTCAAGACAGTGACCATATGCCTGATCACATTAATTTACATTTGGGTTTGATCATCATATCGGTGTTCTCCCAGACGCCAGAAGTACTTGTAACCAAGCCTAAGCCTGGCCACTACAACATCAGTCAGTCTGTTCCCTTTTACACGTTGCTCCATAAACATACTTATCTACGTTCATGTTATCATAGTGGGTTATAGGTCTACTCAGGCTTCTAACTGCATTCCTATAACAATCATTTTCATTATTTACTTCTCTCCTAATATTTTTTCCCTAATGCTAGACACAGTTACAGGGAAAGTTATATTCTACATTCTCCTCCAGGGTAACTCTTCTTGGCTAACATATCAAATATCAGAAGGAGTAATCCAGTGTGTGATGGGATCCATGCAACTGTACATTAATTCCTTTGTTCCCTGTTTTTTTTAGTATCTATACCTGGCTTCTCCAATGAGCATTTTATTGGAGTCATTATATGAGTCAAGAGCCTTCAGTGATGGACAGAACCCAGAAATTTGATGATAGAGTCAAGCTCGGTGTCATAGGTTAGCTTTAGCGCCATTAGATTGCAAACAATTCAGTTTGCAGTGTAGATGCCCATTTGTTAATTCTTATGCCTAACTCAACAAATTTATTATCGTCATTAACTAGGAGGTGGCAAACAAGAAGCGATGCAGCCATGCCAGAAGACTCCTGTTTAGATCCACCCTTGTATATAACTTGTGATAACTTATTACTACCAGCTAGGCCAGAAATTTCTTGAGAAGTTGCTTTAACAAGAGAATTTAAGGAAGGATCACTAGCCCAAAGGCTTCTTGGGAGGGGGACTTGCAGGTAGTGATATTAAATGAACACATCTTCCATGGAGGGGTGAAATGCTCTTGTTACCTACAGTGATACAGTTCATGCAGGTTATAAAACAATGAAATTGCACGTTTTCACAATCCATTTAGATCTGTGTGTATTTACCTCTAGACACTGGTTTAAGATTCATTGTGACAGAGTCTGGTTTATTTTCCCCTAAAACATTCTAAAAACAGGTTTTTAATCTAAACAATCCAAATCACTGATACAAAATCCCAAAATTCCTTTCTGATATTAAAAAACCTCGGGATTTAAATCCCCAAACCTTTTGGCATTTTAAAAAATCCCCTCCACCAATGTACACCAAACAAATGTAAATTTTGCCAGGGGGCTAATTGCCCACACTTTGCATCTTTTATATACTGGAGTTTGAAAAATAAAATGCATTCCAGGGCCCAACCCACTCAGAAATGTTCAAGAAATGGCAAAGTATTTTTTTCCACAGGTAAAATTACAGACCTTTCCCTGGAGAAAAAAACCTTGACTTTGCTTGCTGTAAATAAACCCTTTAAACCCATGTGGGGTGCACTTAGTGTGTGTTTGTGCATGTTTTTATTTCCCCCAATGTGTGTTGTTGTGTGTGTTGTGGGGTTGTGTGGTGTGGGGTGTGTGGGGAAATCACAAAATTTGGGTACTTGCCAAATTTGTCTTTCCCCAAGGGGTCGAGCCCTCACCCTGGCTCTGCTTTTTCACTGAAATGCAAACTAAGTCCCCCCCCCTCCCTGCTCCATTAGCTTTATCATATTTTCTTTTTTTAAACTATGTTTTGGTTCCGCCCCCAAATACCTCACTTCCTGGGCTTTTCCCAAAATTTTTCCTTTACATTTCTGTGAAGAAAAAATTTCCCAAACATTCCTTTGATTTCATCGAGCCCTTGAATTTTCCAATTGTGCCCCCCATTTTTTCCTGTGTCCCCTCTCGGGAAACATCCTGTCTCTATCCCCCTTTTCTTTTCCACTTCATTTTTTTGTTTTCCTTTAAATCATGTTTTCCCCCCCTTACCCCCCTGTCCTCCGTGTCGTCAAAACCGATTTCCCAAAAATTTTTCTTCACAGGACAAAACCCCTTGGGTCGGGAAAAACTAACCTTGTCACAACCCTTTTTTGCACTTCCTCAATTTTTTCCACGTGCTTGTTTAAAAGTGGGGGGCCCAAAGCAGGTGCTGCATACCCAGAAGGGGCCCCTGATGTCCCCGGTTACAGTGTCTTGAACATTTTTTTACTAAGATTTTGGGAACACTATTCTCGGGTTTCCCCGGGCCCCCCATAGCGCACAGTTATCTGCTTGATGGGGTTTTTTCAGAACATGCTGGGTGTTAAATACTCACCCCAAATTTTTCCCTCCTTGACGAGGTTTGCAGCCCTTTGGCCCCACCTAGCCTATACTCTTTTTTGCGGTCTTCTTTTGCCCCCCCCCAAAGTCTTTCAGATTTTTGCTTTGGCAGGGGTTAAAATTGGGGGAAGCCATTTGCTGGCCCCAGGTGTCCACCCCTGCCCAAAGGTTTCTTTTGAATTTTTACCTGATCGTCATTGTTTAAAACTTCAAACTCATTAACTTCACATCATCTGCAAACATCTGCTTTTTCTTGATATGTGAATGGGACCCCATTATCAAAAGGTCCCCACTAAAAAAGGCCCCTCATCACGTACCATGACTCATTGTTCCCTTTCCCCTCCCAAAGTTTTCTTTTTTGATCCATTACAGTGCCCTTCCTGTTATTGCCCTGTCCCTAACTTCTCCCCAAAATCTCCTGTGGGGAACGGGCCAAAAAGCCTTTTTGCAGCCCAAGAAGATGCAACCCAACCCTCCCCCTCTCTCGTGTTTTCTGTTACTTTACCCAAAAAAACCCCAGTAGGTTTGTGACACAGGGATTTGCCTTCCATAATCCTTCTGGTTGGCATTTTTACTCTTTTTCCAATTTCCCGGTGCTCCAAAACCCCTCTTCTGAAATCTCCATGACATTGCACTAAAACACGTCAGTGACCTGGTCTATAGTTTTTGACTCTTTTTTGCTCCTTTTTTTAAAATATGGTACACATTTGCCATCTTCTATAACCAGGTAGTTGCCCAATTTCAAGGGATGTGTTTGAAGATTGTGGGGTTAAAAGGGCACAAAGCATTTCTGCTCCCTCTCAAAAGGGCCCAAAGGTCCCCTTGGGCTTTGAGGTATCAAAAGTCTCTTAAAAAACTTCTTTAAAAACCTAGTTTGGGGTGTTTTGTCCCTCTAACACTTTTTTTGGAAAATTCCTTTTCGGTGTCCGCCCTGTTTTTGTCCACTCCCGAGGGTTTTCCCGTCCCCCTTTTAAATACTTCCCCTTTAAAAATCTTGGGTTTAGCTCCTCACATACTTCTTGATTGCCCTTTTGGGTGAGTTTTCCCCCCTTTTTTTTTTCAGCCCCGATCACCTGGGCCCTTTTTAAATGTTTTTCTTCCTCCTAATGTTCTATGCTGCAGTTTTTAGGTCAGATTTTTACTTTTCGATGCTATGTTTTTTTTTGTACTTTCTCCCGGGCCTCTCCCTCCTTATCTGTGCATACTCATTTTGGGGTTTCGACTAGTCCCCTCTGTTTTCCCCGGGTCCTTTGCCTTTCCCGAACCTTTTCCCCTTTTCTGGTGCACTTAGTTTTTTTTCCTTCCCCCATACATACGGGGAAACCAAGGGTCATTTGATCTTCCCCTTAAAATTTTTAGTGCCCTTGGAAAAAATACCTTTTTTCCCCGCCTCCCTGCATTTTTGTTGTTATTATTTCCCCCATTTTTAAATTTTTTGACTTTGTTGCCATTTCTCTGTCCCAAAAACCTCCGCAGGAAGTTCCTCATACCTGTGTTTTGTACCCCTTTTATATTTTTTGGGTTTTCCTTCCAACTACTGTTACCCCCCCTCCAAAATTGAACTCCCGGGTATGTATTCAAAACGCAGAAAAACCCTGTGATCATAGCTCCCAGGGGCCCCCCTCATAAGTGATGTTTTCAATGTCTGACCCGCTCCCGGGTGAACACAAGGTCCATCCTTTGCTGGTTTTATCCCCCCCCTATCTCTCTGGTAGTGTCCTTAACAGTTTATGCCCTGGGGTTTTTCCCGTACCACAACCATCATCTTGGCTCCCTATGTTTCGGGGCCCCTGTTGGCTCCCGGGTTTTTCCCTTCGATCTTCCCCGGGGGTTGAAAACTCTCTGCTCAATTTAGCTCTTTTTTGCCACCTTTACTAGTGGGGCCCAACAAATTTCTCCTTTTTCTCTCTTCAAAATTCCTCTCTTTGGGGGGTCCTGCATTCTGTGGGGGATTTTTAAAATCACTGCAATGGGCTACTTTAAAGTTTTCCCCAGACTGAAGTAAACCTACAAGCAGTCCCCCTCCTCCCAATTTTTCGCAAAATGCCCCAATTTTAAATCCCCCCACGGTTTTTAAAGTGGAACCCCCCCCCAAACCCCGGATTGGGGGTGGTGGGGGCTTACCAAAACCCGAAAAGGGGTTTTGGGGTGCTTTAAGGGTGGGTATGGGGAAATTACCCCAAACAAAGGGGGCAGGGGGAAATTTCCCCCCCTGAGGTTTGGTGGTTTTAACCCGGTGGCCCCCGGGGTTTATTTCCGCCCCTTGGTTTGGTTTTGGGTGATAAAGGGGCCCCCGGGTTTTGGGTATGGGGTGCTCCCCCCCCGGATTTTGGGTGGTTTTGGAAAAAAGGGTTGGTTGGGTGATCAACGGTGGGTTGCGTGACTGTGATTACCCAAAATATTTTAAAAAAATTAAACCCCCAGGTGGGTGGGGAAATAAGCCCTTTAAAGGGTAAAGTTTGTTAAAAATTTAAAAAACCAAACATTTTTTTAATTTTTGGGGGATTCCCAAAACCCTTTTGGGAAAAAAGGGATTTTTTTTGACTACCACCCCCAGGGTGGTATCAGGGAACTTCCCCCACAGATGTTAAAGGGACTACCACCCACAAATGGTAAAGGGGTTGCTAACCCCCCACATTAAAGGGTATGGGTGATAACCCCCCAATAAAATTTTTATGACTACCACCCACAAGATGGGGAATTTGGGGGGAAAACCCCCCAAAAGGATGGGTTTTGGGGGGACTTTCCACCCAAGGAAAAGGGGATGGGTGACTACGCCCAAAATTGGGGAGGGTGACAACCCCCCCACAAAAGGGAAAAGGGTGACTACCACCCCAGGGTGGGTAAAGGGGGATTGGCCTAAAAACACCCCCCAAATGTTTTATTGGGATGGTTCCCCCACAGAATGGGATGGGGGACACCCCCCCCCCGGAAGGATGGGGTAATTTCCCAACCCCGGATGGGTATGGGGGGAAACCCCCCCACAGGGTTTGGTAAGGGGTGACTACCACCCACATAATGGGTATGTGGTGACTACAACTTACAGGATGGAAATCGGGTGCCTACCAACCACAGGATGGGTATGAGATGACTACCACCCACAGAATGGGGATGAGGTGTCTACCAACCACAGGATGGGTATAGGGTTAGTCTCATCCACAGGATTGGTATGAGGTGACTACTATCCACTGGATGGGGATGTGGTGACTACCACCCACAGGATGGGTATAGGGTGACTACCACCCAAAGGATGGGTATATAGTGACTATGTGAAGGCTTACTCAGCCCTGTAACAACTTCAGACAGTATTTCCAAGGCTGGCTCCTCCTCAGGAAAATTAATGAATAGAAAAAGAATAAAAACTGACAAACATAAACACTTTATTATTAAAAAAAAATATAAAATATAAAATAATTATATATGAAATATTTTACCTACTTTAAAGAAAAATGAAAAATGAAAAATATAAATGATATTTAATTTCAATGCTAATATATATATATATATAAATCAACTTGGGTGTCTGATGTTGGTGACACTGCTTGTTGTTGAAATCGTAGCCATAGTTGATGATGGGGGGGGTCGCAGGTGTTGGTGACAACCCACCGGCTCGTTCTTCACAGAGTCTATAGCCGTGAATAATTAATCCAGATGACAGGAAAGCAGGTTCATTACCACTGCAAATGATGAGGGGTAGGTTCGTTTTGGGCATACATGACAGGTAGGAAGATCAACATGGGACGTCTCAGGACGATAGTCCTCCCCCTTCAATTCTTCTCGTTGGTTGGCAGGTGACCCAATCTGTCATTCCAAGCTGGAAAGAGAGACAGGTTACCCATGCTTAAGAAATCATTATCCATGATAAGAAACAATACCTAAAAGACATAGTGATTATTAAAACAGATAAAAGACTGAAAGGACTAATTTTTATTATTGGTCAAAAGTGAAGTTTTCAACCAAAAGCCCCACTAAATATGAGCAGGCGTATAATTACAGTAGTGTTGGGAGCTGTGAGTCGAGTGGTTACTGTTTGATCGGAGCCCCACACGTCACCTTTCCGGAGGGGGGAAGAGGGAAGGGGGATATAGCGGGAGTTTAGACTCACCCTACCTTAACAAGCAGCCGGCAATCAAACAATCCCATTCTGGGTTGGGGAAAAAGGGGGGCATAGGAGGAGCTCGTCTTCCCCTACCTTAACAAGTAGCCGGCAATGAAACTATTGTTACCATATACTTGCTCGATACTCCTATCTGTTGAACTTTTACCTCACTCTCCCCCATACCAAGACTTATAGTCAAGGAGTATAAGAAGAATAGGCGAGGAAAAAGTTCTAACATATGCATGCTGCATAAGGCAACAAATGTTCTACTGTCATGACTTAACCAGTCAGAGAAATAATTGGATGAGCCATTGATATACACAATATGGAACTTAAAAGCCTGGAGTGCCAATGTCCACCTCAAGAGACGACTGTTGGTTCCCTTAAAAGTTTCTAGGTATATCAAAGGTTTGTGATCCGTTTCTAAAATGAATTCTTTTCCCAGTAAAAAAAAATTTAAGCTTGGAGATACCCCACACAAGGGCTAAACATTCCTTTTCTATCGTTTAGTATCTCGTTTCTGCAGGAAAAGGGGTTTCCAGCTTAGGAAGCATACAGGGAGGGGAGTACTATCATGGTATTGTAGTAACACAGCACCTAAGCCAGTATTGGAGGCATCAGTTCTTAAACAAAATGTTTTATTAATATCTGGAATCTTAAGTACAGGGTCTTTCGAGAAGATATTTTTAATCTCATTTAAACTTTTTTCCGAGCTACTCGGAAAGTTCAAGAGGTTTCTTCACAGACTTTTTAAGGAAGTCGGATAAGATGCCTGTAAGATCAGTAAGGTTCGAGATAAACCATGCATAAAAATTTACAGAACCAAGAAAGCTACACATGCACTTCTTGGTTTTGGGGAATTTAAATCTAATAAAGTTTTTGATCTTACGGGGAAGGCTCAAAGAGTTATTAAAAGGATCACCCCTGAGATACTAACTTGTTAATCCAAGGAAGCATTTTTTTGGGTTTGGGCCAGTTAGGGCATAAAACTAACCTATAAAAAACATTTTAAGTTTGGATATGTTTCCCCCCCTGTGGATGCATTACGTAAAAGTTTTCAAAAAAACTGAAACATTTGGGGATATTACCCAAGACCTTTCTCATCATCTCACTAGGTAGCACAGGAGTTAACCCAAACAAAGGGCATAGTCATACTGAACAGTCCTTTTGTGGGTAGGGAAAAGCTTACTGCTTACAAGAAATCTAACATTACTTATGATAGCCTGCACAATATCAATCCTGAAAAAAAGGGGAAGGGCGTCATAAAATTTGTGTAGATGCTATCTATAAGGGCATGGGCTCAGCCCCCCCACCGAGTTATAGCTTAAGGCCTCTGAAGTCAATATTAATTTTATCCCCCTTTCAAACCCATACTACTGGGCAATATGCAATACGAATTTCAAGATCTTTAGTTTTAATAATTTGTCTACCTCTCGGAAAAGCATCCCTAAGGTAAATGGAACTGGGTATGATTTTTGTTTGATAGGTTTGCCCCGCACTAATCAATCTTAGGGACACTATGTAGGTAACACTTGAATATCAAAAGGGACGCTGAGAAATTACTCACACATTGAAGTACTCATGTCTTTTAGGGTCTCCAGAATTCTTTAATTTTAATTTTTGGCACCCAGTGGTCAAATCACCAAGTCACGTATTCTCTAATAGCCCCAAAGTTAAGGTATCATTTTACGCCACCTTACTTTTCTTCAGGTTTTATCAAGTTCGTGGGGAAAAAATTTTTAAGTCAAAGTTTTTAAAGGCATTTAAAAACCGAATTTTTCGGTAAATTTCTAAGGATTTTTGAAGAAAAACTTGTTTCCCCTTGACTTCAGAGGAAATCAACTTCCCCCACAAATTTTTAATATTTTGTAGGGACTTTTCCCCATTTCTAATAATTTTTTTGATTTAAAATGGGCAAAAGTATCAAATTTCATCCCTACTTTAAAACTTCCCTCTGACTTTTGGAATAAAAATATTTTTTTTTGGGTACTGGCCATTGACAAGCTTAATTTTTCGAACTATGTCAGAGTTTCCCAATTTGGATCTAAGTCAAGGAAAAACGATAAGAAAAAGAACCTCAGCCTTCACGCCTCATTAGTCCATAAGCCATGAAGGATGGACAATGGACCTCTGGCTGTCTACCATAGAAAAGTTCAAAAGGGAAAACCCCAAAAGTCACTGGGAATTTCGCCATGGCAAACAAAGCACAGGGTAGGCAACGATGCCACTCCTTTATTTAAGGGAGCAAAGTTTCCTAAAATGGACTTGAGAATCGAATCTGGCGCTAAATCCCCATTACAGCGGGGAGTAGGTGTTTGTGAAGAGAGGCTTCACTCCCAAAAGTTGGTATAATGTTGCATTAAGTCAGAGTAAATTTGTGTCCCAGTCAGACAAAATTTCTCTGGGGATGCCACTCTAAAATGCCAAAAGTGCTTCAGCCCCCCTTTTTATAGTTATGGTCTTTAAGGGAAGGGCTTCAGGGAAACGGGAAGCATAATAACAATGTTAAATATACTATGTCCCCCAATGAAAGGGAGATAAAGGACCAACAATGTCAATACACTTTTTAAAACCCGGTCCGTAAAGATTGGCATTTTGACCATGGGTCTCGCCGGTACCTGGGGAGGATGACAGTTCAAACTTTACACATCTCAAAAGAGTGACATTTGAGGACATTTTGGGCCAAAAATGGGTTTTTCCCAAATTTTTATTTAATTTTTTCGATGCGAGAAAGTCCCCACTGGTGAGTCATACCATTTTAAAAACTCTTCTGCTTTGACTGGAAAACAAGAGGAAAATTTAATCTCACGAATTTAATTTAATACTAAATTTATAAAGGTCCCCTTTATATATTAAAATTTTAAAAAAAAAAAGTTTTTCCTTTTGGAAACTTAAATTTTTGTTTAGTGCATTATGGCAACTCGAAGAGAAGGGCAATTTATTTGAAAATTGAAAAAGGGATCCTTGGATATTTTTAAAGGCTTAAAAGTCAGGGAAATAAAAGGGATGGACATAGGAGAACCGGGGCTTTGGTCTGACCCCTATAAAGACATTTATAGAAATCGGAGGTATATCTTCACTTTCATCTAACAAAAAACCCGGGTGACCTATTTTCCTCGCTTTCGAGATAACCTGGTTTTTAATTTCCCAAATGAATATTTCGAACATGTCCATCTGAACTTCGAGGGGCTTCTCTGACTCAAGGGGAACATGACAAAAGCTTAGCCCCTTTTTTGCTGAAAAGGGGCAACCTCAAAGGAAGAATGGAAAACCTTTTACATTACCTTTTAAAGGACAAAAAAGTGATGGGACTAGACGGCTTTCAGAACCATTTAGACTAATTAAAAAGGGTGGAAGGGGAAAAATGTCCGTACGCCCAGAGTCTGAAAGAAAGCATAGAATGATTTAAATTAGGGAACAGCTTTCAAATGAATACAGTGCACCCCGTGTCTCGAAAAAGGGAAATACTAAGTCCTTAACTGTTCCGAACAGAAGGGTCCTGGTCATTACATCTTTAAAAAAATCTTCCAACTTTTGGACTTCTTAGAAAACAGTCTGGACTTTTTTTTTCCCCAAAAACAACATAAAAGCAAACAGGATAAAAAAGATTTAGTTTTTCCAAAGGTTTGATTTTTTAGATCTGATTAAAACCCTTTCCCTTTGGGTTCGATCCCTTTACTCTTTATAGGAACTGTTAGCCCCGCATAGAAGCAGCGGCCTCAGCAACTTCCCCACTTTAATCAGGGTTTCGTTCTCTAATGAATGTTCTTATCTGGTGAGGAAGAGCTGAGGGGCTGGTCAGCAAACCAAAGAAGTTCAAGAATTCAAACTGTGATCAAATTTCCCGAACTCTCTACCAAAAGTCGAAAAACAAAGAGTGTTACTTTTAACGCTGAAAGTTTTGGGCCCGGGGTAAGGGGCAACCGAAAATTTTCCATAAAATTTTGGTTTTCTGAAGCAAGGATTGCCTTCTTCAGTAGGGTTTTAATTAAAAATGAATCCTGAACAAAATTGCATAGATAAACAAAGTTTTACCAGAAAATAACATACCAACCGGTAGCCCAGGTGTCAGCAGGCCATTCACAGAGGGTATGGTTTTTCAAACCTGAAAATTATGAAGTAATGTCTTCACCTCTGTGAAGGGGGGTAAATTAGGTGTTGGAATAGTGCACTAACTGCATGAGTTCAATTACTCCTTCCCTAAAGTTTTTTTGTAAAAGTTAACTTTTATTCTCTAAACAAAATGAGCTTGTTCGAGCTCGCATTTTTTTCCCCTCAAATCAGTTCTCTAGCTCTTTTTCCTCCGTTCTCCCATCCTTTGCTCTTTCCCCAATTTTTCTTAATTTTTAAAATTTCCTCACTACTTTAGCTCCTCCTCACGATAATTTTTTCACCTCTTTTTTGTCTTCTATTTCGATTCTCTCTCTCTCTCCTTTTTTCCCCTTCCTTTTCCCTTCTTTTTCCCCTTCTCTCTCAAATTTTTTCTCTTCGAGTCTTTCCTGGATCTTAGACTAAAAAAGATTCTAAATTTTTTTTCCCCTTTTTTCCCCAAATTACTTCCAGGGTTTTATCCAAAAATGGGATCCTCCATACCTGCAAGAATAACTTTAAAATACTAGGGAAAAAGAAAAGGGTATCAAGAAAACAGAGGGTTCAATTTTCTGCTTTCCCCTCAAACTAAATAAAAAAAGGGCTCGACCGCTTCAATTAAACAAATGTATTAAAGAAAACAAAGGGGGTTTTAAAGCCGGCCTGAGCAAACATAAGTAAAAGGGGGCCCATGACCATCCAACTTTTCACCAACAAAACAAAGGGCCTATGACAGTTCCCTTGAATAATAAAAGCCAAAGAAAAAAAATTGTCACTGGGAAAAATTTACTAAGTCATTCCCCCAAAAATACTTCAAGCTGGAAAAAAGGGGGCAGAATAACTATTATATCCGCCGACTTGATTTACAATAAATTTAGACTATAACAATCACCCCTTGAATTTTAAAAGCCACATACCACTGTCGGGTAGGGGGTTTAGTTCCCAAATTTAATTCGAGATAGAGTTAATCTTGATTACGAGTTTATCCTCCAAGGGGCCCACTTTGAAGGGTTTCCGCCCCGAAACAACTTTGTCGTATTAAAACCCAAAGGGTGGGTCCTCCCCCAGGGAAAATTAATGAAAAAAAAATAATAAAACCTGACAAACATAAACACTTTATTATTAAAAAAAATATAAAATATAAAATACTTAAATATGAAATATTTTACCTACTTTAAAGAAAAATGAAAAATGAAAAATATAAATGACATTTAACATCAATGCTAATATATATATATATATATAAATCAACTTGGGTGTCTGATGTTGGTGACACTGCTTGTTGTTAAAAATTGTAGCCATAGTTGATGATGGGGGGGTCGCAGGTGTTGGTGACAACCCACCGGCTCGTTCTTCACACAGTCTATAGCCGTGAATAATTAATCCAGATGACAGGAAAGCAGGTTCATTACCACTGCTATGATGAGGGGTTAGGTTCGGCTTTGGCGTACATGACAGGTAGGAAGATCAACATGGGACGTCTCAGGACGATAGTCCGTCTCCTTCAATTCTTTTCGTTGGTTGGCAGGTGACCCAATCTGTCTTTCCAAGCTGGAAAGAGAGACAGGTTACCCACTACTTAAGAAATCACTCTCCATGATAAGTACAATACCTAAAAGACGTTGTGATTAATTAAAACAGATCAAGACTGAAAGGACTATTTTTATTATTGGTCAAAGTGAAGCTTTCAACCAATAAGTCCATTAGATATGAGCAGCATGTACTACCGTAGTGTTGGGAGTCCTGTGAGTCAAGTGATTACTGTTGATCAGAGTCCCCACACGTCACCTTTCCGGGGTGGAAATAGGGAAAGGGGGTATAGCCGGGAGCTAGACTTACCCTACCTCAACAAGCAGCCGCAATCAAACTATCCCTTGGGGTAGGGGAACAGGGGGGGGGAACCATAAGTTAGACTTCCCCTACCTAAACAAGTAGCCGGCAAGCCAAACCTATTGTTACAATATACTTACTCGATACTCCTATCTGTTGAAACTTTTCCCTCACAGACTACCAATCACAGGTTGGGTATTGGACGACAACCATCCACAGATTAGTATGGTGTGAACTACCACCTTCAGGAATGGTGTGAAGTGACTACCACCAACAGGATGGGTATGAAATGACCACACCCACAGATTGGTATAGGTGACTACCACACCATGGATGTTAAGGTGTGACTCCCACCCACAGGATGGTATGAGGTTACGACCACCCACCTGGATGGGTATGAGCTGACTACCACCCAAAGATGGGTATAAGGTGAATACCACCCACAGAATTGGTATGGGGTGACTAACCACCCCACAGGATGGGGCATGAGGGACTACCACCCATAAATGGGTATGGAATGACACCACCCACAGTATGGGTATGGTGTGACTACCACCCACAGGATGGGTATTGGGTGACTAACCACCCACAGGGATGGGTAATGAGGTGATTACCACCCACAGGAATGGTAAGAGGAGACTAACCACCCACAAGATGGTTAATGGTGTTGACTACCACAAACGGAGGCATCTGGTGCTACCACCACAGGATGGTATTAGGGGAATACCCCCCACAGGATGGTATGAGGTGACTACCACCCACAGGATGGGTATGAAGGTGTCTACCACCAACAGGATGGTTGGGGAGTCTTCACCCACAAGATTGGTTATGCAGATGACTACCACTCCACAGGAAGGGTATGGGGTTACTACAACCCACAGAAAAGGTATGGGGGTGAACTACCACCCCTCTGTAAAGATGGGTATTGGGTGACTATCACCCACAGGATGGTATGGTGTGACTACCAGCCACTGGAAGGGCTTAACGTGCAAGATGTGGAGGGTTCGAAGATTTCTACTCTTGAGGTAGACATTCACAAGGAGAACATCTCAAGTCCATACATAGCTGATGGGATGCCTGTTTCTAGGAAGCGTGCGGCTACCCCATCTTGACTCTGACGACGTTTTGACCCTGGAGCAACGGTCCAGGGAAGAAGACATGCTCAGAAATCAGGGTGTGGGGGGTCGCACGGATCCAGGACAGCAGGTTAATATCATGGAGGAAAGCCAAAGGTATGAGCGGTTGCCTGAAGTGCCTTGCCGACGCAAAATAGAAAAAGGGTGTGGTGGCCCCTAGAGGTAAAGCCCACCTTTGGAAAGTTAGGTTTGAAACTATTAAAGTAAAATGTTTGAAAACTCTGCAGAAAGTTGTGCAGGTCCATGAGTGGTTGAATCGCTTGCAGTGGATTACGTTTTTGCAAGAACATAGATCATAAAGTAGAAGTTTGTTTTAAGATAGTGGTTATATGTTAATTCTGACTCACTCGAGAGTCCTGAAAGGTGGAGTGGCTGTGTTTGATAAAAGCGATCTGTTTGTGATGAAACATTGGGAGGAAGGGGGGGAGGGTCGGGTGGTGCGAGTCATGGGAGATTGGGGTAATAGAAGGGTTGGTTTCGTAAAAGTCTATGTGGCGGCCCAACATGTTGTTAATATTAAAAATACTTTTGTTAAAGATGTCTTAGTGTACTATTTGAGGTCCCTGCCGGATATTACAGTGGTCAGTAGTGACTGGAACTGTGTGGTGCGCCATTGAGCTGAGAGGGGCGGGTTTTTGTTTGCTTATTTTGGGTAATTTGTTGTCTGGGCTGGGGTTGGTGGATATAAGTGGATGACGTGACTTGGGGATTGAGCATACTTTCGTGCGTACGGGCTATGCAGAGCACTTAGATAGGGTGTATGTGTCTCGGTGGGTGGTCATATCAATGGGGTGCATGTTAAAACTTCTTTTTCTCGACCATCGCTGAGTTCTTTTGGAGCTTGACTGGGGGGGGGGGTCTCCCAAACCGTTTTAAGGGATATTGGAAGTTAAACACACGACTGCTACAAAGTGCAGATGATAGGACACTATTCATGGACTTATAGGTGTCTATGGGAGTAGACTCCTGGGAAGGGTGGGATTTAGTGCGACAATGGGAAGAGGTTGTGAAGCCTCAATTAAGGATTGTTACGTGCATCGGGGTAAGGAGGCTGTTACGACTTAATCTTCACCGTAACAATAGGGGCACAAATAACTCCATTTTTTTTGTTAGTTTTATTTTATTACCAATCATTTAGCTTCATTGGTATTTGGTTTAGTGAATTAAAATAACCACAAGCAATTATAAATGAAACACTATACAGCAAGAAACCCAATCTTACATTCAAATTCTCATTAACAGAGTATGATACAATAATTTCAATTAATAATCTACTCTTTTAGAAAGGTCTAGGGTAACGAAATAGTTATCTTTCATAAGTGACATGAATTACCAGACTAATGGCAAAGGCAAGACTTGGTATACAGTTTTAGTTTAAGCTAGGAGCTTTGGGTTGAAGACCCGTACCGAGTCAGAGCTAGGAGCTGACTGACTCCTCAACTACTTCATAGTCAGACTTCAGCTCTGCCAGAAGGCGACGCGTGGCGTCAATTCTAGAACCACCAATTGGTCACTACAGTAGTTGTTACACATTCATAATACCTAACCTAATAATAATATAATATAATTTATTGTTATATAATCATGGGGAAAGATATAATATACAATATAATACAATGAGATTTACTGTTGTTCATACTGTACCCGATAATAATATATAGTCGAACCTGCTTTATCTAGCTAGTAATAAAGTGGTTCGCGATATATTATTACAGAACTTATTTTAACCAGGCCTTTTATTTTTGTATATAATGGAGTGAAGTAGGGGCGCGTAACACCTCCCCCCTCGTGACTGACGGTCGCCATTGACTTGTACTCTCTGTGGTGGGTAGCATCTGTCATAGTAGCAGAGGTTGTAACAGACAGCAGTCCTACATCATCTCCAGCTTTCTCCACAACATAGATGGTCATAAAAGTACCGACTCATACTGTTAAAAATAAATGTATATTAATAAAATTTCAAGGCCTAGAGAGGGCATTATGTTTTCCTTTTATATGGGAAATGGTAATAGAGAAGGGTTGAATTCTCAAAGCCCAACGAAGTATTCTGGCATTCTTCGATTTCATAGAATTTATGAAGGTCAAAGGATTATGATCGGAGTACACCGATATCTGATGGGTAGAAGATCCCAAATATACATCAAAATTCTCTAGGCATACAACGAGAGCTAAGGCTTCTTTTTCTATAGTCGAATAATTAATTTGGTGTTTCTTTTAACTTAGAAGAAAAATAAGAAACAGGTTGTAATAGGTCAGAATTTGGAGCCTTCTGTAACAATGCAGCTCCCAAAGCATACGCACTGGCATCTATTTGTAAGTGGAATGGTTTATTAAAATCAGGACTTAGCAATACTGGGGAAGAGGATAGTAATCTTTTTAAACGATTAAAAGCAATTTCACAGTCCTGAGTCCATGAAAACTTTGTTTTTGGACTTGTTAATTCAGTTAGGGGAAAAGCTACCTGTGCAAAATTCGGACAGAACCGACGGTAGTAACCGGCAAACTCCTAAAAATCTTGATACGCTTTTTCCTATCCTTAGGGGTAGGAAATTCTAAGAGGGCCTTTACTTTGGCGTTCAAAGGAGCGACTTCACCTTGTCCAATCCGAAATCCTAAGTATTTAATTTTCGTCTGGCCAAACTCACACTTGGACAAATTCACTGTAAAATTATGTTTACTTAAGGCGTCAAACAAGGCTTTAAGCTGTCTAAGGTTTTGGGGGCCCAACTGTCGTGTATACGACTAAGTCGTCTAAGTAAGCTTCTACTCCATCCAATCCGCCCGTAAGTATGTTCATTAATACGCTGGAACGTAGAGGCCGCGTTACAGAAGCCGAAGGGCATAACGCAATACTTGTATAGGCCACCAGGTATCGTAAAAGCCGATATCTCTTGAGCTCTTGGTGACAACGGGACTTGGTAATACCCTCTTAACAAGTCCAATTTACTGATATACTTAGCTCTCGAGACCTTGTCTATTAAGTCGTCAATTCTGGGTATTGGAAACCCATCAGGCACTGTTACAGCATTGACTTTTCTAAAATCCGTGCACATACGGGAAGTCCCATCTGGTTTGGGGACTAGAATGCACGGGGATGCCCAAGGACTGTTACTTGGTTTTATCAAACCCGTGTGGAGAGTAAGAAGTTCACCTCTGCCTCTAGCTCACCTTGTTTCTTGGGACTCACTCTGTAGGGAGATTGCTTGATTGGAGTAGGTTCTCGGAGAGTAACATCGTGCACACCCAACGTACACGGTTTTGGGACGTCGTTGAACAGGTGGAGATTTGCCTTAATCAGGGATTTTATTTCGTGTCCTTTGTCCACTTCCAGATTTATCAGTAGAGAATTTAAATTCTTTAAGGCTGTCGAATTGTTCAGAAGAACTGGTATTCCTATCATTTCATCTGAACTTACTGGAACCCGTTCTTGGTTTAGAGGAGTTATAGTAGAAACTGGTGAAACGATTCCTGAATAGGGTTTAAGTTGGTTAATGTGATACGTCCGTTGTGAGTTCCTCTTCTTCGGCGTCCTTACCAAGTAGTTCACGTCACTTAGGCACTTCACGATTTCTAAAGGACCTTCAAATTTGGGCTGTAGAGCATGTCCCTGATGAAATCGTTGAACCAGAACTTGATCTTTTGGTTCAAATGAACGAAGTTTAGTTCGACGATCGTATTCCTCCTTCATCTTACTCTGTGCTTGTCGTAAGTTTTCGGCGGCCAATTCTCTAGCTAGGCTCAGGCGTTCTTTCATTAAGGTAGGAGAGCTCCTAAAAGTCGGCGTTTCTTCCCCGGTCCAAGCTTCTTTGAGAACCTGTACTGGTCCTCTAATTTGATGCCCATATATTAACTCAAACGGCGAAAACTTCAAGTTGTCTTGTTCACTTTCTCTTAGGGCAAACAAGAGTAGTGGAATACCTTCATCCCAATCTTTGGAATACTGTAAACAATAGGACCTCATCATAATCTTCAAAGTTTGATGGAACCTTTCCACCACGCCTTGTGATTGGGGTCGATAGGCCGTCGCGTAAGCCTTTCTTGACCCCTAACTGAGCCAAGGCTTCACGGAAAATTTTGAAGTAAAATTCGACCCTTGTTTCCCGATTGAACTTCTCTTGGAAATCCAAAGTGAGAGAAGAACTTAATCAGTGCTCTCACTATTAGGCGAGCATTAATCCTCCTGAGAGGAACTGCTTCCGGGTACCTGGTGACGGTGTCCATGATGGTGAACAGGAACTGGTTGCCTGCCGAGTCTTGGGTAGCGGGCCGACACAGTCGATCACCAGACGTGAAAAGGGTTCGCCTGTTACTTGTATAGGGTTCAACGGCGCAGGTGGTGGATTATGTGCAGGTTTGCCTACTAGTTGACACACAGAACAGCTTTTTACATACTGTTCCACTTCTTCCTTCAGTTTTGGCCATGTGAAGTGCTTAGCAATTTTTCTAAAAGTCTTCTTTTGTCCCAGATGTCCACCTTGAGGACTGTCATGAGCAAACTTACATGCTAAATTTCTAAACGGGGTAGGCAAGACCAGTAGATGATCACTTTTAAGAGATCCTAGTTTCTTTTTCAGTAAGTCCTTCTCCCAATAGTAAGAGCTGTCACTTTTAAGGGCTTCTTCTCCAACACAGCAAGCTTCCTGAGGTCACTTAAGGAGGGGTCTATTTTGGAGTTCTCTTACTAGATCCTCCTTCGAAGAATAAATCTATTTCGGAAACCACCGACTTAGGAACTGGTATCGGTTCTGGGTGGATTGTTGGCTCTACACTCGAGCTTTCGTTGAATATGTCTCTTACTCCTACGTCGACGTCGTCCATGACTTCCTCCGATTTCCAACTGAGAACGCGACTGTTTGGTCATCGCCCGGGTTACTACGCTCAGAGGAAAGAGGGTAGGTTCCGTTCGTCGGGCTTCGATGACGTAATTTTCCTCGGTTGGATTTTCCATAACTATGGGCTCTTTCCATATTCCTTCTTCCGCTAAGTCGTTCCCAATCAATAGGTCTACGTCTTTTATGGGGAAGTTAGTTGGAGACACTCCGATTGACGTCCAGCCTGTAAAAATAGGAGTTTCAACATATAACTTGTACAGGGGTACTCGCGTAAGTGGAGCCACCATAAAACTTCCAACAGAGCGTCGAAACCCGTATATGATCTGGCGGGGAATGATAACAGTCCTTCTCTTAATAATGTTAAGTAGGACCCCGTATCCCTAAAGGAATTTTACTTGCAACAACTGGCTATCGGTAATTCCTACTTTGCTTTTGGAAAAGTAAGGACTCATAGCTCTTGACAAGTTCGACGATGATACCCATATTCTGCTTAGTCAACTAGGAGGATCTGTTCCTTTTCCTTGGACAGAGCGTCTACTCTTGGCTCGGACTTCCTTGGATGAGTCGTAGAGGATATGATTTGTGTGGGCAATCTATAGGATGGACTCCTTCCCTGGTCCCTATCACGCTTAAAGCATTGTGATTTAAATGTCCCAGCTTCGAACAGTACGGAACATTTAATTTTTTCCATGACCTATCTGGTCTATAGGATGGGCTCGATTGAATTTGGTGTTTTATTCGGGTTTACTTGTTACACGGGAGTGAACGGGTTGGGTAGGTCGCTTACCGAAAGACTTCGCAGGTTCGGGTCTCGTTGCTGGTTTGATAACCTGGCTGCTTTCAGATTGTACCAACCTCTGGGAAATCTCGAAGTTGTCTGCCAGTGCGGCAGTCTCTAACAACGTCGTTGCGGATGGCCAACAAGATACTGGCGAACTCCCTCTGGAAATTTGCATACAAATCTTCTAGTAACATTAAATTTTGATAGATCTTTTAAAGTCGTGACCCGAGAAGCTCGACAAACCACGTTCAAACGCCACTGCTTTCCCTCGGGCAAATCTAAATAAGTTTGTCCTGTTTGCCGTTTCATGGAACGAAAAGCTATTTGGTAACTAATAGGGGCATGTCATATGCTTCTAAATAGTTCTCTTTACTACGTCGTACTGGACATAAAACTCATATGGTAAGGAGGCGACACAAGACTGCGCCTTTCCATATAGAGATGTGTGCAGCAATGTGGCCCATTTGTCTTTGGGCCAGCCCATTGAACGTGCCTGATTCTCAAAAAATTTCAAGAATTCATTTTAAGTCTGTTTCGTTAAACTTAGGTACCATTAGAGCTGCTTTATGCAAGTTTAAACCCGGTTACCGTGCTCTTCACATCTCTTTCTTCTTCGGAACTCCCTTTGCTTTGTTTCAAAACGAAACCTTTCACGCCTAAATTCTTCCTCGTTTAGACGTCTTCTAGCTTCGATTTGAGAGTTTTTGTAATAGTAATATGCGTTCTATTCTCTCTAGTTGTTCGGACGTGAAATTCCCAAGAGGTAATGACACCGAGGGAATTCGGGCGTCTTCTCCGGAAAATATTTTGGGACGAGCACCAGTCCTAAAATTATCCCCGTCATTTGACTGAGGGTTCGTTCCAACCACCGATACATACTCGGGGAAATGAACGGGGGAGAGCTTTGAGACTGGACTGAGTAGTAAGGCCTTGTAAACCCTGGTTCAACTTCATTATTTAAGGCAGTTCCCGTCCGTGGGATTTCTACTTCCTCAAACTGAGAAATAAAAATATCTTCCGAATCTAGTTCTGGCATTGCTTGGGTTTTCGGAAATAATCTATCCTTAATTAGGGACCTAAGAGTCTCTGCGCTATGGTATCTATTATAAGGTATATCCAAAATGTCTAGCTATTTGCCAACACGTCTGTAATTTTAAAGTGTCAAGAGTAGCCTCTGTTAATTCATCTAATAATGACTTAATTTCTGGATCCATTTTCTTAATTCTCGCAAGGGGCTTAATTTTAATGCAAAACAAATATGTACTTCAGGGTAAGTAGCTCCCGGACAGACAACCCATTTGTTACGACTTAATCTTCACCGTAACAATAGGGGCACAAATAACTCCATTTTTTTTGTTAGTTTTATTTTATTACCAATCATTTAGCTTCATTGGTATTTGGTTTTGTGAATTAAAATAACCACAAGCAATTATAAATGAAACACTATACAGCAAGAAACCCAATCTTACATTCAAATTCTCATTAACAGAGTATGATACAATAATTTCAATTAATAATCTACTCTTTTTAGAAAGGTCTAGGGTAACGAAATAGTTATCTTTCATAAGTGACATGAATTACCAGACTAATGGCAAAGGCAAGACTTGGTATAAAGTTTTAGTTTAAGCTAGGAGCTTTGGGTTGAAGACCCGTACCGAGTCAGAGCTAGGAGCTGACTGACTCACTCAACTACTTCATAGTCAGACTTCAGCTCTGCCAGAAGGCGACGCGTGGCGTCAATTCTAGAACCACCAATTGGTCACTACAGTAGTGGTTACACATTCATAATACCTAACCTAATAATAATATAATATAATATTATAGTTATAATAATCATGGGGAAAGATATAATATACAATATAATACAATGAGAGTACTTTTGATTCATACTGTACCCGATAATAATATATAGTCGAACCTGCTTTATCTAGCTAGTAATAAAGTGGTTCACGATATATTATTACAGAACTTATTTTAACCAGGCCTTTTATTTTTGTATATAATGGAGTGAAGTAGGGGCGCGTAACAGAGGCCTCTCACTTAGGGTATGGTTTTCTGAGGTACCTGCAGGGTTCTTTACGGCATTGTTATGCACAGGGAGAGGCGTCTGGAATTTATCCATTGAAAGAGATTGACGATCTTAAGGAACAGATCCAGGAACTGAAAAATAATGTTTTTGATGGGGCACCTGTTTCGAGTGGGGTGGATGAGGCTGTGTGGGGTGATCAGCCACCTACTTGTGTCTCACATAGTCAGGCACAAAGGCGAAAGGCGACTGAAATTGTGAGTTTAGTGGGGCAGGATGTAGTTGATGGGTATAGTGATGGACAGATCTTAACAACAACTGAAGGAATAAGTTTTTTATGTTAATACATGGTGTAAGCTCCAAATGTAGAGTAAAGAAGTGAGTGAGCATGCATCTGAAGACCAATGTGAGATGGAATCCAGCAATGTGCACTCTGACTCCACTGTCCACAATCTTACCATACTTATGTCTGGCTTCTGACACAAGCATACCACAATTTATACTTAATGAGTTGAGAGCATTTATGGATGACAGAGAATCAGTTACAATTAAAGTGTCAACCTTAGATACATGGACGCATTTGAGTGCAAGGAGTATGGCAAACAGTTCTGTCTGAAGGGTAGAGGCCCAGTTATTGATGCGTGCTCCAATTTCTTTATGAGAGCCATCACTCTGTGTGACAACAGCAGCACTACCAGCTGCACCAGTGGACTGGTGAACAGAACCATCAACGTAAATAATTTGTGAAAGTGTTCTGTGTGACTAAGTTATCAATA
Source organism: Cherax quadricarinatus (assembly GCF_026875155.1). NCBI lineage: Eukaryota > Metazoa > Arthropoda > Malacostraca > Decapoda > Parastacidae > Cherax > Cherax quadricarinatus. The sequence goes on along the minus strand of NC_069429.1, from coordinate 40,105,996 downwards.
CAGCTTAAGGCATCATGTTTGGCTTCAAGACGAAGCTTGGTTGTGATTTAAGAAGAGTTTTAGAGGGAAATGGAGGGATGGTAGTTTGGAATGGGGTAATATCCCATGGAGCAGGGAAATGTCTCTGTTGTCTAACTTGATATAGATCATGTAGCTGGTTCATGCGGAGGTCGGTTCCAGTTTTTTCGATCCATCTGGAAGGATGTTCACCAGTGCCGAGGAAAGTTTAGAGGGCTTCTGTGCTGGGGTTTGAATGGGCTAACCTAAGCATATTGACCCCAATAAGGATATTTCTTTCAGTAACACGATCTCTGATGCTTGGAATATTAAAGTCTTTCCGCATATTTAAAATTTTGGCAGTATCCAAAACGGTTGGGATCCTCTCCAAGATACGATACTACGTGCCACAAAATGCCCTTCTCACACTATACCACTCACTTATTTATCCATACCTCACCTATGCTATTTGTGCTTGGGGATCAACTGCAGCAACACACCTAAAGCCAATAGTAACCCAACAAAAAGCTGCAGTAAGAATAATCACTAAATCCCATCTCTGGCAACACACCCCCCCACTCTTCATAGACCTAAACTTACTCCCTGTTCAGTACATCCACACTTACTACTGTGCAATCTACATCTACATGGCCTGAAACTCTAATATCAATCTTGACCTAAAATGCTTTCTTGATAGTTGTGACAGAACCCACAGGCATAACACCAGCCACAAACATCTCTACGACATTCCCCGTGTCCGACTAAACCTTTACAAAAATTCAATGTATGTCAAAGGCCCTAAAATCTGGAACACCCTACCTGAGAACTCTAGAACTGCAGACACATTCATCACCTTCAAACCTACCATTAGAAAACATTTTATCTCCCTGATACACCCCATCAAGTAACTACATGAATACCACCTGGTGGTTCACACTTACACTCACTCACCCATTTGACCATAAACAGAAATATTAATATCAATTTTAAAATAATGAATCCTGTGATACTCCAATACTGAAACTATATACTGTGCCCAAAACAAAAGCATTCACATTGCTAAACTCACAAACTAGTATTTAGTCACTTAGCCATAATACCAACTTACCTCATAATTTGTAATATTTTACAATTAAGAATAAAACTAAGTCTGCCCGAAATGCCTAGCCATGCTAAGACGTTTCTAGTGTTACACTCTGTAATCACAATTTTTTACTAAATGTAAACCACAAATAACCAATTTCTGTAAAATTAAGCATGGTTTCCCTTATAGAGAATTAATTTTGAATCTTAACAATGTTCTTCAGTGCTTCGTTTTGCGTTGTTCCAGCCCTCCAAGCTTCCAGTCAGACACGTGTGCAAGTATGGCGCTGCATAATCAACCAATGATCTAATATAAGCAAGATACATTATTTCCACAATTTTAAATTAGCAACAATACCTGGATGAACAACCTGCCACACTCTAAGTGACTATCAGCCTTTCTTTGTTTGACGACAAAGTTCGTTACAACAGGTCCAAGTAGTGGAACTCAATGCCTAGATACTGTATCTGCTAACTATATTCTAGAAGTGACCCATCATGCAAATGGATTCTGTCGAAAACTGTGGCCTCTCTGTCGAGGAGGAGACGCTGTTGAGTATTTTTGTTTTATCAGTAGAGTTATAAACCCCAGGTCCTGACACGAGGCTATTTTTTTTTTTTTTTTTTTTTTTTTTTTTTTTTTTTTTTTTTTTTTGTGTACCATGGATTAAGAATGTTTGGGGTGTTGGTGAGTCCGTTGATGTGAAGAATTATGTCATCAGCAAAACTAACCACATTGTGATGGAGCTCGCTCGACATGGCATTGAGGCATTAATACAAATTGTGAATGTCATAAAGGGTGGGGACTAAGCACCACCTCCCAGTGGGGTTCCTTAATTCAAAATCTTTTGTTACACTTCAAGCTCCCCTGGAATAAACACAGTCGACTTCTGTTGGACAGGTAACCTTTATCCAGCAGAGAAGCCATCCTTCCAACATCCATTATGGCAAGTTCACTTTTGATTAAATGTTCGGTGGCTACATCATAATAAGTGGATTTAAGGTCATGGAAGGGAGTGTTGGATAATGTGATCCTTCTATAAATAGGTTGCCAAGCCCTTTGAACATAGAAAACAGAGAGGGCTACTGTTTCACGGTGTTAGGAATTTATATTGGGAACTCTGCTCCAACTTTTTAACTTGTACGATCCTGCTGATAAGTTTAATTACTTGGTAGCTCCCATCTGTGCTCAGTCTGAACCATACTCTCAGATTATTGGTGATTATAATACGAGACACAAAAGCGTTGGAAGATCTCAGTTTGGTTTTAGTATGACATCAACTGTGTCACTCTTATAACAGTCATGATAATGTGCAAATTGTAGGTGTCCTTGAACCCACATATATCTATGGAGGTGTCCTTGATTGTGCCTGGGCTTAACATTAATTCTGCCAGCTGTGAGTCTTCCATTGTATACAGATATAGCGTCTGATCATTTCCCATGGCTATTCCTCTCTTAGATTTTGGTATCTTTACTATCTCCCTTGTGGGATATTCAAACGGAAACGTTTAATGTTCACCCCTGATCTCTTTTTCTTTTTATTAATATTTTCTTTTGTTTTCTTTTTTTTAATTTTTTTTTTTTTTTACATGATGACTTTGTTGCACTTGTGACTGACTGTATAATTCCTATTTGAGTGTACCTCTGTCGAGACTTTTAACAATGACCTTGTGGAGCAGTATTCAGAAACTATCTTAGAGCCCCCGGACTCTGAAACCTCCTACTACTCTGAATCCAAATGGACTTCCATAATAAGGTAAGTCTTATAAAAATCATACCTTTACAATGATTCTAAACTTCGAACATTGAAACGTACTGCTCGCAGACTGAGGCCTGGCCTATAGATAAACAATTCGTACCCCTGAATTGCTGAGCCTCTTCCAACTTACCTTGCTGATCAGAGAGCGTATGACAGAACTGGGCAAACAGACTTGGAACATTTGTCAATGGTATCATTGCTCACACCCCACTTAGCTGGTCATAGTGGGACATAATAGAATTTAGGGTAACAGAACTGCGGCTGATCGGCTACTCATCCCTTGAATGGGTGTATGAGTTGCGGCTACTAAAATTAGTTATGACAGTACCAAACAGGCGAAATTAAAATTTTTTTTTTTTAAAATTTGGGACAAATAAGATGCAAGGGAGTGAACTGTTGCTTTTGAACTCAGCTTGGTTGATGACTGCAACATTACTTTCACTTATTTTTGAAGTTGGATGCAGCACTAAACTAAGGGACAAACTCTCACAGTCGAACTGTGAGGATAGTATTACTTACAACTTATTCAGATTGCTGTGTCGAAGTACAGGTACCTTTTGGATTTTTATAACCATGAGTTATCGTCAATGGGGAGCTCCCTATATTCATGGACCATAGCCTCATTATTCCCATTTCCGAAGCCAATCAACAAAATTCATTTTTCGCCCAAATATCACCTTACTAGCTGCTTGGTGTAAAACCATTCGTAAGTATGAGTCTTTACAGTCGTTATGACAGAATTAAGCATTATTCTTGTCTCCCCGGTTGCATGGCTTCATTACATGGAAGGAGTGTGGCATCATTGCATTACCCCATTTCTCTCTCTGCCGCTGAACAGCTCTTCACTACCTTCATTGACCTTAATTTGCCCCATGTCCAAATGCTTTTGCTTGTATGCGGACTTTTTACTGGGCTGTTGTGGGCGGGGTGTAGATTCATTGTGGGGTTAGAGTAGTGGTCGACCGGCCCTTGTAGTTACGTAGATGATACTACTGTGCTATTACGTATTTGGGTGCAGTTGGGTTTTGTGGGAACCATTGTTGATGTATCTGGTAGGCTACGGGGATTGTGTTAATTAGAGAAAATTCGAGATTATGGTGTTGGGCAGTTCGGTGGGAGAAGGGGTGTGTAAAGTGATGTGGACGGTGGTTGATCAGCATCACTATATGGTGGTATTCAGTATATGTGAGTGGTTGATCAGACAAGGGGCATGTAATTCGGGGAGGTGGTACATAGTGTTTTTGGCAAAATGTTTAATTAGCCTACGGTTGTGATATTTATCCTGCACAATGACACGAGCCCCTAGAGGAAATGAGACCTAACCCTTCTGATGAATTGGGTCTCTACACAGATCTTGAAAAAGCCAATCCCACCCGAGCACACAAAAAATCTATAAACTCTAAGCAAAAGAGTTTTTACATCCCCCATCCCCCACGAGGATACAAGTGCAGCAAACCCACAAAACACATGCCATACTTTACTATAGGGCAGTGGTCATTAATATTCTCGCTCTATAGTAAAGTATGGCATGCCCTTGCTGCTCTGTATCCTCTGTTGCCAATGGGATGTCAATAGTCTTTGCATTGAGATTTATAGATTTTTGTGGGGCTAGTGTGCGATTGGCTCACAAGAGCTGTGGTGAGCACCAATGCATCTGGCGCAGGGTTAGGTCTCATTCCTCTAGGGGTTCTTGTCATGGCATGTTACGTGAAGCGTTGTTTTTCTCCTACTGGGTGGGGATGCATGGAGGCGTTAAATTGAATTGTATCCAGACCTGCGCAGGTGGTGGGGAGGGAGGGATTTATTTAGGTGTGAGACGATGCCTCTCATGTTATTGCACATGCGGACATGCGAAGGGTGTTAAATTATGTACTTTGGACAAGGGCGGGTATGGAGAGAGGTCATGGGGGCGAGCGAGTTGAAGGAATGTACCCCATGTATGCGTGAGTTGATATTTGGAGACGGTTCAACAGCTGCGTCTCCTTCCTCAAGTACAGGAAGTGGTTTTAAATTTTTGCATGGACTCTGCTGTCGGGGGTGGTGTTGTATAATCGGCGTTTGGAGGAGTGACCGTGGTTGTTCGCGTGTGGGGCGGAGGAATTGCTTATTTCATGTTGTGTATTTCTGTGAGACTTTAGTTATGGTCCATGTGTGTTTCAGTAGGGTTTTGCGCTTGGTGTGGGGGGATGTTTGTCGGCGTTCGGTGTTGAGTTTTGATGTAGGTGGGACATTGACGTGCGTTACAACGTGCTGTGGTAGTACATTGTGCCGATTATATTTATGTGTCATGGGCAATGAGGCACTTGAAAAGTATTGTAGAATTCGGGTATTAGCGGGAATCGGTATATTGGACAATGTGTCGAAACAAGTTGGTTATGAGGGGAGATGGGAAGTTTTCTCATCTGAATATAATGCCTGGGAGTTAAGAGATTTGAGATTGTTGTGAGCGGTCAGTGGGTGATTATAACGTATTGGTCAGCTGTGGACTAATTGTGTATAATTTGTTATGTGAATTGTTTTGTTCCGTGTATATATTTCGTCTCCTATGTGATGGTGATGTTGATGTGTCTGTGAAAGACTTTGTATGTACTAGAAGTTAAAAGTTTTTCCATCAGTTATCTTTTACAAGTCAATAGTTGTAATTGTATAGATGTGTTTCATGACTGTGATTGGTTCTTATTTTAAGTTTATATTTTTTGCTTGGTGTTGTAGTGTGCTTTTCAGTAATATATTATCTTACAGGAAACTGATTGCATTGTTTTTTTCTGTGTGTTTTGCTGAAATGTAAAATATCAAATCGTAGTTTTGTTTGTGGTTTGTTATATTTTGTGACTTGTAGTATTATCCTGTTCCTTACTTTGTATCAGTTAATACTATGTCTATGTTAAGATCTCGTGATAATCGCTAAATTAATGTTTGTGTATCGTGGTGTCTGTTGGGCACCTGAGATCTTAGATTAAGTTTGATACATGTGTGTTGGGACCGGCGGAGGCCTTACATGGTATGTGCCTGTTGTTGTGTAATGTTGTGTAATACGTGTGTGCTTGTGAGTGTGTGTGGTGTGTTTGTTTTTATCACATGGTTTTATTATACAATCTATAAATTTCCAGTGTGTGATGTGTTTCTGTAATACATAACTTGTTAGTGGTGTTCTTAATCAAACAAAAGAATCACTGTAATGTATAGTGTGTTGTGTGTGAGGTGTATTACCTTTTTTTTCTGTATGGTGTGGTGTGTGAGGTGTATTATCCATTATACTTATGGTGTTGTGTGTGAGGTGTTTTTACCTTTATACTGTATGGTGTTGGTGTGTGAGGTGTTATTACCATTATACTGTTTGGTGTTGTGTGTGAGGTGTATTACCATTATAACTGTTTGGTGTTGTGTGTGAGTGTGTTACCTGGAGATACCTGGAGAGAGTTTTCGGGGGTCAATGCCCCGCGGGCCCGGTCTTGACTTAGGTATCCTGGTGGATCAGAGCCTGATCAACAAGGCTGTTGCTGCTGGCTGCCACGCAAACCAACTTACGAGCCACAGCCAGGCTGATCAGGAATGACTTTAGGTGTTGTGCAGTGCCTGCTTGAGTCTGCCAGGGTCTGTTGGTATTCACCTTATGTGTTGCTGGGAGGCATTGAAACGTCTCGGGCCCCTGACACTTATTGTATGTTGTTGTCTTTATGTGATAAGTGACCCCTGACTTTTTCCATTGGGGGGATGGTGCATCGTATGCCAAGTCTTTTGCTTTCAGTAGTGAGTGAATTTCGTGTGCAAGTTCGGTACTAGTCCTCTAGAATTTTCCAGGTGTATATAATATGTATCTCTCCCTCACTGCAGTTCCAGGGAATACATGGTTTAGAAACCTCAAGCGCTCCCAGTAATTGAGGTGTTTTTTCTCCGTTATGCGCGCGTGAAAGTTCTTGTAGTTTTCTAGGTCGCATTTCACCTGCTTGAAAGTGTGTTAGAGTGCAGCTATATTCAGCCTAGATAGAATAATGTGACATGAAGAGTGTCATCATGGGCTTGGCCTCCCTAGTTTTGAAGGTTCTCATTATCCTTCCTGTCAATTTTTCTAGCCATGATGCGATTGATACATTGTAATGGTCTTGAGGTGACGATCCTCCGACATAATCACTCCCCGGTCTGTGACGTGGTGTTTCGCTCTTTTTGTCGGCCAGAATTTGCTTTTGTACTCTGATGAATGTTTAATTTCCTCATGTTTACCTTATCTGAGTATTGAATTTCTATCGTTGAACATCATATTGTTTCTGCATCCCACTGAAGATTTGGTTGATGTCGCCTGGAACGCTTGCAGTGGTCTGCATGGGACACTGTCAGGCTGATTCGGGGTCATCTGCAAGGGAGCACGGTGTGCTGTGCGCTGACTAATCCTTGTCTATGTCGGATATGAGATGAGGAACAAGATTGGAGAGTTACTGTGCCTTGTGGAAACAGAGCTTTTCACGTAGTGCCGACTTTTACTCTGTTGTCGACTACTGCTGGGTTCTGTTAGTGAGGAAATTATAAGATTCCATCGACGACTTTCTGTTATTCCTTTAGCGCGCATTTTGTGCGCTATTTTGCCATGGTCACACTTGTCGAAGGCTTTTGCAAATGTCTGTATTTATACAATCTGCATTTCTTTTTGGTCTTTAGTGCATTTAGGTCTTGGTCGTAGTGATCCAGTAGTTGAGACCGACAGGGAGCGAACTGTTCTAAACCCATGTTGCCCTGGGTTGTGTATAATGATGGGGTCTAGATGGGTGGTGATCATGCTTCTTAGGACCTTCAAAGATTTTATGTTTATGGGATGTTTAGTGCTATTGTCTGTAGTCTTTGCTGTTGCTTTACTGCCCCTTTGTGGAGTGGGGCTATGTCTGTTGTTTTAGTAAAGAGGGACGACCCGTGTCCATGCATCCTCTCCATAGGATGGGAAAATTATCGTGATAGGGGCTTCTTGCAGTTCCTTGATGAACACAGAGTTCCATGAGTCTGGCCCTGGGGCAGAGTGCCCATTGGGCATGTATTTATCGCCTGTTCGAAGTCATTTGGCGATCAGGTAACATCGGGTTGGCTTGTGTTAAGTCTAAAAATTTTGTGTCTCTATCATATAAAAATTCATTTTGATCTTCGACTCTCAGTCTGGTTAGCGGCTTGCTATAACTGAGTCATATTGGGACTTGAGTAGCTCACTCCATTTCCTCTGCTGTCATTCTGTGTAGGAACCAGCTTGTTTAAGTAGGGGCCACAATTCTGGGTTGTGCTCGATTTTGATTTGGCATTGGAGAAGATATAACTTTGGTTTCTTTCGATTTTCATTTATTGTTTTAGTTCTTCCCCGCGATTCCTGACTACTAAACAGATTCTTTTTAGCTAAGTTCGATGTTGCTATTTCTCTGACCAGAGTCTCCCCTGCGCACTTTCAGATGTTTTTGTCCTCTTTTAGCCGCTCTGTTTTTCTTTTCCGTCGCCTGAAAGGGAGCGCCGGTCTCTTTCTATTTTCTTCTTCTTCATCCTTTTCTTAGAGGAATAAGCCTTGTGCATACATCGTGTGCCACAGAGTTAATCTGTTCTAGCATAAGTTTGGGTATGTGATGCCTTAGTATATCTTCCCCGCTTTTATCGGTTAGGACTTGGTTTACTTGGTCCCACTTTTGTTTTTGTTATTGAAGTTGAATTTGGTGAATTGCTTCCCACGTGGACTAGGTCTCAATTTGTCGGTCTGGGGCTACCTCGCATACATGTTGACCTCAATTATGTTGTGTCTGAGGGTTTAGTTTTTGATATGGGGACATTTCTTATTCAGATCATCATTGTTAGTTATTATGAGGTCTTGTTGTATTCTCAGTCTAGTAGGCTCTATTATTGCTGGTTTAAATTGATTTTTTGCAGAGATTTTAAAAGCTCGTGTGGTGTGAGTTTTCATCAGAGCTGCCTTGGTGTTATTACTGCAACAATATTATTTGCTATATTCCTCATTTTAGGTACTTAGTGAAATCCCCCAGGAGCAAGATGTGGGTGAAGGAGTGGAGATTTTCAGACATGTCAATTTTAAACAGCTCGTTGCTGGAATTTGCTGGGATGATGCTCGGAGGCTTGTAGACTACCACAATGACTAGGTTTTTGGTTCTCGACTTTACTGCTAAAACTCCACTAGTCATTTGAGGCATTAAGCGTTCTGTGCAAACAAGTGGAATCTGCAATGTTCAGGGCCAACCCCCCCCCCTTTTGCTGTTCACTCTGTCACAATCTGTAATAGGTTGTATCCTGGGGATCCATATTTCATCTGTCCAAGTGATCCTTTATGTGGGTCTCAGTGAAAGGCCGGCGAACATTGCCTTTGCCTCTGCCAAGCAGTCCACGGGATGAAAGCATTTTGTTGTTTGTTGCTGGCTTTAGACCCTGTATATTTGCAAAGAAGATGTTATCGGACTGGTGGTATGTGGTACTGGGGGGGGGATTTTTTTTTCCGGCATTAGTATCTGTATCTGTTGGTTTGGAGTGGAGGCCATCGACTGTGGTTACACTCCGGAATGACTGGATTTGGTGTACGATTTCGCCATTTCCTGCCAGTTTTTTTTCCTTCATGGCACTATAAAACCTCTCCTCTGATTGGCTGTGGTTACTCAGGTTTTCCATGGCCTGGATGTTTTGTATCTTTTTGTCCCCTTTAGCCCCCCCCCCCCCCCCCCCCCCCCCCCCCCCAATTTTAAAAGTATGCCTGGCAATTTAAAGTTATAGCACAGTCTTTTCTGTACTGAAGAGTACACTTTCAGGGTGAAAAGCTTACAGGAAGGGGAGTTGAATTTTTCTGTTGTCTATATGGCATGGCATTTTCTAGGGTGGTCATAGTTGCACGGTCCATCTGTTTTTCCAGATTTCCCATGCACAGCAGGATACCAAGTAGCATAGTATGTGCACAGGCTTGTTTCGCTTGGCCTTGAGGTTTCTGTGACTGTTTTCCCTGTGTGCATGTTTCCTGTACTTACTTCTATCCTCAACTAGCACAACTATGGAGCTCCCACAGGTTGTTTTGGTAATTTATCATCACTATTGCTATTGGAGTCCTCTTGTTGCTATTTCCTGCGGATTTTCTAGTTTGCAATATTGGTTTTAGCCTTATCTTTGAGACTTTGTTTCCCTTCATATGGCTACCTGTCCCTATGATTTCATTTATATGTATTCCTTCCTGGTATAATTCCCGACTACATGGACAAAATCTCCAGCTTCACCTTACTGTCTCCCAGGACAGTATCTCCAGCTTCTACCATTTTGTTCTCCCAGGACAGCTACCTCACAGCTTCACATTATGTCTCCCAGGGGACAGCACCTCCAGCTTTACTATTACTGTCTCCCAGGCATCACCTCACAGCCTTACTAGTTTGTGTCTACATGCCAGCATCAAGGGCAGTACCATCATCCGCCTTTTTTGATGTCCCATCTGTTGTAGTAAGCTTCCAGGTTTTCTATGAAAGCTGATTTGATGTTGTCCTCTTTTAATTCCCTTGTGATTTTAGTTAACAGGTTTTTCCTCATTTGGGCAATACCAGTAACACTTCTCTGTCTTTAATACTGGTTGTAGCTAGTTCTGGGATATCCTGAACAAGGGGCGTGACACCAATTTCCACAAAAAATGACAGTTTACTCCATGTGAAGCCGTTTGTTTGGACCTGGACCACAGGTACTACACACAGCCTTCATATGATTGAATGGTTGATTTACTGCAATTCTACTAGCAACCTCTTGAATATTATATTAATACCTTAAATGAAGCTCTAGTATTGTATTTTGTTTTCTAACTCTTTTTGTATATTGGACAGCTTACCGTCACGTTCTGATTTTTAATGTTTGTGTTTATAGGGGAGCCTACAACCCAATCCGTTTACAGTCTGCTTTATTGTCGCAACGAAACTGTTTGAAACAGTCCGGTGTTCGGTCCAGTCAAGGGTTCGGACCAGGTCAGGTCCGGGACGTCGATATGCTCTGATCAGTGGGGTCACTTATTTAAATCAATATCTGGTCGGTGATTTGAGCTAACACATGAAGGATCTACTGGATATTATCTACCCGAGTAAATTATGTGATTTGACTGATCAACAGTTATAACTTGCGTGTTGAGAAGAGACGGGTGATATCTGGCAGAGCCTACAATGACGAAACGGTCACCTCCTTGTTTATCAATCGCTGTATCTGGCTTTTCTAATTTTTTTTTTCCGTCTCCACACAATAAATGCCTATCATTATCACTATAGTTGGACTGGTGCAATTTTTGGAGGAGGACGCTTTTTCTGTTAGTTAATTTAATTGCTTCTCTTGTGTATATTGCGACCGCTGGTACTACAGGTTATATGAAATTCACAGTAGACTGGTATTATCAGGAAAAGAAACTAATGAAAGTCACGCCACTCCACTAAGTACCATTAAAATATGGTTAGTTGTACTACAAACACTGTATTCTGCTATTCACTGGTATCATAGTTTTATCGCGAGTACACTGCAGGCCAGCGTAAGATTATTTTTTAACTAGCTGTCCTGTGCAGTATACGTTTCTGGCGACTTCTGGCACACCTTCCTATATAGGCTTATCATTCATTTCAAATTCAACTGTTTTCACATGACATTTAGCCTTTATCATCAATATACTTAGGAGCACTGTAGTATACACTATACACTATGTATACTCATTGTTATCAGAGGAGAATTTCTTTCCTTGACATAAAGTTCAATTATTATTATTTTTTTCCACACGGGACACAGGCCTATGATTCCCCTCTGGCAGTAAACTCAGCTACGCAGTGCACACTAATTCTCCTTTTTTGACTCAGTATATATTGTTTTTCCGACCAAGATTGGTTCCAGGCGCTAGAGGGTGTATTACCATTATACTTGTATGGTTGCTGTGTGTGTGGTGTATTTCCATTATACTGAATGGTGTTGGGCTGTGAGGTGTATTTCTTTATCTGTATGGTGTTGTGTGTGGGTGTATTACCATATACTGTATGGTGTTGTGTGTAAGGTGTTTTACCATTATACTGTTTGGTGTTGTGTGTGAGGTGTTATTACCATTTATACTGTATGGTGTTGTGTGTGAGGTGTATTACCATTATACTGTATGGTGTTGTGTGTGAGGTGTATTACCATTATACTGTATGGTGTTGTGTGTGAGGTGTATTACCATTATACTGTATGGTGTTGTGTGTGACGTGTATTACCATTATACTGTATGGTGTTGTGTGTGGGTGTATTAACCATTATAATGTATGGTGTTGTGTGTGAGGTGTTTACCATTATACTGTATGGTGCTGTGTGTGAGGTGTATTACCATTTTATGTATGTTGTTGTGTGTGTGGTGTATTAACTTTTATACTGTATGGTGTTGTGTGTGAGGTGTATTACCATTATTTGTTTCCTGGAGTTTACTGGAGAGAGTTTCGGGGGTAAACGCCCCCGGGCCCGGTCTGTGACAGGGCCTCCTGGTGGATCAGCGCCTGATCACCAGGCTGTTGCTGCTGGGCTGCACGCAATACCAAGTTAGAGCCACAGCCCGGCTGATCAGGAACTGACTTTAGGTGCTTGTCCCAAGTGCCAGCTTGAAGACTGCCAGGGGTCTGTTGGTTAACCCCCTTATGTGTGCTGGGCAGTTTGAACCAGTCTCGGGCCCATGAAACTTATTGTTTGGTCTCTTAACGTGCTAGTGACACCTGCTTTTCATTGGGGGATGGTCGCATCGTCGGCACAAGTCTTTTCCTTTCGCTGTGAGTGATTTTCGTGTGCAAGTTCGGTACTAGTGACCTCTAGGATTTTCCAGGTGATATAATCATGTATCTCTCCATCTCTGAGTTCCAGCGGAATACAGGTTTAGATACTCAAGCGATCCCAGTAATTGAGGTGTTTTATCTCCGTTATGGCGCGTGAAAGTTCTCTGTACATTTTCTAGGTCGGCAATTTTCTCCTGCCGAGAAAGTGCTGTTAGAGTGCAGGCAATATTCCAGCCTAGATTGAACAGTGACCTGAGAGTGTCATCATGGGCTTGGCCTCCCTAGTTTGAAGGGTCTCATTATCCATCCTGTCATGTTACTTTGCACATGCGATTGCTCAATGTTTTGGTTCTTGAAGGTGAGATCCTCCGGACATAATCACTCCCAGGTCTGTGACGTTGTGTTTCGCTCTATTTTGTGGCCAGGATTTGTTTTGTACTCTGATGAAGATTTAATTTCATCATGTTTACCTATCAGAGTTATTGATAATTTCTCTTCTCAGTTGAATTTATATGTTACTGCAGCCCTACTGAAAGATTTTTATTTGATCGTCCTCCTGGGAGCCTTGCTGTGTCTGCAATGGAAGAACTGTACATGCAGATTTCGGGTGTCGTCTGCAAGGGATAGACCTGTGCTGTGGCTGAATCCTTGTCTATGTGGATATGTGGATGAGGAACAAGTTGGGTAGCTAGTTAACTGTGCCTTGTGGGTACAGAGCTTTTCACCGTAGCTGCCTCGGATCTTTACTCTGTTGACGTCTTCTCTCTGTGTTCTCGTAGTGGGAAATTATAGGAAGCCATCTACAGGAACTTTTCCTGTTATTCTTTAGCGCGATTTTGTGCGCTATTAAGCTGGTTCACACTTGTCGAAGGCTTTTGCAAAGTCTGTATATATTACAATCTGCATTCTTTTGTCTTCTAGTGCATTAGGACCTTGTCGTAGTGATCCAGTAGTTGAGACAGACAGGAGCGACCTGTTCTAAACCATGTTGCCCTGCGGTTGTGTAACTGATTGGTTTTAGATGGGTGGTGATCTTGCTTCTTAGGACCCTTTCAAAGATTTTTATGATTTGGGATGTTATGCTATTGGTCTGTAGGTTCTTTGCTGTTCGTTACTGCCCTCTTTTGTAGAGGGGGCTATGTCTGTTGTTTTTAGTAAACTGAGGGACGACCCCGTGTCCTTGCTCCTCTATCATAGGATGGAAAAGGCTCGTGATAGGGGCTTCTGTGCAGTTCTTGTTGAACAACAGTGTTCATGAGTATGGCCCTGGGCTGAGGGAATGGCTTTGTCATTTATCGCCTGTTCGAAGTCATCTGGCGTCGGATAAACTTCTGGATTGGCTTGTGTTAATCAAATATTGTGGCTCTCTCATAAATAATTCATTTTGATCTTCGACTCTCAGTCTGGTTAGCGGCTTGCTAAAACTGAGTCATATTGGGATTGAGTAGCTCACTCATTTCATCTTGCTGTCATCTGTGTAGGACCCATCTTGTTTAAGTAGGGGCCCAATACTGGATGTTGTTCTCGATTTTTGATTAGGCATTAGGAGAAGAAATACTTGGGTTTCTTTCGATTTATTTATGGCTTTGAGTTCTTCACGCGTCCGACTCATAAAGGATTCTTTTGCTTAAGTTCGTGCTTGCTATTTCTCTGCAGTATCTCCCTGCGCATTTCTGATATATGACCTCTTTCTAGCCGCTCTGTTTTCTTTTCCGTCGCCTGTAAAGGGAGCGCTGTCTCTTTCTATTTTACATCTACTCCTCCTTTTTCTTAGAGAATAAGCCTTGTAGCATACATCGAAGTGCCACGAGTTAATCTGTTCTAGGCATAAGTTGGGGTCTGTGTTGCCTTAGTATATCTTCCCAGCTTATATCGGTTAGGAACTGGTTTACTTGGTCCCACTTTATGTTTTTGTTATTGAGTTGAATTTGGTGATGCTCCCTCGTGATAGTCTCATTTTGTCGGTTGGGGCTCCCCCCCCCCCCCCCCCCCCCCCCCCCCCCCCCCCCCCCCCCCCCCCCCCCCCCCCCCCCCCCCCCCCCCCCCCCCCCCGCATACATGTCTGAACCTCAATTATGTTGTGTTATGAGTTTTTTGTTTTTGAGATGGTGACATTTCTTTATCAGTTCACATTGTTAGTGAAGATGAGGTCTAGTGTATTCTCCAGTCTAGTAGGCTTATTATTTGCTGGTTTAAATTGATTTTGTGCAGAGATTAAAAGACTCGTGTGGAGTGTTGAGTTTTCATCTGAGCTGCCTCCCTTTGTGTTATTACTGCAACAATTTTATTTGCTATATTCCTCCATTTAAGGTGCCCTTAAGTTGAAATCCCCCAGGAGCGAGATGTTGGTGCTGGAGCTGGAGATTCCAGACAGTGGTCAATTTTTTTAACTGCTGTTCCTGGATTGCTGGGATGTTGCATCACGGCGAGGGATTGTTGACTACCACAAATGACTTAGGTTTGGTTCTCGACCGTTTACTGCTAAATTCCACTACTTTTTTGAGGAATTAGCAGTTCTGTGCCAAAATAAGTGATCTGCTATGTACAGGGCCAACCTCCATTTTGCTGTTCACTCTGTCACATCATGTCATAGGTTGTAACTGGGATCCATATTTCGGTGGTCCAAGTGTTCCTTTATGATGGGTCTCAGTGAAAGCCGCAGACATTGCCTTGCCTCTGCAAAGCAGTCCACGGATGAAAGGTTTTTTGGGTTGTTTTTTGCGGGGCTTTAAAAACCCTGTATTTTTTGCAAAAAAGGGAAATGTTATCGGACTGGTTTTGTTGGAACGGGGGGGGGAATTTTTTTTCAGAAATAGTATCTGATCTTTTGGGTTTTTGGAGGGGAGGCCATCGACTGTGGTTCCACTCCGGGAATTACTGGATTTTGGGGGAAACGATTTCTGCCTTTTCCCCTAAATTTTTTTTTCCTTCCTGGAAACTAGAAAACCTCTCCCTTTTTGGAGTGGCTTTTCCCTACCCGGGTTTTTTTCCCCAGGGCCCCTGGTGTTTTGTATTTTTTTTTGCCCCCTTTTAAGATGGTATGCCTGAAAATTTTAATTTTTATACCCACAGTTTTTCCTGTACTGAAGAGGTACAAAATTTACAGGGTGTTATTTGTTGGGTTAAAGTGAAAAGGGGGGTTTTAAAATTTTTTTCATGAAATTTTTTTTTAAATATATTTTGTCTTTTGGGTATCGCACTTTTTAAAAAAAAAAAAAATACACCAATTTAGCAGTAAAAAACATTTCTCCAAATTTTAAACCAAAAATAGGGAGCGAGTTCTGTATTTAAAACTGAATTAGAAAAATTTCCCGCCCTTTTTCAATTACCAAAAATTAAACAAAAAGACGAAATAAAAGAAGCAGCCTTAAAGGGCATGATATCCCTTTTAACTGGAAAAAAATATTCAAACTAATTTGAACAAAAACACTCGTCTTTTTTCCCCAGAATGTAGAAACCAGCTCAATGTAGGGGGAAAATGGAAAGAAGATCTAGGGGTTTACCTGTCTAAAGCTTTGGGGCCAATTCCCAAATTCCCTTAAAAACCTCAGAAAATTTTTTCCCCTGGTCACAAAATGTCGCATTTCCCCTCTGGAACTCAAAGGGGAGTGAGGGCCACCCTCAGGAGCTCAAAACACGGCATAAAAATGGAAGAGAGCCAAGGGGAGGGGTGGAAGTGCCCCCTGAAGATTTGCAAAAATCGTCGATGATGAGGGCAACTTCTGACTCTCAAGACCAAAGATGACGAGGGGAAGCACTGAAGTGAAACATCGGAGAAATCATGGGAAAAAGGAAGGGGGTCATGTTCATCGATATTTCACCCCTGGGGTTGAAATCACTCGAAAAGAAACTACAGGGGCTGGCGCCATAAAACCCTTTTCAGAAAAAAAAGGGTCTTCAGCTTAAAACACTAATGCTTTTTCCCCTTCCAATTTTTCCCCCGTGGAAAGCCAATTTTAGTTTTACCAGAAACATACGCCGGGAACATGGGCCCGACTATCAAAAATAAACAAAGCCAGCGTTTTTCAGCACTAGATTTGGGCGGGGGTTTTAAACCGACTTTTGTCACCCCTCACCTTCACAGGGTAGGCATCTTGGGCCCATAAATTTCCCCACTATGGGTCGCCATTATCAAAGTTGACAGAACAATCAACTGGGTTTCTGCTCCCCAAGAGGTCACCATTTAAACCACCCTGGCGGAAATACAGACTCCTGCTCAGAACTAACTTGTGATAAATAGGCCCAGTGTGTAAGGGGAATATGCTAAAATCCTCTTTTAGGGGCTAAAATCGTGATACAGAGTTAGTGTTTCAGAAGTGTATGTCGGCTCCTGCTCAAGGAAATAGCTTATGGTACAGAGGGTTTGTGTTTCAAAGTTAAAAGCGACTTTTTGCTTTAGGGGCTACCCTTTTAACAATGGCTAGTATTCAGGGGGGTATATCAAAGGCTTCTGCTCCCGGGCCCAGCTTTTTAATACAGGGTAGTGTGTCAGAAGGTGTGTATAAAAAATTAATGCTGGGGAAAGAAATCTTTCCCAGGGACCAAGAACAACGACATCTTGAAGAAATAAAAAGAACTTCCGAAATGTTTTTTATCACGTCCCTAATCGTGTCCCCCTCTGGGCGTGTGTTACCTTCCCAAAAATACCTCTTCCCCGGCGAAGATGGAAGTTCTGATGAGATACTCAGAAAAAAGAAACAACAGCACGAGAAAGGGGGCAAGAAAAACCCTCGTTTTCAAACAAGTCTTGGGTTTTGAAATTGCTCCTCTGTCTCCTCTCATCTGAGCAACAGCAAGTTCCTGAAGCAATGGCCCAGTAACAGACTGGAAGACAATCCCTGACTCACATGAGCCAAACAATATGAGAAATCACATGTCCCTTGCTGCGAGTGCCTTTGACAAGTCCGACTCAGACAGTGACTTCCCCGTCGTAAATATCCTGTCAAGAGCACTGCTAATGTCTCAAGTGACAGTAACTTGACCACACCTTTATTACTCCTGTAAGTAAATTTCTTTGAAGAATTCTGTGTCGCATCACCTGCAACTGAGGGCGTCGGCAGTGACTAACATCTCACCCGTGAGTGTAGAGTCACTTAAGGTTGTAGTGTGATCCATGACTAGTGTGTCACCCGTGACTGTAGCGTCACCCGTGACTGTTGTCCAAGAGTAGCCCTTATAATTTTTTCCTCATCTCCGCTCAACCCTCGTTACCTAGAGCCAGAGGTGAAAACACGAGATATCACCATACTTTTTCCATAAAAGCTTGAACAAATACAAGTCTTATTTCTCATCTTAGTCTTCACGTCTGCAAGTCGACAATAAGACTAATGAGACCAACAGCAGTACAAAGATTTCTTTATGCAGAAATCGTACAAAGAGAGGCACCAGCAGTATCATTATTATTATTATAATCAAAAAAGAAGCGCTAAGCCACAAGGGCTATACAGCGCTGCAGGGTAGGGAAGGAAGCAAGGGAATTGGATGGCAGAAGGGAGGGGGGATGATCAGCAGGTTACAGAAAACAGCGGGGCAGGGGATAGTACGGGGGTAGAGGGTAGCAAGAGATTGAAGTAGAAAGGGCTGAGAGTATCAGAATTTGTGAAGTAAGTCAGTCATTGTCAAAAAGTCAATGAGAGAGTCCGGATGAAAGGTGGGTCCATCAGCGAGAAGGAAGGTAAAGAGAGAGCAGCAGGGCGAAGACGACGACAGAGGTAAATTCTCTGCATGCTCGTTGATAAAGTGGGCAGTCCAACAGAATGTGGCTGACTGATAATGGAGCTTGGTAATTCTCACAGAGAGGAGCAAGACGCCTCTCCATGAGATATCCATGAGTAAGACGAGTATGGCCAATGCGAAGACGGGAGAGAGTAGTCTCCCAACCTCGACACTGGTGATAAGAAGACGGCCAGTAACCTATACTCGGTTTAATAGACTGAAGTTTGTTGCCGAGCATAGTAGACCAACGTTGTTGCCAAACGGGTGTGAAGGTGGGAAGATATTGCAGTAAAATAGTCCATAAATGGAACACCTCTATAAGAAACTGGTAGGTCATGTACTGCTGACCGCGCAGCAGTGTCTGCCTGTTCATTGCCCTGTACGTCAACATGACCAGGGACCCAACAAAAAACAATATCTTTATGCTTGGTAAAGATGCGGCGTACCCCAAAGTTGGATACGGAGGACTAAGGGGTGAGGTGTATCAAATTTTTGTATAGCCTGTTAAAGCACTAAGGGAGTCTGGGGACAACCACAAATGATGACACAGGCATAGATGCAATACGGATAAGTGCTGTAAGGATGGCATATAATTCAGCAGTAAAAATACTAGCCGAAGATAGTAAAATGCCTTGTACGACGCTGTCCGGAAACACTGCTGTGAATCCTACGCCATCAGAAGACTTGGGAGCCATCTGGGGTACACAGCAATGGCATGAGAATGAGATTTGAAAGTGGTCAAGAAAAAGAGAGCGGGAAGCGACCATAGACAGTTGGGCTTTCGAGCAAGGGAGGGAGAAAGAACAGACTCGAACAGCTGGAACTTCCCAGGGGGGTGGGGAAAAGTGAGATGCTACATGTACATAGAAAGGTTGGTAGTTGAAGAGAAGACAAGAGTAAATTTGAAGGCGAAGAGAGAAGGGACGGAGTAAGCAGGGGCGGCGAACAAATAAAGAATGTCTACTAATATCAGTGGGCCATTCTATAATGGAAGGATTGCGGGGGATCATGAAGCGTACATAGTTTGCGCAGGCATGGGCATCACGGCGAATCGGGATAAGGATGGAACGTTCGCTTCTGCATAGAGGCTTTCGACAGGGGAAGAGCGAAAAGCACCAAAGGGATAAACGTAATCCTTGGTGATGAATGGGGTTAAGGGTAGAGAGAGTAGCAGGAGATGCCGCTGAATAGATCTGGTCACCATAATCAAGTTTTGATAAAATAAGGGTGGAATGTAGGTGAAGGAGGGTTCGACGATCAGCTCCCCACGAAAGATGAGGGAAGGGGTTTTAAGAAGGTTTAGCCGGCTGTGACAAGTTGCCTTCAGAGAGGTAAATGTGAGTTTCCAGGATAACCTACGAAACAAAGAGGAAAGGGCCCCGAAACTTGACTGTATCACGTTTTAGGGATACGGGAGCCATAAGGTACAAAGGGTGATCGGAGATGACAAAGCGTCTAGTGGGAAAATGTTTGGTGGGTTTTAGTGTGGAAAAAATTTAAACCCACGTGTGGTGGCCCAATTTGGGAAAAACGGTCGACTGCATGTTTGAGGAGAAAACTGTAAGGAGGTAACAGTCAGCGCCTGCACAGGCAATAGCGAAGTCATCAACATAGAGTGATTTACCAAATATTTGATGGAAGACTAGAGGCAAATCATTAATAGCAAGGAGAAAAAGTGTTGTGCTCAGAAACATCCCCCAGGGGACACCTTCAGCTTGGATAAAGTCCAGGGAGAGCACATTATTTAACCCCAACACGGAAATGCCTGTCAGTTAAAAAGTTCTTAAGGAAGGATGGTAGATTGCCCGAAGGCCTAAGGAGTGGGCTTGGGCTAAAATATTATACCTCCAAGTTGTGTCATATGCCTTCTCAAGGTCAAAAAATATGGCAATAACTGAGTGGTTATTCGCAAAGGCATTACGAACATACGTATCCAAGTGCAGTAAGGGGGGGCAGGGGAGAACGTCCTT
>NC_069429.1:40046555-40085216 GCF_026875155.1 Cherax quadricarinatus | reverse complement strand
GGTAGTAGGTTGGTAGACAAGAACCCCAGGGAGGTACTCCGTCCTGCCAAATGAGTGTAAAACGAAACCCTGAAATTTGTTTTACATGATGGTAAGATTGTAGTGCCCTTTTTTCTGTCTCATAAAATGAAAGTTTTCAGGACGTCTGCTACTTCACTTAAATTAGGTAACTACCATACATTAAAAGCATATAATATACACCCTTGGGGGGTTTTCTGCTTTTTTTTTTTATTTTGTCTGTTTATTTCTCTTACCTCCAGGGGGGAGGGGAAAAGAATTCTTCCTCTTAAGCCATGGTGTTGTAAGGGGCGATAAAATGCGGGAGAAAGGGGGTAAAAAACTTTTTCCCCTGTTTTAAATTACTAAATTAAAAAAGAGAAACTTTTCGTTTTTTTTTTTGGGTCACCCTGCTTGGTGGGTTTACGGCCGGTGTGTTGAAAGAAAAAAAATATTATATTAAAAAATAAAAAAATAAGAAAGGAAAAAAAACATGCAGGGGCCTGCTGGCCCATATGGGCAGGTCCTTTACAATTCACCCACAAACAAAATTTCCCCTCCCCAATTTTAAATGCCCCCCAAAGATATAAGTCTGATGTAAAAGTCCCTCAAATCAACCCATCCACTCATGAAACTTATCCAACCTAGATTTGAAACTACCCAAAGTCCCAGCCTCAAAAACCCCAACTAGGTAGACTTTTCCCACTCATAAAACTACCCTATTTCCAAACCAATTACTTTCCGATGTCCTTTCTAAATCTAAACTTATCTAATTTAAATCCATTACTGCGCGTTCTCTCTTGGAGAAGGCATCCTAAAGACCTTATTAATTTCCCCTTTATTTTTTAAAAACCTATCTTCCACTTATACACTTCGATCAGGTCTCCTTCTTCTTCTTTCTAACAAGTGAATGTAACTTAAGAGTCTTCAAATCTTTCTTCATAAGGAAGATTTCTGATGCTATGTATTAATTTAGTCATCTACGCTGAATGTTTTCTAACGAATTTATGTCCTTTTTGTAATACGGAGACAAAAACTGAGCTGCATAATCAAGGTGAGGCCTTACTAATGAATGTATAAGCTGCAGTATGACCTCTGGACTTTGTTGCTTACACTTCTTGATATAAATCCCAGTAATCTATTTGCCTTATTACGTACGTTTAGGCATTGCTGTCTTGGTTTTAAAGGTTGCTGCTCACCATAACCCCAAGTCCTTTTCGTAATCTGTATGGCTAAGTTCTACATCATTTAATTTATAAGTATAGGGTTATGGGCACCCCCAAGCTTCAGAACCTTGCATTTATCTACATTGAACTGCATCTGCCACTTTTCTGACCAAGAATAGGTTTGTTTAAATCCTCCTGAAGTTCCCTAACATCTACGTTTGAATAAATTTTATCCTACCTATCTTTGTGTCATCGGCGAATTTGCTCATATCACTAGTAATTCCCTCATTCAAGATCATTGTTATATTATAAATAACAAGGGGCCCCAAAGACTGATCCCTGTGGAACGCCATTGTTACAGATCCCACTCGGATTTAAACCCCATTTTAGGGACACTCTCTGCTTCCTGTCAGTGAGCCATGACTCGATCCACGAGAGCACTTTTCCCCAATGCCATGAGCTGCCATTTTCTTTAACAGTCTATGGTGCGGAACTCTATCAAAAGCCTTTAAAATCTAAGTAAATATATCAAATTCTTTATTGTGGTCAACAGCCTCAAAAGCTTTACTGAGAAAGTTAATAAATTAGTTAGACAAGACCGGCCTCTTGTGGGAAACCATGCTGAGTATCATTAATCAAGCTATGCTTATCGAGATGGCTTCTTTAATTCAGCTATAATTGACTCTAGTAATTTGCCTACAATTGAGGTCAGGCTTATTGGGCGGTAATTGACGGTAAAGACTTGTCCCCTGTTTAAAAATAGGAGTTACATTGCCATCTTCCACTATCAGACCCCTACACCCGTTTGAGAGATAAATTAAAAAATATTGTTAATGGTTCACAGAGTTCCATTTTGCATTCCTTAAGAACCCTTGAAAAAACCTCATCAGGACCCGGCGACTTATATACATAGGTATTAGGTTAGTAGACAGCAACCACACAGGGAGGTACTACAGTCCTGCCAAATGAGTGTAAAACGAAAGCCTGTAATTGTTTTACATGATGGTAGGATTGCCGGTGTTTTTGTCTGTCTCATAAATATGCAAGATTACAGGTACGTCTTGCTACTTCTACTTACACTTAGGTCAAACTACACATACATGTACACGTATATTTATACACACTCATCTGAGTTTTCTTTTATTTTATCTTAATAGTTCTTGGTCTTATTACTTTCCCTTTTATATTCATGGGGAAGTGGAATAACAATCTTTCCTCCGTAAGCCATGCGTGTTGTAAAAGTCAACAAAAATGCCGGGAACAAGGGTGAAACCCCCTTTTCCTGTAATAATTACTAAAAATAATAATAAGAAGAAAATTGTCAAAATGGGAAGTCTGGATGTGCGTGGATGTTGTGCAAATGATAAGAAAGAGATGATTGTGGATGTTATGAATGAGAAGAAGCTGGATGCCCTGGTTTTAAGTGAAACAAAGATGAAGGGGGTGGGAGAGTTTCAGTGAAGAGGAATAAATGGGATTGGGGTCAGGGGTTTAAAATAGAGTTAGAGCTAAAGAAGGGTAGCAATAATGTTGAAGGAAAGTTATGGCAGGAAAAGAAGGACTACAAATGTATTAATTCAAGGATTATGTGGAGTAAAATAAATGTTGGATGTGAAAAGTGGGTTATAGAACGAGTGTATGCCCCGGGAAAGAAGAGAGAAGTGTAGAGGAGAGAGAGAGAGTTTTTGGAAATGTTGAGTGAATGTGTGGGGAGTTTTGAACCAAGTGTGAGAGTAATGGGGTTGGGGATTTCAATGCTAAAGTGGGCAAAAATGTTGTGGAGGGGAGTAGTAGGTAAATTTGGGTTGCCAGGGGTAATGTAATGGGGAGCCTTTAATTGAGCTATGTGTAGAAAGAGGTTTGGTAATAAGTAATACATATTTTATGAAGAAGAGGATAAATAAATATACAAGGTATGATATAGCATGTAATGAAAGTAGTTTGTTAGATTATGTATTGGTGGATAAAAGGTTGATGGGTAGGCTCCAGGATGTACACGTTTACAGAGGGGCAACCGATATATCGGATCATTATTTAGTTAGAGCTACAGTTAGAGTAAGAGGTAGATGGGAAAAAGAGGAAAATGGCAACAACAAGCAAGAGGGAGGTGGAAGTGTATAAACTAAGGGAGGAGGAAGTTCGGGTGAGATATAAGCTACTATTGTCAGAAAGGTGGGCTGGTGCAAGTATGAGTAGTGGAGGGGTTGAAGAGGGTTGGAATATTTTTAAAAATGCAGTATTAGAATATGGGGAAGAAGTTTGTGGTTATAGGAGAGTGGGTGCAGGAGGAATGAGGAGTGATTGGTGGAATGATGAAGTAAAGGGTGTGATAAAAGAGAAAAAATTAGCTTATGAGAGGCATTTACAAAGCAGAAGAGTTATAAGAAGAGTAGAGTATATGGAGAGTAAAATAAATGTGAAGAGAGTGGTGAGAGAGTGCAAAAGGAGAGGGGATGATAGAGTGGGAGAGGCACTGTCAAGAAATTTTAACGAAAATAAGAAAAATTTTTGGAGTGAGTTAAACAAGTTAAGAAAGCATAGAGAACGAATGGATTTGTCAGTTAAAATAAAGTAGGGGAGTTAGTAGATGGGGAGATGGAGGTTTTGGGTAGATGGCGAGAATATTTTGAGGAACTTTTAAATGTCGACGAAGAAAGGGAAGCGGTAATTTCATGCACTGGCCAGGGAGGTATACCATCTTTTAGGAGTGAAGAAGAACAGGATGTGAGTGTGGGGGAGGTGCGTGAGGCATTACGCAGAATGAAAGGGAATAAAGCAGCTGGAACTGACTTGATTATGAAAGAAATGTTAAAAGCAGGGGGGAATATAGTGTTGGAGTGGTTGGTATTTTTGTTTAATAAATGTATGAAAGAGGGGAAGGTACCTAGGGATTGGCAGAGAGCATGTATAGTCCCTTTATGTAAAGGAAAGGGGGACAAAATAGATTGTAAAAATTACAGAGGAATAAGTTTACTGAGTATACCAGGAAAAGTGTACGGCAGGGTTACAATTGAAAGAATTAGAGGTAAGACAGAACGTAGGATTGATGATGAGCAAGGAGGTTTAAGAGTGGGTAGGAGATGTGTAGATCAAGTGTTTACATTGAAGCATATATGTAAACAGTATTTAGATAAAGGTAGGGAAGTTTTTATTGCATTTATGGATTTAGAAAAGGCATATGATAGAGTGGATAGGGGAGCAATGTGGCAGATGTTGCAAGTATATGGAATAGGTGGTAAGTTACTAAATGCTGTAAAGAGTTTTTATGAGGATAGTGAGGCTCAGGTTAGGGTGTGTAGAAGAGAGGGAGACTACTTCCCGGTAAAAGTAGGTTTTAGACAGGGATGTGTAATGTCACCATGGTTGTTTAATATATTTATAGACGGTGTTGTAAAAGAAGTAAATGCTAGGGTGTTCAGGAGAGGGGTGAGATTAAATTAAGGGGAATCAAATACAAAATGGGAATTGACACAGTTGCTTTTTGCTGATGATACTGTGCTCATGGGAGATTCTAAAGAAAAATTACAAAGGTTAGTGGATGAGTTTGGGAATGTGTGTAAAGGTAGAAAGTTGAAAGTGAACATTGAAAAGAGTAAGGTGATGAGGGTATCAAATGATTTAGATAAAGAAAATTTGGATATCAAATTGTTGAAGAGGAGTATGGAAGAAGTGAATGTTTTCAGATACTTGGGAGTTGAAGTGTCGGCGGATGGATTTATGAAGGATGAGGTTAATCATAGAATTGATGAGGGAAAAAAGGTGAGTGGTGCGTTGAGGTATATGTGGAGTCAAAAAACGTTATCTATGGAGGTAAAGAAGGGAATGTATGAAAGTATAGTAGTACCAACACTCTTATATGGGTGTGAAGCTTGGGTTGAGAATGCAGCAGCGAGGAGGCGGTTGGAGGCAGTGGAGATGTCCTGTCTAAGGGCAATGTGCGGTGTAAATATTATGCAGAAAATTCGGAGTGTGGAAATTAGGAGAAGGTGTGGAGTTAATAAAAGTATTAGTCAGAGGGCTGAAGAGGGGTTGTTGAGGTGGTTTGGTCATTTACAGAGAATGGATCAAAGTAGAATGACATGGAGAGCGTACAAATCTGTAGGGGAAGGAAGGTGGGGTAGAGGTCGTCCTCGAAAAGGTTGGAGGGAAGAGGTAAAGGAGGTTTTGTGGGCAAGGGGCTTGGACTTCCAGCAAGCGTGCGTGAGCATGTAAGATAGGAGTGAATGGAGACAAATGGTATTTGGGACCTGAGGATCTGTTGGAATGTGAGCAGGGTAATATTTAGTGAAGGGATTCAGGGAAATCGGTTACTTTTATATAGCCGGACTTGAGTCCTGGAAATGGGAAGTACAATGTCTGCACTCTAAAGGAGGGGTTTGAGATATTGGTGGTTTGGAGGGATATGTTGTGTATCTTTATATGTATATGCTTCTAAGCCATGCCATGCGCTGGCATGGCAAGACGTGTGGCGGGTTAGCTGCGGGATTTTCAATTATAACTCCGGATCAGCGAGGCTGACCAGGTTAAGACTCAACAGGACTTATTGTGAATACTCTGTGAAGATTCCAGTGAAGTGAGAAGACATTTCAGTGCACCGTTTCAAGGTAAATTGTGGAAGTGTTGTGCAGTTTGTGAATGTTAGTGAGTGGTGGTAGTGAGGAAGACGGCCAGTGGAGGGGTGGGGGAGTATAAGGCCTACACTGTGTATGAGTATCGGCCAAGATTATCGTACTTACAAACCTCGAAAAGCTCTTATAAAAACATCTATATCCAGCACCATGCACCATGCTTCCAGTTAACTTAGAAATGATTGTGTCGATGCATGGACTATTTAGAGGCATATGTTATGTCAAAACAATGTGGGATTAATGTTAACGAGGGAGTGACCAGTCAGTGCATCCTCCCCACGTCACGGGGGTGGGTGGAAGAAGTGGGATGTGTAACTAGATGGTGAGTAACACATTGGTTCAGCAGTCCCCATACCCACATTGTTCATAGTGTACATGGGAAACAAATAAAGTTATGTGTATTGTAAGACAGTGTGAACAATATATAGTGTGCAAGTCCATGTGTATTGTACTCCCCGGGATAACCCCACTCAACAACCTGCGCCTCCCCCGCCTAATTCCCAGGGGAATTTTTCCCCCTTCCCCTCCCAGCCCCTCACCAGCCCCTCAAACTCCACCAGGCCACCACGGTCAAGTTCACTACCTTCCACGCACCATACCCACCCAGCATGTCTAGCAGATGGATGCCAACCAGGAGGAAGCAAGCAGCCAGGGAAATGGCATGGCTGGCAATACTAGGAGAGGCAAGTGTCGGTCATGCTTACAGCTTAGTTGTCTCAACTCTAATGGTTTCCTCCGGAAACACGGTAGTTGCCCTGGTTCAGGATGTCCTCCTGTGGAAAGTGTTGATCCAGAGCCACCTCAGGCACCTGAACCCACTCCAACAGATCTCATCTCATCAGACAATATCTTGGAAGCAATTAAAGCAACAGGTACGAGGACACTCACACATATTCCCAAAGCAGCCCGTCCACACGCAGCTGGGAAACTTACAGACCTGAAAAAAGTAAACGATGGTTCCACTATCTTAAATGCTCCACCAACCATCAAGGCATGGCACAACTTGCTACTTTTTGGCAATGTCTGTTTAGCTGTGCCGGAAAGAAGGGGAAAGAGGCTAGCCTCAATGATAATTAAATCCTTAAGAGATTTTCCTAGAGTTGATAACCTCATTCGCCTTCCCCGTCAACACAAAAAAGGGGAGCAGAACCCCCAATCACTCTACTGACAGTGAAAAAGTCAGAGTCCAGGGTGAGCAAGAAAATTGAAGAGGGCAACACCCGTGGGGGGAATCAGAATTATTTTCCAGTGAAGATACAGTTGCTCCCAGGGATGCTGACACGGCTGAAGCACTTAGAGGAAAGCACCTGCCAGGGAAACCAGTGGCACCAACAGTTCCAACACCTCTGTCCCCACTATGGAACATTGATTGTGGAAGACTCAGACATTTACCATTCAATAATGTCGTTCCCATCTGGCTCTGCTGGGGGTTACACTGGAATAAGGCCACAGCTTTAAAAGGAAATGGTTAATCCAGTTATTGGGGAAATTGCAGAGACACTGCTTTCAGAGATCACAAGGTTCGTCAACAATTCCTTGGCTGGTCTGATTCCTGATGAAATTAGACCTTCCTTTTTTGGTGCAACACTTTGTGCACTTAAAAAGAAGGATGGAGGAATTCGGCCAATTGCAGTAGGCAACACGTTACGCCGCCTCGTATCCAAAGCTGCTGCCCAAAGTATTCGTGCACAGGCAGCCATGATGCTTCAACCAAATCAGCTTGGCTTTGGGGTCTCTCAAGGAAGTGAAGCAGCGTGCATGCACAAGAGGCGTATATCAGCAACCTGCCTGAGGACAATGCTGTGGTAAAATTAATTTCAAGAATATATATATATATATATATATATATATATATATATATATATATATATAATTATATATATATATATTATATTATATATAATATATAATAAGGTAGGTAGTAGGTTGGTAGACAGCAACCACCCAGGGAAGTACTACCGTCCTGCGATGACTGTGAAACAAAAACCTGTAACTGTTTTGCATGATGGTAGGATTGCTGGTTTCTTTTTCTGTCTCATAAACACGCTAGATACAGGGATATCTTGCTACTCCTACTTACACTTTGGTCACACTTCACAGACACGCACATGGATATATATATACATACATCTAGGTTTTTTCTAATTTTCTAAATAGCTCTTGTTCTTTTTATTTCTTCTATTGTCCATGGGAAGTGGAAAAGAATCTTTCCTCCGTAAGCCATGCGTGTCGTATGAGGCGACTAAAATGCCGGGAGCAATGGGCTAGTAACCCCTTCTCCTGTACACATTTACTAAAAAAGAGAAGAAGAAAAACTTTATAAAACTGGATGCTTAAATGTGCGTGGATGTAGTGCGGATGACAAAAAACGATGATTGCTGATGTATGAATGAAAAGAAGTTGGATGTCCTGGCTCTAAGCGAAACAAAGCTGAAGGGGTAGGAGAGTTTCAGTGGGGGAAATAAATGGGATTAAATCTGGAGTATCTGAGAGAGTTAGAGCAAAGGAAGGGTAGCGCAGTAATGTTAAATGATCAGTTATGGAAGGAGAAAAGAGAATATGAATGTGTAAATTCAAGAATTATGTGGATTAAAGTAAAGGTTGGATGGCGAGAAGTGGGTCATAATAAGCGTGTATGCACCTGGAGAAGAGAGGAATGCAAGGGAGAGAGAGAGATTTTGGGAGATGTTAAGTGAATGTATAGGAGCCTTTGAACCAAGTGAGAGAGTAATTGTACTAGGGGACCTGAATGCTAAAGTAGGAGAAAGTTTTAGAGAGGGTGTGGTAGTAAGTTTGGGGTGCCAGGTGTAATGATAATGGGAGCCCTTTGATTGAAACTTTGTATAGAAAGGGGTTTAGTTATAGGTAATACATATTTTAAGAAAAAGAGGATAAATAAGTATACACGATATGATGTAGGGCGAAATGACAGTAGTTTGTTGGATTATGTATTGGTAGATAAAAGACTGTTGAGTAGACTTCAGGATGTACATGTTTATAGAGGGGCCACAGATATATCAGATCACTTTCTAGTTGTAGCTACACTGAGAGTAAAAGGTAGATGGGATACAAGGAGAATAGAAGCATCAGGGAAGAGAGAGGTGAAGGTTTATAAACTAAAAGAGGAGGCAGTTAGGGTAAGATATAAACAGCTATTGGAGGATAGATGGGCTAATGAGAGCATAGGCAATGGGGTCGAAGAGGTATGGGGTAGGTTTAAAAATGTAGTGTTAGAGTGTTCAGCAGAAGTTTGTGGTTACAGGAAAGTGGGTGCAGGAGGGAAGAGGAGCGATTGGTGGAATGATGATGTACAGAGAGTAGTAAGGGAGAAAAAGTTAGCATATGAGAAGTTTTTACAAAGTAGAAGTGATGCAAGGAGAGGAAGAGTATATGGAGAGAAAAGAGAGAGGTTAAGAGAGTGGTGAAGCAATGTAAAAAGAGAGAAAATGAGAGAGTGGGTGAGATGTTATCAACAAATTTTGTTGAAAATAAGAAAAAGTTTTGGAGTGAGATTAACAAGTTAAGGAAGCCTAGAGAACAAATGGTTTTGTCAGTTAAAAATAGGAGAGGAGAGTTATTAAATGGAGAGTTAGAGGTATTGGGAAGATGGAGGGAATATTTTGAGGAATTTAAATGTTGATGAAGATAGGGAAGCTGTGATTTCGTGTATAGGGCAAGGAGGAATAACATCTTGTAGGAGTGAGGAGAGCCAGTTGTGAGTGTGGGGGAAGTTCGTGAGGCAGTAGGTAAAATGAAAGGGGGTAAGGCAGCCGGGATTGATGGGATAAAGATAGAAATGTTAAAAGCAGGTGGGGATATAGTTTTGGAGTGGTTGGTGCAATTATTTAATAAATGTAGGGAAGAGGGTAAGGTACCTAGGGATTGGCAGAGAGCATGCATAGTTCCTTTGTATAAAGGCAAAGGGGATAAAAGAGAGTGCAAAAATTATAGGGGGATAAGTCTTTTGGGAGTGTACCTGGTAAAGTGTATGGAAGAGTTATAATTGAAAGAATTAAGAGTAAGACGGAGAATAGGATAGCAGATGAACAAGGAGGCTTTAGGAAAGGTAGGGGGTGTGTGGACCAGGTGTTTACAGTGAAACATATAAGTGAACAGTATTTAGATAAGGCTAAAGAGGTCTTTGTGGCATTTATGGATTTGGAAAAGGGCGTATGACGGGGTGGATATGGGGGCAATGTGGCAGATGTTGCAAGTGTATGGTGTAGGAGGTAGGTTACTGAAAGCAGTGAAGAGTTTTTACGAGGATAGTGAGGCTCAAGTTAGAGTATGTAGGAAAGAGGGAAATTTTTCCCCAGTAAAAGTAGGCTTTAGACAAGGATGTGTGATGTCACCGTGGTTGTTTAATATATTTATAGATGGGGTTGTAAGAGAAGTAAATGCGAGGGTCTTGGCAAGAGGCGTGGAGTTAAAAAATAAAGAATCACACACAAAGTGGGAGTTGTCACAGCTGCTCTTTGCTGATGACATTGTGCTCTTGGAGATTCGAAGAGAAGCTGCAGAGATTGGTGGATGAATTTGGTAGGGTGTGCAAAAGAAGAAAATTAAAGGGGAATACAGGAAAGAGTAAGGTTATGAGGATAACAAAAGATTAGGTGATGAAAGATTGAATATCAGATTGTAGGGAGAGAGTATGGAGGAGGTGAACGTATTCAGATATTTGGGAGTGGACGTGTCAGCGGATGGGTCTATGAAAGATGAGGTGAATCATAGAATTGATGAGGGAAAAAGAGTGAGTGGTGCACTTAGGAGTCTGTGGAGACAAAGAACTTTGTCCTTGGAGGCAAAGAGGGGAATGTATGAGAGTATAGTTTTACCAACGCTCTTATAATGGGTGTGAAGCGTGGGTGATGAATGTTGCAGCGAGGAGAAGGCTGGAGGCAGTGGAGATGTCATGTCTGAGGGCAATGTGTGGTGTGAATATAATGCAGAGAATTCGTAGTTTGGAAGTTAGGAGGAGGTGCGGGATTACCAAAAACTGTTGTCCAGAGGGCTGAGGAAGGGTTGTTGAGGTGGTTCGGACATGTAGAGAGAATGGAGCGAAACAGAATGACTTCAAGAGTGTATCAGTCTGTAGTGGAGGAAGGCGGGGTAGGGGTCGGCCTAGGAAGGGTTGGAGGGAGGGGGTAAAGGAGGTTTGTGTGCGAGGGGCTTGGACTTCCAGCAGCATGCGTGAGCGTGTTTGATAGGAGTGAATGGAGACAAATGGTTTTTAATACTGACGTGCTGTTGGAGTGTGAGCAAAGTAACATTTATGAAGGGATTCAGGGAAACCGGCAGGCCGGACTTGAGTCCTGGAGATGGGAAGTACAGTGCCTGCACTCTGAAGGAGGGGTGCTAATGTTGCAGTTTAAAAACTGTAGTGTAAAGCACCCTTCTGGCAAGACAGTGATGGAGTGAATGATGGTGAAAGTTTTTCTTTTTCGGGCCACCCTGCCTTGGTGGGAATCGGCCAGTGTGATAATAAATAAAAAATAAATATATATATAGATAGATAGATAGATATAACCAATTATTAATCTGTCGTTTTTCTTGGTCTTAGCGGAAGTATTTTTTACCTATATAATTTTTATCTCTTTTATAAAGAAAATTGTGGTTGTTATAAAGTTTAGCACAAACATTGTCTATGACAGTATTGAAGTTAAGAGTGAATGACGTCATTCAGTTTGTGATCAAGCTTGAACTTAAGCATCAATGAACACTGCTATGTCTATAAGATATATTTATCAAATATAAACAGAAAGTATGTGTGTCTTTCTCTTATTTTTATTATTCTCTGGTCTGCCTTACATTCCTGCCTGACTAGTATGTTGCATGCAACACAGACCAGACTGGTCTGTGTTGCATGCAACATAGACAAGACTGGTCTGCAGCTGTTGTTGACAGTGGATGACCTATCTAACAACTTTCTAAATTGCAACTTTTGCAAGTTGAGCTTCCACTTGCCAAGGTGGACTAGTCAACCACCTCACTAATGAGTTGCTGCAGCTTCAACTCCGGACAAGATGAGATAAGAGATAAGATAAGATTTCGTTCGGATTTTTAACCCCGGAGGGTTAGCCACCCAGGATAACCCAAGAAAGTCAGTGCGTCATCGAGGACTGTCTAACTTATTTCCATTGGGGTCCTTAATTTTGTCCCCCAGGATGCCACCCACACCAGTCGACTAACACCCAGGTACCTATTTGCTGCTAGGTGAACAGGGCAACAGGTGTAAGGAAACGTGTCGAAATGTCTCCACCCGCTGGGAATCGAACCCGGGCCCTCCGTGTGTGAAGCGGGAGCTTTAGCCACCAGACCACCGGTGGCCTGTAAGTTTCTATACATCTGCTGACGGTGTTTACCTAGCAGTAAATATGTATCTATATGTTGTCTGCTTCTGCTGGTCACATCCTGAGGTCTGCATATCCCATCACACGAGAATAAAAGTGTTCCTTGAGTAATTGTAAGTGCTACAATTAAATCAATTTACCGGAATAATAATGACATTATTATCCGGTGACAGAATAACGGGGTCCACTCAACAAGGACACAAGATATAAAGCAAGAAACAAAGAAACAAAGAAATAGGAGCTACCATTGCGTAACAGTACGTACGTAACACCAACCTCAGTGGTCCATGGTGGTTAGTGGTCCGTGTGGGTTAGTGGTCCGTGGGGGTTAGTGGTCCATGGGGGTTAGTGGTCCGTGGGGGTTAGTGCTCCATGGGGGTTATTGGTCCATGGGGGTTAGTGGTCCGTGTGGGTTAGTGGTCCGTGGGGGTCAGTGGTCCATGGGGGTTAGTGGTCTGTGGGGGTTAGTGGTCCATGGGGGTTAGTGGTCCGTGGGGGTTAGTGGTCTATGGGGTTAGTGGTCCATGGGGGTTAGTGGTCCGTGGGGGTTAGTGGTCCATGGGGGTTAGTGGTCCATGGGGGTTAGTGGTCCGTGGGGGCTAGTGGTCCATGGGGGTTAGTGGTCCGTGTTGGTTAGTGGTCCGTGGGGGTTAGTGGTCCATGGGGGTTAGTGGTCCGTGGGGATTAGTGGTCCATGGGGGTTAGTGGTCAATGGGGATTAGTGGTCTGTGGGGGATAGATGTCCATGGAGGTTAGTGGTCCATGGGGGTTAGTGGTCCGTGGGGGCTAGTGGTCAATGGGGGTTAGTGGTCAGTGTGGGTTAGTGGTCCGTGGGGTTTAGTGTTCCATGGGGGTTAGTGGTCCGTGGGGGTTAGTGGTCCATGGGGTTAGTGGTCCGTGTGGGTTAGTGGTCCGTGGGGGTTAGTGGTCCATGGGGTTAGTGGTCCGTGGGGGTTAGTGGTCCATGGGGGTTAGTGGTCCGTGGGGGTTAGTGGTCCATGGGGGTTAGTGGTCCGTGTGGGTTAGTGGTCCGTGGGGGTTAGTGGTCCATGGGGGTTAGTGGTCCGTGGGGTTAGTGGTCCGTGTGGGTTAGTGGTCCATAGGGTTTAATGGTCCATGGGGGTTAGTGGTCCATGGGGGTTAGTGGTCCATGGGGGTTAGTGGTCCATGGGGGTTAGTGGTCCGTGGGGGTTAGTGGTCCATGGGGGCTAGTGGTCCGTGTGGGTTAGTGGTCCGTGGGGGTTAGTGGTCCATAGGGGTTAGTGGTCCGTGGGGGTTAGTGGTCCATGGGGGTTAGTGGCCGGTGGGGTTAGTGGTCCATGGGGGTTAGTGGTCCATGGGGGTCAGTGATCCGTGGGGGTTAGTGGTCCGTGGGGTTAGTGGTCCATGAAGGTTAGTGGTCCGTGGGGGTTAGTGGTCCATGGGGGTTAGTGGTCCATGGGGGTTAGTGGTAAATGTCGGTTAGTGGTCCGTGGTGGTTAGTGGTCCGTGGTGGTTAGTGGTCCATGGGGGTTAGTGGTTCATGGGGGTTAGTGGTCAATGTCGGTTAGTGGTCAGTGGTGGTTAGTGATCCGTGGTTTTAGTGGTCCGTGGTGGTTAGTGATCCGTGGTGGTTAGTGGTCCATGGGGCATAGTGGTCCCTGAGGATTAGTAGTCCATGGGGGTTAGTGGTCCGTGGGGGTTAGTGGTCCGTGGGGTTAGTGGTCCATGAAGGTTAGTGGTCCGTGGGGGTTAGTGGTCCATGGGGGTTAGTGGTCCATGGGGGTTAGTGGTAAATGTCGGTTAGTGGTCCGTGGTGGTTAGTGGTCCGTGGTGGTTAGTGGTCCATGGGGGTTAGTGGTCCATGGGGGTTAGTGGTCAATGTCGGTTAGTGGTCAGTGGTGGTTAGTGGTCCGTGGTGGTTAGTGATTCGTGGTGGTTAGTGGTCCGTGGCGGTTAGTGATCCGTGGTGGTTAGTGGTGCATGGGGATAGTGGTCCCTGAGTATTAGTGGTCCGTGGGGGTTAGTGGTCAATGGCGGTTAGTGGTCCGTGGTGGTTAGTGGTCCGTGGTGGTTAGTGTCCGTGGTGGTTAGTGGTCCGTGGTGGTTAGTGGTCCATGGGGCATAGTCGTCCCTGAGGATTAGTAGTCCATGGGGGTTAGTGGTCCGTGGAGGTTAGTGGTCAATGTCGGTTAGTGGTCCGTGGTGGCTAGTGGTTCGTGGTGGTTAGTGGTCCATGGGGGATAGTGGTCCCTGAGGATTAGTGGTCCATGGGGGTTAGTGGTCCGTGGTGGTTAGTGGTCCATGTGGATTAGTGGTCCGTGGGGGTTAGTGGTCAATGACGCTTAGTGGTCCTTGGTGGTTAGTGGTCCGTGGTGGTTAGTGGTCCGTGGTGGTTAGTGGTCCATGGGGGTTAGTGGTCCCTGAGGATTAGTGGTCCATGGGGGTTAGTGGTCCCTGAGGATTAGTGGTCCATGGGGGTTAGTGGTCCCTGAGGATTAGTGGTCCATGGGGGTTAGTAAGTAAGTAAGTAAGTTTATTCAGGTATACACAAATACAGTTACATAGAATTATCATACATAGCAGCATATGTGTAGAGAACCTGGGATAACCCAAAAAAGTCAGACAGAGTGACTTATTTCCATTGGGGTCCTTTTACTTTATTATTATAATATAAAGGTTATAATATTTTCTTATTATTCTACAATGAAGATAACATCTTATTATCATACTAAAAAGACTATCTACTACACGAGGGTCATTAAGACTATCTACAATACGAGGGTCATTACTAGGAATAAGGTAAAATTTACACGTATGTTAGCTAAAAGATAGAAAATCATTCCCCTCCCTTTCTGTAGCTACATTCATCATACACCTTTTGGCACTCTTCTTGAACTGGTTCATGCTATGACTGGCTTTGACATGGGCGGGCAGTCTGTTCCATTCCTTTATTGCTGTACAATAAAAGGTGTTTGACGCCTGGCCAATGACTGTGCGTACTACAAAGTTGTGCTCTCTCCCCCTAGTACTATGATTGCTTTGGTTCCCAACCTTGACAAAATTGACAGCAAGATATTCTGGACATTGTTTGTGAGCATTTTATAAACATGATTTAGCTTCAGTTGTTTTACTCTGTCTTCAACATTCAGCATATCCAACTGCTGTAATTCATCCTGGCCTACATGTTCTCTTGGTCCCAGCCCCAGGATGAATCTTACGATTTTGTTCTGGGTGATTTGCAGTCTATCTTTCAGTTTTTTTGTCAAGGCAGAGTACCAAGAAGAGCAAGCGTAATCCATATGGCATTGTATACGGGCTAGACATAGGGTTCTGCGAGCCTCAGTAGGTAGACACTGTGCTTGTCTATACAGGAACTTCAGTCTGGCATTCGCTTTCTTTACTACACTGTTCCCTATCAATTCTCCTGACAGGGGTCTGTTGATAATCCCCCTTATGTATGCTGGGAGGCAGTTGAACAGTCTCGGGCCCCTGACACTTATTGTATAGTCTCTTAACGTGCTAGTGACACCCCTGCTTTTCATTCGGGGGATGTTGCATCGTCTGCCAAGTCTTTTGCTTTCGTAGTGAGTGATTTTCGTGTGCAAGTTCGGTACTAGTCCCTCTAGGATTTTCCAGGTGTATATAATCATGTATCTCTCCCGCCTGCGTTCCAGGGAATACAGTTTTAGGAACCTCAAGCACTCCCAGTAATTGAGGTGTTTTATCTCCGTTATGCGCGCCGTGAAGGTTCTCTGTACATTTTCTAGGTCAGCAATTTCACCTGCCTTGAAAGATGCTGTTAGTGTGCAGCAATATTCCAGCCTAGATAGAACAAGTGACCTGAAGAGTGTCATCATGAGCTTGGCCTCCCTAGTTTTGAAGGTTCTCATTATCCATCCTGTCATTTTTCTAGCAGATGCGATTGATACAATGTTATGGTCCTTGAAGGTGAGATCCTCCGACATGATCACTCCCAGGTCTTTGACGTTGGTGTTTCGCTCTATTTAGAGGCCAGAATTTGTTTTGTACTCTGATGAAGATTTAATTTCCTCGTGTTTACCATATCTGAGTAATTGAAATTTCTCATCGTTGAACTTCACATTGTTTTCTGCAGCCCACTGAAAGATTTGGTTGATGTCCGCCTGGAGCCTTGCAGTGTCTGCAATGGAAGACACTGTCATGCAGATTCGTGTGTCATCTGCAAAGGAAGACACGATGCTGTGGCTGACATCCTTGTCTATGTCGGATATGAGGATGAGGAACAAGATGGGAGCGAGTACTGTGCCTTGTGGAACAGAGCTTTTCACCGTAGCTGCCTCGGACTTTACTCTGTTGACTACTACTCTCTGTGTTCTGTTAGTGAGGAAATTATAGATCCATCGACCGACTTTTCCTGTTATTCCTTTAGCACGCATTTTGTGCGCTATTACGCCATGGTCACACTTGTCGAATGCTTTTGCAAAGTCTGTATATATTACATCTGCATTCTTTTTATCTTCTAGTGCATTTAGGACCTTGTCGTAGTGATCCAATAGTTGAGACAGACAGGAGCGACCTGTTCTAAACCCATGCTGTCCTGGGTTGTGTAACTGATGGGTTTCTAGATGGGTGGTGATCTTGCTTCTTAGGACTCTTTCAAAGATTTTTATGACATGGGATGTTAGTGCTATTGGTCTGTAGTTCTTTGCTGTTGCTTTACTGCCCCGTTTGTGGAGTGGGGTTATGTCTGTTGTTTTTAGTAACTGTGGGACGACCCCCGTGTACATGCTCCCTCTCCATAGGAAGGAAAAGGCTCGTGATAGGGGCTTCTTGCAGTTCTTGATGAACACAGAGTTCCATGAGTCTGGCCCTGGGGCAGAGTGCATGGGCATGTCATTTATCGCCTGTTCGAAGTCATTTGGCGTCAGGATAACGTCGGATAGGCTTGTGTTAACCAAATTTTGTGGCTCGTAAAAAATTCATTTTGATCTTCGACTCTCAGTCTGGTTAGCGGCTTGCTAAAAACTGAGTCATATTGGGACTTGAGTAGCTGACTCATTACCTTGCTGTCATCTGTGTAGGACCCATCTTGTTTAAGTAGGGGCCCAATACTGGACGTTGTTCTCGACTTTGATTTGGCATAGGAGAAGAAATACTTTGGGTTTCTTTCGATTTCATTTATGGCATTTAGTTCTTCCCGCCTTTCCTTACTCCTATAAGATTCCTTTAGCTTAAGTTCTATGCTTGCTATTTCTCTGACCAGTGTCTCCCTACGCATTTCAGATATATTGACCTCTTTTAGCCGCTCTGTTATTCTTTTCCGTCGCCTGTAAAGGGAGCGCCTGTCACTTTCTATTTTACATCTACTCCTCCTTTTTCTTAGAGGAATAAGCCTTGTGCATACATCGAGTGCCACCAAGTTAATCTGTTCTAGGCATAAGTTGGGGTCTGTGTTGCTTAGTATATCTTCCTAGCTTATATCGGTTAGGACTTGGTTTACTTGGTCCCACTTTATGCTTTTGTTATTGAAGTTGAATTTGGTGAATGCTCCCTCGTGACTAGTCTCATTATGTCAGTCTGGGGCTCCATGCATACATATCTAAACCTCAATTATGTTGTGATCTGAGTATATTGTTTTTGATATGGTGACATTTCTTATCAGATCATCATTGTTAGTGAAGATGAGGTCTAGTGTATTCTCCAGTCTAGTAGGCTCTATTATTTGCTGGTTTAAATTGAATTTTGTGCAGAGATTTAAAAGCTCGTGTGAGTGTGAGTTTTCATCAGAGCTGCCTCCTGGTGTTATTACTGCAACAATATTATTTGCTATATTCCTCCATTTTAGGTGCCTTAAGTTGAAATCCCCCAGGAGCAAGATGTTGGGTGTAGGAGCTGGAAGATTTTCCAGACAGTGGTCAATTTTTAGCAGCTGTTCCTGGAATTGCTGGGATGTTGCATCCGGAGGCTTGTAGACTACCACAATGACTAGGTTTTGGTTCTCGACCTTTACTGCTAAAACTTCCACTACATCATTTGAGGCATTTAGCAGTTCTGTGTAAACAAGTGACTCTGCAATGCACAGGCCTACCCCTTCCTTTTGCCTGTTCACTCTGTCACATCTGTATAGGTTGTAACCTGGGATCCATATTTCGTTGTCCAAGTGATCCTTTATGTGGGTCTCTGCAAGCAGTCCATGGATGAAAGGTATTTTGTTGTTTGTTGCTGGCTTTAGACCCTGTATATTTGCAAAGAAGAATGTCATCGGACTGGTGGTATTGTTTGTACTGGGGGGGGATTTTTTTCCGGCATTAGTATCTGTATCTGTTGGTTTGGAGTGGAGGCCATCGACTGTGGTTCCACTCCAGGAATGACTGGATTTGGTGTACGATTTCTGCCATTTCCTGCCAGTTTTTTTTTTCCTTCCTGGCACTAAAAAGCCTCTCCCTCTTGAGTGGCTGTGGCTACCCAGGTTTTCCCATGGCCTGGATGTTTTGTATCTTTTTGTCCCCTTTAGATGGTGTGCCTGGCAATTTAAGTTATAGCACAGTCTTTCCTGTACTGAAGAGGTACACATTTCAGGGTGAAAAATCTTACAGGAAGGGAGTTTGCATTTTCCTGTTGTCATATGGGCACGGCATTTTCTAGGGTGG
This sequence comes from Cherax quadricarinatus, assembly GCF_026875155.1. NCBI lineage: Eukaryota > Metazoa > Arthropoda > Malacostraca > Decapoda > Parastacidae > Cherax > Cherax quadricarinatus. The sequence continues at coordinate 40,066,464 of NC_069429.1, read as the reverse complement.
TCATAGTTGCACATCCCGTCTGTTTTTCCAGATTTCCCATGTCTGCAGATACCAAGTGCATAGTATGTGCACAGGCTTGATTTCCGTTTGCCTTGGGTTTCTGTGACTGTATTCCCTGTTGGTGCATGTTTCCCTGTCATATTCCTATCCTCTCTAGCACCAACAATGGAGCTCCCTCCAGTTGTTTTTGGTAATATATCCTCACTATTGCTAGTGGAGTCCTCTTGTTTGCTATTTCCTGTGGTATTTCTAGTTTGCAATATTGGTTTTATCTTATCTTTGACTACACTTGTTTCCCCACTACGGCTCCTGTCCCCTATGAGGTCATTTATATGTATTCCTTCCTGCGTATAATTCCCGACTACCTGGACGAAATCTCCAGCTTCACTATTACTGTCTCCCAGGACAGCACCTCCAGCTTCTCCATTACTGTCTCCCAGGACAGCACCTCCAGCTTCACCATTACTGTCTCCCAGGACAGCACCTCCAGCTTCACCATTACTGTCTCCCAGGACAGTACCTCCAGCTTCACCATTACTGTCTCCCAGGACAGCACCTCCAGCTTCACCATTACTGTCTCCCAGGACAACACCTCCAGCTTCACCATTACTATCTCCCAGGACAGCACTATCAGCCCCACATTTACTGACTACCAGGACATCACCTCCAGCCTTACAGTTTCTGACTACATGGCCAGTATCAAGGGCAGTACCATTCAGTCCAGACTTTTTATGTTCCCATCTGTTGTAGAAAGCTTCCAGGTTGTCTATGAAAGCAGCTTTGACGTTATCCTCTTTTAATACCCTTGTGATTTTATTCCACAGATTTTCCTCATTTGGGCATACCCAAAAACACTTCCCTGTTTTAATACTGCTTGTAGCTAGTTCTTGGATATCTGCACAAGGGGCGTGACACCAATTTCCACAAAAATGACAATTTATCCAAGTTGAAGCCCGTTTGTTTGATTGTCTGCAGACTATACAGAGCTTCATAATGATTTGAATGGTTGATTTACTTTACTTGAATACTCTATTAATAACCTCCTTAAGTGAAGCTCTAGCTATTTGTATTTCTATTTCTAACTGTACTTGTATATTGGACAGCTTACCGTGTACGTTCCTGATTTATATTTATTGTTTGTGTTTGAAAAGGGCGCCTACAACCCCATCCGTTTACAGTCTGCTTTATTGTCCAACGAATCCGTTTGAAACCAGTCAAGGGTTCGGACCATCAAGGGTTTGGACCAGTCGAGGGTTCGGACCAGTCTGATCTGATCAGTGGGTCACTTATTTAAAACATACTAGTCGGTGATTTGGGCTAACACATGATGGATCTACTTGAAATTATCTACCCGAGTAATATGTGATTTGATTGATACAAAAGTATAACTTGCGTGTTGAAGAGCCGGTGATTTCTGGCACCTTGTAAGGCAGGTGAAATTGCCGACCTAGAAAATGTACAGAGAACTTTCATGGCGTGCATAACGGAGATAAAACACCTCAATTACTGGGAGCGCTTGAGGTTCCTAAACCTGTATTCCCTGGAACGCAGGAGGGAGAGATACATGATTATATACACCTGGAAAATCCTAGAGGGACTAGTACCGAACTTGCACACGAAAATCACTCACTACGAAAGCAAAAGACTTGGCAGACGATGCACCATCCCCCCAATGAAAAGCAGGGTTGTCACTAGCACGTTAAGAGACCATACAATAAGTGTCAGGGGCCCGAGACTGTTCAACTGCCTCCCAGCACACATAAGGGGGATTACCAACAGACCCCTGGCAGTCTTCAAGCTGGCACTGGACAAACACCTAAAGTCAGTTCCTGATCAGCCGGGCTGTGGCTCGTACGTTGGTTTGCGTGCAGCCAGCAGCAACAGCCTGGTTGATCAGGCTCTGATCCACCAGGAGGCCTGGTTACAGACCGGGCCGCGGGGGCGTTGACCCCCGGAACTCTCTCCAGGTAAACTCCAGGTAAACTCCTACAATGATGAACAGTCGAGCCTCAACCCTTGTTTATCAATCGCTGTATCTAGCTTTTCTAGTTTTTTTTTTCGTCTCCACCACAATAAATGCTATATTATCACTATAGTTGACTGGTGGAAATTTTGGAGGAAGGACGCTTTTTCTGTAGTAATAATTGCTTCTCGTTGTGTATATTGCGACTGCTGGTAACTACAGGTTATATGAAATTCACAGTATGCTTCTGGTATTTCAAGAAAAAAGAAACTAATGAAAGTCACTCCACTCCACTAAGTACCATTATAATACTGGTTAGTTGCTACTACAACACTGTAGTCTGCTATTCACTGTGTGGGCGATGTTACTGCGTGGCAGAACAGTCCTGCCGCAGACCTCCCCCTCACTACACACCTTAAGCTATTTCGTACTCAGATGTCCATACTGCATAGCATTCCATTACCACTACTTAAGAGTGGAATGCTGTCTCCTGTCTATTGCCCAAGACTATTGTTTATATGCAGTCTCCACTACTATGATCGAGCCTCAACGTGTCATGCTTGCCTACGCTATCCTGTCCCTACACTGATGTACATAACCACGAGTATGCAGAGATACGATACGATTGTGCACTGCCCTAGTACTAGGGGCATATCTTAGTGAATTAGACACTGAAATTATAGAAGTGCTTGGCACAAGATTGACTCTGATTTATTTTTATATTAAATTGTGTTATTAATGTGACATGAGTAATCAGTAATAATGTGAAAGACATTAACGCAACTCCTAAAGCAACGTTTATCGTGTTGGGGGGGGTGTTGCAACACCTCTGAATGGGTTACAATGTATATGATTATATTATGTATATGTTATAATGTATATTTCCTTTTCATATAATTTTATATTGCTTATATTTGCGATAATACGCTTAATCCTTATAAAATATATGTGCCTTTATATTTATTATTTGACTTAGTTTTTTGTTAGGTACGATGTTGTAACCTTCATATATTATTATTATGTGCTCATAGTTCAAGTCTTGATTGTCTAACTACTGTAATTATCGCTTGTGGCTCGTTACTCTGCCGGCTTCTCGTTGTTGCTGGGCGCAAACTGTCCATGGAGACTATCATGTGATCGGGGGTGGGGGGGGGTTGCTCTCACTCGCCTGGAAGTATTCAGTCTGGTTTTAGACAAATACTAATTGTACTCTTGGTGGTTTGGGACGTATTCTGAACAAGTGCCTAACTCTCCCTTATTGGCCCTTGTTGGAAGGTCGTCTCTGTCTCATTATTATTGTTGTTAGTTCTGGAGATTTTCGACGTTGTACTGAGGTTGTGTGTCGCATAGACACTCTGAGCAACTCAGGTCCTGAGCTGTAGCTTCTGACCTAAATTGTAATGGTATTGTGTACTGTCACAGTCGGGGATATTCTTGTGCAGAAACTTAGATTCAGATAGTATGGGCGTTTAGTGACTTTTGTGGAGGATCTACAGATGGTCCCTACTTAGTGTCGTTATATTGTCTCCTTGTTCCTGATTCTGTGTCACTTTTGCTTGTTATATTGATGTTTGGCTTATCAGTCTTTTCATTGTTCAAGCCAGACTGTTCTGATTGCCAGTTGGTCAGAAGTTAGTTGATGTGAGAGGACTTTGTCAGTCACTTGTTTTAAGTCTAGTCGATGTCTTCGAGACATAGTGAACTACTTAGGAGCACTTTAAACACATACACACAAACTTATTTGTATATAGTATTAAATGTTAATGTCCCAGAACGGTACTTAAGAACTTATAAATTGGAATATGTGCTTCAGCGCATTCTACTGTACACGAGACCCAAGTGATTATTATTAACTTGTTTGGAATTGGATTAATTTACTTTAATTTGATATACGCTAGACAACTTAATTTATTAATAAATTTATTAAATTTTAAATTTTCTCTAGTTAGTAGGCGTACCAGTTGTAATCCTGAAGCACTATTGATCATACTGATTCTTAATGGATTAATTGGACAAGGATACTGACTACTGCCATACGAAAACCCGAGTAAACAGGCTGGATGCTAGAAGGGCAGGTCTTTTAGTATTCCTGGAGATCTCTAAGCTTTTTAGAAATCGCCGTTTTTTGTAACAACCATCACACCAGTATCAACCACCACCACCCAGAATCACAACACCACCACCCTGCTATCATAACCACCACCACCCAGTATCATAACCACACCACCCAGTATCACAACCACCACCCACCTGTATCATAACCACCACCACCCTGTATACAACCACACACCCTGTATATAACCCACCACCACACTGTATTCACCAACCACCACCACCCAGTATCCACAACCACCACCACCCAGTATCACAACCACCACCCACCCTGTATCATAACCATACACCACCCAGTATCATAACCACCCAACCACCAGTATCACACCACCACCACCCTGTATCATAACCACCACCACCCTGTATCACAACCACCACCACCCTGTATCATAACCACCACCACCCTGTATCACAACCACCACCACCCAGTATCACAACCACCACCACCCAGTATCACAACCACCACCACCTGTATCATAACCACCACCGCCCTGTATCACAACCACCAACCACCCAGTACACAACACCACCACCCTGTATCATAACCACCACCAACCCTGTATCACAACCACCACACCCTGTAATCACAACCACCACAAACCTGTTATCATAACCTCCACCACCCAGTATCACAAACCACCACCACCCTGTTATCATAACCACCACCACCTGTATCACAACCACCACCACCTGTATCATAACCACCACCACCCTGTATCACAACCACACCACCAGTATCACAACCACCACCACCCTAGTATCACTACCACCACCACCCTGTATCTTAACCACCACCGCCCTGTATCACAACCACCACCACCCAGTATCACAAACCACCACCACCCTTTGTATCATAACCACCACCACCCTGTATCATACTACACCACCCTGTATCACAACACCACCACCCTGTATCACAACCACCACAACCCGTATCACAACCACAGACCACCCTGTATCAGCAACCTCCACCACCCTGTATCAAACCACAACCACCCGTATCACAACCACCACCACCCTGTATCATAAAACACCACCACCCTGTATCATAAACCCCACCACCCTGTATCAAACACCAAAACCCAGTATCACAACCACCCCTCCCTGTTATGACAACCCACCACCACCCTGTATATCATAACCCACCTCCCTGTATCACAACCACCACCACCAGTATCATAACACCACCACCCTGTATCACAACCACCACCACCCTGTATCACAACCACACCACCTGTATCACAACCACCACCAACTGCTATTCACAACCACCACCCCCAGTATCACAACCACCACACCCTGTATCATAACCACCACCACCCTGTATCATACCCACCACCACCTGTATCACAAACACACCACCCTGTATATAAAACCACACCACCCTGTATCACAAATCCCCACCTCCCTGATTTCACAACCACCACCACCCTGTATCCAACCACCACCACCCGGTATCACAAACCACCACCACCCAGTATCACAACAACCACCACCCTGTATTCATAACCAACACAACCATGTATCATAACCCCACCACCTGTATCATAACCACATACCTCCCTGTATCACAACCACCACCACCAAGTATCACAACCACTCACCACCCTGTATCATAACCACACCACCCTGTATCATAACCACCACCACCCAGTATCACAACCACCACCACCCAGTATCACAACCACCACCACCCAGTATCATAACCACCACCACCCAGTATCACAACCACCACCACCCAGTATCATAACCACCACCACCAGTATCACAATCACACCACCCCTGTATCACAACCCACCACCCAGTATCCACAACACCACCACCTGTATCAAACCACCACCACCCAGTATCACAACCACCACCACCCTGTATCACAACCACCAACACCCTGTATCACAACCACCACCACCCTGTATCACAACCACCACCACTTTGTATCACACTCCACCACCCAGTATCACAACACCACCACCAGTATACAACCACCACCACCCTGTAATCATACCACCACCACCCTGTATCCAACCACACCACCCTGTTTCACAACCACCCCAAGCTGTATCACAACCACAACACCTCCTGTATCACAACCACCACCACCTGTATCACAACCACCACCACCCAGTATCACAACCACAACAACCAGTATCACAACCACCACCCACCCAGTATCACAACCACCACCACCCTGTATAACAACCAACCACCACCCTATATCACAACCACCACACCAGTATCACAACCACCACCACCCTGTATCACAACCACACCAACCCATAGTATCACAACCACCGCCACCCTGTATCCACAACCCCACCACCCTGTATCACAAACACCCACCACCCTGCTTTCACAACCACCACCACCCTGTATCACAACACCACCACCCTGTATCCACAACCACCACCACCCAGTATAACAACCACCAACACCAGTATCCACAACCACCACACCCTGTTTCACAACCACACCACCCTGGTATACAACCACCACCACCCAGTATCATAAACCACCACACCCAGTATCACAACCACCACCACCAGTATCACAAACCAAACCACCTGTATAACAACCCACCACCATCCCTGTATCAAACCACCACCACCCAGCATCACAACCACCAACACCCTGTATCCACAACCACACAACCCTGTTCACAACAACCACCACCTGTATCATAACCACCACCACCCTGTATCACAACCACCACAACCCTGTATCACAACAACCCACCACAGTATCATAACCACCAACCACCCTGTATCACAAACACCACCACCCAGTATCACAACCACCACCAACCCTAGTATCACAACCCACCACCACCCAGTATCACAACCACCACCACCTGTTCACAACCACCACCACCCAGTATCACAACCAACCACACCTGTAATCAACAACCACCAACACCCTGTATCACAACCACCACCACCCTGTATCAAAACCACCACCACTTTGTATCACAACCACACCACCAGTATCACAAACACCACCACCAGTATAAAACACAACAACCACCACCTGTATCATAACCCCACCACCCTGTATCACAACCACCTCACCCTGTATCAACAACCACACCAAGGCTGTATCACAACCCCACCTCCCTGTATCACAACACACCACCCTGTATCACAACCACCACCACCCAGTATCACAACCACAACACACCCAGTATCACAACTACCACCACCAGTATCACAACCACCACCACCCTGTATCACAACCACCACCACCCTATATCACAAACTCCCACCACCCAGGTATCACAACACCACCACCCTGTATCACAACCACCACCACCCAGTACACAACCACCACCACCTGTATACACCACACCACCTGTATCACAACCACCACCACCCTGTATTACAAACCACCACCACCCTGTATCTAACAACCACCACCACCCTGTATCCAAACCACCACCACCCAGTATAACAACCACCAAACACCCAGTATCACAACCACATCACCACCCAGTATCACAACACCACCACCCCCTGTATCATAACACCACAACCATATGAACAACCACCACAACCCAGTATCACAACCACCACACACTGTATCACAACCACACCCCACCCTGTATCAAACACCACCACCAGTATCAGACAACCACCACCACCCTGTATCACAACCAACATCACCCTGTTCAACAACCACAACACCCTGGACCACAACCACACCACCCTGCTATCACAAACCACCCCACCCAGTATCACAACCACACCACCCAGTTTATAACAACCACCACCACCTGATATCATAACCACCACCACCCTGTATCACAACCAACACCAACCTGTTCTCTAAACCACCACCACAACCACCCTGTACACATCCACCACCACCTGTATCACAACACCTACTCCCTGTATCACAACCATACAACCCAGTGTCACAAACCACACCCACCCAGTATCACACACCACCACCTGTATCACAAACCCCACCGCCCTAATATCACAACCACCACCACCAGTATCACAACACCAACCACTGTATCACAACCACCACCACCAAGTATCACAACCAACCACTACCCTGTATCACAACCCCACACCCTTTATCACAACACCACCACCCTGTATCACAACCACACCACCCTGTATCACAACCACCCACCACCCTGTATCACAACCACCACCCACCCCAGTAAACAAACCACCACCACACAGTATCAAAACCACCACCACCCAGTATTCACAACCACCACCACCCGAGTATCATAACCACACCACCCAGTATAACAACCACCACCACCCATGTATCATAACCACCTCCACCCTGTATCACAACCACCACCACCTGTATCACAACCACCACCACCCTGTATAACAACCACCACCTACCCTGTATCACAACCACAACCACCCTGTATCTCACCACACCACCCAGTTTCTAACACCACCACCCAGTAGTATACAACCACCACCACCCAGTATCACAACCCCTCCACCCTGTATCACACCACACCACCCTGTATCACAATCCACCACCACCAGTATCACAACCACCACCTCCCTGTTTTCACAACACCACCACCCTGTATTCAAAACCACCACCACCTGTATCAGAACCCCCACACCCTGTATCCAACCACCACCACCCTGATCACAACCCCCACCACCCAGTTCACAACCACACCACCCTGTATCAAACCACTACACCACCCAAGTATCACAACCACACCACCCTGTATCACAACCACCACCACCCAGTATCCACAACCACCAACACCCGGTATCACAACACACACCCACTGTATCACAACCACCACCACCAGTATCTCAACACCACCACCCAGTATCATAACCACCACCACCCAGTTATAAACAACCACACCACCAGTAATCACATACCACACCACCCTGTCTCACAACCACCACCACCCAGTATTCACAACCACCACCACCAGTATCACAACCACCAACCACCCTTGTATCACAACCACACACCCAGTATCACAACCACCACAACCCAGTATCACAACCACCACCACCCAGTAATCCACAACCACCACCACCCTGTATCACAACCACCAGCCACCCTATATCACAACCACCACCACCAGTATCCACACCACCACCGCCCTCCTGTATCACAACCAACCACCCAGGATCACACCACCACCACCCTGTATACAACCACCACCACCCTGTATCAAACCACCAGCACCCTGTATACAACAACCACCACCCTGTAACACAACCCACCACCACCTGTATCACAAACCCCACCACCCAGTATAAACAACCACCACCACCCAGTATCACGCAACCACAACCACCGTATCACAACCACCACCACCCAGTATTCATAACACCCACCACCCAGACCAAATATAACAACCACACACCACCAGTATCTCAACCACACCACCAGTTATCACAACCACCACCACCCAGTACTCACAACCCCACCACCCAGTATCACAACCACCACACCCCAGTATCACAACCACCACCACGCAGTATTAACAACAACACACCCCAGTATAACACCACCACCACCAAATATAACACCACCACCAACCAGTATCACAACCACCACCACCAGTATTCTCAACCACCACCACCAGTATCCAACCACCACCCCCACTATCACAACCACCACAACCCAGGTATCAAACCACCACACCAGTATAACAACCACCACCACCCAGAATAACAACCACCCACCCACCCAGTATAACAACCACCACACCAGTATAAAACAAACCACCACAATCAGATATAACACCACCACCACCCTTGCCATAACAACCACACCCAGTATAACAACCACCCACCACCCTTGTATTACAACCACCACACACCCAGTATAACAACACCACCACACTGTATAACAACCAAACACACAGTATAACAACCACCACCACCTGTATAACATCACCACCACCAGTTAACAAACCACCACACCCTGTATAACAACCACCCACACCCAGTATAACAACCACCACACCGTATAACAACCACCACTCACCCAGTATAACAACCACCACCACCCTGTATACAACCACCACCCACCCCCAGTATAAACAACCACCACCACCCTGTAAATCAACCACACCACCAGTATAACAACCACCCACCACCCTGTATAACAACCACCACCACCCAGTATAATAACCACCCACCACCCTGTATAACAACCCCACCACCAGTATAACAACACCAAACCACCCTGTATAACAACCACCACACCCAGTATAACAACCACCACCCCCTGTATAGCAACCAACACCACCAGTATAACAACCACCACACCCTGTATAACTACCACCACCACCCAGTATAAAACCACCACCATCCTTGTCATAACAAACCACCACCACCAGTATAACAACCACCACACCCTGTATAACAACACACAACCAGTATAAACAACCACCCTCCACCCTGTATAACAACCACCACCACCCAGTATAACAACACCACACCCTGTATAGCAACCACCACCACCCAGAGATATTAACAAACCACCACCTCCCTGTATAAACAACACACCCACCCAGTATAACACCACCACCACCCTGTATAACAACCACCACACCCAGTATAAACAACCACCACCACCCTGTATAACAACCCCCACCACCAGTTATAACAACACCCCACCACCCTGTATAACAACCACCACCACCCAGTATAACAACCACCACCACCCTGTATAAACAACCCCACCACCAGTTATAACAACCACCCACCACCTGTATAACAACTACCCACCACCCAGTATAACAAACCACCCACCCTGTATAAACAACCACCACCACCCAGTATAACAAACCACCTCCACCCTGTATAACAACACCACCCACGTATAACAACCACACACCCACCCTGTATAACAACCACCACCACCCAGTATAACAACCACCACCACCCTGTATAACAACCACCACCACCGACCCAGTATAACAACCACCACCACCCTGTATAACAACCACCACACCAGTATAAACAACCAACACCACCCTGTATAAACAAACCACACCACCCAGTATAATACCACCACCACCCTGATATAACAACCAACCTCCCCTGTATAACAACACCACCCGTATAACAACCACCACCACCCAGTTAACAACCACCACACCCAGTATAACAACCACCACCACCAAATTAAACAACACAACACAACCTGTATAACAACCATCACCTGTATAACAACACATCCCTGTATAACAAAACCACCACCACTGTATTAACAAACCACCACCCTGTATAACAACCACCACCTGTTATACAAAAAACAAACCACCACCAACCAGTATAACTACCACCACACCAGTATAACAAACCACCACCCACCCAGGTATAACAACCACCACCTCCCTGTATAACATAACACACTACCCAGTATAACAACCACCAACCACCCTGTATAACAACCACCCACACCCAGTATAACAACCACCACCACCCGGTATAACAAACCACCACCACCCAGTATTAACAACCCAAACACCACCACCTGTATAACAACACCACCACCCGTATAACAACCACCACCGACTGTTATAACAACCACTCCACCCCAGTATACAACCACCACACCCTGATATAACAACCCACCACCTGTATAACAACCACACCACCCGGTATAACAACCACCACCAACAGTATAACAACCAACCACCCCACCCTTGTATAACACCCCCACCACCCAGTATAACACCACCACCACCCTGTATAACAACACCACACCCAGTATAAACAACACCCCCCCTTCACTATAACAACCACCCCACCCTGTATAACAACCCCACCACCAGTTATAACAACCACACCACCAGTATAACAAACCACCACACCCAGTATAAAAAACAACCACCTACCCTGTATAACAACCACCACCCAGTATAACAACCACCACCACCCTGTATAACAACCACCACCCTGTATAACAACCACCACCCTGTATAACAACCACACCACCAAGGTATAACAACCACCACCACCCATGAATAACATTAGTTAAGTAACAAAGGATTTTTTGTTCCTCTATATTTTTGTTTTGCTGTCTTGTGAGGGCCAGTCAGTCACCATGATACTTTGGTATCCTGCCCTGTGAGAGGCCAGTCCACCATGATACCTTTGGTTATCTGTCTTGTGGAGGCCAGTCACATGATTACTTTGGTATCTGTCTTGTGAGAGGCTGTCCCATGAGTACTTTGGTATCCTGCCATTGTGAGAGGCCTGTCTCCATGATACTTTGGTATCCTGCCTGTGAGAGGCAGTCACCATGATACTTTGGTATCCTGTCTTGTGAGAGGCCAGTCACCATGATACTTTGGTATCCTGTCTTGTGAGAGGCCAGTCACCATGATACTTTGGTTATCCTGTCTTGTGAGAGAGGGCCAGTCACCATGTTACTTTGGTATCCTGTCTTGGAGAGGCCAGTCACCATGTACTTTGGTTGTATCTGTCTTGTGAGAGGCAGTCACCATGATACTTTGGTATATCTGTTCTTGTGAGAGGCCAGTCACCATGATACTTTGGTATCCTGTTCTAGTGAGAGGCCAGTCACCATAATACTTTGGTATCCTGTCTTGTGAGAGGCCAAGTCACCATGATACTTTGGTATCCTGCCTTGTGAGAGGCAGTCACCAATGATTACTTTGGTATCCTGTCTTGTGAGAGGCCAGTCACCATGATAACTTTGGTAATCCTGCCTTGTGAGAGGCCATCACCATGATACTTTGGTATCCTGTCTTGTGAGAGGCCAGTCACCATTGAATACTTTGGTATCCTGCCTTTGTGAGAGGCCAGTCACCTTGATACTTTGGTATCTGTCTTGTGAGAGGCCAGTCACCATGATACTTTGGATCCTGCCTTGTGAGAGGCCAGTCACCATGTCTTTGGTATCCTGTCTTTGAGAGGCAGTCACCATGATTACTTTTGGTATCCTTTTGTCTTGTGAGAGGCAGTACCATGAACTTTGGTATTCCTGTCTTGTGAGGAGGCCAGTCACCTGATACTTGGTATCCTGTCTTGTGAAGAGGCCAGTCACCATGATATCTTTGGTATCCTGTCTTGTGTAGAGGCCAGTCACAATGTACTTTGGATCTGTCTTGTGAGAGGCCAGTCACCATGATACTTTGTATCTGTCTTGTGAGAGCCAGTCACCTTATACTTTGGTATCCTGCCTGTGAGAGGCCAGTCCACATGATACTTTGGTAATTCCTGTCTTGTGAGTGGCCAAGTCACCATGATACTTTGGTATCCTGTCTTGTGAGAAGCCAGTCACATGATACTTTGGTATACTGCCCTGTGAGAGCCAGTCTCCATGGATACTTTGGTATCCGTCTTCTGTGAGAGGCCAGACACCAATGCTACTTTGGTATCCTGTACTTGTGAGAGGCCAGTTTCACATGGTACTTTGGTATCCTGTCTTGTGAGAGGGCCTGTCAAATGATCTTTGGTAACCTGCCCTGCGTGAGAGGCCAGTCACCATGATACTTTGGTATCCTGTCTTAGTGAGAGGGGGCCCTCAGTCACCATGATACTTTGGATCCCTGTCTGTGAGAGGCCAGTCACCATGATACTTTGGTATCCTGCTTGTGGAGAGGCAGTCACCTTGATACTTTGGTATCCCTGTTTGTGAGAGGCCAGTCCACCATGATACTTTGGTTCCTGTTTGTGAGAGGCCAGTCACCATGATACTTTGGTATCCTGTTCTTCTGAGAGGCCAGTCACCATGAGACTTTGGTATCCTGTCTTGTGAGAGGCCAGTCACAATGATACTTTGGTATCCGTCTTGTGAGAGGGCCCAGTCACATGATACTTTGGTATCCGGTCTTGTGAGAGGCCAGTCACCATGATACTTTGGTATCCTGCCCTGTGAGAGGCCAGTTCACCATGATACTTTGGTATACATGTCTTGTCGAGAGGCAGTCACCATTGATAATTGGTATTCCTGCCCTGTGAGAGCCAGTCACCATGATACTTTGGTATCCTGTTTGTGAGAGGCCAGTCACCATGATACTTTGGTATCTGCCCTGTGGAGGCCAAGTCACCATGATACTTTGGTATCCTGTCTTGTGAGAGGCCAGTCACCATGATATTTGGTTATCCTGTCTTGTGAGAGGCCAGTCACCATGATTTAACTTTGGTATCCTGCCCTGTGAGGAGGGCAGTCACCATGATACTTTGGTATCCTCTCTCGTGAGAGACGGCCAGTCACCATTGATACTTTGGTATCCTGACCTGTGAGAGGCCAGTCACAATGATACTTGGTATCCTGCCTGTGAGAGGCCGTTCCATGTATACTTTGTAATCCTGCCTTGTGAGAGGCCAGTCACCATGATACATTTGGTATCATGTCTTGTGACACGAGGCCAGTCACCAGATACTTTGCTATCCTGTCTTGTGAAGAGGCCAGTCACCATGATTACTTTTGGTATCTGTCTTCTAGAGAGGCCAGTCAACATGATACTTTGGTTATCCTGTCTTAGTGAGAGGCCAGTCACTATGATACTTTGAGTATCCTGTTCTTTGAGGAGGCCAGTCACCATGATTACTTTTGGGTATCCTGTCTTTGAAGGGCCAGTTCACCATGATACTTTGGTATCCTGCCCTGTGGGAGAGGCCCCAGTCACCATGATACTTTGGTATTCCTGTCTTGTGAGAGGCCAGTCACATGGTTACTTTGGTATTCTGCCTTGTGAGAGGCCAGTCACCCATGATACTTTGGTATCCTGTCCTTGGAGAGGCCAGTCACCATGATACTTTGGTATCCTGCCTGTGAGAGGGGGGGACAGTCACCCTTGATACTTTGGTATCCTGTCTTGTGAGAGGCCAGTCACATGATACTTTGGTATCCTGTTTGTGAGAGGCCAGTCACCATGATACTTTGGTATCCTTACCTGTGGAGAGGGCAGTCACCATGATACTTTGGTATCTGTCTTGTGAGAGGCCCAGTCACCATGATACCTTTGGTATCCTCGCCCTGTGAGAGGCCAGTCACCATGTACTTCGGTATTCTGCCTTGTGAAGAGGCAGTCTCCATGATTCTTTGCTATCATGCCTTGTGAGAAGGCCAGTCACCATGATACTTTGGTATCCTGTCTTGTGAGTAGGCCAGTCACCATGATACTTTGCTCATCCTGTCTTGTTCTGAGAGGCCAGTCACCCATGATACTTTGGTTATTTCCTGCTGTGAGAGGCCAGTCCCATGATACTTTGCTATCCTGCCTTGTGAGAGGCCGTCACCATGATTACTTTGGTATCTGTCCTGTGAGAGGCCAGTCACCCTGATACTTTTTGTATCCTGCCCTGTGATGCGGCCAGTCACCATTGATACTTGGTATCCTGCTTGTGAGAGGCCCAGTCACCATGATACTTTGGTTATCCTGTCTTGTGAGAGGGCCATCACCATGATACTTTGGTTTATGCCTTGTGAGAGGCCATTCACCATGATACTTTGGTTATCCTTGTCTTGTGAGAGAGGCCAGTCACCATGATAACTTTGGTATCCTGCCTTGTGAGAGGGCCAGTCCCATGATACTTTGGTATCTGGTCTTGTGAGAGGTCCTGTCACATGATACTTTGGTATCCTGCCTTGTGAGAGGCCAGTCCCATGGATACTTTGGTATCCTGTCTTGTGAGAGGCCAGTCACCTGATACTTTGATCTGTACTTGTGAGAGGGCCAGTCACCATGTTACTTTGGTATCCTGTCTTGTGAGTGGCCAGTCACATGATACTTTGGTATCCTGTCTTGTGAGAGGCAAGTCACCATGATACTTTGCTGTCTGCCTTGTGATGAGGTCAGTCACCATTGATACCTTGCTATCCTGCCCTGTGAGACGGCCAGTGACCATGATACTGTGCTTATCCTGGACTTGTGAATGAGGTCAGCACCATGAATCTTTGCTATCGCCTTGTGAGAGGTCAGTCACCATGATACTTTGCTATCCTGCCTTGTGAGAGGCCGTTCACCATGATACTTTGCTATCCTGCCCTGTGAGAGGCCAGTCACCATGGATACTTTGCTATCCTTTCCTGCCCTTGTGAGAGGTCAGTCCACCCATGATTACTTTGCTTCCTGCCTTGTGGAGGCCAGTCACCATGATACTTTGCTATCCTGCCTTGTGAGAGGCCAGTCACCATGATACTTTGCTATCCTGCTTGTGTGAGGTCAGTCACATGTACTTTGCTTATCTGCCCTGTGAGAGGCCAGTCACCATGATACTTTGCTATCCAGCCTTGTGAGAGGTCAGTCACCATGATACTTTGCTATCCTGCCTGTGAGAGGCCAGTGACCCATGGATACTTTTATCCTGCCTTGCTGAGAGGTTCAGTCACCCATGATAATTTGCTTATCCTGCCTTGTGAGAGGTCAGTCTCCATGATACTTTGCTATCCTGCCTTGTGAGAGGCCAAGTCACTATGATATTTTGCTATCCTGGCTTGTGAGAGGCAAGTCACCATGATACTTTGCTATCCTGCTTGTGAGAGGCCGTCCTATGATATTTTGCGTCCTGCCTTGTAGAGGCAGTCATTATGATACTTTGAGTTCCTGCCTTGTGAGGGCCAACTCCATGATACTTTTGCTATCCTGCCTTGTGGAGAGGCCAGTTCACCTGATACTTTGGTATCCTGTCTTTGTGACGAGGGCCAGTCACATGATATTTGCTATCCTGTCTTGTGAGAGGGCCAGTCCCATGATACTTTGGTATCCTGCCCTCTGTGAGAGGCCGTACATGTCTTTGGTATCCTGCCTTGTGAGAGGCCAGTCACCATGTACTTTGGTATCCTGCCCTGTGAGATGCCAGTCCACCATGATACTTTGGTTATCCTGCCCGTGAGAGGCCAGTCACCAGATACTTTGGTATCCTGCCTTGTGAGAGGGCCCGTACCAAGATACTTTGGTATCTGTCTTGTGAGAGCCAGTCACCATGATACTTTGGTTATCTGCATTGTGAGAGGCCAGTCACCATGATACTTTGGTATCCTGTCTTGTGAGAGGCCAGTCACCATGATACTTTGGTATCCTGCCTTGTGAGAGGCCAGTCACCATGATACTTTGGTATCCTGTCTTGTGAGAGGCCAGTCACCATGATACTTTGGTATCCTGCCCTGTGAGAGGCCAGTCACCATGATACTTTGGTATCCTGTCTTGTGAGAGGCCAGTCACCATGATACTTTGGTATCCTGTCTTGTGAGAGGCCAGTCACCATGATACTTTGGTATCCTGTCTTGTGAGAGGTCAGTCACCATGATACTTTGCTATCCTGCCCTGTGAGAGGCCAGTGACCATGATACTTTGCTATCCTGCCTTGTGAGAGGTCAGTCACCATGATACTTTGCTATCCTGCCTTGTGAGAGGTCAGTCACCATGATACTTTGCTATCCTGCCTTGTGAGAGGCCAGTCACCATGATACTTTGCTGTCCTGACTTGTGAGAGGCCAGTCACCATGATACTTTGCTGTCCTGACTTGTGAGAGGCCAATCACTATGATATTTTGCTGTCCTGCCTTGTGAGAGGCCAATTTGGATTCAGGCCTAATAAAAATACTAATGATGCTATTATACACATGCTAGAACATATATACACTGCAATAGAGAAAAAAGAACTCCCACTGGGGATCTTCATTGACTTACGTAAAGCTTTTGATACAGTTGACCATGACTTGCTCCACGTAAAATTGTCACACTATGGTATAAGAGGGCACTCCCTCAACTACCTCAAGTCATACCTCAGCAACAGAAGCCAATATGTGTACGCAATGGGGCAAACTCTTCTGCGCAACCAATTACAGTTGGTGTCCCAAGGGAAGTGTCCTTGGCCCTCTTCTCTTTCTCCTATACATAAATGACCTTCCAAATGCTTCGCAATTACTCAAACCCACACTATTTGCAGATGACACTACATACGTCTTCTCTCACCCGAGCCCAGTCACACTAGCCAATACTGTAAATACCGAATTACAGAAAATATCTACCTGGATGAGGACTAACAAACTTACACTAAACATTGACAAAACCTACTTCATTCAGTTTGGTAACAGAGCTACAGATGTCCCTCTTAAACATAATGATAAACGGATCACCTATCACAAAGCTAACAGAGGGAAAATTCTTAGGAATCCACCTTGATAATAGACTCAAATTTCATACACATATACAACAAATTTCTAAGAAAATTTCCAAGACTGTAGGCATACTATCGAAGATACGGTACTATGTTCCACAGTCAGCCCTCCTGGCCCTATATCACTCTCTTATTTACCCCTATCTCACCTATGAATTTGTGCATGGGGCTCAACAACAATTAACCATCTCAGACCACTAATTACCCAACAAAAGGCTGCAGTTAGAATGATAACAAATTCTCAGTACAGGCAGCACACTCCACCAATATTCAATACACTAAACCTACTCACCATACAAAACATCCATACTTATTACTGCACCTATTACATACATAGAACACTTATCTTGATATTAACCCTCCCCTCAAACATCTCCTTGCCACCTCAACAGAACACATGACCATAACACAAGGCACAGATCACTCTTTGATGTTCCTCGTGTTCATCTCACACTATGCAAAAACTCAATGCACTAAAAGGCCCTAAAATCTGGAATTCATTACCTGTAAATATAAAAGAAACACTACCTTTTTATAAATTCAAGTCTCTACTCAAAGATCACTTACTCACCCAAACCAAATAAATACTGAATAACTGAACCTTATAATTTATATCTTAAATGTTTTTCTCACACTATATCCACCTAAATGGTTAAACCTAAAACCCGAATCCTACCTTTATTATTTTTAAATACACTACCTACAGAAACGCTTCATATGACCTGTCTTTGTAATACTCACTTGTGCTTTTATAGTAAACTGTTTACATTAATTTTAATCACTGACTTCATCATTGCTTAATTAATCTTAAGTTAATTTTAAGCCAGCCCGTAATGCTATGCATAGTATAAGTGGCTTTGGCATACTGCTCTTATCTGTGTTTTTTTTTTTTTGTACCTCTGTATGTGTGCACAAATTTATAATAAATAAATAAATAAATAAATAAATAAATATTTTGCTGTCCTGCCTTGTGAGAGGCCAGTCACCATGATATTCCCCATAAACAAATAACACAAGTCCTCATGCCAAGAATCCGTTAAAATTGCAATTGTTACTAAACCAAAAATGAAATGTTCGATGCTATTCTCACTGCCTTACTGAAGTCTATGTATAAATCAACCTCAGACAGATTTCTTCACCAGGTGTACGACACCCATCCTGTACGAGTGAGTACAGGGTTTGAACCCTAGCCTGTATGGCTGAGTATAGTGGTATGAGCCCTAACCTGTATGGCTGAGTACAGTGTTTGAACCCTAGCCTGTATGGCTGAGTACAGTGTTTGAACCCTAGCCTGTATGGCTGAGTACAGTGTTTGAACCCTAGCCTGTATGGCTGAGTACAGTGTTTGAACCCGGGGGGGGGGGGGGGGGGGGTCCCTGTATGGCTGAGTACAGTGTTTGAACCCTCGCCTGTATGGCTGAGTATAGTGTATGAACCCTAGCCTGTATGGCTGAGTATAGTGCATGAGCCCTAACCTGTATGGCTGAGTATAGTGTATGAGAACCCAGCCTGTAATGATTATTGTGTATAAAACCCCAACTTGTAACGATTATGTGTATGAAACCCAGCCTGTATGATTGAGTAAAGAAAAATTCATCCTGTTGAGGAGTGTGAACAAGGAAAGCTCCAGTATAGACCGTAAGAGAAACACATTCGTGTGATCCAGGTGACAAGAGAAAACAATCCTACTCTCCGAAATATGATATAAAATAAATTCTAC
>NC_069429.1:40010406-40046055 GCF_026875155.1 Cherax quadricarinatus | reverse complement strand
AAACCCCGGGAAGAAAGCCCAGTATTGGGCCCTTACTTAAAAAGATGGGTCCTACAAATGACACAAGAAATGAGTGAGACTCAGCCCAAATAGGACTCATTTTTTTAGAAAACCACAAACCCAGACGAGAGTCAAAGATCAAAATGAATTTTTTTATGAAGAGCCACAAATTTGGTTTAACACAACCAATTGATGTTACCCTGACCCCAATGACTTCGAACAGGCGATAAATACATCCATGCACTCTCCCCCAGGGCCGACCATGGAACTCGTGTTTCATCAAAAACTGCAAGAAGCCCCTATCCAACCCTTTTACCATCCTAGGGAAAGGGGGGGAGCAGGGACACGGGGGTCGCACACAGTTACAAAAAGCAACAGACATACCCCCCACTCCCCAAAAGGGGGGCAGTAAAGAAATAGAAAAGAACTACAGCCCAAATAGCACAAAACACCCCATATCATAAAAAAATTTAAAAGGGTCCTAAGAACAAATCACCACCCATCTAGAAACACATCATTTACACAACCCGGGGCAACAGGGGGGTTTAAAACAGTCTCTCCTGTCTGTCTCAACTATTGGATCACACACAAGGTCCTTGATGCACTAAAACAAAAAAATGCAGATCTAATATAACAGACTTTGCAAAAGTTTTCGAAAAGTTGGCCCAGGGCGAAATAGCGCACAAAATGCGTGCAAAAGGGAAATAACAAAAAGTCGGTCAATGGATCTAAAATTTTCCTCATAACAGAACACAGAGATATAGTCAACAAGTAAATCCGAGCACCACGGTAAAAACTCTTTTTCCACAAGGCACAGTTCTTGCTCCTATCCTCATATCTGACTAGACAAGGTGCAGCCACAGCACCGTGTTTCCTTTGAGATGACACCGAACTGCATGACAGTGTCTTCCATTGCAGACCTGCAAGGCCCAGGCGGACTCAACCAAATCTTTCAGGGGGGCTGCAGAAAACAATATGAATTTTCAATGATGGAAATTTAAATTTACTCAGATTGCAAACACAGGAAATTAAATTTTCTCAGAGTACAAAACAAATTCGGGCCACAAAATAGAGCGAAACACAAACGTCAAAGACCGGGGAGTGATCATGTGGAGGATCTCCCCTTCAAGGACCAAAACTTGTACCAATCGCATTGCTAAAAAAGGGACACTAGGATTGGAACCTTAAAAATGGGGATGCAAGCCTATGGTACTCTTCGGGTCACTTGTTCTATCTGGGCTGAATATTGCGCACACTAACGCCCTTTCAAGGCAGTAAAATTTGCCGACCTAGAAAATGTAAGAAAACCCTAAGGCGCGCATAAGGGGAGTTTAAAACCCCTCAATTACTGGACGTTTGAGGTTTTAAAACCTGTATTCCCTGGAATAAAGGGGGGGAGAGATACTGATTATATACACCTGGAAAATTCTAGAGGACTAGTAGAGAATTTGCACACAAAACACTCACTGCGAAAGCAAAAGATTTGGCAGACGATGCACCATCCCCCAATGAAAACAGGGGGTACTGACTTTAAGAGACCATACAATAAGTGTCGGGGGCCCGAGACGTTCAACTGCCCCCAGCATATAAGGGGGATTCCCAAACAGACCTTGGCAGTTTTTCAAGCGGGCATGGACAAGCACCTAAAGTCGGTTCCTGATCGCCGGGCTGGGCTCGTACGTTGGTTTGCGTCTGCCAGCAGTAACAGCCTGGTTGATCAGGCTCTGATCCACCGGAGGCCTGGTCACAGCCCGGCCGCGGGGGTTTTACCCCGGAACTCTCTCCACAAAACTGCAGGTAAATATTCAGCAATTCTGGGAAATACCCTGACTTTGCTAGCTGTAAATAATGATTACCAGTCTCACCTATTTGTACTCACCTTTTGTGGTTGCGGGTCGAGTCCTAGCTCCGGCCCCGCCTCTCACCGGTTCTACTAGACCCTCTCTTCCCCGCCCCAGGTTTTATAAAACCTCGTTTTAAAACTTGAGGGTTTCCCGCCTCCACTACGTCATTTTCTGGGCTATTCCACTGCCTTACAACTCAAATGACTGAAGAAATATTTCCACATCTCCTGACTCTTTTGTGTCTTAAAATTCCCAAAATTGGGGCCTCTTGTTTCTGGTCCCCCCCCGGGAACCCCTGTCCTGTCCCCCTTGTCTATTACGCGTATTTTATATTCGTTATCATGTCTCCCTGACCCTCCTGTCCTCCATGTCGTGGGCCCGATTTTCCCTTAATCTTCTTCATGGGACTTTCCCCCTTAGCTCGGGACAAACCCTTTGTTGAAAACCTTTTGTATTTTCTCTATTTCTTGCGTGCTTTATCAAGGGGGGTTTTCCAAACAGGTGCTGCATACCCCAGTAGGGCCTGACAACACGGGTACATGTCTTGAATGATTCCTTATGGGTGTGGGAAATTTCTGTTCTCAGGTTTGCCACGCCCATATGCTGCAGCATTTATCTATTGATGTGTGCTTCCAAGACAGCCGGTGTTATACCCCCCCAAATCTTTTCCTTTTAGTGGGTTTTGAGTCTTTGGCCACCTACCCTTACCTGTCTGTGGTTTTCTGTGCCCTTCCCCTATTTTCATGACTTTGCATTTTGGCGGGATTAAATTGGGAAAAGCCATTTGGGGACCAGGGTCCAGTTGTCCGGTCTCTTGAAGTCCTGCCTGGTCCTCTCAGTTTTAAATTCCCTATTAATTCACAATCTCAAAAGGGACATTCTGATCAACCCTTCCGTCATGTCGTTCACTAACCAAAAATAGCACTGGTCCTAGACCGCCCCCTGGGGGGCCCCCCGCTCGTCACATCCCCCCTGTAAACTCTTCGACCATGACCGTTGGCCCCTGTGGTTTCTCTGACCATTGCAGGCTCTCCTTTTTATATGCCCTGAGCTCTACTTCTGCATAATCTCTTGTGGGGAACTGTTCAAAGGCCTTCTTGCAGCCAAGAAGATCAATCACCCCCCCCTTCTTCTTGTCTTACTTCTGTTATTTTATCATAAAACTCCAAAAGGGTTTTACACGGGATTTCCCTTTCCTAAATCCGTGCGGTTTGGCATTTATACCCTGTTCCGTTCCGGGGTGCTCCACCACTCTCCCCCCTGATAATCTTCTCCATAATTTTGCATACTATAACGTCAATGAAAAGGGTCTATATTTTAGGGCCTCTTTTCTGTCTCCTTTTTGAAAAGGGGAACTACATTTGCTTTTTTTTCCTATCAGGTAGTTGCCCATTTTCCCAGGGTGTGTTGAAGATTGTGGAAGGGGGTATGCACAACAAAACGCCCCCTCTCTAAGGCCCCTGGAAAATGTTGTCCGGTCCCATTGCCTTTTGAGGTATCGATGTCCCTTAGCAGTTTCTTCACCTCCCCCTCATCTGTATGTATGTCGTCCAACACTTTTTTGGTGTATTCCTTGTTGTGTCCCCATCTGGTCTGCCCCCCAAGTCTTTCCTGTCTTACTGTAAAATTTCCCTTAAATCTGTGTTAGCTCCTCACATACCCTTGATTTTTCCTTGTGAGTTCCCCCCTTTTTTCCTCACTTATCCCTGGTCCTTGACTGTTGTCTTCCCCTAATGGGGGCATAAGAGTTTCGGGTCGTTTTACTTTGATGCTATGTTTTTCATTGTCCCGGGGCCTCCCCCTTATCTGGAACTCGTTTCGGCCTTCATTTAATCTCCTTGTTTTCCGGGTCCTATGCCTCCGTACCTTTTTTCCTTCCTTGTTGCACTTAGTTTTTCCCCCCTACCCCTTGGGAAACCAAGGACTCTTTTGGTTTTTCCTATTATTTCTTTTTCCCCTTTGGGGAAACAAAACTTTCCTCGCCTCCTTGCATTTTGTTGCCACATTTTCCATCATCTCTTTTACTGTTTTTCCCTCCCATTTCTCTTCCCACTGAACCTCCTGCAGGAAGTTTCTCATACCTGTGTAGTCCCCCCTTTTAAAGTTTGGCCTGTCCCCTTTAGTTCCTGTTACCTTCTCCACTTGTAAAATCTACAATAGTCAAAACTCGAACACAGATCGCTCCCAAGGGGCCTCTCGTAAGTGAGTCCTCGATTCGAATGCTCAGGTGAACCAAGATCCAGTCTTGCTGGGTCTCCTCCCCTCTTCTTGGTTGGTCCCTGACATGTTGATCATGGGTTTTCAGTACCACAACCTCTCTTGGCTTCCCATGTTTCGGGACCCCCTTGGTCCCCTTTTAGTCACCCCTTGGTTAAATTTTGCATTTCCGTAACTTTTTCCCGCCCGGGGGGTCTTTTTGCCCCCCTAGAGGTCCAACAACCCTTTGTTTTCTTGTACCCCCTTGGTTGCAGCTGGGTGGGGGTTTAAATCCCAAAAGAAAAAAGGGAGAAAAAAAAAGGTTTTTTAAAAATAGTTATTTAAATATTGGGATGAAGGAATTTTATTTTATTTTAGGAAATTGATATTGTTTGGGAAAAAAAATTGTGTTGTTATTGTTAAGGAGTTTTTTTTTTGTGGCTGTATTGTCTGGGGTTTTTCTCTGATTCTTTTTTATTCCCTCCTATTTTATTTTGTTTTTCCACCGGTTTTGGGGACCAAAACCCTTTTTTTCTTTTTTATCTTGTGGTCATGCAATATATTGGGGGGTTTGGGGGAGCGAGAGCCTTGGGGGGGCCTATAGGGGGTGTGGTGTGGGGGGTAGGTTGGTGGGGTGGGGGCAGAATGCCCTAAGGGGCAGCTGTTGGGGTGAGGTTTGTGATTGGGGGGGTTGGGGCAGAGGGAAAAAGTGAGTGGGGGTTTTGTATAGGGGGCTCAGTTGCGTTGGGAATGCGGGGTGGGGGCTTTTTGGGGGGAGATTCTGTGGGGTGTGTTTTCCCTTCCTCCTGTGTCTGGGGCCCCGCCATTTCATTGTTCTCGTTTCCCCCTTGCGTCCTGTACCCTCTCTTTCAGTTAGTCCTTTCTTCTTGGTTTTGTCGGGTCGAGGTAACCCCTGGTACCCCCTTTTTCCCTCAGTCTTGCTTTCTCTTCGAATCCCGATTCGAACTGTTCTTCCTTGAAAGTTCTCGACAGGCCGATCCTTCCCTGCAAACCACCCCAAATTTTCTGAAAATTTGTCACCTGGGGCTTTTGCCCTCCCCATTTTTTTTCATGATGCCTTTAACATTTTTTTTTCCTCCCGTTTATTTTCTTCAATTGGCCCCCTTGGCTTCTTGGACCCGTACACAAAAACGACCCCGCCCTTTCCCCCTCCCACGAGTTCCATCTGCGTCCTGAGGCCCTTTTATTTCCTTTCCCTTGACATGTTCTTGCCTTCAGTCCCTTCTACTGAAAAATTTATTCTCAGTGGACTGCTTTCCTGGCCAGCTGTCCCTTTACTTTCAGTTGGCTGTTAGAACTTGCATATAACAAACCTTCATTGTCTTCGGGCCTGTCGCTTGATCTTATGGCTACGTCTTTCCTGGCCCCCCTGGTCTGATAGGCCTTCGTGTACGGGATTCTCCGTTTTTGCTTACCACCCCTTGTCTGCCCTGCTTTGAATTTCCTCATTGTCTTTAGACCTGTTTTGATCTCAGTGTCTCATCGTCTTTTCCCTGGCCCCCGTGGTTGATAGGCCCTTCGTGTACGGCATGTTCCGTTGTTCTTACCCCCCTTGTCGGCCGACTTTTTTTAAAAATTTCCTGATTCCCTCTGAATTGCATTTTTCTCCTAAACTGTTTTCAGGCTTTGCAGTTTCTCTTCTAAGCACTGTATAGCTTCTGCTGCTAAGACCTGTACTTCCCACTTCCCGCCCTCTTCACTACCGCTCTTCCATTTTTTCCAACTCTACTATCTTCCTTCCCCACTCTTCCTCCCTTTTTTGGAGCTTAACTCCCCCGTCTTTCCCCCTGGTTCGTCTACCAGATCTTGGTTTTCCGCCTCTAAGCCCCCCATATTTTTTTTTTTTTTTTTTTTTTTTTTTTTTTATTACCGCAACAGAAGGCTAGAGGAGGGGGGGGTGTGGGGGGAGAGAGAAAGGGTAGAGAGAAAGGGGAGAAAGAGGGAGAGGAGGGGAGAAAAGGGAGAAAGGGGAAGAGGAGAGAGTATGGGGGTAGGGAAAGACCAAAGGGGGGGAGAGGAAAAAGTGAAGGGGGGGGGAGAAAGGGGAAGAGGGGGGGAAAAGAGGGAGAGGGGAGGGAGAGAAAGGAGAGGAGAAAGGAGGGGGGGGAAAAGGCTATGAGAGAGAGAATGGAAGATGGAGGAGGAGCCTAAAAGAGAGGGGGTGAGAGATTGGGTTAGGGGGTGAGGAGAAGGGGGAAAAGAGGGGAGAGGAGGGAAAGATAGAGGGAGGAGAGAGGGGAGAGAGAGGGAGAGAGAGAGGGAGAAGAGAGGGAAATAGAGGAGGGAGAGAGAGGGAGAGAGAGAGGGAGAGAGAGGGAGAGAGAGAGGGAGGGGGAGAGAGGGGGGAGAAGGGGAGGGGAGGAGAGAGGGAAAGGGGAGAGGGAGGAGAGATGGGGGAAAAAAGAGGGAGAGGGGGAGAGAGAGAGGGAAGAGGGGGAGAGAGGAGGGAGAGAGAGGGAGAAGTGAGGGAGAAGAGGGAGAGGAGGGGGGAGGAAAAGGGGGAGAGAGAGGAGAGGGAGTGGGGGGGGGAGAGAGAGGGGGAGGGGAGTGGAGGGAAGAGGGAGGGAAGGAGAGAAGGGGGGGAAAAGAGGGAGAGAAGGGGGGGGAAAAAGGAGGGGGAAGGAAGGGGGGGAGGAGGGGAGGAAAAGAGGGAGAGAGAGAGAGAGAGAGAGGGGGGGTGTGTGGTGTGGTGTGCGGCGGTGTGTGTGTGTTGGTGTGTGTGTGGTGTGTGTGTGTGTGTGTGTGTGGGTGGTGTGTGTGTGGGTGTACTCCCAATTTTGTTGCAGGGGCGAGACCACTCCCGGCCCGCCTCTTCACTGATTGCTAGGGGCCTCTCTTCTCTTGCTTCCTGACTTTGTCATACTTCTTCTTAAAAAATTGTATGGTTTTCCCCCTCCACAATTCACTTGTGTGTGTGTGTTGGCGTGCGTGTGTGTGTGTGTGTGTGTGTTTGTGTGGTGTGTGTGTGGTGTGTGTGTGTGTGTGTGTGTGGACCCCCAATTGTGGTTGCGGGGCGAGCTCAGCTCCTGGCCCCGCCTCTTCACTGATCGCTACGGGTCCCCTCTCTCTCTGCTTCCCGACTTTTTTCATACTTTTCTTAAAACTATGTAGGTTCCTGCCCCCACTACTTCATTGCTAGGCTATTCCCCTTGCTGACAATCTTGACTGAAGAAATACTTCCCAAAGCCCCGTGACTCGTTGATCTTCAGCTTCCGTTGTGACCCTTGTCCCTGTGTCCCCCCCTGGAACATCCATCTCTGCCACCTTGTCATTCCCCCGCAGTATCTTGTATGTCGTTCATGTCCCCCTGACCCTTCTGTCCTCGAGTGTCGTCATCCAATTTCCCCTTTAACCCTTCCCCGTCGCATTCCCTTTAGCTCTGGGGGCTAGCCTTGTTTCAAACCTTTTTACTTTTTCTAACTTTTGACTGCTTTACCAGGTGTGGTTCCAGACTGGTGTTTTCGTACTCCAAAGGCCTTAATACACATGTACAGTGTCTTGAACGACTCCTTATTAAGGTATCGGAACGCTATTCTCAGGTTTGCCAGGCGCCCGTATGCTGCAGGGGTTTATACTTGCTATATACTTGTCCAAATTTCCCTACCACTACAGATATCAGTACTAGAACTCAACACAAACCCCAGGATATAAATAACCATAATTTAAACCTAGAAGATGATTGATCACGTTGACCCTGATCTAACCTTTCCATAATCGGGACACCCAATCAAAACCTATTGGAAAGTAACTGCCTTTATTACACAGCATCACAAGCCACCACTATCCTAAACAATGCTAAAAAGTCTATCAGTACTTAACTACAACATAAGGTCCCCTTTAAGCAAACACTATGATGACCTCCTAGACTCCTGAATCACTAAAGACACCCTTCTCCTGCATTATTCTTACTGAGACCTGGCTTAAGCAGGACACAATAGATATCTGCCCTCTACCAGGATACACAGCAATTCACACCTGCAGACCAAACCAAGTTGGGGGGGGGTATTGCAATCTATTACTCTAACCAATTATTTGTCTTAGCCCACTTGCTTTAGTGATGAATATGGGGAATACATTTTTGCTAATTTTACTGTAAAAAAACCTTAAGACTCCTATAACAATTCGTGCCATTTACCCGGGTACCTCACACAAAAAATCCCCAAAATTTCAGTGAGAAATTAAAGTCACTAGTAACAAACAGACAAATGAATAAGCACCACCTTCTCTTAGCTGGGGGACTTCAACATCAACCTTGGCTTACTAGATGATCAGCCTGTAACTGATTTCATCAACAATATGAACAATACACTTCTCATACCAACAATAACTAAACCAACCAGGCTCACTGAGACAAGTACAAACCCTAATAGACCACATATGGACCCAATTTTACTAGCCCCCTTAAATCAGGGATAATCACAGATAGCACTACAGACCACTACCCTACCTTCCTCCTGACAAACATTAGTAAACCACCACTTGAATACAACAAAGTCTCATTTAGACTCCATGATGAGGCTTCAGTAAGGAAGTTCACAGCTGACCTAGAGACTGTTGATTGGCCTACAGAATTCTCCAAGGCCAATGGTATTGATGACTGGACAGACATTCTTCTTAACAAATTACTTAGACTATACAACAAACATTGTCCTATAAAAACAAAACAGATCACAAACAAATGGCTTGGTTGCCCATGGCTAACCAGCACCATTCTGAAATCCATTGATAAGAAACACCAATATGAAAAGCAATATACGCAGGGCTTAATACACAAAGATATTCTTAAACACTATTCATCAGCTCTCACCAAAGTAATTAAGAAAGCCAAACAACTATACTACTCCAGTAGATTCACAGACACTAGAGGAGATATAAAAAAGACCTGGAAAACACTCTCTCAGATTCTAGGGACCCACAAACTGAGAAAAACCAAGAATATTGTCCTAACTAAACCTAATGAAACACCACTACATCCCACTGACACAGCTAACAAGATAAACGACTTCTTCTCAACCATAGGATCTAATCTCGCCAGTAAAATCCCATGCCGGGGACTACCTAGATGGGAATTTCCCTAATTCCTTCAATCTTGCACCAACTGAGCCCACGGAAGTCACTGAGATTATAAAGTCACTTAAAAATAACTCGGGGAATCTGTCTCATGTCCCACCATTACTGTACAAGCGAGCGGCCCATGTCCTTTCGCATGCTATTTCATTACTTTTTAACAAGTCACTAGAGACTAGCACCTTCCCGAAACTACTCAAGATGGCAAGGGTTACACCAATACATAAAGGTGGTGACCCTACAGACTTAAACAACTATAGGCCAATATCTAACTTACCATTGCTATCCAAAATCTTTGAGAAACTCGTGCACAGGAGACTGTACTCATTTATATCGGCTCAAAACATACTCAACCCCTGCCAATTTGGATTCAGGAAAATAAAGCACTAATGATGCAATCATAAAAATGCTAGATCTGCTTTACACAGCATTGGAAAATAAGGAATATCCACTAGGAATTTTTATTGACCTAAGAAAAGCTTTTGACACAGTAGACCACGACATCCTTACTCACACCAAAATTGATCATTACGGTACAGAGGCCATGCGCTTGCTTATTTCAAAACTTACATTATTAAATAGGTTAGGTATGTCACCTTTAAAGACACAGGGGCATCAGCAACACAGCCAATTGATATGGGGAGTTCCCCAGAGGAAGTGTCCTTTGTCCCCCTGCTCTTCCTCATATACATCAATGACCTTCCAAACGTATCCCAACACCCTGAAACCCAATTCTCTTTGCTGATGACCGACTTACGTCATCTTTCCCTAATCTTGCCACCCCTCAACACCATTGTTGAATGTGGAGCTGATTAAAATATCGACTTGGATGACAGCCAATAAAAATTACACATAAACGCTGACAAAAACCTACTATATTATGTTTGGTAGCAGAGCAGGAGATGCAACAAATTAACATTAAGATTGACAACACTCTAAAATTACCAGAAAATAATGGGGCAAATTCTTGGCTATATTACCGGTGACAACAACGTGGAAATTTTCAGCACCCATTATCCAGCATATAACCAAAAAAGTATCCAAAACGGTTGGGATTCTCCAAGTTACGATACTACGTGCCACAAAATGCCCTTCTCACACTTATACCACTCAATTATTTATCATACCTCACCTATGCTATTGGTGCTTGGGGATCAACTGCAGAACTCACCTAAAGCAAATAATAAACCCAACAAAAAGCTGCAGTAAGGATAATCACTAAATTTGGACCATCCCTGGCAAACACCCCCCCACCCCCCATCTTAATATACCTAAACTTACTCCCAGTTCAGAACATCCTCATACTAATGTTTGGGGGGCACATCTACATCTATAGGGCCTTAAATTCTAATAACAAACCTTGACCTATAAATGCTTTCTTGATAGTTGTGACAGGAACCCACAGGCATAAACCAGACACAAATATCTCTACGACCATTCCCCGGTCCGAATAAACCTTTATAAAAATTCAAATGTTTGTCAAAGGCCCTAAAATCTTGAATACTACCTGAGAACTCTAGAAAACTGCAGACACATTCATCACCTTCATCAACAACTACCATTAGAAAACATCTTATCTCCCTGATGCACCCCATCAACTAACTACACAAATACCTCCTGGTGGTTCACACTTACACTCATCACTCATTTGACTATAACCAGAAATATTAATCTCAATTTTAAAATAATAAATCAGTGATACTCCAATACTGAAACTATGTACTGTGCCAAAACAAAAGCATTCACATTGCTAAACTCACAAACTAGTATTTAGTCACTTAGCCATAATACCAATTTACCTATTTTGTAATATTTTACAATTAAAAAATAAAACTAAGTCTGCCCAAAATGCTAGCCATGCTAAGCGTTCTAGTGGTACACTCTGTAATCACAATTTTACTACATGTAAACCACACAATAACCAAATTTCTGTAAACTCAACATTGTAATCCTTATAGAGAATAAACTTTGAATTTGAATTTGAATTTGATGTGTGCCTCCGGTGATGTGCTCGGTGTTATGGTCACCCCAAGGTCTTTCTCCCTGAGTGAGGCCCTGTAGTCTTTGTCCACCTAGCCTATACTCTGTCTGCGGTCTTCTTTGCCCCTCCCCAATCTTTCATGACTTTGCTTTTGGGCTGGATTGAATTCGAGAAGCCAGTTCTGGACCACATGTCCAGCCTCTTCAGGTCTCTTTGCAGTCCTGCTCACCCTTTGTCCGATTTAATTCTTCTCATCAACTTCACATCATCTGCGAAAAGGGACACTTCAGAGTCTATTCCTTCCATCATGTCGTTCAAAATATCAAAAATAGCAACTGGTCCTAGAACTGCCCCCTGTGGGACCCGCTCGTAACAGGCGCCCACTGTTTACCTTTTCACGTACCATGACTCGTTGCTGCCTCCCTGTCAGGTATTCCCTTATCCTTGCAGAACCCTCCCTTTTAGGGTGCCCTGATCCTCCAGCTTCTGCACTAATCTTAATGGGGAACTGTGTAAAAGGGCCATCCTGCAGTTTAGGAAAATGCAATCTACCCACCCTCTCTCTCGTGTCTTACTTCTGTTACCTTGTCATAAAACTCCAGGGGGTTTGTGATACAAGATTTGCCTTCCATGAACCCATGCTGGTTTTCATTTAAATCTTGTTCCTTTCAGGTGTTTCGACCACTCTCCTCCTGATAATCTTCTCCATGACTTTGCACACAATACATGTCAGAGACACAGGTCTGTAGTTTAGTGCCTCGTTTCTGTTTCCTTTCTTAAATATGGGGACTACATTAGCTGTCTTCCATTTCTCAGGTAGTTGCCCAGTTTCAAGGGATGTGTTGAAGATTGTGGTTAGAGGCATGCACAGCATCTCTGCTCCTTCTCTAAGGACCCATGGGGAGATGTGTTCCGGTCCCATCGCCTTTTGAGGTGTCAAGGTCATTTAAGAGCTTCTTCACTCCCTCTTCAGTTGACGTTGTCATCCAACACTTGTTGGTATATTCCCTCTTGATGTTCCCTTCTGTGCTGTCTTCCCACAGCCCTTCCTGTCTCTACTGTAAAAACTTCCTTAAATCTCCTGTTCAGCTCACATACATCCTGATCATTTCTTGTGAGTTCTCCACCTTCTGTCCTTAATCTAAATCAACTGGTTTTTGACTGTTGTCTTCCTCCTAAATGTGGCTGTACAACAGTTTTTGGGTCAGTCTTGATTCTCGATGCCCATGTCATTTTCATACTGTCGCTGGGCGTCCCTCCTTACCTGTGCGTACTCATTCCTGGCTCTGCGACTGATCTCCCTATTTTCGTGTGTTCTCTGCCTTCTGTACTTTTTTCCATTCTCTATTGCACTTTTTTTTTCCTCCTTACACCGTCGGGTTTAAAACCCGGGGGTCATTCTGGGGCCCTTTCCCGTTGCTACTGTTGCCCTTGGGGAAAGAACCTTTCCAATGCCCCCTCCTTGCATTTTGTTTCCACATATTTCCATCATTTCATTTACCCAGCTTTCCTGCCAGTTCTCTGTCCCTGGACCTCCCGCAGGAAGTTCCTTCAACAGTATGTAGTCCCCTCTTTTATAGTCAGGTTTTCCCATTCAACCCCTTGTTATTCTCTCCACTTGCAGCTCTACTATGTATTCAAAGCACGAACCACGTGGTCGCTAGCTCCTAGGGGACTCTCGTACTTGATGTCCTCAATGTCGAGCTGTCCAGGGTGAACACAGGTCCAGTCTTGTTGGTTCATCCTCCCCTCTCACTCTGGTAGTGTCCTTAACATGTTGGTGCATGAGGTTTTCCAGCACCAAAGTCCAACATCCTGGCTCTCCATGTTTCGGGCCCCCATGTGGCTCCAGGTTTTCCCAGTCAATCTCCCTGTGGTTGAAATCCCCATAACCAGCAACTTTGCTCTGCTGGAGTGAGCTCTTCTTTCCACCTCAGCAAGTGTGTCCACCATTGCTCTGTTTCTCTCTTCATATTCCTCTCTTGGCTCCTGCAGTTCAGTGGTGGATTATACATTACTGCAATGACCACTTTGTGTTCCCCAGACTGAAGTGTACCCGCTATGTAGGGCTCTTTCTCCCGTCTCATCTATTCCCTCCATTTTCTCGAATTTCCATCTTTTTTTACGAGCAGAGCAAACCCCACCTCCCCCCCCTGCCCCCCCTATCTTTCCTCATGATCTGGTATCCTGGTGGGAAGATTGCATCTGTTATTGTCTCCATGAGTTTTGTTTCTGTAACTGCTATGATGTCTGGGGACTTCTCATTTATTCTTTCTTGCCATTCCTCATGTTTATTCGTTAATCCATCTGCATTTGTGTACCAAACCCTTTAACTTCTGTTCTAATCTGTAACTGTGGTGCGGGGGGTGGAAACAGAGGGATCGGTGTGTGTGGTTGGTTTTGGGTTGTTCAGTTGCCTTGGGGGGTGTCTGGCTAGAGTCCCTTCTGCAGGGGTTTTCTGGGGTGGTGCTTGTCCTTTTCCATTTGACCCGGGTTATTCTGCTCTCCTTTTTCATTTCCTCCCATTTCTCCTTTCGTTTTTGAACTCTCTCTTTCATTGTCTTCCTTTCGTCCTGTGTTCTGTCTCAATCGAGGTACACACTCCGGAACTCCCCGCTTGCCTCTCAGCCGTGCTTTCTCCTGCAGGGTCATGGTTCGGGTTGATTCTGCCTTAAAATTACTTGAGAGGCCGATTCCTTTTCTTTGTGAACCACCCAATTCTCCGAAAATTTGCCACCTGGGTCATGTCCCCCTCGCCTATCACCTTCATGATATCTTCATCGCTTTTTTCTCCTCCTGCTTTTTTTCATCATAAGTTTCCCCTTTAAACTTCGTCTAGCCCATAGATAAACACGGAAACTCTCCCTTTCCACCTCCCACTGTGACTCCCATTGCATCCTTTGATGTGTTTTAGTTCCTTTCCCGTGGAGTGTTCCTTCCTTCAGCCCTTCCCTAGTTATGGCCCCTATGCTTCTTGGTTTATCTTTCCTGCTCACCCGCCCCCTGGCCCCCACAGGTATCTGGTAAGGTCCTTGCACATGTCCTAGTTCCTTCAATGTCTTCCCAAACCCCTATTCTGTCCCAGTTGCCCCGTCTTTGTTTTGGCCCCTGTGGGTTTGACAGGACCTCTGCATACGTTTTGTTTCATGCTTCCCTTTGACCTGTTGTCTTGTTTGATGTACCCTTGCCCATGCACTTCTGTAATATCTTTGTCTCTGTGTGTTTCGAGTCTCGCTCCTTTCTAATCTCCTACTTTATTTTCTGCTGTGGCCTGTTGCTTCCACCTTTTGCATTCGCGCTAACCTCTCTTCCCCTCTTCCTTTCCAGTATCTAGTTCCTTCCCCCGTATTCCCCCTTTTTTTGAGCTCTACCTCCCATTCCTCCCCCCAGATTGCCCTTTGGAAACCCCTTTCCCATCCGGGTTAGGGGGAGGGGGAAAAGATGGTTAGGAGGGGGATGGATGGGTTGTGGGGGAGGGGGGGGGATGGTTTTGGAGGGGTAAGATAGTTTGGGGGAGGGGGTTTGATGGTTGGGGGAGAGAGGGGATGGATGGTTTTTGGGGGGGGGGGGGATTGTTATTTGGGGAGGGGGTAGTTTGGGGGGGGGTTTGACGGTTTGGGGGGAAGTTTGGTGGTTGGGGGGAGGGGGGAGGGGCAAGGTGAGGTGGGTTTGGGGGGGGGGGGGTTAGGTTTGTGCAAGTGTTTGTGTAAATGGGGGGGAGTTGTGGGGTGTGTGGTGTGTTGTGGTGTATGGGGTGTGTGTGTGTGTGGTGTGTGTGTGTGTGGTGTTGTGGTGTGTGCGTGTGGGGGGTGTGTGGTGGTGTGTTGGTT
Source organism: Cherax quadricarinatus (assembly GCF_026875155.1). Taxonomy (NCBI): domain Eukaryota; kingdom Metazoa; phylum Arthropoda; class Malacostraca; order Decapoda; family Parastacidae; genus Cherax; species Cherax quadricarinatus. Next base: position 40,031,116 of record NC_069429.1, on the reverse strand, counting down.
TGGTGTGGGGGGGGTGTGGTGTGTGTGTGGGGTGGTGTGTGGTGTGTTTGGTGGTGGTGGTGTGGTGTGTGTTGCATGTGTGTGGGTGTGTGTGTGTTGTGTGTGTGGGTGTGTTGTGTCTGTGGTGTGGGTGGGGTAGTTGTGTTTGTGGTGTGATTTTGGTGTGATTTTCTCACTCACCTATTTGTACTCACCTATTTGTGGTTGCAGGGGGCGAGTCCTAGTCCTGGCCTGCCTCTTTACCGGTTTCTATGGGCCTCTCTTCCCCGCTCCTGAGCTTTATCAAATGTTTTAAAACTGTGTATGGTTCCGCCTCCACTACGTCATTTTTAGGTATTCCCCTGCTGACAACTCATGATGAAAAATACTTCCCAAATTTCTGACTCATTTGGTCTTAAAATTCCAAATTTTGGGCTCTTTTTTCTGTCCCCTCCCTGGAAACATCCTGTCCTTGTCCACCTTGTCTATTCACGCAGTATTTTATATGTCGTTATCATGTCTCCCCTGACCCTCCTGCCTCCAGTGTCGTCAGGCCGATTTCCCTTAATCTTTCTTCATAGGACATTCCCCTTAGCTCTGGAACTAACCTTGTTGCAAACCTTTGTACTTTCTCTAGTTTCTTGACGTGCTTTATCAAGTGCGGGTTCCAAACAGGTGCTGCATACTCCAGTATGGGCCTGACATACACGGTGTACAGTGTCTTGAATGATTCCTTACTAAAGGTGTCGGAATGCTGTTTCAGGTTTGCCAGGCGCCCATATGCTGCAGCAGTTATCTGATTGATGTGTGCTTCCGGAGACATGCTCGTGTTATACTCCCCCAAGATCTTTCCTCCTTGAGTGAGGTTTGCAGTCTTTGGCCACCTAGCCTATACTCTGTCCTGTGGTTTTCTTGTGCCCTTCCCTATCTTCATGACTTTGCATTTGCAGGATTAAATTCGAGAAGCCATTGCTGGCCCAGGTGTCCAGTCTGTCCAGGTCTCTTTGAAGTCCTGCCTGGTCCCCACCCGTTTAAATTCTCCCTTTAAAACTTAACACCCAATCTCCCAAAACGGGGGAACCTTCGAGTCAAACCCCTTTCCCGTCAGGGTCGTTCACAAAATACCAAAATAGCACGGGCCCTAGGACCGACCCCTGTGGGCCCCCGCCGTCACAGGGGGGCCCACTGTGATCCATCATTACCCCATGAATCGTTGTTGCCTCCCGGGTCGGGTATTCTCTGACCCACTGCATTTCCCTTTTCCTGTTATATGCGCCTGATGCTCTAGCTTCTGCACTAACCCTTTTTGTGAGGAACTGGTAAAAAAGGCCTTCTTGCACCCCAAAAAAGGGTTTGAAATTAAACCCACCCCCTCCCCTTTGTTTACTTTGTTTTTTTTATCATAAAACTCCAGAAGGTTTGGACACAGGATTTCCCTTTTCCCTTAATCCGTGCGGGTTTTGGGCATTTATACTTCCTTTTTCCGTTCCGGGTTTGCTCCACCACTTCCTCCTGATAATTTTTCTCCATAATTTTGCATACTATACACGTCATGACAAAGGTCAAATAGTTTAGGGGGCCTCTTTTCTGTCCCCCTTTTTTTTAAAAAAGGGGAAACTTACTTTGCCGTTTTCCCCATACCTCAGGTATTTGCCCATTTTCCCAGGGATGTGTTAAGTTGTGGTAAGTGGGGGGAAACAACAAAACTGCCCCTCTTTTAAGGCCCCAATTGGAGAGAGGTTGCCCGGTTTCCCTTTCCCTTTTTGAGGTACCCGTTGCCCCTTTAGCTTTTTCTTCCCCTCCCCCTATCTGTATGTTTTCCCGCCCAAACACTTTTTTGGTGTTTCCTTGTTGGTGCCCCCCATCTGGTCTGCCCCCCCAAGTCCTCCTGTCTCTACTGTAAATATTCCAAAATCTGTGTTGAGTTTCCTAAATAATACCTCTTAAATCTTTTTCCTTTTTGATTTCTCCACCTTCTTTTTTTTTAGTTTAAATCCCCTGGTCCTTGCTGTTGTCTTCCCCCCTAATGGGCCCAAATACAAGGGTTTTTGGGTCAGTTTTTGATTTTCCCGAGGGCTTTTTTCCTTTTTTCATACTTTTCGCTGGGCCCCCCTCCTTATCTGCGCTACTCTTTTTGGCTCTTCTACTAATCCCCCTTGGGTTTTCCTGGGCCCCCTTATCCCTTTCCTGTCCCTTTTCCCCTTTTCTCTGTTGCATTTTTTTTTTTTGCCTCCCTACACCTTCGGGTCCCCCAAAGGGGAACTTTTTTGGTCCCCCTATTATTTCTGTTTCCCTTGGGTAACAAAATTTAACCCCTTCCCCCTTTTTTTGGGCCACTTTTTTCCCAAACATATTCCACCCTTTCTCTTTTTATTTGATTTTCCAAACCATTTCCTTGCCCCATAAAACCCCCCTGCGGGAAGTTTCTCATCCCTGTTTTAGTCCCCCTTTTATATTTTTGGGCCTGTCCCCTTCATTTTCCTTTTTACCTTCTCCACTTGTAACCTTACTAAAATATTTAAAAAACCCTCAAAAAACACATGATCGCTAGCCCCCAAAGGGGCCTCTGAAAAGTGATGTCCTCGATGTTTAACTGCTAGGGGAACACAAGATCCAGCCCCTTCCCTTGGACCACCCTCCCCTCTCTTCTTGGTTGTGTCCCTGACATGTTGTTAATGGGGTTTTTTCAATCCCAACATCCACCATTTTGGCTCCCCAGGGTTTCGGGCCCCCCATGTGGCTCCAGATTTTCCCAGCGATCCCCTGGGGTTTTGGAAATCGCCCATTACCATTTAATTTTGGGCTCTGCTGGGAGTGACCCTCTTTTTGCCCCCTCAGCCAGTGGTGCCCCACCTCCCCCTGTTTTTTTCTTCGTACCCCTCTCTTGGGCCTCCTGCATTTCGTGGGGGTTATACTTTCCCCCCAAATGACTATTTTATGTTCCCCCCGGACTGAATTGTACCTACTTGAGTCTTTTTTCCCAATCATGTCCATCCCTTTCCATTTCCTAAAATCCCCTTGGTGGTTTTATGAGCAAGGCAACCCCCATCCCCCTCAACTCCTTTTTTCCTTTCCTCAGGATCTGAAAATTCCTTTTGGGAAGTTTGGGGTGTTGTTATTGTTTTCACGATTTTTTTTTTCTGTGATGCTATGAGGGTTGGGGGGATTTTTCACGTTTCTTTTCTTTCCCAAACCCCTTTCATGTTTATTTTTATTCCATCCGCTTTTGGGTGTCCCAAACCTTTAGTTTTTTTTTTCTATCTTTTTTGGTAAAGCAAGTTTTTGGGGTTGGGGGGAGCGAGTGCCTTGGGGGGGCCTTTGGGGCTTTTGGTGTAGGTGGGGAATGTGTTTGGGGGGGGGGCCCCCCAAAAAAATTCCCCCATGGGGGAAAGCTGTTGGGGTGGGTTTGGTGATTTTGGGGGGTTGGGGGGCAGAGGGAAACAGTGAGGGGGTTTTTAAGAAATGGGTTTCCCTCGGGTTGCTTTGGGGAAAAGGCGCGGGGGGAGCCCCTTTTGGGCGGGAGATTCTGTGGGGTGTTTTTTGCCCTTCCTCCTTTTTGCTGGGCCTGCTCTTTTTCTTTGCTTCTCGTTCCTCCTTGCATCTTTTACCCTCTCTTTCAGTCCCGTCCTTTTTTCTTGTTTTTCTGTCGGGGGTCGAGGTATACTTCTGGAAACCCCCTTTGCCCCTCAGCCCTTGCTTTCTCTTGCAGAATCCTGGTTCGAACTGATTTTTTTTCCTTGAAAAATTACTCTGGCAGGGCCCTATCCTTTTCCCCTCCGGGAAAAACCCAATTCTCTGAAAATTTTCAACCTTTGGGCATATTTCCCCCCCCCTAAATTGGTTTTTTATGATGCCCTTTATCATTTTTTTCTCCTCCTGTTTTTTTTTCTTCAAAGTTTTGGCCCCCCGGGGTTCTTGGAGCCCCTACAAAAAAAACTGAACCCCGCCCCCTTTTCCCCCTCCCCCTGAGTCTCCACTGCTTCCCCTGAGGCATTTATTTTCTTCCCCTTTACATGTTTTTGCCCTTTATCCCCGTTTATATCGGGAAAATTCTATTCTCGTGAAATGTCTTTCCTTTGGGCCCGCTTTCCCTTGCTGCTTTCAGTTGGGTGTTAGAATCTCTGGGATATAACCCAAAACCCTTTATTGTCTTCGGACCGTCGCTTGATCTTAGTGTGTCATCGCTTTTTTCCCCGGCCCCCACGTGGGTCCCGATAGGGCCTTCGTGTACGGGATATCTCCCCTTTTTGCTTACCCCCCCTTGTCTGACCTGCTTTTAATTTCTTCATTTCCTTTAGAACCTGTCCCCTTGTTGTGTACTCACCCCAGCTGTTTCTCAAAATAGTTGTTGGGTTTCAGGGGGGCGAGACTCGTCCGGCCCCCGCCTCTTTACTGATCGGGTACTGGGGTCCTCTCTCTCTCTGCTTTCCCGAGCAATTTTCATTCCTCTTCTTAAAAACTAAGTATGGTTCCGCATCCCCCTACTTTACTTGCTAGGGTATTCCACCCTTTCTGACAAATCTATGACTGAAGAAATTTCTTCCTAACGCCCTTTTGACTCGTTGAGTCTTCACTTCCAGTTGTTACCCCTGTCCCTGGGGTTCCCCCCCCCTCTGGAAAAAACCTATTTTCTGTCCACCTTGTCTATTTTTTCCCCAGTAAACTTGTATGTCGTTATCATGTCTCCCCTGACCCTTCTGTCCTCCAGTGTCGTCAGTCCGATTTCCCTTAACCTTTCCTCGTACGACATTCCCTTGAGCTCTGGGACTAGCCTTGTTGCAAACCTTTGTACTTTCTCTAACTTCTTGACGTGCTTGACCAGGTGTGGGTTCCAGACTGGTGCTGCATACTCCAGTATGGGCCTAACATACACAGTGTACAGTGTCTTGAACGATTCCTTATTGAGGTATCGGAACGCTATTCTCAGGTTTGCCAGGCGCCCGTATGCTGCAGCGGTTATTTGGTTGATGTGTGCCTCCGGTGATGTACTCGGTGTTATGGTCACCCAAGGTCTTTCTCCCTGAGTGAGGTCTGTAGTCTTTGTCCACCTAGCCTATATTCTGTCTGCGGTCTTCTTTGCCCCTCCCCAATCTTCATGACTTTGCATTTGGCTGGATTGAATTCGAGGAGCCAGTTACTGACCACATGTCCAGCCTCTCCAGGTCTCTTTGCAGTCCTGCCTCATCCTCGTCCGATTTAATTCTTCTCATCAACTTCACGTCATCTGCGAACAGGGACACTTCAGAGTCTATTCCTTCCATCATGTCATTCACATATATCAAAAATAGCACTGGTCCTAGAACTGACCCCTGTGGGACCCCGCTCGTAACAGGCGCCCACTGTGATACCTCTTCACGTACCATGACTCGTTGCTGCCTCCCTGTCAGGTATTCCCTTATCCATTGCAGTGCCCTTCCTTTTATGTGTGCCTGATCCTCCAGCTTCTGCACTAATCTCTTGTGGGGAACTGTGTCAAAGGCCTTCCTGCAGTCTAGGAAAACACAATCTACCCAACCCTCTCTCTCTGTGTCTTACTTCTGTTACCTTGTCATAAAACTCCAGGAGGTTTTGTGATACAAGATTTGCCTTCCATGAACCCATGCTGGTTTTCATTTATAATCTTGTTCCTTTCCAGGTGTTCGACCACTCTCCTCCTGATAATCTTCTCATGACTTTGCACACAATACATGTCAGAGACACAGGTCTGTAGTTTAGTGCCTCGTTTCTGTTTCCTTTCTTAAATATGGGGACTACATTAGCTGTCTTCCATTTCTCAGGTAGTTGCCCAGTTTCAAGGGATGTGTTGAAGATTGTGGTTAGAGGCACACACAGCATCTCTGCTCCTTCTCTAAGGACCCATGGGGAGATGTTGTCCGGTCCCATCGCCTTTGAGGTGTCAAGGTCACTTAAGAGCTTCTTCACCTCCTCCTCAGTTGTTCGTATGTCATCCAACACTTGTTGGTATATTCCCTCGATGTTCTCTTCTGTGCTGTCTTCCCACAGCCCTTCCTGTCTCTACTGTAAAAACTTCCTTAAATCTCCTGTTCAGCTCCTCACATACCTCCTGATCATTTCTTGTGAGTTCTCCACCTTCTGTCCTTAATCTGATCACCTGGTCTTTGACTGTTGTCTTCCTCCTGATGTGGCTATACAACAGTTTCGGGTCAGTCTTGATTCTCGATGCTATGTCATTTTCATACTGTCGCTGGGCCTCCCTCCTTACCTGTGCGTACTCATTCCTGGCTCTGCGACTGATCTCCCTATTTTCGTGTGTTCTCTGCCTTCTGTACTTTTTCCATTCTCTATTGCACTTTGTTTTTGCTCCTTACACCGTCGGGTAAACCAGGGGCTTGTTCTGGTCTTCCCGTTGTTACTGTTGCCCTTGGGAATGAACCTTTCCACTGCCTCCTTGCATTTTGTTGCTACATATTCCATCATTTCATTTACTGGCTTTCCTGCCAGTTCTCTGTCCCACTGGACCTCCCGCATGAAGTTCTTCAACCCTATGTTGTCCCCTCTTTTATAGTCAGGCTTTTCCCATTCTACTCCTGTTATTCTCTCCACTTGCAGCTCTACTATGTATTCAAAGCACAGAACCACGTGGTCGCTAGCTCCTAGGGGACTCTCATACTTGATGTCCTCAATGTCTGAGCTGCCCAGGGTGAACACAAGGTCCAATCTTGCTGGTTCATCCTCCCCTCTCACTCTGGTAGTGTCCTTAACATGTTGGTGCATGAGGTTTTCCAGCACCAACGTCCACATCCTGGCTCTCCATGTTCGGGCCCCCATGTGGCTCCAGGTTTTCCCAGTCAATCTCCCTGTGGTTGAAATCCCCCATAACCAGCAACTTTGCTCTGCTGGAGTGAGCTCTTCTTGCCACCTCAGCAAGTGTGTCCACCATTGCTCTGTTGCTCTCTTCATATTCCTCTCTTGGCCTCCTGCAGTTCTGTGTGGATTATACATCACTGCAATGACCACTTTGTGTTCCCCAGACTGAGTGTACCTGCTATGTAGTCTCTTTCTCCTGTCTCATCTATTCCTTCCATTTTCTCGAATTTCCATCTGTTTTTTACGAGCAGAGCAACCCCACCTCCCCCCTACCCCTTCTATCTTTCCTCATGATCTGGTATCCTGGTGGGAAGATTGCATCTGTTATTGTCTCCATGAGTTTTGTTTCTGTAACTGCTATGATGTCTGGGGACTTCTCATTGATTCTTTCTTGCCATTCCTCATGTTTATTCGTTAATCCATCTGCATTTGTGTACCAAACCTTCAACTTCTGTTCTAATACTGTAACTGTGGTGCGGGGGGTGGAAACAGAGGGATCGGTGTGTGATGGTTGGTTTGGAATGTTCAGTTGCCTTGGGGGTGTCGTGGCTGGAGTCCTTCTGCAGGTGTTTCTGGGGGGTGCGCTTGTCCTTCCATTTGATCCTGGGTTATTCTGCTCTCCTTTTTCATTTCCTCCCATTTCTCCTTTCGTTTTTTGAACTCTCTCTTTCATTGTCTTCCTTTCGTCCTGTGTTCTGTCTCGGTCGAGGTACACACTCCGGAACTCCTGCTTGCTCTCAGCCGTGCTTCTCCTGCAGGATCATGGTTCGGTTGATTCTGCCTTGAAAATTACTTTGAGAGGCCGATTCCTTTTCTTTGTGAACCACCCAATTCTCCGAAAATTTGCCACCTGGGTCATGTCCCCCTCGCCTATCACCTTCATGATGTCTTCATCGCTTTTTTCTCCTCCTGCTTTCTTTCATCATAAGTTTCCCCTTTAGCTTCGTCTAGCCCATAGACAAACACGGATCTCTCCCTTTCCACCTCCCACTGTGACTCCCATTGCATCCTCTGATGTGTTTTAGTTCCTTCCCGTGGAGTGTTCCTTCCTTCAGTCCCTTCCCTCGTTATGGCCCCTATGCTTCTGGTTTATCCTTCCTGCTCACTTGCTCCTGGCCCCCACAGGTATCTGGTAAGGTCCTTGCAACATGTCCTAGTTCCATCAATGTCTTCCAACCTCTCTTTCTGTCCTAGAGTGCTCCCTGTCTTTGTTTTGGCCCCATGTGGGTTTGACAGGACCTCTGCATACAGTTTAGTTTCCATGCTTCCTTCGGACCTGTTGTCTGTGTTCGATGTAGCCATTGCCGATGCTACTTCTGTAATATCTTTGTCTCTATGCTGTTTCAGATGTCTCAGCTCCTCTTCTAATCTCTCTATCTTGATTTCTGCTGCTGTGGCCTGTTGCTTCCACCTTCTGCATTCTGTGTGTGTGTGTGTGTGTGTGTGTGTGTGTGTGTGTGTGTGTGTGTGTGTGTGTGTGTGTGTGTGTGTGTGTGTGTGTGTGTGTGTGTGTGTGGGAGTGTGTGTGTGTGACTCAACAATCAATATTTGCACCAATAACTCATTACAGTTGTGACCGGGTGTGGAAGTGTGAATTGCTCATTACACTATAATTTGTTCATGATTGTAGCCATGTATAAACGTAAGTAACCATTCTTACAGAATTCATTACCTTTGTAACTTGTGAGCTCATTACCTTTGTACCTAGTTAAGCTATCAAAACTTTGGGGGCCCAGTCCCTGGACCCATTAAATACCTCTGTAATCTATAAATACTTTTGTAACTTGTCATGATTTTGACCAGACCTACCTGGAGTTCATTACCTTTGTAAATTGTGAGTTCATTACCCTTGTAAATTGTGAGTTCATTACCTCTGTAACTTGCTCAGCTATCAAAACTTTGGAGTCCAGTCCCTGGACCAATTATGTACCTCTGTAATCTTTTGACTACCGCCCACAGGATGGGTATGGGGTGCATAATAAACATATTAAACTAAGGACATGGAGCATCCCTGTCGAATGCCCCTGTTCAAGTGGACAAAGACACCTAACTTCCCATTAATTTGTACTTTAAAACCAGCACCATTGTACAAAGAACGGGCCCACATGACGACCTCATTTCCAAAACCCTGCCATCTCACGAACTTTCACAGCACCTCCCTTTCCACACTATCAAAAGCAGCTTGCCAGTCTAAACCCAAAACACCACCCCCACCACTCGTTCCGCATTCCTCGACAAACTCCCTGATATCCCCATGACCATCAGGTGGGAGGAGCTTAGGTAGGCTTCTCTCTCTCTCCCTCTCACTGACTCTCTCTCTCTGTGGCTGACCTTCAACCTGGCAGGATCTCTGGGTCCTTCTCCTATCTTTTGGGGCATCATGTGTGCTCCAGGGGTGAGTTTTTATAATTTAAGTTTTGGCCACCATACCCAGGGTGACTAAAGTGTGTCAAAACACTGGTTAGCCCAGAGTTATGTCAGGAAGAGTGAAGGACAAGAGTTGTTGCAACACACCATGTGGAGCACAGGCATGGAGTGTGTAGATTTTGCTTTGAAAATGGAGGCTGTGATTGTATATTCTGTACATATCTATTGAGAATACAGTTATATTTTTATAGTAGTAGTTTACATAACCTGTGAAGAGGGCTGGTGAAAGGGTATCAGAGACACTCAAGATGATCAGCCATGATGTAAGTATTACCCCTAGACAAATAAGACCATTAAGTAAAAGCTACCCCACACTAGAACATGTAGTGAGAACCTTACTATCAAAATAATAATAAGACCTACCAACGTAAATTTACTTACTTACTTACTTACTTACTTACTTACTTATCATACATCGACCTACCTAGTATGCCAAACTGACCCTTATGGATTACCTTATCACTTTCTTAATCCTATTCATTAAAATTTTTGCATATAATTTATAGTCACTACACATTAACGATATGGGTCGATAATCCTTAATTGCTATGGGTACGTCACATTATCTATCACCAAAACCGCCGTATGCTGAGACAAACCTAGCCTCTCTCCTCCTTCATCACATTGAGTAAACAAACCATAAAAGTCCGGATTACCTCCCAATGTTGGATATAAAATTCACACGGAATGCCGTCAATGCCTGGCGCCTTACCCTTGCTCATTCCCTGCAACGCCTACCACACCTCCACCTCAGTTATAGGCCCACCCATGATAAAGCGATCTTGATCATCCAACTCGTATCGTACACCCCACCCCAATTCCTGTATTATTGCATGCTCACTCACTTCTTTACTCTGTATTTGGAGCTTACACCATGTATCGACATAAAAACTTATTCCTTCAGTTGTTGTTAAGATCTGTCCATCACTATACCCATCAACTCCATCCTGCCCCACTAAACTCACAATTTCAGTCGCCTTTCGCCTTTGTGCCTGACTATGTGAGACAAAAGTTTACCTGGAGTTTACCTGGAGAGAGTTCCAGGGGTCAACGCCCCCGCGGCCCGGTCTGTGACTAGGCCTCCTGGTGGATCAGAGCCTGATCAACCAGGCTGTTACTGCTGGCTGCACGCAAACCAACGTATGAGCCACAGCCCGGCTGATCAGGAACTGACTTTAGGTGCTTGTCCAGTGCCAGCTTGAAGACTGCCAGGGGTCTGTTGGTAATCCCCCTTATGTGTGCTGGGAGGCAGTTGAACAGTCTTGGGCCCCTGACATTTATTGTATGGTCTCTTAACGTGCTAGTGACACCCCTGCTTTTCATTGGGGGGATGGTGCATCGTCTGCCAAGTCTTTTGCTTTCGTAGTGAGTGATTTTCGTGTGCAAGTTCGGTACTAGTCCCTCTAGGATTTTCCAGGTGTATATAATCATGTATCTCTCCCTCCTGCGTTCCAGGGAATACAGGTTTAGGAACCTCAAGCGCTCCCAGTAATTGAGGTGTTTTATCTCCGTTATGCGCGCCGTGAAAGTTCTCTGTACATTTTCTAGGTCGGCAATTTCACCTGCCTTGAAAGGTGCTGTTAGTGTGCAGCAATATTCCAGCCTAGATAGAACAAGTGACCTGAAGAGTGTCATCATGGATTTGGCCTCCCTAGTTTTGAAGGTTCTCATTATCGATCCTGTCATTTTTCTAGCAGATGCGATTGATACAATGTTATGGTCCTTGAAGGTGAGATCCTCCGACATGATCACTCCCAGGTCTTTGACGTTGGTGTTTCGCTCTATTATGTGGCCAGAATTTGTTTTGTACTCTGATGAAGATTTAATTTCCTCATGTTTACCATATCTGAGTAATTGAAATTTCTCATCATTGAACTTCATATTGTTTTCTGCAGCCCACTGAAAGATTTGGTTGATGTCCGCCTGGAGCCTTGCAGTGTCTGCAATGGAAGACACTGTCATGCAAATTCGGGTGTCATCTGCAAAGGAAGACACGGTGCTGTGGCTGACATCCTTGTCTATGTCAGATATGAGGATGAGGAACAAGATGGGAGCGAGTACTGTGCCTTGTGGAACAGAGCTTTTCACCGTAGCTGCCTCGGACTTTACTCTGTTGACGACTACTCTCTGTGTTCTGTTAGTGAGGAAATTATAGATCCATCGACCGACTTTTCCTGTTATTCCTTTAGCACGCATTTTGTGCGCTATTACGCCATGGTCACACTTGTCGAAGGCTTTTGCAAAGTCTGTATATATTACATCTGCATTCTTTTTGTCTTCTAGTGCATTTAGGACCTTGTTGTAGTGATCCAATAGTTGAGACAGACAGGAGCGACCTGTTCTAAACCCATGTTGCCCTGGGTTGTGTAACTGATGGGTTTCTAGATGGGTGGTGATCTTGCTTCTTAGGACCCTTTCAAAGATTTTTATGATATGGGATGTTAGTGCTATTGGTCTGTAGTTCTTTGCTGTTGCTTTACTGCCCCCTTTGTGGAGTGGGGCTATGTCTGTTGTTTTTAGTAACTGTGGGACGACCCCCGTGTCCATGCTCCCTCTCCATAGGATGGAAAAGGCTCGTGATAGGGGCTTCTTGCAGTTCTTGATGAACACAGAGTTCCATGAGTCTGGCCCTGGGGCAGAGTGCATGGGCATGTCATTTATCGCCTGTTCGAAGTCATTTGGCGTCAGGATAACATCGGATAGGCTTGTGTTAATCAAATTTTGTGGCTCTCTCATAAAAAATCATTTTGATCTTCGACTCTCAGTCTGGTTAATGGCTTGCTAAAAACTGAGTCCTATTGGGACTTGAGTAGCTCACTCATTTCCTTGCTGTCATCTGTGTAGGACCCATCTTGTTTAAGTAGGGGCCCAATACTGGACGTTGTTCTCGATTTTGATTTGGCATAGGAGAAGAAATACTTTGGGTTTCTTTCGATTTCATTTATGGCTTTTAGTTCTTCCCGCGATTCCTGACTCCTAAAGGATTCTTTTAGCTTAAGTTCGATGCTTGCTATTTCTCTGACCAGTGTCTCCCTACGCATTTCAGATATATTGACCTCTTTTAGCCGCTCTGTTATTCTTTTCCGTCGCCTGTAAAGGGAGTGCCTGTCTCTTTCTATTTTACATCTACTCCTCCTTTTTCTTAGAGGAATAAGCCTTGTGCAAACATCGAGTGCCAGCGAGTTAATCTGTTCTAGGCATAAGTTGGGGTCTGTGTTGCTTAGTATATCTTCCCAGCTTATATCGGTTAGGAATTGGTTTACTTGGTCCCACTTTATGTTTTTGTTATTGAAGTTGAATTTGGTGAATGCTCCCTCGTGACTAGTCTCATTATGTCGGTCTGGGGCTCCACTCATACATGTCTGAACCTCGATTATATTGTGATCTGAGTATATTGTGTTTGATATGGTGACATTTCTTATCAGATCATCATTGTTAGTGAAGATGAGGTCTAGTGTATTCTCCAGTCTAGTAGGCTCTATTATTTGCTGGTTTAGATTGAATTTTGTGCAGAGATTTAAAAGCTCGTGTGAGTGTGAGTTTTCATCAGAGCTGCCTCCTGGTGTTATTACTGCAACAATATTATTTGCTATATTCCTCCATTTTAGGTGCCTTAAGTTGAAATCTCCCAGGAGCAAGATGTTGGGTGCAGGAGCTGGAAGATTTTCCAGACAGTGGTCAATTTTTAACAGCTGTTCCTGGAAATGCTGGGATGTTGCATCTGGAGGCTTGTAGACTACCACAATGACTAGGTTTTGGTTCTCGACCTTTACTGCTAAAACTTCCACTACATCATTTGAGGCATTAAGCAGTTCTGTGGAAACAAGTGACTCTGCAATGTACAGGCCAACCCCCCCCCTTTTGCCTGTTCACTCTGTCACATCTGTATAGGTTGTAACCTGGGATCCATATTTCGTTGTCCAAGTGATCCTTTATGTGGGTCTCAGTGAAAGCCGCGAACATTGCCTTTGCCTCTGCAAGCAGTCCACGGATGAAAGGTATTTTGTTGTTTGTTGCTGGCTTTAGACCCTGTATATTTGCAAAGAATGTTATCGGACTGGTGGTATTGTTGGTACTGGGGGGGATTTTTTTTCCGGCATTAGTATCTGTATCTGTTGGTTTGGAGTGGAGGCCATCGACTGTGGTTCCACTCCAGGAATGACTGGATTTGGTGTACGATTTCTGCCATTTCCTGCCAGTTTTTTTTTCCTTCCTGGCACTAAAAAACCTCTCCCTCTTGAGTGGCTGTGGCTACCCAGGTTTTCCCATGGCCTGGATGTTTTGTATCTTTTTGTCCCCTTTAGATGGTATGCCTGGCAATTTAAGTTATAGCACAGTCTTTCCTGTACTTTAGAGGTACACAGTTCAGGGTGAAAAAGCTTACAGGAAGAAAGTTTGCATTTTCCTGTTGTCATATGGGCATGGCATTTTCTGGGTGGCATAGTTCATGTCCCATCGTTTTTCCAGTTTTCCCCATCCGCAGATCCAAGGCATAGTATGTGCACAGGCTTGGTTTCCTTTTTTCCCTTTGGGGGTTTCGTGCTGTTTTCCCCTGTTGGGCATGTTCCCTTCTTATTTCTACCCTCCCTAGCCCCAAACAGGGGAGCTCCACCAGTTTTTTTTTTTGGAAATTCCCATATTGCTAGTAAAGCCCTCTTTTTGTATTTCCTGCGGTTTTTTCTATTTTCAATTTTGGTTTTTTATCTTATTTTTGACTACATTTGTTTCCCTACTATGGTCCTGTCCCTATGGGGTCATTTTTGTATTCCTTCCCGCGTATATTTCCCGAACCTGGACAAAACTCCAGCTCACCATTACTGTCCCCGGGACAGCACCTCCAGCTTCCCCATTACTGTCCCCAGGACAGCACCTCCGCTTCACATTACTGTCCCCCGGGGACAGCATATCACCCCCCACATTTACTGACTACCAGGACCTCTCCAGCCTTACAGTTTCTGTTTACGGCCATAAAAGGGGCAGTACCTTTCACCCCAGACTTTTTACGTTCCCTCTGCGTGGGTTCCGGGTTGTCTATGAAACAGTTTTTGATGTTGTCCTTTTTTAATACCCTTGTGATTTTAGTCCAAAAATTTATCTCTTTTGGGGATCCCCAAAAAAATTTACCTGTTTTAACATGTTTGTACTAGTTCCCTTGGATATCTGCAAAAGGGGGGCTGACACCAATTTCTCAAAAATGACAATTTATCAATGTGGAACCCCCTTTTTTTGACTGACCACAGACACACAAAGCTTATAATGATAAAGGGTTTGATTTCTGCAATTCTACTAGAACCTTTTGAATATTCTTTTAATAACCCCCCTTAATGAACTCTACTTTTTTATTTCTGTTTCTAACTGTTTTTGTATATTGGCAGCTTACCGTGCCGTTCCTTTTATTTATTTTTTTGTGTTTGATAAGGGGGCCCCCAACCCCATCCATTTACGTCTGCTTTTTTGTCCAAAGAAACCGTTTGAAACCATCAAGGGTTGGACCCCGTCAAGGGTTCGGACCATCAATCTGATCTGATCATGGGTCGCTTTTTTAAAACAAATGGCGGTGATTTTGGGGTAACCAAAGAAGGGTCTACTGGGAAATTAACTACCCCAGTAATATGTATTTGCTGATACAAAAATATAACTTGCGGTTTAAAGAGCCGGTGACTGCTGGGAGCTCCTACAATGACGAACGGTCGACCTCATCCCTTGTTTATCAATTGCTGTATCTAGCTTTTCTACTTTTTTTTTCCGTCTCCACCACAATAAATGCTATATTATCACTATAGTTGACTGGTGGAAATTTTGGAGGAAGGACGCTTTTTCTCTAGTAATAATTGCTTCTCGTTGTGTATATTGCGACCGCTGGTAACTACATGTTATATGAAATTCACAGTAACGTCTGGTATTTCAAGAAAAAGAAACTAATGAAAGTCACTCCACTCCACTAAGTACCATTATAATACTGGTTAGTTGCTACTACAACACTGTATTCTGCTATTCACTGGTATCACTAGATACCAGTAGGTGGCTTATCACCCCACACAGCCTCTTCCACCCCACTCGAAACAGGTGCCCCATCAAAAACATTATTTTTCAGTTCCTGGATCTGTTCCTTAGGATCGTCAATCTCTTTCACTCTATCATCTGCACTTTGTTGCAGTCGCGCGTGTTTAACTTCCAATATCCCTTAAAATGGTTTGGGAGACCCCCCCACAAGCTCCAAAAGAACTCCGCGATGGTCGGGAAAAAGAAGTTTAAAAAACACACACATGATATACCACCCACCGAGACACTACACCCCAAACTAAGTGTTCTGCATAGCCCGTAGCACGAAAGATGCTCAATCCCCAAGTCACGTCATCCCCTTATATCCACCAACCCCAGCCCAGACAACAAATTACCCAAAATAAGCAAACAAAAACCCGCCCCTCTCAGCTCAAAGGGGCCCACACGTTCCAGAAACCCCTGACCCTGAATATCCGGCAGGGACCTCAAATGTACACTAAGACATCTTTAACAAAAGTATTTTTAATATTAACAACATTTTTGGGCCGCACATAGACTTTTACGAAACCAACCCTTCTATTACCCCAATCTCCCATGACTCGCACCACCCCGACCCTCCCCCCCTTCCTCCCAATGTTTCATCACAAACAGGTCCTTTATAAAACACAGCCACTCCACCTTTCAGACGTCCGAGTGAGTCAGATAAACATCATAACCATCTATCTTAAACAAACTTCCTACTTTATGATTATGTTCTTGCAAAAAACATATATCCACTGCAAAGCGATTCAACCACTCATGGACCTGCACACACTTTCTGAGAGTTTTCAAACCATTAACATTAATTACACACCTAACTTTGCCAAGGTAGTTTTCCCTCTAGGGGCCACCACACCATTTTTCTCTTTGCGTCAGCAAGCACTTAAGGCACCGCCCATACCTTTGGCATTCTCCATGATATTACCTGCTGTCCTGGATCCGCGCGACCCCCCACCCATGATTTCTGAGCAGGTCTTCTTCCCCTGACCGTTGTCCAGGGGTCAAAACGTCGTCAGAGTCAGACGGGGTAGCCGCACGCTTCCTAGAAACAGCATCCTCAGCTATGTAAGGACTTGAGATGTTCTCCTTGTGAATGTCTACCTCAAGAGTATGAAATCTCGGACCCTCCACATCTTGCACGTTAAGCCCATCCTGTGGCCGGTTGTCACACCATACCCATCCTGTGGGTGATAGTCACCCAATACCCATCCAGAGGGTGGTAGTCACCCCATACCCTTCCTGTGGGTTGTAGTCACCCCATACCTATCCTGTGGGTGGTAGTCACTGCATACCGATCTTGTGGGTGGAAGTCTCCCCATACCCATCCTACAGGTGGTAGTCACCTCATACAGATCCTGTTGGTGGTAGACACCTCATACCCATCCTGTGGGTGGTAGTCACCTCATACCCATCCTGTGGAGGGTATTCCCCTAATACCCATCCTGTGGGTGGTAGTCACCAGATGCCCATCCTGTTGGTGGTAGTCACCCCATACCCATCTTGTGGGTGGTAGTCACCTCATACCAATCCTGTGGTGGTAATCACCTCATACCCATCCTGTGGGTGGTAGTCACCCAATACCCATCCTGTGGGTGGTAGTCACACCATACCCATACTGTGGGTGGTAGTCATTCCATACTGATTCTATGGGTGGTAGTCACCTCATATCCATCCTGTGGGTGGTAGTCACCCCATACCCATTCTGTGGGTGGTATTCACCTTATACCCATCCTTTGGGTGGTAGTCAGCTCATACCCATCCAGTGGGTGGTAGTCACCTCATACCCATCCTGTGGGTGGGAGTCACACCTTACACATCCAATGGGTGGTAGTCACCTCATACCAATCCTGTGGGTGGTGGTCATTTCATACCCATCCTGTTGGTGGTAGTCACTTCACACAAATCCTGAAGGTGGTAGTCACACCATACTAATCCTGTGGATGGTAGTCGTCCAATACCCAACCTGTGATTGGTAGTCTGTGAGGGAAAAGTTCAACAGATAGGAGTATCGAGTAAGTATATTGTAACAATAGTTTGTCTGCCAGCTACTTGTTAAGGTAGGGGAAGTCTAGCTTCTGGTTTCCCCCCCCCTTTTCCCCTACCCAGAAAGGGATAGTTTGATTGCCGGCTGCTTGTTAAGGTAGGGTAAGTCTAGCTCCCGCTATACCCCCCTTCCCTCTTCCCACCCCGGAAAGGTGACGTGTGGGGCTCCGATCAAACAGTAATCACTTGACTCACAGCTCCCAACACTACTGTAAGTACACGCCTGCTCATATTCTAATGGACTTATTGGTTGAAAGCTTCACTTTTGACCAATAATAAAATTAGTCCTTTCAGTCTTGATCTGTTTTAATAATCACAACGCCTTTTAGGTATTGTACTTATCATGGAGAGTTGATTTCTTAAGCAGTGGGTTAACCTGTCTCTCTTTCCAGCTTGGAATGACAGATTGGGTCACCTGCCAACCAACGAGAAGAATTGAAGGAGACAGACTATCGTCCTGAGACATCCCATGTTGATCTTCCTACCTGTCACGTATCCCAAAGCCGAACCTAACCCCTCTCATAGCAGTGGAATGCCTGTTTCCGTCTCGGTTTTAATTATTCCCGGTATAGACTCTGTGAAAAACGACCCGGGGGGTTTTGCCCCAAACCACCTGCGACCCCCCCCCATAAATGGCTCGATTTCAAAACAAGCATGTCCCCAAAACATCAGAAACCCAAGTTTGTTTTATATATAATATATATATTATATATATATATATATATATATATATAATATATATATTTTTATATATATATATATATATATATTTAGCATTGAAGGAAATTCTTTTATATTTTTCATTTTTTTTTTAAAGAGGTAAAATATTTTCATTTTAAGTATTTTTTTTTTTATATTTTTTTTAATAAAAAGTGTTTATGTTTTCGGGTTTTTTTCTTTTTCCTATTCTTTAAATTTTCCTGAGGAGGAGCCACCCTTGGGTAATAGACTGAAGTTTTACGGGGGATAACCCTTCTAAGGGGCCCCCTTTAGCGGGTTTTAAACTCGACTGAATAAAGTTTCAACCCTTATCTCGAATCTCCTTTGGAATTTTCAACCCCGCATCCACGTTACCCCACCATGAGTAATAAATTCTCTAGGGTAGGACTACATACAGGATTTAAAAGATTGGTGATTGTTATAGTCTCAATTTATTGTAAATCAAGTCAGCGGATATAATAGTTAATTCGCCCCCTTTTTTTCCAGTTTGAAGGTTTGGGGGATTAGACTCTAGTGCCGCAGATTTTCCAGTGACAATTTGTTTCATTGGCTCTTTATTTATAAAGGGAAAAGTCATAGGCACCTTGATTTTTGGTGAGAAAAGGGAGGGCAAGGGCCCCCATTTATTTCTTTTGCTCAGAGCGGATAGAACCCTTTGTTTTCATTAATACATTTTTGTTTAAGCGAAGCAGGGATCGAGCCCTTGTTTTTTTTTATTTTGAGGGAGCAGAAATTGAACCCTTGTTTTTTTTGTACCCATTTCTTTTTCACCTAGAAATTTTAAATTTATTCTTGAGGTATGGGGAATACCAGTTTGGAGAATCTGGAAGAAAGTTGGAATAACAGGGAAAAAAATTTAGAATTTTTCATTAGTGTAAGATCCAGGGGAAAAACTCGAAAGAAAAGAATTGAGAGAGAAGAGGAAAGAAAGGGAAAGAGAAAGGAAAAAAAAAGAGAGAGAGAGAAAACGAAATAGAAACAAAAAAGAGTGTGATAAAATTTACAGAAGAGAGCTAAAATCGGAGGAAAACAAGTTAAATTTAAAAGAAAAATTTGGGGGAAAAGCAAAGGGTGAGAAAAGTGAGGAAAGAGGGTAGAGAACATGATATGAGAGGGAAGGATGCGACTCGAACAAGCTCATCTTGAATTTGAGAAAAAAAGTTAATTTTACAAACAAAATTAGAGGAAGGAGTAATTGAAATCATGCAGTCAGTGCACATTTCCCAAAACCTAAATTTTCCCCCCTTCACAGAGGGTGAAAACATAAATTTTATACATTTCAGGTTTTAAAATACCGCTACCCTCTGTGAATGGCCTGCTGACACCTGGGCTCCAGGTTTGGTATTTTTTTCTGGTTCGCTTTGAATATTATGCAATTTTGTTGCAGGTATCAATGTAATTTAAAATACTGAAAAAGGCAACCTTTAAAGGCATTCAAAAAAAATTCTTTAAAGGGAAAAATTTCAGGTATGCCACCTTACGCATGGACAAAAATTTCGCGTTACAGGTAAACTCTTTTTGGGTTTTTCGACTTTTTGGATAGAATTCAGGAATTTTTCACATTTGAAACTTTTGGGATTCATGGTTGCTGACCACTCCCCCACGCTTTTTCTCACAGATAAGAAACATTATTTGAGAAACGTAATATTAAAACTGAGGGGAAATTGCTGAGGCCGCTGACTTCTAGCTGAGGGTAACAATTTTTAAAGACGTAAAAGGGACGAACCCCAAGGGGAAAGGGTTATCAGATCTTAAAAAATCAAAGCCCCTTTGTGGAAATTTTAAACTGACTTCTTTTATTCCGTTTGTCATTTAGTTGTGTTAAGGGAAAAAAACGTCCAGACTGTTCTTCTAAGAAAGGGCCAAAAAAATTTTGGGGATTTTTTTAAAAACTGTAAAGACCAGGCACCCCTTTTTTCAGGAACGTTAATGGGCTTAAAGTATCTACCTTTTACGGACATGGATGCACATGATAGTCATTTCTGATAACTGTTCCCTAATCTTAAACTCATTCCTTGCTATTTTTTCAGATACTTGGGCAGTACGGACACTTTTCCTTCCATCCTTTTACATTAGATCTAAAAAGGTTCACAGGTTGGGTTTAAGCCCTACTAGTCCATCACTTCTTGCCCCTATTTAAAAGGTAATGTAAAAGGTGCCTTTTTTCCTTTGAGGTTGAACCCTTTCATCACCAAGATGGACATAAAATTTTCAGATCATCTTTTGTGAGTCAGAGAAGCCCCCCGAAAGTTCAGAGAGAAAAATGTCTCGAAATATTCATGTGGGGGTTTAAAAACCCGTGATACACTCTCGAAAGCGAGGTATAGGATACCCGGTTCATTTTTTTGATGAAAGTGAGAATTTTTTCCCATATATAAATTTTGACTAGGGTCAGGCCAAAGCCAGGTTTCCTATGCCCTCCTTTGATTTTCCTGACTTTTTGCCCTTTAAAAATACGAAGGACTCCTTTATTAATTTACAAGTAATTGCCCTTTCCCTTTGAGTTTTCCATAAAGCGCTAAACAAAATCTAGTATCCAAAAAGGAAAAACTTTTCTTAAATTTGAAATATGAAAGGTACCTTGTCAGTATTCAAAATTAAATTCTGTGAGATATACTATTCCATCTTAGTTTTTCCAAGCAAAGCAGACAGATGTTTTTAAAAAATGGCT
>NC_069429.1:39990694-40009906 GCF_026875155.1 Cherax quadricarinatus | reverse complement strand
AGCGAGCTCCATCACATATGGTAGTTTTGCTAGACATAATGATTCACACCACCGATTCTCCAACACCCAAAACATTCATAATCATGTACTAGCCTCGTGTCAGGACCTGGGGTTGATAATCTCTACTGATAAAACAAAAATACTCAACAGGCGTCCTCCTCGACAGAGAGGCACAGTTCGTCAGATCCAGTTGCATGATGGGTCTCTTCTAGAATATGAAAGCAGATACAGGTATCTAGGCTTTGAGGTTCCACTACTTGGACCTGTTGTAACGAGACTTTGTCGCCAATACAAAGAAAGGCTGAGAGCACTTAGAGTTGTGGCAGGTTTTCATCCCAGGTATGGTGCTAATGTTAAAATTGTGGAAATGATGTATCTTGCTTATATTAGATCATTGGTTGATTATGCAGCGCCATTACTTGCACTCGTGTCTGACTGGAAGCTTGGAGGGCTGGAAAAACTGCAAAACGAAGCACTGAGAATCATTTTAAGATTCAAAGTTTATTCTCTATAAGGATTACAATGCTTAGTTTACAGAAATTTGGTTATTGTGTGGTTTACATGTAGTAAAATAATGATTACAGAGTGTAACACTAGAACTCCTAGCATGGCTAGGCATTTCGGGCAAACTTAGTTTTATTCTTAATTGTAAAATATTACAAATTATGAGGTAAGTTGGTATTATGGCTAAGTGACTAAATACTAGTTTGTGAGTTTAGCAATGTGAATGCTTTTGTTTTGGCACAGTACATAGTTTCAGTATTGGAGTATCACAGGATTCATTATTTTTAAGATTGAGATTAATATTTCTGTTTATGGTCAAATGGGTGAGTGAGTGTAAGTGTGAACCACCAGGTGGTATTCGTGTAGTTAGTTGACGGGGTGTATCAGGGAGATAAGATGTTTTCTAACGGTAGTTTTGAAGGTGATGAATGTGTCTGCAGTTCTAGAGTTCTCAGGTAGGGTGTTCCAGATTTTAGGGCCTTTGACATACATTGAATTTTTGTAAAGGTTTAGTCGGACAC
Organism: Cherax quadricarinatus; assembly: GCF_026875155.1. Lineage (NCBI taxonomy): Eukaryota > Metazoa > Arthropoda > Malacostraca > Decapoda > Parastacidae > Cherax > Cherax quadricarinatus. The sequence goes on along the minus strand of NC_069429.1, from coordinate 40,008,881 downwards.
GGGGAATGTCGTAGAGATGTTTGTGTCTGGTGTTATGCCTGTGGGTTCTGTCACAACTATCAAGAAACCGTTTTAGGTCAAGATTGATATTAGAGTTTAAGGCCCTGTAGATGTAGATTGCACAGTAGTAAGTGTGGATGTACTGAACAGGGAGTAAGTTTAGGTCTATGAAGAGTGGGGGGGTGTGTTGCCAGAGATGGGATTTAGTGATTATTCTTACTGCAGCTTTTTGTTGGGTTATTGTTGGCTTTAGGTGAGTTGCTGCAGTTGATCCCCAAGCACAAAAAGCATAGGTGAGGTATGGATAAATAAGTGAGTGGTATAGTGTGAGAAGGGCATTTTGCGGCATGTAGTATCGTATATTGGAGAGGATCCCAACCGTTTTGGATACTGCCAAAATTTTAAATATGCAGAAAAGACCTTAATATTCCAAGCATTAGAGATCGTGTTACTGAAAGAAATATCCTTATTGGGGTCAATATGCTTAGGTTAGCCCATTCAAACCCCAGCACAGAAGCCCTCTAAACTTTCCTCGGCACTGGTGAACATCCTTCCAGATGGATCGAAAAAACTGGAACTGACCTCCGCATGAACCAGCTATATGATCTATATCAAGTTAGACAACAGAGACATTTCCCTGCTCCATGGGATATTACCCCATTCCATACTAACATCCCTCCATTTCCCTCTAAAACTCTTCTTAAATCACAACCAAAGCTTCGTCTTGAAGCCTTAAGCTGTATTGATAACTTAGTCACACAGAACACTCTTTCACAAATTATTTACGTTGATGGTTCTGTTCACCAGTCCACTGGTGCAGCTGTAGTGCTGCTGTTGTCACACAGAGTGATGGCTCTCATAAAGAAATTGGAGCACGCATCAATAACTGGGCCTCTACCCTTCAAACAGAACTGTTTGCCATACTCCTTGCTCTCAAATGTGTCCATGTATCTAAGGTTGACACTTTAATTGTAACTGATTCTCTGTCATCCATAAATGCTCTCAACTCATTAAGTATAAATTGTGGTATGCTTGTGTCAGAAGCCAGACATAAGTATGGTAAGATTGTGGACAGTGGAGTCAGAGTGCACATGCTGTGGATTCCATCTCACATTGGTCTTCAGATGCATGATAGAACTGATAAATTGGCTAAGCTGTATGCTTTCAAAAAGGGAGTAGATTACAATCTTGGCTTGTCAGTTAGCAGTTTGAGAACAATAATACGAAAAGAACTTCAAATGAACTTTATTGACTTAAGACTTAGGGAGATTGACATAAGTCAGTCCATCTATCATCATTCTATCATGCAGGAGGAGCCACATGTCTATGGTGCATCCAACAAGATAAGCAGACTTTTGGATGTCACTACTGCCCGGCTCCGGCTGGGTTACAAGTATCTATGGCAGGTTAAATCACCACCACTAGATGTAGACCAAACGAAATGTAAACTTTGCCAGATGGACTATTGTCACACCTTGAGTCATTATGTACTGGAGTGTGATCAAATTAATGAATTTAGAAACAACTCACTCAGAAATGTTCAAGAAATGGCAAAGTATTTCATCCACAGATACAGATACTAATGCCAGAAAAAAAATCCCCCCCCCCCAGTACCAACAATACCACCAGTCCGATGACATTCTTCTTTGCAAATATACAGGGTCTAAAGCCAGCAACAAACTACAAAATACCTTTCATCCGTGGACTGCTTGCAGAGGCAAAGGCAATGTTCGCGGCTTTCACTAAGACCAACATAAAGGATCACTTGGATAACGAAATATGGATCCCAGGTTACAACCTATACAGATGTGACAGAGTGAACAGGCAAAAGGGGAGTGGGGTTGGCCTGTACATTGCAGTCACTTGTTTGCACAGAACTGCTTAATGCCTCAAATGATGTAGTGGAAGTTTGAGCAGTAAAGATCGAGAACCAAAACCTAGTCATTGTGGTAGTCTACAAGCCTCCGGATGCAATATCCCAGCAATTCCAGGAACAGCTGTTAAAAGTTGACCACTGTATGGAAAATCTTCCAGATCCTGCACCCAACATCTTGCTCCAGGGGGATTTCAACTTAAGGCACCTAAAATGGAGGAATATAGCAAATAATATTGTTGCAGAAATAACACCAGGAGGCAACTCTGATGAAAACTCACACTCACACGAGCTTTTAAATCTCTGCACAAAATTCAATTTAAACCAGCAAATAATAGAGCCTACTAGACTGGAGAATACACTAGACCTCATCTTCACTAACAATGATGATCTGATAAGAAATGTCACCATATCAAAAACAATATACTCAGATCACAACATAATTGAGGTTCAGACATGTATGCGCGGAGCCCCATACCGACATAATGAAATTAGTCACGAGGGAGCATTCACCAAATTCAACTTCAATAACAAAAACATAAAGTGGGACCAAGTAAACCACGTCCTAACCGATATAAGCTGGGAAGATATACTAAGCAACACAGACCCCAACTTATGCCTAGAACAGATTAAGTTGGTGGCACTCGTGGAATGCACAAGGTTTATTCCTCTAAGAAAAAGGAGGAGTAGATGTAAAATAGAAAGAGACAGGCGCACCCTTTACAGGCGAGGGAAAAGAATAACAGAGCGGTTAAAAGAGGTCAATATATCTGAAATGCGTAGGGAGACACTGGTCAGAGAAATAGCAAACATCGAACTTAAGCTAAAGGAATCTTATAGGAGTCAGGAATCGCGGGAAGAACTAAAAGCCATAAATGAAATCAAAAGAAATCGAAAGTATTTCTTCTCCTATGCCAAATCAAAGTCGAGAAGAACGCCCAGTATTGGGCCCTTACTTGAACAAGATGGGTCCTACACAGATGACAGCAAGGAAATGAGTGAGCTACTCAAGTCCCAATAGGACTCAGTTTTTAGCAAGCCACTAACCAGACTGAGAGTCGAAGATCAAAATGAATTTTTTTATGAGAGAGCACAAAATTTGTTAACACAACCCTATCTGATTTATCCTGACGCCAAATGACTCGAACAGGCGAAAAATGACATGCCCATGCATTTCTGCCCCAGGGCCAGACCTCTGGAACTTGTGTTCATCAAGAACTGCAAAAGCCCCTATCACAAGCCTTACCATCCTAGGGAGAGGGACTGGACCAGGGTCGCACCAGTTACAAAAACAACAGCAAGCCCCACTCCAAAAAGGGGGGCAAAAAACAAAGCAAAGAACTACAGACCAAAGCACTAACACCCATATCATAAAATTTTTTGAAGGGTCCTAAGAAGCAAGATCACCCCCCATCAAAAAAACCATCATTACAAAACCCAGGGAAACATGGTTTTTAAAACAGTCTCTCCTGTCTGCTAACATTGGATCCTACGACAAGGCCCTTGATGCACTAAAAGAAAAAAGGGAAGCAGACTAAAAACAGATTTTGCAAAAGCCTTCGACAAGTGGACCAGGGCGTAATACGCAAAAAATGCGTGCAAAAGGGAATACAAGAAAAGTGGGGTCAATGGACTATAAATTTCCCCCTAACAGAACAAAATAGGTCAACAGAGTAAAGTCCCCAGGCAGCCCCGGGGAAAAAACTCTGTTCCACAAGGCACAGTTCTTGCTCCTCACCTCATATCTGACATAGACAAGGGTTTAGCCCGCCCCCCGTGTCTCCTTTTCAGATGACACCCGAACTCATGACATCCCATGCAGACACTGCAAGGCTCCAGGGGGACATCAACCAAATCTTTTGGGGCGGAAAACAAAATGAATTCAAGATGAAAAATTTCAAATTTCTCAGATATGGCAAACACGAGGGAAAATTAAAATTTTATCAGAGTACAAAACAAATTTGGGGCCCCAAAAAAAGGCAAACAACCCAAAGTCAAAGACTGGGAGTGATCATTCGGGGGTCTCACCTTCAAGGGCCTAACATTGTACCAATCGATCTGCTAGAAAATGCCTAGGATAATGAGAACCTTCAAAACTAGGGGTGCTAAGCCTATGATGATACTCTTCAGGGCACTTTTTCTATCAGGCTGGAAAAATTTCGCACACTAACACACCTTTCAAAGGGAGGTGAAATTGCCGACCTAGAAAAAGTACAGAGAACCTACATGGCGCCCATAACGGAGATAAAAACCTCAATTACTGGGGGCGCTTTAGGTTTTTTAAAACCCTTTTTCCCGGGAAGAAGGCGGGAGGAAAACGTTAATTTTCACCTGGAAAATTCTAAGGACTATAAAACTTGCACACAAAATCACTCATGCGAAAAAAAAGATTTGGCGACAGCACCATCCCCAATGAAAAGCAGGGGTGTCACTAGCACTTAAGAGCCATACAAAAAAGGGCAGGGGGCCCAACGCAACGCCTCCCAGCATACTAAGGGGGATTACCAAAAGACCCCGGCAGTCTTCAAGCTGGCACTGGACAAGCACCTAAAGTCGGTTCCTGATCAGCCGGGGGTGGGTCGTACTTGGTTTGCGGCTGCCAGCATAACAGCCTGGTTTTATCAGGGCCCCGATCCCCCGGGGGGCCTGGTCACAGACCGGGCCGCGGGGGCGTTTACCCCCGGAACTCTCTCCACGTAAACTGCAGGTAAATATTACAGACAATTCTGGAGAAATACCCTGACTTTGCTAGCTGTAAATAATGCATTACCATGTACTCACCTATTTGTACTCACCTATTTGTGGTTGCAGGGGTCGAGTCCTAGCTCCTGGCCCCGCCTCTTCACCGGTTGCTACTAGACCCTCTCTCTCCCCGCTCCATGAGCTTTATCAAACCTCGTCTTAAAACTGTGTATGGTTCCTGCCTCCACTACGTCATTTTCTAGGCTATTCCACTGCCTTACAACTCTATGACTGAAGAAATATTTCCTACTATCTCTCTGACTCATTTGTGTCTTCAACTTCCAATTGTGGCCTCTTGTTTCTGTGTCCCCTCCCTGGAACATCCTGTCTTTGTCCACCTTGTCTATTCCACGCAGTATTTTATATGTCGTTATCATGTCTCCCCTGACCCTCCTGTCCTCCATGTCGTCAGGCCGATTTCCTTAATCTTTCTTCATAGGACATTCCCCTTAGCTCTGGAACTAACCTTGTTGCAAACCTTTGTACTTTCTCTAGTTTCTTGACGTGCTTTATTCAAGTGCGGGTTCCAAACAGGTGCTGCATACTCCAGTATGGGCCTGACATACACGTGTACAGTGTCTTGAATGATTCCTTACTAAGGTGTCGGAATGCTGTTCTCAGGTTTGCCAGGCGCCCATATGCTGCAGCGTTATCTGATTGATGTGTGCTTCCAGAGACATGCTCGGTGTTATACTCACCCCAAGATTCTTCTCCTTGAGTGAGGTTTGCAGTCTTGGCCACTAGCTATACTCTGTCTGTGGTCTTCATGTGCCCTTCCCCTAATCTTCATGACTTTGCATTTGGCAGGATTAAATTCGAGAAGACCATTTGCTGGACAGGTGTCCAGTCTGTCAGGTCTCTTTGAAGTCTGCCTGGTCCTCATCAGATTTAATTCTCCTCATTAACTTCAATCATCTGCAAACAGGGACACTTCTGAGTCTAACCCTTCGTCATGTCGTTTCACTATATACCAAAATAGCACTGGTCCTAGGACCGACCCTGTGGGACCCCGCTCGTCACAGGTGCCCACTGTGATACATCATTACGTACATGACTCGTTGTTGCCTCCCTGTTCAGGTATTCTCTGATCATGCAGTGCTCTTCTGTTATATGCGCCTGATGCTCTAGCTTCTGCACTAATCTCTTGTGAGGAACTGTGTCAAAGCTTCTTGCAGTCCAAGAAGATTGCAATCAACCCACCCCTCTCTCTCTTGTCTTACTTCTGTTATTTTATCATAAAACTCCAGAGGTTTGTGACACAGGATTTGCCTTCCCTGAATCCGTGCTGGTTGGCATTTATACTCCTGTTCCGTTCCAGGTGCTCCACCACTTCTCCTCCTGATAATCTTCTCCATAATTTTGCATACTATACACGTCAATGACACAGGTCTATAGTTTAGTGCCTTTTCTGTCTCCTTTTTTGAAAATGGGAACTACAATTTGCCGTCTTCCATACCTCAGTAGTTGCCCAGTTTCCAGGGATGTGTTGAAGATTGTGGTAAGTGGTATGCACAACATATCTGCTCCCTCTCTAAGGACCCATGGAGAGATGTTGTCCGGTCCCATTGCCTTTGAGGTATCGAGTCCCTTAGCAGTTTCTTCACCTCCTCCTCATCTGTATGTATGTCGTCCAACACTTGTTGGTGTATTCCTTGTTGGATGTCCCATCTGGTCTGTCCCCCCAGAGTCTTTCCTGTCTCTACTGTAAATACTTCCTTAAATCTCGTGTTGAGCTCCTCACATACCTCTTGATCATTTCTTGTGAGTTCTCCACCTTCTTTCCTCAGCCTTATCACCTGGTCCTTGACTGTTGTCTTCCTCCTAATGTGGCTATACAGCAGTTTTCGGGTCAGATTTGACTTTCGATGCTATGTCGTTTTCATACTGTCGCTGGGCCTCCCTCCTTATCTGCGCATACTCGTTTCTGGCTCTTCTACTAATCTCCTTGTTTTCCTGGGTCCTATGCCTCCTGTACCTTTTCCATTCTCTGTTGCACTTAGTTTTTGCCTCCCTACACCTTCGGGTAAACCAAGGACTCGTTTTGGTCTTCCTATTATTTCTGTTTCCCTTGGGAACAAAACTTTCCTCTGCCTCCTTGCACTTTGTTGCCACATATTCCATCATCTCGTTTACTGATTTTCCTACCATTTCTCTATCCCACTGAACCTCCTGCAGGAAGTTTCTCATACCTGTGTAGTCCCCCCTTTTATAGTTTGGCTGTCCCCTTCAGTTCCTGTTACCTTCTCCACTTGTAACTCTACTATATAGTCAAAACTCAGAACCACATATCGCTAGCTCCAAGGGGCCTCTCGTAAGTGATGTCCTCGATGTCTGAACTGCTCAGGGTGAACACAAGATCCAGTCTTGCTGGCTCATCCTCCCCTCTCTCTCTGGTTGTGTCCCTGACATGTTGATGCATGAGGTTTTCAAGTACCACATCCATCATCTTGGCTCTCCATGTTTCGGGACCCCCATGTGGCTCCAAGTTTTCCCAGTCGATCTCCCTGTGGTTGAAATCGCCCATTACCAGTAACTTTGCTCTGCTCGAGTGAGCTCTTCTTGCCACCTCAGCCAGTGTGTCCACCATCACCCTGTTGTTTTCTTCGTACTCCTCTCTTGGCCTCCTGCAGTTCTGTGGTGGGTTATACATCACTCAAATGACTACTTTATGTTCTCCGGACTGAATTGTACCTACAATGTAGTCTCTTTCTCCAATCATGTCCATGCCTTCCATTTCCTCAAATCCCCATTGGTGTTTTATGAGCATGCAACCCCTCCTCCCCCTCTACTCCTTCTATCTTTCCTCAGGATCTGATATCCTGTTGGGAAGATTGTGTCTGTTATTGTCTCAGCGAGTTTTGTTTCTGTGACTGCTATGATGTCTGGGGATTTTTCACTGATTCTTTCATTCCACTCCTCATGTTTATTCGTTATTCCATCCGCGTTTGTGTACCAAACCTTTAGTTTCTTTTCTATCATTGTGGTCATGCAAGTATATTGGGGTTGGGGGAGCGAGAGCCTTGGTGGGGGCCTATATGGGGCTGTGGTGTAGGTGGGGTATGTGTGGGGGGGGTGGGGACAGAATGCCCATAAGGGACAGCTGTTGGGGTGAGGTTTGTGATATGGGGGTTGGTGGCAGAGGGAACAGTGAGTGGGTTGTAGTATATAGGTTGCTCAGTTGCGTTGGGAATGTCGCGGGTGGGGTCTTTTGGTGGGAGATTCTGTGGGGTGTGTTTGCCCTTCCTCCTGTGTCTGGGTCCTGCTCATTTCATTGCTTCTCGTTCCTCCTTGCGTCTCTGTACCCTCTCTTTCAGTGTAGTCCTTTTCTTCTTGTGTTCTGTCGCGGTCGAGGTATACTCTCTGGTACCCCTCTTTGTCCCTCAGTCTTGCTTTCTCTTGCAGAATCCTGATTCGAACTGATTCTTCCTTGAAAGTTACTCTGACAGGCCGTATCCTTCCACTCGCAAACCACCCAATTCTCTGAAAATTTGTCACCTGGGTCATATCTCCCTCCCTATTGTTTTCATGATGCCTTCAATCATTTTTTTCTCCTCCTGTTTTATTTCTTCAAAGTTGGCCCCCTTGGCTTCTTGGAGCCGTACACAAAAACTGACCTCGCCCTTTCCTCCTCCCACTGAGTCTCCATCTGCGTCCTCTGAGGCATTTTATTTCCTTCCATTGACATGTTCTTGCCTTCAGTCCCTGTCATATCTGAAACTTCTATTCTCAGTGGACTGTCTTTCCTGCCAGCTGTCCCTTGCTACTGCAGTTGGCTGTTAGAATCTCTGCATATAACAAACCTTCATTGTCTTCGACCTGTCGCTTGATCTTAGTGTGCTCATCGTCTTTTCCCTGGCCCCACGTGGGTCTGATAGGGCCTTCGTGTACGGCATGTCTCCGTTGTTGCTTACCATCCCCTTGTCTGCGCCTGACTTTGAATTTCCATCATTGTCTTCAGACCTGTCGTTTGATCTCAGTGTGCTCATCGTCTTTTCCCTGGCCCCACGTGGGTCTGATAGGGCCTTCGTGTACGGCATGTCTCCGTTGTTGCTTACCATCCCCTTGTCTGCGCCTGACTTTGAATTTCCTGATGTCACATCTGAATTGTCATTTGTCTCTCTAATCTGTTTCAGGCTTTGCAGTTTCTCTTCTAAGCACTGTATCCTAGCTTCTGCTGCTAAGACCTGTACTTCCCACTTCCTGCACTCTTCAGCTATCCGCTCTTCCATTTTCTTACCAAGCTCTACTATCTTCCTTCCCCACTCTTCCTCCCTTTTTGGAGCTCTAACTCCCAGTCTTTCCTCCCTGGTTCGTCTACCAGATCTCTGGTTTTCCGTCCTCTAAGGCCACCCATATTTTTTTTTTTTTTTTTTTTTTTTTTTTTTTTTTTATATTACCGCAGACAGAAGGCTAGAGGAGGGAGGGGGTGTGGGGGGAGAGAGAAAGGGTAGAGAGAAAGGGTAGAAAGAGGGAGAGAGAGGGAGGAAAGGGTAGAAGAGGGAGAGAGAGGAGGATATGGGGGTGAGGGTAAGCCAAGGGGGGGAGAGAGAGAAATGGAGGGGGGGAAGAAGGGTAGAGAGGGGGAGAAAGAGGGGAGAGGGAAGGGAGGAAAGAAGAGGAGAAAGGAGGGCGGGGAAAAGGCTATGAGAGGGAAAATGGAGAGAGGGGAGAGAGGAGCCTATAGGAGAGAGGAGGGTGAGAGTTGGGTTAGGGGAGTGGGGAGAGAGGGAGAGAGAGAGGGGAGAGAGAGGAAGAGAAGAGGGGGAGAGAGGGGGGAGAGAGAGGGGAGGGGGAGGGGGAGAGAGAGAGGGAGAAAAAGAGAGGGGGGAAGAGGGGAGGAGAGGGGGAGAGAGAGGGAGAGAGAGGGGAGGGGGGGGAAAGGGGGAGAGAGAGAGGGGAGAGAGAGGGAGAGAGAGGGGAGAGAGAGAGGGGAGAAAAAAAGAGGAGAGGGGGAAGGAGAGGGGAGAGAGGGGGGAGAAGAGGGGAGAGAGAGGGAGAGATGGGGGAGAGAGAGAGGGAGAGAGGGGGGAAGAGAGAGGGAGAGAGAGGGGGAGGGATGGGGGAGGAGAGAGAGGGGGGGGGGGAAAAAGGTGAGGGAAGAGGGGGGGGGAAAGGAGAGAGAGGGGGAGAGAGAGAGGGAGAGAAGGAGGGAGAGAAGGGGGAAGAGGAGGGAGAGAGGAGGGAGAGAGGAGGGAGAGAGAGGGAGAGAGAGAGGGGGAGTGGTGTGTGTGTGTGTGCGGCGGTGTGTGTGTGTGTGTGGGTTGTGTGTGGTGTGTGGTTGTTGTGGTGTGTGTGTGTGTGTGTGTGGTGTGTACCACCTAATTGTGGTTGCGGGGGTCGAATCAGCTCCTGGCCCCGCCTCTTCACTGATGTACGGGGTCCCTCTTCTCTCTCCGAGCTTTGTCATACTTCTTCTTAAAAATTTGGTTCCTGCCTCCACTACTTATTGGGTGTTGTGGGGTGTGCGTGGTGTGTTGTGGTGTTTTGTGTGTGTGTGTGTGTGTGGTGTGTGGTGTGTGTGTGTGTGTTGGTGTATACCTAATTGTGGTTGCAGGGGTGGACTCAGCTCCGGCCCCCCCTTTCACTGATCGTACTGGTCCCCCCCTCTCTGCTTCCTGAGCTTGTCATACTTCTTCTTAAAACTATGTATGGTTCCTGCCTCCACTACTTCATTTGCTAGGCTATTCCACTTGCGAAACTCTTGACTGAAGAAATACCCCCTAACTCCCGTACTGCTGGTCTTCGCTTCCAGTTGTGCCCCCTTGTCCTGTGCCCCCTCTCTGGAAATCCTATCTTGTCCACCTTGTCTATTCCTCGCGTTCTTGTATGTCGTTTCATTTTCCCCCCCTGCCCCTTTGCCCTCGAGTGTCGTCAGCCCAATTTTCCCCCTTAACCTTTCCTCGTACGACTTCCTTGAGCCGGGGGTACCTTTGTTGCAAACCTTTGTACTTTCTCTAACTTCTTGACGGGTTTGACCGGGTGTGGGTTCCAGACTGGTGCTGCGATCCAGAGGGGGCCAACTACACAGTGTACAGTGTCTTGAACGACTCCTTTTTAAAGGTATCGGAACGCTTTTCTCGGGTTTTCCCGGGCCCCCCGTTGCGCGGGGTATACTTGTATATATTTTGTCCAATTTCCCCTACACTACAGATATCAGTACTAGAACTCAACACAAAACTCAGGATATAAAAAACCCATTTTTTAAACCCTAAAAAGAGATTGACACTTTGACCCTGATCAACCCCCATATCTGCCCCCAATAAAAACCCTATTGGAAAGTAACGCCTTTATTACCAGCATCAAAAGCCCCATTCCCAAAACAATGCTAAAAGTCTATCATATTAACTACAACAAAGGCCCTTAAGCAAAATATGATGACCTCCTAGAACCCCTTGATCACTAAAGACACCCTTCTCTGCATTTTTCTTACGAGACCGGTTTAAGAGACACAATAGAATCGCCTTAAGATAAACAAGAAATTTCACACCTGCAGACCAAACCAATTTTGGGGGGGGATTGCAATCTTTTTACTCTAACCAATTATTTGTCTTACACCATTTGCTTTTTTATGAATATGGGGAATACATTTTTGCTAATTTTACTGTAAAAAAACCAAAGATCTATAACAATTCGTCCCTTTACCGGATACCTCACACAAAAATCCCAAAATTTCAGTGAGAAATTAAAGCACTGTAACAAAAGACAAAAAATAAGCACCACCTTCTCTTTGCTGGAGATTAAACATCATTTGGGGCTTACAATGATCAGCCTGTAATGATTTCATCAACATATGAAAAAATCTTTTCTCTACCAAAATAATAAACCAACCGGGCTCCTGAACAAGTACAACCAAAATAGACCACATAGGGGACCAATATATACCCCCCCTTAAATCGGGATAATCCAGATGATACAGACCACTACCCTACCTTCCCCCTGACAAACATTAAAAAACCCACCATTGAATACAAAAAAGTTCTTTAGACCCCGATGGGGCTTCAGAAAGGAAGTTTCACAGCTGACCAGAACTTTTGATTGGCCTACAGAATTCTCCAAGGCCAATGGTATTGATGATGGACAGAATTTTTTCAAAAAATTACTTAACTATAAACAAAACAGTCCTATAAAAAAAAACAGATCACAAAAAAAATGGCTTTTTTGCCCATGGGTAACCAGCACCTTTTGAAATCCATTGATGAAAAACCAATATGAAAAATATACGCAGGGCTTAAACACAAAGATATTCTTAAAACTATTTATCAGCCTTCCCAAAGTAATTAAGAAAGCCAAAAACTATATACTCCCGTAGATTACAAACACTAGAGGAATAAAAAAAGACCCGGGAAAAAACTCTCTCAGATTCTAGGGACCCCCAAAGGAAAAAAAACCAGAATATTGTCCTAACTAAAACCCAATGAAACACCACTACATCCCCCTGACAAGTAACAAGATAAAAGACTTCTTCTCAACCCTAGGATCTAATCTCCCAGTAAAAAACCATGCGGGGGCTACCTAGATGGAATTTCCCTAATTCCCTTTAATCTTGCACCCAAAGAGCCCACGGAAGTCACTGAGATTTAAAATCACTTAAAAATAACCGGGAATCTGTCTCATGTCCCACCATTACTGTCAAGCGAGCGGCCCATGCCTTTCGATGCTATTTCTTACTTTTTTTCAAGTCACTGAGACTAGCACCTTTCCCCAAACTACTCAAGATGGGAAGGGGGTTTCACCAAAATTAAATTTGGGGGACCCTACAGCTTAAACAATTAGGCCAATATTAACTTACCTTTTTTATCAAAAAAATTTTAGAAACTCGGCACAGGGATGTACTATTTTTATGGCTCAAAAAATACTCAAACCCCCGCCAATTTGGATTCAGGAAAAATAAAAGCATAATGATGCAATATAAAAATGTAGATCTGCTTTTCACAGCATTGGAAAAAAAGGAATATCCACTAGAATTTTTATTGACCTAAGAAAGCTTTTGAACCCGTAGACCCCCACTCCTACTCCCCAAAATTGATCATTACGGTACAAGAGGCCCTGCGCTTTCTTATTTTAAATTTACATTTTAATAGGTATCAGTATGTACCATTAAAGACACAGCATCACAACACAGCCCTTGATACTGGAGTTCCCCCGAAAGTGCCTTGGTCCCCCCTCTTCCTCTATACATCATGACCTTCCAAGTTCCCAACCCTGAAAAACCCTTCTCTTTGCTGATGACACACTTACGTCATTTTTCTCACCCAAACTTGCCCCCTCAAAACCCTTGTGAATGAGGGGGCTGATTAAAAAAATCGACTTGGTGACAGCCAATTAAACTTACACTTAAAACTGACAAAAACCCCATATATTATGTTTGGACGAGCAGGAGAGCACAAAAAACATTAAATTGGGAAAAACTCTAATTACCAAAAATAATGGGGCAATTCCCGGTTATACCGTGACAACAACGTAAAAATTTTAGCACCCTATCCAGCATAAACCAAAAAAATATCCAAAACGGGTTTGGGGTCCTCTCCAAGAACGAAAATACTGCCACAAAATCCCCTTTTCACACTATACCACCACTTATTTATCCTACCTCACCTATGCTATTTGTGCTTGGGGGTCAACTGCAGAACCACCAAAGCAAATAATAAACCCAACAAAAACTGCAGTAAGAAAATCACTAAATCCATCCCTGGCAACCCCCCCCCCCCCCCCCCTTTCATAACCTAAAATTACTCCCCTTCAGTAATCCACACTTTCTACTGTCAATCTACATTAGGGCCTTAAATTTTAAAACAACCTTGCCCAAAATGCTTTTTTGATGTTGTGACAGAACCCCCAGGCTAAAACCAGACACAATATCTTACGACATCCCCGGCCCACTAAACCTTTTTTAAAAATTCAATGTAGTCAAAGGCCCAAAAAAGGAATACCCCACCCGAGAAATCTAGAATGCAGACCATTCAACCTTCAAAACTACCATTAAAAAACTTATCTCCCCGATGCCCCCCTCAACTAAAATACAAAATACCACCCGGTGGTTTACCTTACATCACTCACTCAATTTTACCATAAACAGAAATATTAATTCCCCTTTTAAAAAAATAAATCCTGTGATCCCCCAATACTGAAACTAGTACTTCCAAAAAAAAAGAAAATTTACATTGCTAAACTCACAAACTAGATTTTGCACTTACCATAATACCAACTTACCCCATTTTGTAATTTTTAAAATTAAAAAAAACAAGTCTGCCCCAAATGCCTAGCCTTCTGCGTTTAGTGGTACACTTGTAATCACAATTTTTTTCTACTTTTAACACACAATAACAAATTTCTGTAAATCAAAATTGTAATCCTTATAGAGAAAAAACTTTGAAATTTGAATTTGAATTTTTGTGTGCCTCCGGGGATGTGCCGGTGTATGGCACCCCCAAAGGGCTTTCTCCCTGAGTGAGGTCTGTATCTTTGTCCACCGCTATACTCTGTTTGCGGTCTTCTTTGCCCTCCCCCTCTTTATGACTTTGCATTTGGGGATTGAATTCGAGAAGCCAGTTTCTGGACCCCAGTCCCCGCCTCTTCAGGTTCTTTGCGTCCTGCCTCATCCTTTCCGATTTAATTTTCTCATCAACTTCCTCATCTGCGAAAAAAGGGCACTTCAGGTCTATTCCTTCCTCTGTCGTTCAATTATCAAAAATAGCACTGGGCCTAGAACTGACCCCTGTGGGACCCCGCTGTAACTGGCGCCCCGTTAACCCCTTTTACGTACCATGACTCTTTGCCTCCCCCGAGGTATTCCCTTTTCCATTGCAGAACCCCCCCTTTTCATTCGGGCCCTTCCCGTTGTACTGTTGCCCTTTGGGAATAAACCCTTTTCCCAAATGCCCCTTGCTTTTTGTTCCCACTATTCCAATTTCATTTACTGGCTTCTCCCAGTTCCTGCCCCACGGACCTCCCCGGAAGTTCTTCAAATATGTGGGGTCCCCTTTTTATAGTCGGGGTTTTCCCATTCAACCTTTTATTCTCTCCACTTGCAGCTCTACTATGTATTCAAAGCACAAAACCCACGGGGTCGCTAGCCCTAGGGACTCCGACTTGATGTCCTCAAGTCGAGCGTCCAGGGTGAACACAAGGTCCATCTTGTTGGTTCATCCCCCCTCCACTTGGTGTGTCCTTAACATTTTGGGGTTGCATGAGGTTTTCCCAGCACCACGTCCAAACCTGGTCTCCATGTTTCGGGACCCCCATGGGCCCCCAGGTTTTCCCAGTAAATCTCCTGTGGTTGAAACCCCCCCATAACCACAACTTTGCTCTGCTGGAGTGACTCTTCTTGCCACCTCAGAAAAGTGGTCCACCATTGCTCTTTGCTCTCTTCATTTCCCCTCTCTTGGCCCCCCCTGCAGTTCAGTGGGGTTTTATACTTTTACTGCAATGACCATTTTGTTTTCCCCAATGAAGTGTCCCTGCTTTGTAGTCTCTTTTTCCCGTTCATCTATTCCCTCCATTTTCTAAATTTTTCCATCTTTTTTTTTAGCAAGAAACCCCCCCCCCCCCCCTGCCCCCCTATCCCCCCATGACTGGTATCCTGGGGGGAAGTTTGCATCTTTTATTGTCCCCAGATTTTTTGTTTCTGTAACTGCTATGGTCGGGGGACTTCTCTTTGATTCTTTCTTGCCACCCTCATTTTTATTCTTAATCCATCTGCATTTGTTCCCAAAAACCTTTCAATTTCTGTTTAATACGAACTGTGGTGGGGGGGGTGGAAACAGAGGGATCGGTGGTGAGGGTTGGGTTTTGGATTGTTCAGTTGCCTTGGGGGTGCGTGCTAGAGTCCTTCTGCGGGTTTTTTCGGGGGGGGGTTTTTCCTTCCATTTGACCCGGGTTTTTTCTGCTTCCTTTTTCATTTCCTCCCATTTCCCCTTTGTTTTTGAACTCTCTCTTTCTTTGTTTTCCCTTTTCGTCCTTTTTTTTCTGTTCAACGAGGTACACACCCCGGGAACCCTGCTTGCTCTCACCTGCTTTCCCTGCGGGATCAGGGTTTTCGGGTTGATTCTGCCTTGAAAATTATTTTAAAGGGGCCCGTTTCCCTTTTTTTTGTGAACCCCCAATTCTCCGAAAATTTGCCACCTGGGTCATTCCCCCTCGCCTATCCCTTTTCATGATATCTTCAATCGCTTTTTTTTCTCCTCCTGTTTTCTTTCATCATAATTTTCCCCCTTTATTTTGTCTAGCCCATAGAAAACACGGATCTCTCCCTTTCCACCTCCCCCTGTGATCCCATTGCATCCCTTTTTTTTTTAGTTCCTTCCCGTGGAGTGTTCCTTCCTTCATCCTTCCCCAGTTAAGGGCCCCCATGCTTTTGTTTAAACTTTCCTGCTCCCTGTCCTGGCCCCCACGGTTCTGGTAAGGTCCCTTTCAATGTCCCAGTTCCTTTAATGTCTTCCAACCTCTCATTTTGTCCCAGTGTCTCCCTGTCTTTGTTTTGGCCCCATGTGGGGTTTTACAGGGCCCTGCAACAGTTTATTTCCATCTTCCTTTGACCTGTTGCTGTGTTTTTGTAGCCATTGCCGATGCTACTTCTGTAATTCTTTTCTCTGTGCTGTTTCAGATGCTCACTCCCCTTCTAATCTCTTATTTGATTTTGCTGCTGTGGCCTGTTGCTTCCACCTTCTGCTTCTGCTGCTAACCCTCTTTCCCCTTCCTTTCCGTCATCTAGTCTCCTTTTCCCCCGTTTCCTCCCTTTTTTGAGCTCTCCTCCCCTTCCTCCCCCCCCAATTCGCCCTTGGGGGCCCCTTGTCCTCTCCTGGTTTTGGGGGAGGGGAATAGATGGTTGGAGAGGGGATGGATGGTTGTGGGGGGGGGGGGGGGTTTTTGGAGGGGTAGAGATATTGGGGGGGGGGGGTTAGATGGTTTGGGGAGAGAGGGGATGGATGGTTATGGGGGAGGGGGGGATTGTTATTGGAGGGGGGGAGGGAGTTGGGGGGGTTAGACGGTTTGGGGAGGTTAGGGGTTTGGGGGGGGGGAGGTGGCTAAGGTGAGGTGGTTGGGGAAGGGGGGTTATGTTGTGTCAATGTTTGTGTCAAGGGTGGAGGGGTGTTGGGTGTGTGTGTTGTGTTGTGTGTGTTGTGTGTTGGTGTGTGTTGTGTGTGTGTGTGTGTGTTGTGTTGGTGTGTGCTGTTGGTTGTGTTTTGGGGGTGGTGTTTGGGTTGTGTGTGGTGTGTGTGTGTTTTGGGTTTTGGGGGTTTGGGTGGGGTTTTGTGGTGGTGTGGTGGGTTTTTGTGCTGGTGGGTGGGGGGTGGGTTTTTTGTGTTGTGTGCTTGGTGGGGTTTTGGAAATTTTTGTGGTGGAGGAGTGGAGGGCTCCCCCACCTATTGTACTCACCTATTTGTTTTCAAAGGGGGGCAGTCTAGTCCTTGCCCCTTTTACCGGGGGTACGGGCCCTTTTCTTCCCCCCCCCAGGTTTTCCCTGTTTTTAAAAAAATTTTATTTCCCGCCTCCAAATCATTTTTAGGAAATCCCTGCCTGAAAACTCTATGCTGGGAAAATTTCCTAATATCTCCTGCCTTTTGTGGGGCCAAATTCCAATGTGGTCTCTGTTTCGGCCCCTCCCTGGAATTTCTTTTCCACCTGTCTTTCCACAGATTTTATTGCGTTATAATGTCCCCCGACATTCCTGTCAAACCGTGTCGTCAGGCCGATTTTTATCTTTTTAAAGGGGAAATCCCTTTTTCTCTGGAATTAAACCTTGTGAAAACCTTTGTTTTCTAGCTTTTAGGTTTTCGTGCCGGGTTTCCAAACATGCTGCATACTGATTTGCCCGAAACACGGTTTTCGTGCTTTAAATTTTCTACAAAGGATTTGGAATGGGGTGTTTCTAGGTTTGCCCGGCCCCTAGCTGCGGCTTATCGTTGAGGGTTCTCCGGGAATTTTGGGTTATATCATCCCAAAATTTTCCCTTATAGGCCAAATTTCTAATTACCATTCACCAAAAAATTTTTGGAAACTTGCAAAGCTGTATTTTTAAACGGCTCAAAACTTCTCAACCCCTGCCAGTTTGATTCAGGAAAAACAAAAGCACTAAAGATGCACCATAAAATGCTAGATCTGCTTACACAGAATTGGAAAATAAGGAAATCCACTAGAATTTTTTATTGACCTAATAGGAAAAAGCTTTTGACACAGTAAACCACGAAATCCTCTCCACAATACTTGACCACTACGTATAAGAAGGCCATGCGCTTGCTTATTCAAATCTTACATAACTAATAGATCAGTACGTCACCATAAAGACACAGCATCAGCAACACGGCCCTTGATACTGAGTTCCGCTTGGAAGTGTCCTGTCCCCTGCACTTCCTCATATACATCAATGACCTCCAAACGAATCCCCACACCTGAAACCCATTTCTCTTTGCTGAATGTCACGACTTATGTCAATCCCCTCACCCTAATCTTGCCACCTCACACATGTGAATGAGACTGATTAAAATATCGACTTGGATGACACCACTAAATCTTAATACGCTTTACACGACGAAAAACTTACTAATATGTTGTAGCAGAGCAGGAGATGCACAA
>NC_069429.1:39959353-39981853 GCF_026875155.1 Cherax quadricarinatus | reverse complement strand
GTGTGTGTGTGTGTGTACTCACCTAGTTGTACTCACCTATTGAGGTTGCGGGGGTCGAGTCCGAGCTCCTGGCCCCGCCTCTTCACTGATCGCTACTAGGTCACTCTCCCTGAGCCGTGAGCTTTATCATACCTCTGCTTAAAACTATGTATGGATCCGCCTCCACTACATCGCTTCCCAAACTTATTCCACTTACTGACTACTCTGTGGCTGAAGGGAAATACTTCCTAAAAATCCCTGTGATTCATCTGTGTCTTTAGCTTCCAACTGTGTCCCCTTGTTACTGTGTCCAATCTCTGGAACATCCTGTCTTTGTCCACCTTGTCAATTCCTCTCAGTATTTTGTATGTTTTTATCATGTCCCCCTATCTCTTTCCTGTCCTCCAGTGTCGTCAGGTTGATTTCCCTTAACCTCTCCCCGTAGGACATACCTCTTAGCTCTGGGATAGTCTTGTTGCAAACCTTTGCACTTTCTCTAGTTTCTTTACGTGCTTGGCTAGGTGTGGGTTCCAAACTGGTGCCGCATACTCCAATATGGGCCTAACGTATACGGTGTACAGGGTCCTGTGTGTGTGTGTGTGTCGTGTGTGTGTGTGTGTGTGTGTCGTGTGTGTGTCGTGTGTGTTTTGTGTGTGTGTGTGTGTGGTGTGTGTGTGTGGTGGTCGTGTGTGTGTGTGTGTGTGTGTGTGTGCGCGCGCGCAACAAGCATGTTTCTGTCACACTGCATTCTCCCAGCTTTCCCACCTCCACATCTCCCAGTTTCTCCTCTCCCTCTATCACTCCATATACACGCACACTGTGTACGTCAGGCCCATACTGGAGTATGCAGCACCTGTTTGGAACCCACACTTGATTAAGCACGTCAAGAAATTGGAGAAAGTGCAAAGGTTTGCGACAAGGTTAGTTCCAGAGCTAAGGGGAATGTCCTATGAAGAAAGGTTGAGAGAAATCGGCCTGACGATACTGGAGGACAGGAGGGATAGGGGAGACATGATAGCGACATACAAAATACTGCGTGGAATATAGATAAGGTGGACAGAGACAGGATATTCCAGACTCAGACGAGTCACAGGGATGTTAGGAAGTATTTCTTCAGATATAGAGTTGTCAGGATGTGGAATAGCCTAGCAAGTGATGTAGTGAGGACAGGAGCAATACATAGCTTTAAGACGAGGTATGACAAAGCTCAGGAAGCAGAGAGAGGACCTAGTAGCGACCAGTGAAGAAACGGGGCCAGGAGCTGAGTCTCGACCCCTGCAACCACAAGTAGGTGAGTACACACACACATACACACATGAGGCCTGGTCACAGACCGGGCCGCGGGGGCGTTGACCTCCGGAACTCTTTCCAGGTAAACTCCAGGTATACACACACACAGTACCAGCAAGTGGTTACTGGCAGTATATAAGGATGCTATACCAAACGAAGATAATCACTGTATATACATGTATGGTATATCTCAGCCTCCCATGCCATCTTTACGAATATTCGTGTTTACCTGTGTGTGTTTACCTCTGTGATGTGTGGATCTTGACGACACTGTACACAGGCCGAAACACCTTTCATCCAGTTTATATCTTAGCTAAGTGGTATATCTTAGCCTTCAAGTGGTATATCTTAGCTTTCAAGTGGTATATCTTAGCTAAGTGGTATATCTTAGCTTTCCAGTTGTTTACGAATATTAGTATTTGTGATGGTATTTAAAATAATGAATCCTGTGATACTCCAATACTGAAACTATATACTGTGCCAAAACAAAAGCATTCACATTGCTAAACTCACAAACTAGTATTTAGTCACTTAGCCATAATACCAACTTACCTCATAATTTGTAATATTTTACAATTAAGAATAAAACTAAGTCTGCCCGAAATGCCTAGCCATGCTAAGCGTTCTAGTGGTACACTCTGTAATCACTATTTTACTACATGTAAACCAAACAATAACCAAATTTCTGTAAACTCAGCATTGTAATCCTTATAGAGAATAGTGTAGTGAGGAGTGGTGAGTGTGGGAGACGCGCTCATATGGGAGGACTGGGAGGGGAATGTATCAGGATGTGAGAGTACTGTGTGTTGGGGCCCAGTTGTGAGTGCATCTACAGGCAAGGTGACTGTGTTGTGTGTGTGTGTGTGTGTGTTGTGTGTGTTGTGTGTGTGTGTGTGTGTGTGTGTGTGTGTGTGTGTGTGTGTGTGTGTGTGCTCACCTAGTTGAGGTTGCAGGGGTCGAGTCCAAGCTCCTGGCCCCGCCTCTTCACTGGTCGCTACTAGGTCACTCTCCCTGAACCGTGAGCTTTATCATACCTCTGCTTAAAGCTATGTATGGATCCTGCCTCCACTACATCGCTTCCCAAACTATTCCACTTCCTGACTACTCTGTGGCTGATGAAATACTTCCTAACATCCCTGTGATTCATCTGTGTCTTCAGCTTCCAACTGTGTCCCCTTGTTACTGTGTCCAATCTCTGGAACATCCTGTCTTTGTCCACCTTGTCAATTCCTCTTAGTATTTTGTAAGTCGTTATCATGTCCCCCCTATCTCTCCTGTCCTCCAGTGTCGTCAGGTTGATTTCCCTTAACCTCTCCTCGTAGGACATACCTCTTAGCTCTGGGACTAGTCTTATTGCAAACCTTTGCACTTTCTCTAGTTTCTTCACGTGCTTGGCTAGGTGTGGGTTCCAAACTGGTGCCGCATACTCCAATATGGGCCTAACGTACACGGTGTACAGGGTCCTGAACGATTCCTTATTAAGATGTCGGAATGCTGTTCTGAGGTTTGCTAGGCGCCCATATGCTGCAGCAGTTATTTGGTTGATGTGCGCTTCAGGAGATGTGCCTGGTGTTATACTCACCCCAAGATCTTTTTCCTTGAGTGAGGTTTGTAGTCTCTGACCCCCTAGACTGTACTCCGTCTGCGGCCTTCTTTGCCCTTCCCCAATCTTCATGGCTTTGCACTTGGTGGGATTGAACTCCAGGAGCCAATTGCTGGACCAGGTCTGCAGCCTGTCCAGATCCCTTTGGCCCGTTGTACTGCTGTTGTGTGTGTGTGTGTGTGTGTGTGTGTTGTGTGTGTGTGTGTGTGTGTGTGTGTGTGTGTGTGTGTGTTAGTGTGTTGCTGTTGTGTGTGTCCTAATTGTGTTTGTGTGTGGTGAATAGTGGGTCCGCTTTCATTGATGTTAGTGTGTCGTTTGTTGTTGCTCGTGAGCTGATTACTGTCTACACCTAATTGTGGTTCCAGGGCTCACTAATCACTCCAGTTCGTGGCTCTCGGCTAATCATAACGAATGAGGTGAAAGTAGAGGATCTTTCTATGGGTCTGCTCCTGAGCATTGATATACTCAGTCCTTACAAGCTTGATGGTTCCTGCTACCACCTACATCACGTCAATGAGGTGTAGGAGGGGGTTATGGTAAAGGGGAGAGAAAGTGGTGTGAAAGGGGAGCATCTTTAAATGGTCAAGAACTATAGTCCTCCATTCCATGGAATTTATTAACCACACGAATAATGTTGAGGGTAATAATGTGTAGCAGGGTTAATGTTAACGAGGTTAATGTTAACATGGGTTAATGTTATACATGTAAAAATGTTACAATGGGTTTAATTTAACATGGGATTAATGTTAAAATGGATTAATGTTTAACATGGTTAATGTTAACAGGTTAATGTTAACATGGTTAATGTTAACATGGTTAATGTTAACATGGGTTAATGTTAACATGGGTTAATGTTAACATGGATTAATGTTAACATGGGTTAATGTTAACATGGGTTAATGTTAACATAGGTTAATGTTAACATCGGTTAATGTTAACATGGGTTAATGTTAGCATGGGTTAATGTTAGCATGGGTTAATGTTAACATGGGTTAATGTTAACATAGGTTAATGTTAACAGGGGTTAATGTTAACATATGTTAATATTAACATGGGTTAATGTTAACATAGGTTAATTTTAACATAGGTTAATGTTAACATAGGTTAATGTTAACATGGGTTAATGTTAACATGGATTAATGTTAACATGGGTTAATGTTAACATAGGTTAATGTTAACATGGGTTAATGTTAACTTGGTTTAATGTTAACATAGGTTAATGTTAACATAGGTTAATGTTAACATGGGTTAATGTTAACATGCGTTAATGTTAACATGGGTTAATGTTAACATAGGTTAATGTTAACATACGTTAATGTTAACATGAGTTAATGTTAACATAGGTTAATGTTAACATGGGTTAATGTTAACTTGGGTTAATGTTAACATGGATTAATGTTAACTTGGGTTAATGTTAACATGGGTTAATGTTAACATGGGTTAATGTTAAGATGGGTTAATGTTAACAGCATCTATGCCAGAGTGCGACACTTAAGTGTGTGAGAGGGAGAGTGACACTCGTGGCTACACTTAAGTGTAAGTGTGTGAGAGCTGAAGTGCCACTTGAGTGGATAGTTACAGCAATAGTTAGGAGCCAGACACTGCAACTCTGACGACCATATACTTACCTATTTGTGGTTGTAGGGGTCAATTCACAGCTCCTGGTCCCGGCTAGGGCTTCTCTCTCTCTCTCTCTCTCTCTCTCTCTCTCTCTCTCTCTCTCTCTTTCTCTTTCTCTTTCTCTTTCTCTTTCTCTCTCTCTCTCTCTCTCTCTCTCTCTCTCTCTCTCTCTCTCTCTCCCTCTCTCTCTCTCTCTCTCTCTCTCTCACTCACGTACGAGAATGTCGACAGCCGTGGGAACCATCAGTGTCACTGCTAACGCTCCCTCTAGCCTTCAATTTCACCACCACCAGCACTACCACCACCAGCACCACCACCACTAGCACCACCACTACTCCAGCCTCCCCCACCACCTTGCCTGTACACACCCTCAACACACCCTGGCCATCACCCTCAAAGATGCTATTTCCCATGTGATAGTAACTCCAGCTCTGCTGAAAGGAAACCCTGGAGGCTTCAGTAGCTACTGAAACCCTTCTGAAACCCAAGGCGACATCCTCACTGCTCTGCTGAAGCCTCACACGTCAGTCTAACCCAGTACAATCCCTTCATTTGAAGAGGAGAGTAACACAGTATACATCTAACAAAATTAAATACATTGTGGGAACACCAGCAGTGTTGCTACACTATTCTATATGATAGTTACATTGTGGGAACACCAGCAGTGTTGCTACACTATTCTATATGTTAGTTACATTGTAGGAACACCAGCAGTGTTGCTACATTATTCTGTATGATAGTTACATTGTGGGAACACCAGCAGTGTTGCTACACTATTCTATATGATAGTTACGTTGTGGGAACACCAGCAATGTTGCTACACTATTCTATATGATAGTTACATTGTGGGAACACCAGCAGTGTTGCTACACTATTCTATATGATAGTTACATTGTAGGAACACCAGCAGTGTGTTGCTACACTATTCTATATGATAGTTACATTGTGGGAACACCAGCAGTGTTGCTACACTATTCTATATGATAGTTACATTGTGGGAACACCAGCAGTGTTGCTACATTATTCTGTATGATAGTTACATTGTGGGAACACCAGCAGTGTTGCTAAACTATTCTATATGATAGTTACATTGTGGGAACACCAGCAGTGTGTTGCTACACTATTCTATATGATAGTTACATTGTGGGAACACCAGCAGTGTTGCTACACTATTCTATATGATAGTTACATTGTGGGAACACCAGCAGTGTTGCTACACTATTCTATATGATAGTTACATTGTGGGAACACCAGCAGTGTTGCTACACTATTCTATATGATAGTTACATTGTGGGAACACCAGCAGTGTTGCTACAAATATTCTATATGATAGTTACATTGTGGGAACACCAGCATGTGTTGCTACATTATTCTGTATGATAGTTACATTGTAGGAACACCAGCAGTGTTGCTACACTATTCTTATGATAGTTACATTGTGGGAACACCAGCAGTGTTACTACACTATTCTATATGATAGTTACATTGTAGGAACACCAGCAGTGTTGCTACACTATTCTATATGATAGTTACATTGTGGGAACACCAGCAGTGTTGCTACACTATTCTATATGATAGTTACATTGTGGGAACACCAGCAGTGTTGCTACACTATTCTATATGATAGTTACATTGTGGGAACACCAGCAGGTGTTGCTAACTATTCTATATGATAGTTACATTGTGGGAACACCAGCAGTGTTGCTACACTATTCTATATGATAGTTACATTGTGGGAACACCAGCAGTGTTGCTACACTATTCTATATGATAGTTACATTGTGGGAACACCAGCAGTGTTGCTACACTATTCTGTATGATAGTTACATTGTGGGAACACCAGCAGTGTTGCTACACTATTCTATATGATAGTTACATTGTGGGAACACCAGCAGTGTTGCTACACTATTCTATATGATAGTTACATTGTGGGAACACCAGCAGTGTTGCTACACTATTCTATATGATAGTTACATTGTGGGAACACCAGCAGTGTTGCTACACTATTCTGTATGATAGTTACATTGTGGGAACACCAGCAGTGTTGCTACACTATTCTATATGATAGTTACATTGTTGGAACACCAGCAGTGTTGCTACACTATTCTATATGATAGTTACATTGTGGGAACACCAGCAGTGTTGCTACACTATTCTATATGATAGTTACATTGTGGGAACACCAGCAGTGTTACTACACTATTCTATATGATAGTTACATTGTGGGAACACCAGCAGTGTTGCTACACTATTCTATATGATAGTTACATTGTGGGAACACCAGCAGTGTTGCTACACTATTCTATATGATAGTTACATTGTGGGAACACCAGCAGTGTTACTACACTATTCTATATGATAGTTACATTGTGGGAACACCAGCAGTGTTGCTACACTATTCTATATGATAGTTACATTGTGGGAACACCAGCAGTGTTGCTACACTATTCTATATGATAGTTACATTGTGGGAACACCAGCAGTGTTACTACACTATTCTATATGATAGTTACATTGTGGGAACACCAGCAGTGTTGCTACACTATTCTATATGATAGTTACATTGTGGGAACACCAGCAGTGTTGCTACACTATTCTATATGATAGTTACATTGTGGGAACACCAGCAGTGTTACTACACTATTCTATATGATAGTTACATTGTGGGAACACCAGCAGTGTTGCTACACTATTCTATATGATAGTTACATTGTGGGAACACCAGCAGTGTTGCTACACTATTCTATATGATAGTTACATTGTGGGAACACCAGCAGTGTTGCTACACTATTCTATATGATAGTTACATTGTGGGAACACCAGCAGTGTTACTACACTATTCTATATGATAGTTACATTGTGGGAACACCAGCAGTGTTGCTACACTATTCTATATGATAGTTACATTGTGGGAACACCAGCAGTGTTGCTACACTATTCTATATGATAGTTACATTGTGGGAACACCAGCAGTGTTGCTACACTATTCTATATGAAGTTACATTGTGGGAACACCAGCAGTGTTGCTACACTATTCTATATGATAGTTACATTGTGGGAACACCAGCAGTGTTGCTACACTATTCTATATGATAGTTACATTGTGGGAACACCAGCAGTGTTGCTACACTATTCTATATGATAGTTACATTGTGGGAACACCAGCAGTGTTGCTACACTATTCTATATGATAGTTACATTGTGGGAACACCAGCATTGTTGCTACACTATTCTATATGATAGTTACATTGTGGGAACACCAGCAGTGTTGCTACACTATTCTATATGATAGTTACAGTAGTGTTCCTGGAGGAAGACAGGGATCTGTTAGTAAGTCGTCAAATGTATTAAGCCTGGGTGTTAAGAGTCTTGGTTCCTTTACACTTATTGCGTAATAATAATAATAATAATAATAATAATAATAATAATAATAATAATAATATAATAATAATGTATATTTTCTGTTTTTCAGGTGAGTGAGAGTAGCAGGTACTCAGGTGAGTATTTAGGTGTCAGATAACTTGTGAAGTGTGTGTGACTACTTACCTATTTGTACTCTCCTACATTTGGTTGCAAGGGTCGGGTCGCAGCCTCTGGCTTGTGTGTACTCACGTGTGTGTGTGTGTGTGTGTGTGTGTGTGTGTGTGTGTGTGTGTGTGTGTGTGTGTCTGTGTGTGTGTGCTTGTGTCCCACGTGTGTGTGTTTTCCTCGTGTCTGTATGCGTTCGTGAGTGTGCGCATGTGCGGGCGTGCGCGGGCGTGCCTGCGCTTACCGGCGACCCAGCTGAACACTAATAACAGATAATAACACTAATAACAGCTTTAGTTAGGTCTCAAGGCTTCAGTTCCAAGAACTGAACTTAAGTTGATGTTTCAGGAGTCAGCGTAACTTATATACCCTAACTTTGATTCAGTGTAACCTAAGTTAGGTACTTAGCTAGTGTGTTCTGAGAGGGAATATAACTTAGACTCCCTGTAACAAGGCCATAAGACAACAGCAGCCCCAGCATCAACAGCAGTCCCAACAACAACAGCAATAACAGCAGCAACAGCAGTCCTAGTAACAGCAGCAACAGCAGTCCTAGTAACAGCAGCAACAGCAGTCCTAGTAACAGCAGCAACAGCAGCCTCAGTAACAGCAACGACAGCAGCCCCAGTAACAGCAACAGCAATAACAGCAGTCCCAGTAGTAGCAACGACAGCAGTCCCAGTAGTAGCAACGACAGCAGTCCCAGTAGTAGCAACGACAGCAGTCCCAGTAGTAGCAACGACAGCAGTCCCAATAGTAGCAACGACAGCAGTCCCAGTAGTAGCAACGACAGCAGTCCCAGTAGTAGCAACGACAGCAGTCCCAGTAGTAGCAACGACAGCAGTCCCAGTAGTAGCAACGACAGCAGTCCCAGTAGTAGCAACGACAGCAGTCCCAGTGGTAGCAACGACAGCAGTCCCAGTGGTAGCAACGACAGCAGTCCCAGTAGTAGCAACGACAGCAGTCCCAGTAGTAGCAACGACAGCAGTCCCAGTAGTAGCAACGACAGCAGTCCCAGTAGTAGCAACGACAGCAGTCCCAGTAGTAGCAACGACAGCAGTCCCAGTAGTAGCAACGACAGCAGTCCCAGTAGTAGCAACGACAGCAGTCCCAGTAGTAGCAACGACAGCAATCCCAGTAGTAGCAACGACAGCAGTCCCAGTAGTAGCAACGACAGCAGTCCCAGTAGTAGCAACGACAGCAGTCCCAGTAGTAGCAACGACAGCAGTCCCAGTAGTAGCAACGACAGCAGTCCCAGTAGTAGCAACGACAGCAGTCCCAGTAGTAGCAACGACAGCAGTCCCAGTAGTAGCAACGACAGCAGTCCCAGTAGTAGCAACGACAGCAGTCCCAGTAGTAGCAACAATAGCAGTCCCAGTAGTAGCAACGACAGCAGTCCCAGTAACAGCAACAATAGCAGTCCCAGTAGTAGCAACAATAGCAGTCCCAGTAGTAGCAACGACAGCAGTCCCAGTAACAGCAACAATAGCAGTCCCAGTAGTAGCAACAATAGCAGTCCCAGTAACAGCAACAACAGCAGCCTCTGGAACAATAGCAGTCCCAGTAACAGCAGCCTCTGGAACAATAGCAGTCCCAGTAACAGCAACAACAGCAGCCCCTGGAACAATAGCAGTCCCAGTAACAGCAACAACAGCAGCCCCTGGAACAATAGCAGTCCCAGTAACAGCAACAACAGCAGCCCCTGGAACAATAGCAGTCCCAGTAACAGCAACAACAGCAGCCCCTGGAACAATAGCAGTCCCAGTAACAGCAACAACAGCAGTCCCAGTAACAGCAGCCTCTGGAACAATAGCAGTCCCAGTAACAGCAACAACAGCAGCCCCTGGAACAATAGCAGTCCCAGTAACAGCAACAACAGCAGCCCCTGGAACAATAGCAGTCCCAGTAACAGCAACAACAGCAGCCCCTGGAACAATAGCAGTCCCAGTAACAGCAACAACAGCAGTCCCAGTAACAGCAGCCTCTGGAACAATAGCAGTCCCAGTAACAGCAACAACAGCAGCCCCTGGAACAATAGCAGTCCCAGTAACAGCAACAACAGCAGCCCTGGAACAATAGCAGTCCCAGTAACAGCAACAACAGCAGCCCCTGGAACAATAGCAGCCCCAGTAACAGCAACAACAGCAGTCCCAGTAACAGCAGCCACAGCAACCCACATCACATAATCAGACACAGTCCATCATTACCGACAATCAGAGTGGTTCCTGAAGCACAACTCCACTCCTGTACCTCTGTACGTCACCGGGACACACACAACGTCACCATCACACATTCACAGAGATGTCACAGCCTCTGTAACGACCTGAAGAGAGAGACAGACAGCGATTCCTTTCCAGCATCCCACAGTTACAAAAGATTGTGCCATTCCTTTCTATAATATATACATATATTGTCCCATCTTCTGAAGAGGGCCTCAGTTAGAGGTGGTCGACATATGGCACCTGCTCCTCCTCCCACTGTTCAATGAGTCATGGCTTTAGGTGTTGACGGAGAGTTACAGTGCGTGCTGTTGCACCATTATTGCAAGGAGGATCAAGGCTCCACACTCTCTTGCCTTAGAGGATCAACACGCGTTTAAAGAGTTGCGTAGTAGTAGTAGTGGTTGTAGTAGTAGTTGTAATAGTAGTAGTAGTAAAACTACTACTGATACCACTAGTCGCTAGTAACCATTAGGCTACTAACATGTCTACAACATGTTCACAGCATGTCTACTAGCATGGCTAGTAGCCACAAGACTACCAGCAGTCTAGTAGCCACAAGACTACCAGCAGTCTAGTAGCCACAAGGCTACCAGCAGTCTAGTAGCCACAAGACTACCAGCAGTCTAGTAGCCACAAGACTACCAGCAGTCTAGTAGCCACAAGACTACCAGCAGTCTAGTAGCCACAGGACTACCAGCAGTCTAGTAGCCACAAGACTACCAGCAGTCTAGTAGCCACAAGACTACCAGCAGTCTAGTAGCCACAAGGCTACCAGCAGTCTAGTAGCCACAAGACTACCAGCAGTCTAGTAGCCACAAGGCTACCAGCAGTCTAGTAGCCACAAGACTACCAGCAGTCTAGTAGCCACAAGGCTACCAGCAGTCTAGTAGCCACAAGGCTACCAGCTGTCTAGTAGCCACAAGACTACCAGCAGTCTAGTAGCCACAAGACTACCAGCAGTCTAGTAGCCACAGGACTACCAGCAGTCTAGTAGCCACAAGACTACCAGCAGTCTAGTAGCCACAAGACTACCAGCAGTCTAGTAGCCACAAGGCTACCAGCAGTCTAGTAGCCATAAGACTACCAGCAGTCTAGTAGCCACAAGGCTACCAGCAGTCTAGTAGCCACAAAACTACCAACAGTCTAGTAGACACAAGGCTAGCAGCAGTCTAGTAGCCACAAGGCTACCAGCAGTCTAGTAGCCACAAGACTACCAGCAGTCTAGTAGCCACAAGGCTACCAACAGTCTAGTAGCCACAAGGCTACCAACAGTCTAGTAGCCACAGGACTACCAACAGTCTAGTAGCCACAGGACTACCAGCAGTCTAGTAGCCACAGGACTACCAGCAATCTAGTAGCCACAAGGCTACCAACAGTCTAGTAGCCACAAGACTACCAGCAGTCTAGTAGCCACAAGACTACCAGCAGTCTAGTAGCCACAAGACTACCAACAGTCTAGTAGCCACAAGACTACCAGCAGTCTAGTAGCCACAGACTACCAGCAGTCTAGTAGCCACAAGACTACCAGCAGTCTAGTAGCCACAAGGCTACCAACAGTCTAGTAGCCACAAGACTACCAGCAGTCTAGTAGCCACAAGACTACCAGCAGTCTAGTAGCCACAAGACTACCAGCAGTCTTGTAGCCACAAGGCTACCAGCAGTCTAGTAGCCACAAGGCTACCAGCAGTCTAGTAGCCACAAGGCTACCAGCAGTCTAGTAGCCACAAGGCTACCAACTGTCTAGTAGCCACAAGACTACCAACAGTCTAGTAGCCACAGGACTACCAACAGTCTAGTAGCCACAGGACTACCAGCAGTCTAGTAGCCACAGGACTACCAGCAGTCTAGTAGCCACAAGGCTACCAACAGTCTAGTAGCCACAGGACTACCAGCAGTCTAGTAGCCACAAGACTACCAGCAGTCTAGTAGCCACAAGACTACCAGCAATCTAGTAGCCACAGGACTACCAGCAGTCTAGTAGCCACAGGACTACCAGCAGTCTAGTAGCCACAGGACTACCAGCAGTCTAGTAGCCACAGGACTACCAGCAGTCTAGTAGCCACAGGACTACCAGCAGTCTAGTAGCCACAGGACTACCAACAGTCTAGTAGCCACAGGACTACCAACAGTCTAGTAGCCACAGGACTACCAGCAGTCTAGTAGCCACAGGACTACCAGCAGTCTAGTAGCCACAAGGCTACCAACAGTCTAGTAGCCACAGGACTGCCAGCAGTCTAGTAGCCACAGGACTACCAGCAGTCTAGTAGCCACAAGGCTCCCAACAGTCTAGTAGCCACAGGACTACCAGCAGTCTAGTAGCCACAAGACTACCAGCAGTCTAGTAGCCACAAGACTACCAGCAGTCTAGTAGCCACAGGACTACCAGCAGTCTAGTAGCCACAGGACTACCAACAGTCTAGTAGCCACAGGACTACCAACAGTCTAGTAGCCACAGGACTACCAACAGTCTAGTAGCCACAGGACTACCAGCAGTCTAGTAGCCACAGGACTACCAGCAGTCTAGTAGCCACAAGGCTACCAACAGTCTAGTAGCCACAGGACTACAAGCAGTCTAGTAGCCACAGGACTACCAGCAGTCTAGTAGCCACAAGGCTACCAACAGTCTAGTAGCCACAGGACTACCAGCAGTCTAGTAGCCACAGGACTACCAGCAGTCTAGTAGCCACAGGACTACCAGCAGTCTAGTAGCCACAAGACTACCAGCAGTCTAGTAGCCACGAGGCTACCAACAGTCTAGTAGCCACAGGACTACCAGGAGTCTACTAGCCACAAGACTACCAGTAGTCTAGTAGCCACAGGACTTCCAACAGTCTAGTAGCCACAAGACTACCAGCAGTCTAGTAGCCACGAGGCTACCAACAGTCTAGTAGCCACAGGACTACCAGCAGTCTACTAGCCACAAGACTACCAGCAGTCTAATAGCCACAGGACTACCAACAGTCTAGTAGCCACAGGACTACCAACAGTCTAGTAGCCACAGGACTACCAGCAGTCTAGTAGCTACAGGACTACCAGCAGTCTAGTAGCCACGAGACTGCCAGCAGTCTAGTAGCCACAAGACTACCAGCAGTCTAGTAGCCACAGGACTACCAGCAGTCTAGTAGCCACATGGACTACCAGCATTCTAGTAGCCACAAGACTACCAAACAGTCTAGTAGCCACAGGACTACCAACAGTCTAGTAGCCACAGGACTACCAGCAGTAAGACTACCAGCAGTCTAGTAGCCACGAGGCTGCCAACAGTCTAGTAGCCAAAGGACTATCAGCAGTCTACTAGCCACAAGACTACCAGCAGTCTAGTAGCCACAGGACTACCAACAGTCTAGTAGCCACAAGACAACCAGCAGTCTAGTAGCCACAAGGCTACCAACAGTCTAGTAGCCACAGGACTACCAGCAGTCTACTAGCCACAAGACTACCAACAGTCTAGTAGCCACAGGACTACCAACAGTCTAGTAGCCACAGGACTACCAGCAGTCTAGTAGCCACAAGTCTACCAGCAGTCTAGTAGCCACAGGACTACCAGCAGTCTAGTAGCCACAAGGCTACCAACAGTCTAGTAGCCACAGGACTACCAGCAGTCTAGTAGCCACAGGACTACCAGCAGTCTAGTAGCCACAGGACTACCAGCAGTCTAGTAGCCACAGGACTACCAGCAGTCTAGTAGCCACAGGACTACCAGCAGTCTAGTAGCCACAGGACTACCAGCAGTCTAGTAGCCACAAGTCTACCAGCAGTCTAGTAGCCACAGGACTACCAGCAGTCTAGTAGCCACAAGGCTACCAACAGTCTAGTAGCCACAGGACTACCAGCAGTCTAGTAGCCACAGGACTACCAGCAGTCTAGTAGCCACAAGGCTACCAACAGTCTAGTAGCCACAGGACTACCAGCAGTCTAGTAGCCACAGGACTACCAGCAGTCTAGTAGCCACAGGACTACCAGCAGTCTAGTAGCCACAGGACTACCAGCAGTCTAGTAGCCACAGGACTACCAGCAGTCTAGTACCCACAAGACTACCAGCAGTCTAGTAGCCACAAGACTACCAGCAGTCTAATAGCCACAAGACTACCAGCAGTATAGTAGCCACAGGACTACCAGCAGTCAAGTAGCCACAAGACTACCAGCAGTCTAGTAGCCACAAGACTACCAGCAGTCTAGTAGCCACAGGACTACCAGCAGTCTAGTAGCCACAAAACTACCAGCAGTCTAGTAGCCACAAGACTACCAGCAGTCTAGTAGCCACAGGACTACCAGCAGTCTAGTAGCCACAAGCCTACCAGCAGTCTAGTAGCCACAAGACTACCAGCAGTCTAGTAGCTACAGGACTACCAGCAGTCTAGTAGCCACAAGTCTAGCAGCAGTCTAGTAGCCACAAGACTACCAGCAGTCTAGTAGCCACAAGACTACCAGCAGTCTAGTAACCACAAGACTACCAGCAGTCTAGTAACCACAAGACTACCAGCAGTCTAGTAGCCACAGGACTACCAGCAGTCTAGTAGCCACAGGACTACCAGCAGTCTAGTAGCCACAGGACTACCAACAGTCTAGTAGCCACAGGACTACCAACAGTCTAGTAGCCACAGGACTACCAGCAGTCTAGTAGCCACAGGACTAACAACAGTCTAGCAGCCACAGGACTACCAGCAGTCTAATAACCACAAGACTACAAGCAGTAAGACTACCAGCAGTCTAGTAGCCACGAGGCTGCCAACAGTATAGTAGCCAAAGGACTATCAGCAGTCTACTAGCCACAAGACTACCAGCAGTCTAGTAGCCACAGGACTACCAACAGTCTAGTAGCCACAAGACAACCAGCAGTCTAGTAGCCACAAGGCTACCAACAGTCTAGTAGCCACAGGACTACCAGCAGTCTACTAGCCACAAGACTACCAGCAGTCTAGTAGCCACAGGACTACCAACAGTCTAGTAGCCACAGGACTACCAGCAGTCTAGTAGCCACAAGTCTACCAGCAGTCTAGTAGCCACAGGACTACCAGCAGTCTAGTAGCCACAAGGCTACGAACAGTCTAGTAGCCACAGGACTACCAGCAGTCTAGTAGCCACAGGACTACCAACAGTCTAGTAGCCACAGGACTACCAGCAGTCTAGTAGCCACAAGGCTACCAACAGTCTAGTAGCCACAGGACTACCAGCAGTCTAGTACCACAGGACTACCAGCAGTCTAGTAGCCACAGGACTACCAGCAGTCTAGTAGCCACAGGACTACCAGCAGTCTAGTAGCCACAGGACTACCAGCAGTCTAGTAGCCACAGGACTAGCAGCAGTCTAGTAGCCACAAGTCTACCAGCAGTCTAGTAGCCACAGGACTACCAGCAGTCTAGTAGCCACAAGGCTACCACAGTCTAGTAGCCACAGGACTACCAGCAGTCTAGTAGCCACAGGACTACCAACAGTCTAGTAGCCACAGGACTACCAGCAGTCTAGTAGCCACAAGGCTACCAACAGTCTAGTAGCCACAAGGCTACCAACAGTCTAGTAGCCACAGGACTACCAGCAGTCTAGTAGCCACAGGACTACCAGCAGTCTAGTAGCCACAGGACTACCAGCAGTCTAGTAGCCACAGGACTACCAGCAGTCTAGTAGCCACAAGACTACCAGCAGTCTAGTAGCCACAAGACTACCAGCAGTCTAATAGCCACAAGACTACAAGCAGTCTAGTAGCCACAGGACTACCAGCAGTCAAGTAGCCACAAGACTACCAGCAGTCTAGTAGCCACAAGACTACCAGCAGTCTAGTAGCCACAGGACTACCAGCAGTCTAGTAGCCACAAGACTACCAGCAGTCTAGTAGCCACAAGACTACCAGCAGCCTAGTAGCCACAAGACTACCAGCAGTCTAGTAGCCACAAGGCTACCAGCAGTCTAGTAGCCACAAGACTACAGGCAGTCTAGTAGCCACAGGACTACCAGCAGTCAAGTAGCCACAAACTACCAGCAGTCTAGTAGCCACAAGACTACCAGCAGTCTAGTAGCCACAGGACTACCAGCAGTCTAGTAGCCACAAAACTACCAGCAGTCTAGTAGCCACAAGACTACCAGCAGTCTAGTAGCCACAGGACTACCAGCAGTCTAGTAGCCACAAGTCTACCAGCAGTCTAGTAGCCACAAGACTACCAGTAGTCTAGTAGCCACAAGACTACCAGCAGTCTAGTAGCCACAAGGCTACCAGCAGTCTAGTAGCCACAAGGCTACCAGCAGTCTAGTAGCCACAAGACTACAGGCAGTCTAGTAGCCACAAGGCTACCAACAGTCTAGTAGCCACAAGGCTACCAACAGTCTAGTAGCCACAGGACTACCATCAGTCTAGTAGCCACAGGATTACCAGCAGTCTAGTAGCCACAGGACTACCAGCAGTCTAGTAGCCACAAGGCTACCAACAGTCTAGTAGCCACAAGACTACCAGCAGTCTAGTAGCCACAAGACTACCAGCAGTCTAGTAGCCACAAGACTACCAACAGTCTAGTAGCCACAAGACTACCAGCAGTCTAGTAGCCACAAGACTACCAGCAGTCTAGTAGCCACAAGACTACCAGCAGTCTAGTAGCCACAAGACTACCAGCAGTCTAGTAGCCACAAGACTACCAGAAGTCTAGTAGCCACAAGGCTACCAACAGTCTAGTAGCCACAAGACTACCAGCAGTCTAGTAGCCACAAGACTACCAGCAGTCTAGTAGCCACAAGACTACCAGCAGTCTAGTAGCCACAAGGCTACCAGAAGTCTAGTAGCCACAAGGCTACCAGCAGTCTAGTAGCCACAAGGCTACCAGCAGTCTAGTAGCCACAAGGCTACCAGCAGTTTCGTAGCCACAAGGCTACCAACAGTCTAGTAGCCACAAGATTACCAGCAGTCTAGTAGCCACAAGGCTACCAACTGTCTAGTAGCCACAAGACTACCAACAGTCTAGTAGCCACAGGACTACCAACAGTCTAGTAGCCACAGGACTACCAGCAGTCTAGTAGCCACAGGACTACCAGCAGTCTAGTAGCCAAAAGGCTACCAACAGTCTAGTAGCCACAGGACTACCAGCAGTCTAGTAGCCACAAAACTACCAGCAGTCTAGTAGCCACAGGACTACCAGCAGTCTAGTAGCCACAGGACTACCAGCAGTCTAGTAGCCACAGGACTACCAGCAGTCTAGTAGCCACAGGACTACCAACAGTCTAGTAGCCACAGGACTACCAACAGTCTAGTAGCCACAGGACTACCAGCAGTCTAGTAACCACAGGACTACCAGCAGTCTAGTAGCCACAAGGCTACCAACAGTCTAGTAGCCACAGGACTGCCAGCAGTCTAGTAGCCACAGGACTACCAGCAGTCTAGTAGCCACAAGGCTACCAACAGTCTAGTAGCCACAGGACTACCAGCAGTCTAGTAGCCACAAGACTACCAGCAGTCTAGTAACCACAGGACTACCAGCAGTCTAGTAGCCACAGGACTACCAGCAGTCTAGTAGCCACAGGACTACCAGCAGTCTAGTAGCCACAGGACTACCAGCAGTCTGTAGCCACAGGACTACCAGCAGTCTAGTAGCCACAGGACTACCAGAAGTCTAGTAGCCATAGGACTACCAGCAGTCTAGTAGCCACAAGGCTACCAACAGTCTAGTAGCCACAGGACTACCAGCAGTCTAGTAGCCACAGGACTACCAGCAGTCTAGTAGCCACAGGACTACCAGCAGTCTAGTAGGCACAGGACTACCAGCACTCTAGTAGCCACAAGACTACCAGCAGTCTAGTAGCCACGAGGCTACCAACAGTCTAGTAGCCACAGGACTACCAGGAGTCTACTAGCCACAAGACTACCAGTAGTCTAGTAGCCACAGGACTTCCAACAGTCTAGTAGCCACAAGACTACCAGCAGTCTAATAGCCACGAGGCTACCAACAGTCTAGTAGCCACAGGACTACCAGCAGTCTACTAGCCACAAGACTACCAGCAGTCTAGTAGCCACAGGACTACCAACAGTCTAGTAGCCACAGGACTACCAGCAGTCTAATAGCCACAGGACTACCAGCAGTCTAGTAGCCACGAGACTGCCAGCAGTCTAGTAGCCACAAGACTACCAGCAGTCTAGTAGCCACAAGGCTACCAACAGTCTAGTAGCCACAGGACTACCAGCAGTCTAGTAGCCACAGGACTACCAGCAGTCTAGTAGCCACAGGACTACCAGCAGTCTAGTAGCCTCTGGACTACCAGCAGTCTAGTAGCCACAGGACTACCAGCAGTCTAGTAGCCACAGGACTACCAGCAGTCTAGTAGCCACAAGACTACCAGCAGTCTAGTAGCCACAAGACTACCAGCAGTCTAATAGCCACAAGACTACCAGCAGTCTAGTAGCCACAGGACTACCAGCAGTCAAGTAGCCACAAGACTACCAGCAGTCTAGTAGCCACAAGACTACCAGCAGTCTAGTAGCCACAGGACTACCAGCAGTCTAGTAGCCACAAGACTACCAGCAGTCTAGTAGCCACAGGACTACCAGCAGTCTAGTAGCCACAAGACTACCAGCAGTCTAGTAGCCACAGGACTACCAGCAGTCTAGTAGCCACAAGTCTACCAGCAGTCTAGTAGCCACAAGACTACCAGCAGTCTAGTAGCCACAAGTCTACCAGCAGTCTAGTAGCCACAAGTCTACCAGCAGTCTAGTAGCCACAAGTCTACCAGCAGTCTAGTACCCACAAGACTAACAGCAGTCTAGTAGCCACAAAACTACCAGCAGTCTAGTAGCCACAAGACTACCAGCAGTCTAGTAGCCACAAGTCTACCAGCAGTCTAGTAGCCACAGGACTACCAGCAGTCTAGTAGCCACAGGACTACCGGCAGTCTAGTAGCAACAAGTCTACAAGTAGTCTACTAGCCACTAACTAGTTGCCTCTCCTAAACTAATCCACCTTAATTAGCCATCAGTAAAGATAATTAACTGCAGATTATACGGAATAATCCAACAAATTTATTAACAAATAAAACAATATAATCCAGATGGAGAGAAAATGTCAGAGAAATACGTCAAAGATAACGTTTTTAAGACGTAATTGAAAAATGTGAAGGTTTTAGAGAGAGTGAGAGAGAGAGAGAGAGAGAGAGAGAGAGAGAGAAAGTGAGAGATTCGCTCTGCTTACAATGGTTGGAGAAACGCGAGCGAAACGATGTGAAACGTCGTGGCTTCTTTGTTTTTATAGTGATTGCTGTGTTCAAGATTTGAATCCGATCGAATGAGGCGTTCTCGAGTTTCGAACAATATATATATATATATATATTATATATATATATTATATATATATATATATATATATATATATATATATATATATAAATATATAATATATATATATATATATATAATAGGGTTTGACAGCAACCGCCCAGGGAGGTACTACCGTCCTGCCAAGTGAGTGTAAAACGAAAGCCTGTAATTGTTTTACATGATGGTAGGATTGCTGGTGTCTTTTTTTTCTGTCTCATGAACATGCAAGATTTCAGGTACGTCTTGCTACTTCTACTTACACTTAGGTCACACTACACATACATGTACAAGCACATATATACACACCCCTCTGGGTTTTCTTCTATTTTCTTTCTAGTTCTTATTCTTGTTTATTTCCTCTTATCTCCATGGGGAAGTGGAACAGAATTCTTCCTCTGTAAGCCATGCGTGTTGTAAGAGGCGACTAAAATGCCGGGAGCAAGGGGCTAGTAACCTTTTCTCCTGTACATATTACTAAATGTAAAAGGAGAAACTTTCGTTTTTCCTTTTGGGCCACCCCGCCTTGGTGGGATACAGCCGGTGTGTTGAAAAAAAAAAAAAAAATATACATAGATCACAGTCAGCAGGACTCGATACTGCTTCTGGGACAGACAAGATTCTCAGGCAGCGCTCTTATCCACTCAGCCATCACAAATGCCACATAGACTGGGCAGCCTGGTTCACAAGCCATGTTTCTTACCCAGCCTGGGCACGTCAGTCAGCTTCAAGCGTCGATACAAACTACTTCAATCTCCTCCTGTATGTTCTGACCTCTCAAGCTATTTTGAATCCATGCTTGAAGCTAACTGGCGTGCCCAGGCTGGGTAAGAAACATGGGTTGTGAACCATACTGCCCAGCTTATGTGACATTTGTGATGGCTGAGTAGATAAGAGCGCTGCTTGGGAATCTTGCCCGTCCCAGAAGCAGTATCGAGTCCTGCTGACTTCGATCTTTCTATGTATGTACCACGAACGAGTGGTATTGAATTAATAACAACACTGCGACTAGCTGAGGACTCGAACCCATGTCGTTTTGGCCCTGCCTCGTGGTTAGCGAAAATCACATGACGCTCTAGCCCACAGGACCACCAAATCCTACAAGAATCAACCATATACTGCTTGTGGAGGCTAGTACACCAAACGGGGAGTAGAATGAAATTAACTCAGAGGCACCCACACCACCGTATGTCCTCGGATGAAGGTAAAACACCTAGATCTGCTGGGTGCTTGATTCTTGTAGGATTGTGTGGTCCAGTGGGTTAGAGCGTCAAGTGATTTTCACTCACCAGGAGGCAGGCCAAAACGACATGGGTTCGAATCCTCGACTAGTCGAGGTGCTCTTACTGATATAGTATAGTCTATCCTGGCCACAACTAATATATATATATATATATATATATATATATATATATATATATATATATATATATATATATATAATATATATATATATATATAAACACTGATCTCTGGCTGAAGGAGACTCGAACCTACGAACCTTAGGACAAGGTACGCAGTGCTTTACCAATCTACCCACACTGGACAATACCTTGGCGTGTAGCATCCGCTACACGTTTGATCCAAGGCAGCCAACTTCAGGGAGAAGGCTTACAGCTTTTCATCTCATCCCCTGCATGCATCAGCCTTACTAGAGATTTGAACAATGCAAGGAATTCGCGAGAGCATGCGAAATATACACAAACACTGATCTCTGGCTGACGGAGACTCGAACCTACGAACCTTAGGACATGTCCTAAGGTTCGTAGGTTCGAGTCTCCTTCAGCCAGAGATCAGTGTTTATATATATATATATATATTATATATATATATATATATATATATATATATTGTGGCCAGGATAGATCCCGTTGTATATCATTTGTGATAGGTATATCCTGTAGGCTGGCGAGGATTTTCCTGCCCTCCGCCCTGACGGAAATATATTACCCTCTCAAGAGACCCGGAAATATTGAGGCCTTCCTGCCTTTTTTCCTTGTCTTTGTTCACGTTTTTCTTAGTGTTTTCGGGAGTAAAATATTGATATTTCCTAATTTTCCCTTTTTTCACTTAAAACTCAAATTATTGTGTATTTATAGAAAGTCATCATCTGACGTAGCTTTGAAGGCTGGGTAATACGGGGTTTCAAGTCTATCGACTGGACTAGGGTTCCTTAAGAACGCCTCACTCGATAGGCTTCAAATGTTCAAGCTGGGCAAGATTAATGGGAATATTTGTAGGCCTGGTAGGCCATTTCCACAGTTTGTTTACGTACGATAATAGCGTCTTGGCTCGCCGTTAATAACCAACACTGAGGTCAACTGTCAGTTTATATACCCTGAGAGGTATGTATCTCAGTGTATATATACCCTGAGAGGTATGTATCTCAGTGTATATATACCCTGAGAGGTATGTATCTCAGTGTATATATACCCTGAGAGGTATGTATCTCAGTGTATATATACCTTGAGAGGTATGTATCTCAGTGTATATATACCCTGAGAGGTATGTATCTCAGTGTATATATACCCTGAGAGGTATGTATCTCAGTGTATATATACCCTGAGAGGTATGTATCTGTGTATATATACCCTGAGAGGTATGTATCTCAGTGTATATATACCTGAGAGGTATGTATCTCAGTGTATATATACCCTGAGAGGTATGTATCTCAGTGTATATATACCCTGAGAGGTATGTATCTCAGTGTATATATACCTTGAGAGGTATGTAATCTCAGTGGTATATATACCCTGAGAGGTATGTATCTCAGTGTATATATACCCTGAGAGGTATGTATCTCATTGTATATATACCCTGAGGGTATTATCTGTGTATTATCCTTGAGAGGGATTATTCGTGTATATTACCCTGGAGGATGTTTTCTCAGTGTTTATATACCCCGAGGGTATGTATCTCAGTGTATATTACCCGGAGGGTTTGTTTCAGTGTATATATACCCCCGGGGGGTTTTT
>NC_069429.1:39934452-39958853 GCF_026875155.1 Cherax quadricarinatus | reverse complement strand
AAATTTTTTTTTAAAATTTAAGCAAGAGATTGAAATAACTCACTACAATGGATACATTACAAATCTTTCATGGAACATTGCTTCCATCAGGAAGCGGTTGCCTGACTTACTAATATTAGTACAACCAAGAATATTGATGTCATCTGTTTGCAGGAATGTAGACTGAAAGATGGAGCACCTCCACCAAACTTGCCTGGGTATGCAGCTTATAACCTAAGGTCAACCAATTGTTGTGTGATGTATGTCAGAAAGAACTTGCCACATTCACTCCTTTCCTTGCAGAGTCGAGTTAACATGCAGTATCATGGTGTCAAAGTATATGCAGGCGACTTTTCCATAAACATTTTTAATCTCTATGCCCCAGCGAACCAGCTTCGACCTGATGCTTTACCAGATCGCATCAATAGTGAACCTACCATCATTCTTGGAGATTTTAATGCCAGACATAAGAATATTGGTGGGTCTGTAACAAACACCAATGGAACTAAACTAGTGAAATTGCTAAATGAGCATGATAATGTTCGAATTGATCATTAAGGGACTAGCGTGTCAAGCGTGTCAGCGTGCCTCGTTGTGCTCCGGGTTTTCTCGTGTTTTCACGGTCGCTCTTACGTGCTAGAACTTTAATTTGTGTCATCAATCCTATACGATACATCCCTCTAGCGACTGGAACCAATCTTGGGCGGAAAACATTATATACTGAGTCAAAAAAGGAGAATTAGTGTGCACTACCTAGCAGAGTTTACTGCCAGAGGGGAATCAGGCCTGTGTCCCGTGTGAAAAAAAAAATAATAATAATAATTGAACTTTTCGTGTCAGAGGAAAGAAAGTCTCCCTGATAACATTGACTATACATAGTGTATAGTGTATACTACAGTGGCTCCCTAGTATATTGATGATAAAGGCTAAAGTGTCATTTGAAAACAGGTGAATTTGTAAATGAAGTGATAAGCCTATAGAGGCAGGTGCCAGAAGTCGCCAGAAACTTACCACAGATCAGCTGTTTTTAATAATCTTCCTGGCTTGCTAGACCGGGCCGCGGGGGCGTTGACCCCCGAAACTCTCTCCAGGTAAACTCTAGGTACTTGCATATAATCTAGTGATACCAGTGAATAGCAGAATACAGTGTTGTAGTAGCAACTAACCAGTATTATAATGGTACTTAGTGGAGTGGAGTGACTTTCATTAGTTTCTTTTTTCTTGAAATACCAGACATATACTGTGAATTTCATATAACATGTAGTTACCAGCGGTCGCAATATACACAACGAGAAGCAATTATTACTACAGAAAAAGCGTCCTTCCTCCAAAATTTCCACCAGTCAACTATAGTGATAATATAGCATTTATTGTGGTGGAGATGGAAAAAAAAATAGAAAAGCTAGATACAGCGATTGATAAACAAGGGTTGAGGTCGACCGTTCGTCATTGTGGGAGTTGCCAACAGTCACTGGTTTCTTCAACACGCAAGTTATACTTTTGTATCAATCAAATCACATATTACTCGGGTAGATAATTTCCAGTAGATCCTTCATGTGTTAGCTCAAATCACCGACCAGTATGTTTTAATAAGTGACCCACTGATCAGATCAGATCGACTGGTCCGAACCCTTGACTGCGTCCGAACCTTGACTGGTCCGAAACCTTGACTGGTTTCAAACGGTTTCGTTGGACAATAAAGCAGACTGTAAACGGATGGGGTTGTAGGCGCCCTTATAAACACAAACATTAAATATAAATCAGGAACGTGCACGTAAGCTGTCCAATATACAAAAACAGTTAGAAAACAGAAATACAAATAGCTAGAGCTTCATTTAAGGAGGTTATTAATAGAATATTCAAGAGGTTGCAAGTAGAATTGCAGTAAATCAACATTCAAATCATTATGAAGCTGTGTGTAGTCTGTGGTCAGTCAAACAAACGGGCTTCCACATGGGTAAATTGTCATTTTTGTGGAAATTGGTGTCACGCGGCTTGTGCAGATATCCAAGAAACTAGCTACAAGCAGTTTTTAAAACGGGAACGTTTTTGGGTATCCCAAATGAGAAAAATCTGGGGGACAAAAAATCACAAGGGTTTTAAAAAGAGGACAACTCAAAGTGCTTTCAAAAAAAAAACCTGGAAGCTTTCACAACAGGGGGAAATAAAAATCGGGGTGAATGGTACAGCCCTTGATATGGCCATGTAGTCAGAAACTGAAAGGCTGGTGATAAGCCCGGTATCAGTAAATGTGGGGCTGTAGTGCGTCCGGGGGAACAGAAAGGTGAAGCTGGGGGTGCTGCCCGGGGAGACAGTAAGGGGTGAAGGGAGGTGCTGTCCGGGAACGTAATGGTGAAGCTGGAGATGCTGTCCTGGGAGACAGTAATGGGAACAGGGGGATTTTGTCCATTTAGCGGGAATTAACGCGGGAAGGGAAAAAATTTAAAGCCCTCATAGGGGCAGGAGCCATAGTAGGGAAAAAAGTGTGTCAAAGATAAGAAAAAAACCCAAAATGCCAGAAATACCGCGGGAAAAAAAGAAAACAAAGGCCCCACTAGAAATAGGAGGATATTTCCCCAAAAAAAAAATGGTGGGGCTCCATTTTTTGGTGCTGGGGAGGATAAAAAGAAAAAACGGGAAACATGCACCAACGGGAAAATACAGTCACAAAACCCCAAGGCAAAGGGAAAACCCAACCCTGTGCAAATATGCACTTTTTAAATTAAAATTCAATTAAAAATTTATTCCTATAAGGATTACAATGCTGGTTTACAAAAATTTGGTTATTTTTTTTACTGTAGTAAAATTGTGTTACGAGTGTACCACTAGAATGCTTGCTGGCTAGGCTTTTTCGGGCTATTAGTTTTATTTTTAATTAAAAAAATTAAAATTATGAGGTAAGCTGTATTATGGCTAAGTGACTAAATAAAAAGTTTGTGGTTTAGCAAGTGAATGTTTTTTGTTTTGGCACAGTAATATTTCAGTATTGGAGTACACAGGTTTCATTTTTAAGACGAGTTTAAAATTTTTCTGTTTATGGTCAAATGAGTGAGCGAGTGTAATGTAACCACCGGGTGGTATTGTGTAGTTAGTAAAGGGGTGTATCGGGGAGTTTAATTTTTTCTAATATTAGTTTTGAAGGTGATGAATGTGCTGCGTTCTGAGTTCTCAGGTGGGGTATTCCAGATTTTAGGGCCTTTGAAACATTAAATTTTTTTGAAAGGTTTAGCGGACACGGGGAAAATGTGTAGAGTGTTTTTTTTTTTACCCTGGGGTTTTCTGTCAAAACTATCAAGAAAGAGTTTTAGGTAAAGGGTTTGATATTAGAGTTTAAAGGCCTGTAGATTAGATTGCACAGTGTAAGTGTGGATGTACTGAGGGGGGAGTAATTTTAGATCTTTTGAAAGTGGGGGGGTGTGTTGCGGGATGGGATTTAGTGATTATTCTTA
Source organism: Cherax quadricarinatus (assembly GCF_026875155.1). Taxonomy (NCBI): domain Eukaryota; kingdom Metazoa; phylum Arthropoda; class Malacostraca; order Decapoda; family Parastacidae; genus Cherax; species Cherax quadricarinatus. The sequence continues at coordinate 39,955,425 of NC_069429.1, read as the reverse complement.
CTGCACTTTTTGTTGGGTTATTTTGGCTTGGGTGTGTTGCTGCAGTTGTCCCCAAGCAAAATAGCATGGGTGACGTATTGATAAATAATGAGTGGGTATAGTGTGAGGGGCTTTTTGCGCACGTAGTATCTTTATTTTGGAGAGGTCCCAACCGTTTTGGATACTTTTTGGTTATGCGGTATGGGTGCTGAAATTCAGGTTGTTTCTGGGTATAGCCTTGGAATTTGCCCCCATTATTTTGGAAATTGGAGTGTGTCAATCTTAATTTTAATTTGTGCATCTCCTGTCTGTACCAAACTAATATAGAAAGTTTTGTCATGTTAAGCGTAATTTTATGGCTGTCATCCAAGTCGATATTTTAATCAGCCCCCATTCACAATGGTGTTAGGGGGGAAGTTAGGGTGGAGATCATAAGTCGTGTCATCACAAAAGAAATGGGTTTTCAGGTTTTTGGGATACGTTGGAAGGTCATGATGTATATGGGGAAGGGGGGGGCCCAGGACACTTCCCTGGGGAAACCCCAGTATCAAGGGGCCCGGTTGTGATTTTGTGTCTTTAATGGTGACGTACGATTCTATTAAAGTAAGATTTAAATAAGCAAGGCATGGCCTCTTATCCGTAGTGGTCAATTCGTGGAGTAGGATTTCGTGGTTACTTTTTAAAAAGCTTTTCGTAAGTCAATAAAAATTCCTGGGATATTCCTTTTTTTCCAATGCTGTGAAAAGCAGATTTTTGCTTTTTATGTTTTTGGCTCATTATGCTTTTTTTTTCCTGAACCCAAAACTGGAGGGTTGAGTAGTTTTGAGCCGTTAAAAATGAATACAGTCTCCTGTGCCGAGTTTCTCAAAGTTTTGGAAGCAATGGAAGTTAGATTTTGGGCCCTATAGTTTTTTAAGTCTGAGGGTCCCACCTTTTGTTTTGGGTAACCTTCCCTTTTTGATTTTTTTGGGGAAGGTGCTAGTCTTATGACTTGTTAAAAAAGTAATGAAATACATGCGAAAGGACATGGGCCGCTGTTTGTACGTAAGGGGGGGGACATAGACAGATTCCCCGAGTTTTTTTTAAGGACTTTATGATCTCAATGACCCCGTGGGTCAGTTGGGCAAGATAAAAGGGGAATGGGAAAATTTTCCATTAGGTAGTCCCCGGCAGGGGAGGGTTTGGGGGGTTTTATGGCGAGTTTTGATCCTTTTTTGGGAAAAGAATCTTTTATCTTGTTAGCTGGTCGTGGGTTTTGTAGTGGTGTTTTTAGGTTTTTGTTGGACAATTTCTTGGTTTTTCTCAGTTTGGGGGCCCTAGAATCTGAGAGAGGTTTTCCAGGTTTTTTTATATTCCTCTATGTCTGTAAATCTACTGGGTAGTTTTGTTGTTTGGTTTTTTTTTATTTTGGGTTGAGAGCTGAGATGGTTTAAGTATCTTTGTGTATTAAGCCCTGCTATATTGCCCCTTTTATATTGGTGTTTCTTGTCAAGGATTTCAGAATGGTTGGTTAGCCAGGGAACCAATCGTTGTTTGTGATCTGTTTTGTTTTTATAGGACAATGTTTGTTGTAAGTCTAAGTAATTTGTTTAAAAAAGATGTTGTCCAGTCATCAATACTTGGATCTGCTGGGAGGGGAAAACTGGAAAAACAGATGGGACGTGCAACTATGACCACCCTAGAAAATGCCAGCCCATATGACAAAGGAAAAACAAACTCCCTTCCTTAAACTTTTTCACCCGAACGTGACCTCTTCATAAGGAAAGACTGTGCTATAACTTAAATTGCCAGGATACCATCTAAAGGGGACAAAAAGATACAAAACATCCAGGCCATGGGGGAAAAATGGGGAGCCACAGCCACTCAAAAGGGGAGAGGTTTTTTGTGCCCGGGAAAGGGAAAAAAAAATGGGAGGAAATGGCAGAAATCGTACACCAAAACCTCATTCCCGGAGGGAACCACAGTCGATGGCCTCCACTCCAAAAACCCCGATACGATACTAAAGCGGAAAAAAAAATCCCCCCCCAGTACCAACAATACCACCAGTCCCTAACATTCTTCTTTGTAAATATACAGGGTCTAAAGCCGCACAACAACAAAATACCCTTTTATCGTGGACTGCTTGAGAGGCAAAGGCAATTCGCGGGTTTCATGGCCAATAAAGGATCACTTGGCAACGAAAAATGGACCGGTTCAACTATACAGATGTAAGAGTGAACAGGGAAAAAGGGGGCGGGGGGTTTCCTGTACATTGAAGAGTCACTTGTTTGCACAGAATGCTTTTAAAGCCCCAAAAGATGTAGGGAATTTTACGTAAAGGTCGAGAACCAAAACCTAGTCATTGGGTAGTCTACAAGCCTCCGGATGAACATCCCAGCAATTCCAGGAACAGCTGTTAAAAATTGACCATGTCCCGGAAAAACTTCCGCTTTTGCACCCCAAAATCTTGCTCCTGGGGGATTTCAAATTAAGGACCTAAAATGGGGGAATATGCAAATAATAGTGTTGCAGTAATAAACAGGGGGGCAATCTGTGAAAACTCAATCACATGAGCTTTTAATCCTTTCACAAAAATTTAATTTAAACCCCAAATAATAGAGCCTACTAGACTGGAGAAAATTGACCCCATCTTCACTAACAAAGAGATTGATAAAAATGTCACCATATCAAAAACAAAAACTCAGATCAAACAAATTGAGGGTTTATAAATTGAACATGTGCAATCTTGGGATCTTTTTTGAGGAAAAAGTTTCGCCACACAGTGGTTCTTATCCATAATAGGAGAAACTTGAAAACAGGGGGAGAATGAGGTAATCGTCCCCCCAACCTTGAGTCGATGTGTTCAGCCATCAATCTTGGTAGAAAACGGCAGATGAGCGGGGAGAAGCAGCTTATAAACCCTACGGCAGGGGAGGTGTAGCGTCATAGGGAGGTCACAATTTTTTCAAAGTGGAAATAGGTTTGCCCAAAAAATTAGGCAAGCGAAGATTCCTAAGTATTAAAATCCCAAAAAGTTGCAGTGTTGAAAAGGTTTTTAAGAATGGTTCAGAGAACCCACATGTTTTAAAATTTGAACATGTGCAACCTTGGGTAACTTTATTGAGGAAACGTTTCGCCACACAGTGGCTTCACTCCTACTAGGAGAAAAATTGAAAAACAGGAGGGGAATGAGGTAATCAGTCCCTCAACCCCTTATCGAGGTTCAGTCCATCAATCTTGAGAAATAGGGAATGACGGAGAAAGCTTTTAAACCGTACGGCAGGGGGAGGTGTGGTCATAGGTAGTGTACATTTGTTCAATGTGGGGAAATGGGTTTTGCACAAGAAATTTTGGAAGCGAAAAATTCCCAAGTATTAAGACCCAAGAAGTTGCAGTGTCTGACAGGGTTTTTAGATGAATGGTTTTAGAGAACCGAATGTTTAAAAATTTGACATGTAACTCTTGGGGACTTTTTGAGGAAAATTTCGCCACAAGTGGCTTCATCAGTCCAAATAGGGGAAACTTGAAGAAAGGGAGAATGAGGTAAACATCCCTCAAACCCTTTAGTCGATGTGTTCAGTCCCTCAATCTTAGTAGAATACGGCAGATGAGCGGAGAAGCACTTAAAACCGTCGGCGGAGAGGTGAGCAGTCATAGGTATGTCACATTTGTTCAAAGTGGAAGTAGGTTGTGCCCAAGAATTGGGAAGCGAAGAAATTTCTAAAGTATTTGGATCCAAGAAGTTGCAGTGTCTGACAGGTTTTTTAAAGAATGGTTCAGAGAAAAAGACATGTTTATAAATTAGGGGCACAGTCAATTTTGGTATCTTTATTGAGGAAAAATTTCGCCCCACAGTGGCTTCATCAGCCAACATAGGAAAACTTGAAAAACAGGGGAGAATGAGGTAATCAGTCCCTCAACCTTATCGTGTGTTCATCCCTCAATTTGAGTAGAAAACGGCAGATGAGCGGAGAAGCAGCTTATAAACCGTACGGCAGGAGAGGGTGCTTTATAGGAAAGGTTCACATTTGTTCAATGTGGAAAAGGGGGTGGGGGGGGGGAAGAAAAAAGGTTTTGTCCCCCCCGGAGGGTTTTTAAAAACGGATTGGACTACCATGAGGGGTAAAACTTCGCTAGGTTAACTGTTCCTCATTCCTTTTCTTTAAGTTTTTATGAGGGCTGGAACCCCTGTGTGGGGAAATTTCCTTTTAAATCCCCGGGTTCCCCAAGTTTCTAAATTTTTACTGTGGCTTTGAAATTTCTCAAATGTCAAGAATGCAACTTTTGTCTTTAATTTTAAACTTCGGCTTGCCAAATTTTTCAAACCTTTCCAAGAACTGGAAATACCCTTACTTAACCCCCCGCCTATTTTTAACCTTTTTCCCCCCCCCTATTTACCCAAATTTTGGACAAAAACCTAATTGGGGGGCTGGTTTCCCTTCCCTTCCGTTTAAAGTTTCTCCTATTTGGAGATAACCAGTGTGGGAAAACGCTCAATTAAAAACCCGATTTCATTTCTTTATCCTTCGGGTTTTTCTCCCCTTATTATAATTTTAGGCCAAAATGTTTGGGGGGCCCCAAAACTTCTATAAAGATCCCAAATTCAATTCAATAACAAAAAAAAAAGTGGGACCAATAAACCAAGTCCTAACCGATATAAGCTGGAAAGATAACTAAGCAACACGGGCCCCCAACTTATGCCAGAACAGATTAACTCGGTGGCACTCGATGTATGCACAAGGCTTATTCCTCTAAGAAAAAGGAGGAGTAGATTGTAAAAATAGAAGAGACAGGCGCTCCCATTACAGGCGACGAAAAAAATAACAGATCGGCTAAAAGAGGTCAATATATCTGAATGGGGTAGGGAGACACGGTCAGAGAAATAGCAAGCATCGAACTCAAGCTAAAAGAATCCTTTAGGAGTCAGGAATCACGGGAAGAAACTAAAAGCCATAAATGAAATCGAAAGAAACCCAAAGTATTTCTTCTCCTATGCCAAATCAAAATCGAGAACAACGTCCAGGGTTTGGGCCCCTACTTAAACAAGATGGGTCCACACAGTGACAGCAAGGCAATGAGTGAGCTACTCAAGTCCCAATATGACTCAGTTTTAGCAAGCCGCTAACCAGACTGAGAGTCGAAGATCAAAATGAATTGTTTATGAGAGAGCCACAAAATTTTGATTAACACAAGCCTATCCGATGTTATCTTGACGCCAAATGACTTCGAACAGGCGATGAATGACATGCCCATGCACTCTGCCCCAGGGCCAGACTCATGGAACTCTGTGTTCATCAAGAACTGCAAGAAGACCCTATCACGAGCCTTTTTCCATCCTATGGAGAGGGAGCAAAGGACACGGGGTCGTCCCACAGTTACTAAAAACAAAAAGACATAGCCCCACTCCACAAAGGGGGCAGTAAAGCAACAGCAAAGAACTACAGACCAGTAGCACTAACATCCCATATCATAAAAATCTTTGAAAGGGTCCTAAGAAGCAAGATCACCACCCATCTAGAAACCCATCAGTTACAAAACCCAGGGCAAAATGGGTTTAGAACAATCGCTCCTGTCTGTCTCAACTATTGGATCACTACGACAAGGTCCTAAATGCACTACAAGACAAAAAGAATGCAGATGTAATATATACAGACTTTGCAAAAGCCTTCGACAAGTGTGACCATGGCGTAATAGCGCACAAAATGCGTGCTAAAGGAATTAACAGGAAAAGTCGGTCGATGGATCTATAATTTCCTCACTAACAGAACAAAGAGAGTAGTCGTCAACAGAGTAAAGCCGAGGCAGCTACGGTGAAAAGCTCTGTTCCACAAGGCACAGTACTCGCTCCCATCTTTTTCCCCTCATCCTCATATCCGACATAGACAAGGAAAGTCAGCCACAGCACCGTGTCTTCCTTTGCAGATGACACCCGAATCTGCATGACAGTGTCTTCCATTGCTGACACTGCAAGGCTCCAGGCGGACATCAACCAAATCTTCAGTGGATGCAGAAAACAATATGAAGTTCAACGATGAGAAATTTCAATTACTCAGATATGGTAAACACGAGGAAATTAAATCTTCATCAGATTTACAAAACAAATTCTGGCCATAAAATAGAGCGAAACACCAACGTCAAAGACCTGGGAGTGATCATGTCGGAGGACTCACCTTCAAGGACCAAACCTTGTATCAATCGCATCTGCTAGAAAAAATACAGGATGGATAATGGAACATTCAAAACTAGGGAGGGCCAAGCCCTGATGACACTCTTCAGGTCACTTGTTCTATCTAGGCTGGAATATTGCTGCACACTAACAGCACCTTTCAAGGCAGGTGAAATTGCCGACCTAGAAAATGTACAAAAGAACCTTCACGGCGCGCATAACGGAGATAAAACACCTCAGTTACTGGGAGCACTTGAGGTTCCTAAACCTGTTTTCCCTGGAACGCAGGAGGGAGAGATACATGATTATATACACCTGGAAAATCCTAGAGGGACTATTGCCGAACTTGCCACGAAAAAACCACTCACTACGAAAGCAAAAGACTTGGCAGACGATGAACCATCCCCCCAATGAAAAGCAGGGGTGTCACTAGCCACGTTAAGAGACCATACAATAATGTCAGGGCCCGAGACTGTTCAACTGCCTCCCAGCACACATAAGGGGGATTACCAAAAGACCCCTGGCAGTCTTCTAGCTGGCAATGGACAAGCACCTAAAGTCATTCCTGATCAGCCGGGGCTGTGGCTCGTACGTTGGTTTGCGTGCAGCCAGCAGCAACAGCCTGGTTGATCAGGCTCTGATCCACCAGGAGGTCTGGTCACAGACCGGGCCGCGGGGGCGTTGACCCCCGGAACTCTCTCCAGGTAAACTCTAGGTAAACTACTGAGCCTACTCACATATATAGTGGCAAACTAGTTTCTGTGCTTGGTTTAATACATCATATACGATGCATGACTCTGTCATAGTTGATGATCTTCTATCTGATCACTTCCCAAGAATAACAACTGTCAATCTTGATCACATATCCAGCAATCAAGAAGCTAAATTCAGAAGGGAGGAAACTTATTCTCAACCAAGAACACAGAGATAACTTTATTAACCACTTGGATCAATGGAAATAAAAATTACTAGCCCATTGGCACCCCAAAAATTTAATGATGATTTAAAATTTCCACTATTGAGAGTGTTCTCACAGATCAAGTGGGCAGGAATAGGAAACAAAGACCCTCCACTATAAATAACAATAAAAACCAATGTAAATTCTATAATGATCCACAGCTAACCAGACTAAACCAGACTAACCAGACTGGGGAGTCGAAGATCAAAATGAATTTTTTAAGAGAGAGCCACAGAATTTTGGTTAACACAAGCCTATCTGATGTTATCCTGACGCCAAATGACTTCGAACAGGCGATAAATGACATGCCCATGCACTCTGCCCCAGGGCCAGACTCATGGAACTCCGTGTTCATCAAGAACTGCAAGAAGCCCCTATCACGAGCCTTTTCCATCCTATGGAGAGGAGCATGGACACGGGGTCGTCCCCCAGTTTTCTAAAACAACAGACATAGCCCCCCTCCACAAAGGGTGGCAGTAAAGCAACAGCAAAGAACTACAGACCGATGCACTAACATCCCATATCATAAAAATCTTTGAAAGAGTCCTAAGAAGCAAGATCACCACCCATCTAGAAACCCATCAGTTACACAACCCAGGGTAACATGGGTTTAGAACAGGTCGCTCCTGTCTTTCTCAACTATTCGATCACTACGACAAGGTCCTAGATGCACTAAAGACAAAAGAATGCAGATGTAATATATAAAAGACTTTGCAAAAGCCTTCGACAAGTGTGACCATGGCGTAATAGCGCACAAAATCCCTGCTAAAGGAATAACGGGAAAAAGTCGGTCGATGGATCTATAATTTCCTCACTAACAGAACACAGAGAGTAGTAGTCAACAGAGTAAAGTCCGAGACAGGCACGGTGAAAAGCTCTGTTCCACAAGGCACAGTACTCGCTCCCATCTTGTTCCTCACCCTCATATCTGACATAGACAAGGATGTCAGCCACAGCCCCGTGTCTTCCTTTGCAGATGACACCCGAATCTGCATGACAGTGTCTTCCATTGCAGACACTGCAAGGCTCCAGGCGGACATCAACCAAATCTTTCAGTGGGCTGCAGAAAAACAATATGAAGTTCAACGATGAGAAATTTCAATTACTCAGATTTGGTAAACACGAGGAAATTAAATCTTCATCAGAGTACAAAACAAAATTCTGGCCACAAAATAGAGCGATAACACCAACTCAAAGACCTGGGAGTGAATCATGTCGGAGGATTTCACTTCAAGGACCATAACATTGTATCAATCGCATCTGCTAGAAAAATGACAGGATGGGTAATGAGAACCTTCCAAAACGAGGGATGCCAAGCATATGATGCACTCTTCAGGTCACTTGTTCTATCTAGGCTGGAACATTGCTGCACACTAACAGCACCTTTCAAGGCAGGTGAAATTGCTGACCTAGAAAATGTACAGAGAACCTTCACGGCACGCATAACGGAGATAAAACACCTCAATTACTGGGAGCGCTTGAGGTTCCCGAACCTGTATTTCCCCGGAACGCCCGGCGGGAGAGATACATGATTATATACACCCGGAAAATCCTAGAGGGACTAGTACCGAACTTGCACACAAAAATCCCTCACTACGAAAGCAAAAGACTTGGCAGACGATGCAACATCCCCCCAATGAAAAGCAGGGGTGTCACTAGCACGTTAAGAAACCATACAATAAGTGCCAGGGGCCCGAGACTGTTCAACTGCCTCCCAGCGTACATAAGGGGGATTACCAACAGACCCCTGGTAGTCTTCAGCTGGCACTGGACAAGCACCTAAAGTCGGTTCCTGATCAGCCGGGCTGTGGCTCGTATGTTGGTTTGCGTGCAGCCAGCAGTAACAACCTGGTTGATCAGGCTCTGATCCACCAGGAGGCCTGGTCACAGACCGGGCCGCGGGGACGTTGACCCCCGGAACTCTCTCCAGGTAAACTCCAGGTAAACTCCAGCTATGCAATCTAACACATTCAGCAGCTGGGAGGATTGGTAAAGCATACGGTGAATGTAGAACCCCAGACCTGCTCAGAACGTTCCAAGCTGCACTAACAAATGCAAGGAATAGAAAGGAAGAACTTAGACAACAGGAATGGGAACAATTTGTTAGTGGATTAAATAGGTCCACCCCTTTAAGTTTGGCATGGAAAGGTATAAATAAAATAACCAGGAAAAAGACTGGCAATGTTGCTCATCCCTTTCCTCTTGAAAAAGCAAATGACCTCATAAATGACTGGTTCAAAACATCCAGGCATGAAAACCTTCCATCTCATATTAAAAAAAAATTAGAGAGTACCTCTGAAGAAATATTGAAACTGATTAATTTTATGAGCCAAAATATTGATGAGAGTGATTGCCTCTTCACCGAGTATGAATTAGATAATGCATTAACTAAAGGTCGATCAACTGCTCCTGGAGAGGATGGTGTAACCTATGATATTCTCAGAACTCGAAGGCAAGTGCCTGATAACCCTTTGTTGGCACTGTATAATCTCGGTTACATTGAGGGCGTTCTTCCTATTTCCTGGTCCAATAGTCTCATTGTGACTATCCCTAAGCCCCAACAGCCTGATACATTTAGACCGATCTCCTTAACTAGTTGTCTTTGTAAAATCTTTGAAAGAATGATACTTAACAGACTGGAGTTTACCTGGACTGTACTACAGAATCAGACACCAACTTTCCCCCTACCTCTATGGGTTCATGAAAGGTAAAAGTGAGCAGAACTGTATTTCCACATTTCTCACTGCACACACCTCTACTAGTTTTACCACTTTCTTTGATCTAAAATCTGCATTTGATATTGCGAACAGAACCGTTATACTACATGAACTAGCCAAAATGAATATTGGTGGTAGCTTACTCTGCTGGATAATAGGATACCTGTCAAATATCCTCTGTCCTTTATCAAGGCTTTAGAAGTGAGTCTAAAGAAATGTCTTTAGGTACACCGCAGGGAGAAGTTCTTTGTCCCATGCTATTTAATATTCTGATTAATGCTCTCCTAAATGCTCTACCTGCCTCACCTAAACATATAGCTATAAGCTATGCTGATGACATCATGATACATACAACAGAGCATAAGAAGATGAGCACCATTCTTAATGAAGTTCAAGCAATTTGTAATCGACTAGGCCTCATAATATCTTCCTCTAAAACAAAGATATTAACAAGCAAACGACATCCCTCACACATTTATTTGCAGGGTGAAATCATTAGCTACGTTAAAACCTACAGATATCTTGGTGTAGATGTACCCTTTAACAAATCCACTATACCACAACTAAACAAGAAATGCAAAGCTAGGCTAAATGCTCTCAAAGCTGTTGCTGGCTACAACCCCAACTATGGTGCTAATGTGAGAATCGTGAGAATGATGTACATAGCCTATGTTAGGTCCTTAATTGATTATGCTGCTCTCATGTTGATATTAGCTAGAGAAAGTTCTCTCCGACCCTTGGAGTTAATGCAGAATGAAGCTCTCGGAATTATTCTTGGGTGTCCCAAATCTACAAAGGTTCTTAATATGAGGAAGGAGCTTGGTATTTCTAGTATCAGTCATAGGATTGTTGAGATTAACACTGTACTCGGTATTACAATGTTGAGAAATGAACGAGACTCTGTCACAATGAATCTTACCAAGTGTCTAGAGGTAAATACACACAGATCTAAATGGATTGTGAAAACGTGCAATAGTATTAGGTTTTATAACCTGCATGAACTGTATCACTGTAGGCAACAACAGCATTTCACCCCTCCATGGAAGATGCGTTCATTTAATATCACATACCAGGGGCCAGGAGCTAAGACTCGACCCCTGCAACCACAAATAGGTGAGTACCTGCAAATCCCTCCGAAGAAGCTCATTGCTAGTAATCCCTTCCTTAAATCACTTGTTAAAGCAACTGCTCAAGAAGAAATTTCTCACCTAGCTGGTAGTAATAAGTTATCACAAGTTATATACACTGATGGATCTAAACAGGAGTCTTCTGGCAGGGCTGCATCTGCTCTTGTTGCCACCTCCCTAGTTAAGAACGATAATAAATTTGTTGAGTTAGGCATAAGAATTAACAACTGGGCGTCTACACTGCAAATTGAATTGTTTGCAACCCTAATGGCGCTAAAGTTAACCTATGACACTGAGCTTGACTCTATCATCATTACTGATTCTATGTCATCATTGATGGCTCTTGACTCATATAATGACTCCAATAACATGCTCATAGGAAAATCCAGTTACAGATACTCAAAAATCAGGGACAAAGTAATTAATGTACAGTTGCTATGGGTCCCATCACACATTGGATTACTCCTTCATCATAAAGTTGATATGTGAACCAAGAAGAGTACCCAAAAAGAGAATGTAGAATATAACTTTGGTGTAACTGTGTCTAGAATTAGGAATAATATTAGGAGAGAAGTAAATAATGAAAATGATTGTTATAGGAATGCAGTTAGAAGCCTGAGTAGATCTATAACCCACTATGATAACATGAGCTTAGATAAGTATGTTTATGGAGCAACTTGCAATGTAGACAGACTGACTGATGTTGTAGTGGCCAGGCTTAGGCTTGGTTACAAGGGCTTCTGGCAGTTTGGGAGACACACAGATGATGATCAAACTAAATGTAAATTATGTGGTCAGTCTTATGGTCACTGTCTTGAACACTATGTGCTTAATTGTCCACTTATTGAGGAATATAGAGATAGACAGTATAATAACCTATGTGACATGTCAAGATATCTTATTAATGAAAATAAGATACCAGATATACTAAGCAAATTTCCTAAATTTGCTTGTAACAGATTAGTGAACTAAAGATATGTAGATATAAATCCATATGTATTCCTGTTAACCCTTTGTGGCCTAGTTCCTGGGCCTTTTGTGTATCCATATGCTCTCGCGCTACCGTCCAGAGGATGGATATTTACCTGGAGTTTACCTGGAGAGAGTTCCGGGGGTCAACGCCCCCGCGGCCCGGTCTGTGACCAGGCCTCCTGGTGGATCAGAGCCTGATCAACCAGGCTGTTGCTGCTGGCTGCACGCAAACCAACGTACGAGCCACAGCCCGGCTGATCCGGAACTGACTTTAAGTGCCTGTCCAGTGCCAGCTTGAAGACTGCCAGGCGTCTGTTGGTAATCCCCCTTATGTGTGCTGGGAGGCAGTTGAACAGTCTCGGGCCCCTGGCACTTATTGTATGGTCTCTTAACGTGCTAGTGACACCCCTGCTTTTCATTGGGGGGATGGTGCATCGTCTGCCAAGTCTTTTGCTTTCGTAGTGAGTGATTTTCGTGTGCAAGTTTGGTACTAGTCCATCTAGGATTTTCCAGGTGTATATAATCATGTATCTCTCCCTCCTGCGTTCCAGGGAATACAGGTTTAGGAACCTCAAGCGCTCCCAATAATTGAGGTGTTTTATCTCCGTTATGCGTGCCGTGAAAGTTCTCTGTACATTTTCTAGGTCGGCAATTTCACCTGCCTTGAAAGGTGCTGTTAGTGTGCAGCAATATTCCAGCCTAGATAGAACAAGTGACCTGAAGAGTGTCATCATGGGCTTGCCTCCCTAGTTTTGAAGGTTCTCATTATCCATCCTGTCATTTTTCTAGCAGATGCGATTGATACAATGTTATGGTCCTTGAAGGTGAGATCCTCCGACATGAACACTCCCAGTCTTTGACGTTGGTGTTTCGCTCTATTTTGTGGTCGAATTTGTTTTGTACTCTGATGAAGATTTAATTTCCTCATGTTTACCATTTCATGAGTAATTGAAATTTCTCAACGTTGAACTTCATATTGTTTTCTGCAGCCCACTGAAAGATTTGGTTGATGTCCGCCTGGAGCTTTGCAGTGTCCTGCAATGGAAGACACTGTCATGCAATTCGGGTGTCATCTGCAAAGGAAGACACAGGGGTGTGGCTGACATCATTGTCATGTCGGATATGAGGATGAGGAACAAGATGGGAGCGAGTACTGTGCCTTGTGGAACAGAGCTTTTCACCGTAGCTGCCTGGACTTTACTCTGTTGACGACTACTCTCTGTGTTCTGTTAGTGAGGAAATTATAGATCCATCAACCGACTTTTCCTGTTATTCCTTTAGAAACGCATTTTGTGCGCTATTACGCCATGGTCACACTTGTCAAAGGGCTTTTGCAAAGTCTGTATATATTACATCTGCATTCTTTTTGTCTTCTAGTGCATTTAGGACCTTGTCGTAGTGATCCAATAGTTTGAGACAGACAGGAGCGACCTGTTCTAAACCCCAATGTTGCCCTGGTTGTGAAAATGATGGGTTTCTAGATGGGTGGTGTTTCTTGCTTCTTAGGACCCTTTCAAAGATTTTATGATAGGATGTTAGTGCTATTGGTCTGTAGTTCTTTGCTGTTGCTTTTTACTGCCCCCTTTTTTGGAGTGGGGCTATGTTCTGTTGTTTTTTTGTAACTGAGGGACGACCCCCGTGTCCATGCTCCCTCTCCATAGGATGGAAAAGGCTCGTGATAGGGGCTTCTTGCAGTTCTTGATGAACACAGAGTTCCCTGATTTTGGCCCTGGGGCAGAGTGCATGGGCATGTCATTTATCGCCTGTTCGAAGTCATTTGGCGTCAGGATAACATCGGATAGGCTTGTGTTAATCAAATTTTGTGGCTCTCTCTTAAAAAAATTCATTTTGATCTTCGACTCTCAGTCTTGTTAGCGGCTTGCTAAAAACTGAGTCATATTTGGGGCTTTGAGTAGCTCACTCATTTCCTTGCTTTTCAAACTGTGTAGTACCCCATCTAGTTTAAGTAGGGGCCCAATACTGGACGTTTTCTCGATTTTGATTTGGCATAAGAAAGAAATACTTTGGGTTTCTTTCGATTTCATTTATGGCTTTTATTTCTTCCCGCGATTCCTGACTCCTAAAGGATACTTTTCGCTTAAGTTCGATGCTTGCTATTTCTCTGACCAGTGTCTCCCTACGCATTTCAGATATATTGACCTCTTTTAGCCGCTCTGTTATTCTTTTTCCCTCGCCTGTAAAGGGAAACGCCCGTCTCTTTCTGTTTTACATCTACTCCTCCTTTTTTAGAGGAATAAGCCTTGTGCATACATCGGTGCCACCGAGTTAATCTGTTCTAGGCATAAGTTGGGGGGCTGTGTTGCTTAGTATATCTTCCCAGCTTATATCGGTTAGGACTTGGTTACTTGGTCCCACTTTAAAGTTTTTGTTATTGAAGTTGAATTTGGTGAATGCTCCCTCGTGACTAAATCTCATTATGTCGGTCTGGGGCTCAGCGCATACATGACTGAACCTCAATTATTTTGTGATCTGAGTATATTGTTTTTTTATATGGTTTACATTCCTTATCAGATCATCATTGTTAGTGAAGATGAGGTCAGTGTATTCTCCCCGTCTAGTAGGCTCTATTATTTGCTGGGTTTTAAATTGAATTTTGTGCAGGATTTTAAAAACTCGCGTGAGTGTGAGTTTTCATCAGAGCTGCCTCCTGGTGTTATTACTGCAACAATATTAATTTGCTATATTCATCCTTTTTAGGTGCCTTAAGTTGAAATCCCCAGGAGCAAGATGTAGGGTGCAGGAGTGGATGGTTTTCCAGACCAGTGGTCAAATTTTTTAACAGCTGTTCCTGGAATTGCGGGATGTTGCATCGGAGGCTTGTAGACCCACCATGACTAGGTTTTGGTTCTCGACCTTTACTGCTAAAAACTTCCACTACATCATTTGAGGGGACATTTAACAGTTACTGTGCTAAACAAGTGGACTGCAAATGTACAGGCCCAACCCCCCCCCCCTTTTGCCTGTTCACTCTTCACATCTGTTAAGGTTGTAACCTGGGATCCATATTTCGTTGTCCAAGTGATCCTTTATGTGGGTCTCAGTGAAGCCGCGAACATTGCCTTTGCCTCTGCAAGCAGTCCCGGATGAAAGGTATTTTGTTGTTTGTTGCTGGCTTTAGACACTGGTATATTTGACAAAGAAGATGTTATCGGATGGTGGTATTTGTTGGTACTGGGGGGGGATTTTTTTTCCGGCTTTAGTCTCTGTAATCTGTATGGGGTGCTCATAAACTAGCCGCCTTCGGTAGCCAAATCATAAGATTTAAAATCATTTTCAAAGATTTGGTTGATGTCCGCCTGGAGAATTTGCGTGTTTCAATGGAGACAATGTCATGCAGATTCGGAGCGTGTCATCTGGCAAAGGAATACACGGTGCTGTGGCTGACATCCTTGTCTATGTCAGATTATGAGGGGGGATGAGAAACAAGAATGGGAGGAAGTACTGTGCCTTACGGTGGCAGAGCTTTTCACGTAGCCTCCTCAGACTCTACTCTGTTGACTTACTCTTTGTGTTCTGTTTGTGAGTAAAAATTATAGATCCATCTTACCACATTTCCTGTTATTCATTTACGCACGCATTTTGTAGCTCTATTTTGCTTATGGTCACCACTTGTTCGAAGGCTTTTGCGAAGAGGGAGTTATACATAGTCTCTAAGGCCATGACATGAGGTGAGCGGAGCTTTATACATAGTCTCTAGGGCCCATGGCAAGAGAGTGGCAGAGCTTATACATAGTCTCTAAGGCCATGGCATGAGACGTGGGCCAGGCCTTATACATAGCCTTTTTTATAAACAATCAGGAAAACATCTTGGATTACGTGCTGACTCTGTGGGAGAAGTCCCGCTAGTGAGGGAGTGAAGGAGAAATGGATTCATTATTATTGTGTTTATATCAACTCTGCAGTTATTTGTCTATCACAATTGACCTAAAATGTCAAAATACACAATATAAAATAACATTACAAACATGTATATACTCTAGATGAAAAAAATAGGCCAAAACACAGCGAGTTGTCCACCAGCAAATATTCCAAATATATCAATACTCCTCCTTCCTATGAGTATTCTATTTGATCTTGATTAAGAGGGAAACCAGGAGTTTTTGAAAGAAGATAAAATGCACTTAGGACTCACCAGTTTTATAATGAAACCACCATTAACGCGATTTTCTTGTAAAAAAAAAATTCGAGGAGTGGGTCCGGCCAGCATTCCAGGCGAATATCTGGGAAAAGTATTGGACTTATTTCACTATAATGAGCCTTTACTACTTAATTAAGTGGTATAATATTCACATATTCAGGAATCGTAAAATAAATAATTATTGTTTTTTAATTTTCAATGACGGACTTTTGGGAAATATTCCTCCAAATATTTTGGGATTTGCGTGGAGAGGTAAAAAGGAGATAATTTGCATCAGTTTAAAGAACGTACAGATTTCTATTTTTGTTTGTGGAATAAAGATAAGATATTTACAGGAAAGTGCATCACTAAAAAAAAATCGTTTGTTAGCATTGTTCTCTCCGGTACCAAGTTCCCAAACAACCTTATGTAGTACCATATAGGCCTACGTGCCTGCCAAAATGTCATTTTCGGAAAAGCTTTCTTCTTTCTGTTGGTTGCTTGCGTTATCTATTGATAAGAAATTTACATTAAATTAGAGTGAACACTTGTCGTTTACACAAAGAATGAAAGAAATCTGACGAGACAAAATAAATAAAGTTGTGATACTGTCCAAAGGAAAACTGAACCCTGATGACAAAATAATATAATAATAAAAAATCAAGACCAGTTGCTAAAAAGATTTAAAGGGCAAACAGAAGGATATTGCAGAGCTAAAAAAAATTTCCAAAGTTGGGGGAACAGGTGCAGAACTTATAATAGGAACAAAGGCGGGCCCTTTTGCTCAAAAATCGAACGTACAAGAATACCTAGAAAGCTCTGGCAACAAAAAAAAACATTTGGGGGGTATAGCCAAAAAGCCAAAAAGGCTTAACAAGACAAAATTCAATACAGGAATGCCACGAAACAACTAAGGTGGCAAACTGTTTTAATTCCTATAAATCGTCGCATCAACCTAGTAAGTAAATACCACTACATCAAAATACCTTTAACTAGACTTAAAATTTAAACTCTTTACCAAAAAAGGGGTAACCCCAAACAGTTTTTAAATTTAGTAAGGTATCTCAGATTTTTGTCATTAAGACTAGCATTAAACCCAAAAGAGCACCGCCCAGATAAATCTCATCTAAATTTCTAAAATATGGGGGCCTCTAATTGCCGTTTTTCCCATTACCCCCCTAACAAATTTGTCCATCCCCTAATACCGTACTGGAAAGGTTCGGAGGCAGAGTTTTCTCCATCTCAAGAAAAATAGTAGGTCTTGGGCAGCAATATAGGGCCCGTTAAATACCCTGTAATATCTAAAATTTTAAGAGGGCGTGTACTGCAAGTGTTAAGTACCTTAAGACAACAAAATTCTCCATAGGTTTTCCAATCAGGCTTTTGGGCTTACCAACCGACACTTTCCCCAAATTTAAAATGGTTTCTGAGAACTAAAAAGTCAATCGGGGAACCTCATAGGGAAAGGGAAAATTAGACTTGCAGAAGGCCCTTTAAAAATTTTTTCAACAACAACATATTAGTAAAAAACTTTTGCGCCAAATGACTTCGAACAGGCGAAAAAAACATGCCCATCACCTGCCCAGGGCCAGATCATGGGCCTGTGTTTATCAGAACTGCAAAAGCCCCTTCACAGCCTTTCCACCAGGGGAGGGGGGGAGGGCACGGGGGGGTCCCACAATTTACTAAAAAAAAACAACATTTTCCCCCACTCCCCAAAGGGGCGTAAAGCAACAGCAAAGAAATACGCCAATAGCACTAACATCCCAATCATAAAAATCTTTGAAAAGGGCCTAAAAAGCAAATCACCACCCTTGAAACCCCCATTACACAAACCCCGGGGGACAGGGTTTTTAACAGGTGCTTCTGTCTGTCCCCCAAAATATTGGATCACTACGACAAGGTCCTAAATGCACCCAGAAGACAAAAAGAAGCAGTGTAATATATACAGACTTTGCAAAAGCCTTTCGACAATGTACCATGGCGAAAAGCGCACAAAATGTTGCTAAAGGAAAAAGGAAAAGCGGGTCGATGGATCTATAATTTCCTCACAACAGAACACAGAGATATCGTCAACGAGTAAAGGGGCAGTACGGAAAAAAGCTCTGTTCCACAAGGCACAGTACTCGCTCACCATCTTTTTCCTCATCCCATATCTGACATAGAAAGGATGTCACCACAGCCCGTGTTTTCCCTTTGCAGATGACACCCGAACTCATGACAGTTCTTCCATTGCAGACACGCAAGGTCCGGGGGGGACATCAACCAAATCTTTCTTTGGCTCAAAAAATATAAATTTTTCAACGATAGAAATTTCAATTATCGATATGGTAAACTGGGGAAAATTTAAAATTTTCATCAAGTACAAAACAAAAATTTTGGGGCCACAAAAAAGAGCGAAACACCAGTCAAAAACCTGGGAGTGATCATGTCGGGGATCTCACCTTCAAGGACCATAAAATTGTATCAATCGCTTTTGCTAGAAAAAGACAGGATGGATAATGAAACCTTCAAAACTAGGGGGGGCCAAGCCCGATGACATTTCGGTCACTTTTTTCTATCTAGGGTGGAATATTTCTCCTCTAACCACCCTTTCAAGGCGGTGAAATTGCCGACCTAAAATTAAGAGAACTTTTTGCGCGCTAACGGGGAAAAACACCTCAATTACGGGAGCGCTTGAGGTTTTTTAAATGTATTCACTGGAAAAAAGGAGGGGAGATAAATTTATACACGGAAAATCCAAAGGGGCTATACCCCAACTTGCACACAAAATCCTCACACGAAAACAAAAGCTTGGAACGATCACCACCCCCCAATGAAAAGAGGGGTGTCACCACTTTTTAAAGACCATACAATAAGTGTCAGGGGGCCCCAACTGTTCAACTGCCCCCAGCACACATAAGGGGGATTCCCAAAAACCCCGGGATCTTTCCCAAACTGGCACTGGACAAGCACCCAAAGTCAGTTTCCCGATCAGCCGGCTGTGGCTCGTACTTGGTTTGCGTCAGCCAGCGCGCAGCCCGGTTGATCAGGCTCGTCCACCAGGAGGCCCCGGGGCACAGACCGGGGGGGGGGGCGTGACCCCCCGAAACTCTCTCCAGGTAAAATCCAGGATAGGGAAAGGTCGTAGATGGTTAAGTCCACCTTAACAACAGGAGACAAAATTTTCAGAAACAACAAAACGAATCAGAACCTTGCCGATAGATGCGGAGTTCCCCCAAAATTATTTAGTCCCTTACTCCAGGGAATTCCTTTGTTGTTTTTTTGACATACCCATCGTGTTAATGCAAACTCCCCAATGTAGCAGATGACAGTACTCTGTTTGTTAGGTAAAGACCCCCCCAAAATATAGCTAACACTGGAACTGGTGTCCTGCAAAATGGTTAGTAATAAATTATCTTATACCTGAAAAACGAACCCAAACTCTTTGGCACGACACTAAACGAAAGGGTAATAATTTTTAAAGACCAATGTAATGGGGGAACCCAACCACTTCAGTTTCCTCAGTAAATATCTGGAAACCCTGCATGTCAGAAGAATTAATAGAGAAAAGTGTAGTAAAGAAAGTGAATGCCAGACTGAAGTTCCTCTACAGACAAGCACAGTGTCTACCTACCGATGCTCGCAGGGCACTATGCTAGTCCTTATACAATGTCATATGGACTATGCTTGTTCTTCATGGTACTCTGCCTTGACAATAAAACTGAAAGATAGACTGCAAAATCACCCAGAACAAAATGGTAAGATTCATCCTGGGCCTGGGTCCAAGAGAACATGTAGGCCTTGATGAATTGCAACAACTGGATATGCTGAATGTTGAAGACATGAGTTGAAGACATGGAGTTAAACCAAATTTATAAAATTGCTCAATAACAATGTCCAGAATATCTTGCTGCCAATTTTGTCAAGGTTGAGAACCAACGCAATCATAGTACTAGGGGACAGAGCACAATTTTGTAGTACCCACAGTTAGTGGTCAGGCTTCAAACACCTTTTATTGTACATCAATAAGTGAATGGAACAGATTGCCCGCACATTCAAATTCAAATTCAAATTCAAATTCAAAGTTTATTCTCTATAAGGATTACAATGCTGAGTTTACAGAAATTTGGTTATTGTGTGGTTTACATGTAGTAAAATTGTGATTACAGAGTGTACCACTAGAACGCTTAGCATGGCTAGGCATTTCGGGCAGACTTAGTTTTATTCTTAATTGTAAAATATTACAAATTATGAGGTAAGTTGGTATTATGGCTAAGTGACTAAATACTAGTTTGTGAGTTTAGCAATGTGAATGCTTTTGTTTTGGCACAGTACATAGTTTCAGTATTGGAGTATCGCATTTCGGGCATACTTAGTTTTATTCTTAATTGTAAAATATTACAAATTATGAGGTAAGTTGGTATTATGGCTAAGTGACTAAATACTAGTTTGTGAGTTTAGCAATGTGAATGCTTTTGTTTTGGCACAGTACATAGTTTCAGTATTGGAGTATCACAGGATTCATTATTTTAAGATTGAGATTAATATTTCTGTTTATGGTCAAATTGAGTGAGTGGATGTAAGTGTGAACCACCAGTGGTATTCGTGTAGTTAGTTGACGGGGTGTATCAGGAGATAAGATGTTTTCTAATGGTAATTTTGAAGGTGATGAATGTGTTCTGCAGTTCTGGAGTTCTCAGGTAGTGGTATTCCAGATTTTAGGGGCCCTTTTACATACATTGAATTTTTGCAAAGGTTTTAGTCGGACACGGGGAAAGTCGTAGAGATGTTTGTGTCTGGTGTTATGCCTGTAAGTTCTGTCACAACTATCAAGAAAGCGTTTTTGGTCAAGGTTGATTAGAGTTTTTAAAGGCCCTTAGATTAGATTGCACAGTATAAGGTGGAGTAGAACTTGGGGGTAAAGTTTATGTCTATGAAAATGGGGGGGTGTTTCG
>NC_069429.1:39901082-39933952 GCF_026875155.1 Cherax quadricarinatus | reverse complement strand
AAACAATATGAAGTTCAACGATGAGAAATTTCAATTACTCAGATATGGTAAACACGAGGAAATTAAATCTTCATCAGTGTACAAAACAAATTCTGGCCACAAAATAGAGCGAAACACCAACGTCAAAGACCTGGGAGTGATCATGTCGGAGGATCTCACCTTCAAGGACCATAACATTGTTTCAATCACATCTGCTAGAAAAATGACAGGATGGATAATGAGAACCTTCAAAACTAGGGAGGCCAAGCCCATGATGACACTCTTCAGGTCACTTGTTCTATCTAGGCTGGAATATTGCTGCACACTAACAGCACCTTTCAAGGCAGGTGAAATTGCCGACCTAGAAAATGTACAGAGAACTTTCACGGCGCGCATAACGGAGATAAAACACCTCAGTTACTGGGAGCACTTGAGGTTCCTAAATCTGTATTCCCTGGAACGCAGGAGGGAGAGATACATGATTATATACACCTGGAAAATCCTAGAGGGACTAGTACCGAACTTGCACACGAAAATTACTCACTACGAAAGCAAAAGACTTGGCAGACGATGAACCATCCCCCCAATGAAAAGCAGAGGTGTCACTAGCACGTTAAGAGACCATACAATAAGTGTCAGGGGCCCGAGACTGTTCAACTGCCTCCAAGCACACATAAGGGGGATTACCAAAAGACCCCTGGCAGTCTTCTAGCTGGCAATGGACAAGCACCTAAAGTCAGTTCCTGATCAGCCGGGCTGTGGCTCGTACGTTGGTTTGCGTGCAGCCAGCAGCAACAGCCTGGTTGATCAGGCTCTGATCCACCAGGAGGCCTGGTCACAGACCGGGCCGCGGGGGCGTTGACCCCCGGAACTCTCTCCAGGTAAACTCCAGGTAAACTACTGAGCCTACTCACATTTATGGTGGCATACTAGATCTGTGCCTTGGATTTAATACATCATATACGATGCATGACTCTGTCATAGTTGATGATCTTCTATATGATCACTTCCCAAGACTAACAACTGTCAATCTTGATCACATATCCAGCAATCAAGAAGCTAAATTCAGAAGGAGGAAACTTATTCTCAACCAAGAACACAGAGATAACTTTATTAACCACTTGGATCAATGGTATAAAAATTACTAGCCCATTGGCACACAAAAATTTAATGATGATTTAATTACCACTATTGAGAGTGTTCTCACAGATCAAGTGAGCAGGAATAGGAAACAAAGACCCTCCACTATAAATAACAATAAAAACCAATGTAAATTCTATAATGATCCACAGCTAACCAGACTAACCAGACTAACCAGACTGAGAGTCGAAGATCAAAATGAATTTTTTAAGAGAGAGCCACAGAATTTGGTTAACACAAGCCTATCTGATGTTATCCTGACGCCAAATGACTTCGAACAGGCGATAAATGACATGCCCATGCACTCTGCCCCAGGGCCAGACTCATGGAACTCCGTGTTCATCAAGAACTGCAGGAAGCCCCTATCACGAGCCTTTTCCATCCTATGGAGAGGAGCATGGACACGGGGGTCGTCCCACAGTTACTAAAAACAACAGACATAGCCCTACTCCACAAAGGGGGCAGTAAAGCAACAGCAAAGAACTACAGACCGATAGCACTAACATCCCATATCAAAAAATCTTGAAAGAGTCCTAAGAAGCAAGATCACCACCCATCTAAAAACCCCATCAGTTACACAACCCAGGGCAACATGGGTTTAGAACAGGTCGCTCCTGTCTTTCCCTCAACTATTGGATCACTACTACAAAGGTCCTAGATGCACTAGAAGACAAAAAGAATGCAGATGTTAATAAATACAGACTTTGCAAAAGCCTTCGACAAGTGGACCATGGCGTAATAGCGCACAAAATGCGTGCTAAAGGAATAACAGGAAAAGTCAGTCGATGGATTTTAATAATTTCCTCACTAACAGAACACAGAGAGTAGTATCAACAGAGTAAAGTCCGAGACAGGCTCGGTGAAAAGCCTCTGTTCCACAAGGCACAGTACTCCGCTCCCCATCTTTTTCCCTCATTCCTCATATCTGACATAGACAAGGATGTCAGCCACAGCACCGGGTCTTCCTTTGCAGATGACACCCGAATCTGCAGACAGTGTCTTCCATTGCAGACACTGCAAGGCTCCGGGCGGACATCAACCAAATCTTTCAGTGGGCTGCAGAAAACAATATGAAGTTCAACGATGAGAAATTTAAATTACTCAGATTTGGTAAACACGAGGAAATTAATCTTCATCAGGTACAAAAAAAAATTCTGCCACAAAAGGGGCGAAACACCAACGTCAAAGACCTGGGGTGATCATGTCGGAGGATTTCACCTTCAAGGACCATAACATTGTATCAATCGCATCTGCTAGAAAAATGACAGGATGGATAATGAGAACCTTCAAAACGAGGGATGCCAAGCCCATGATGACACTCTTCAGGTCACTTTTTCTATCTAGGCTGGAACATTGCTGCACACTAACAGCACCTTTAAAGGGCAGGTGAAATTGCTGACCTAGAAAATGTACAAGAACCTTCAGGGCACGCATAACGGAGAAAAAAACACCTCAATTACTGGGAGCGCTTGAGGTTCCTGAACCTGTATTCCCTGGAACGAGGGGGAGAGATACAGATTATAAACACCTGGAAAAATCCTAGAGGGACTAGTACCGAACTTGCACACAAAAATCACTCACTACGAAAGCAAAAGACTTGGCAGACGATGCAACATCCCCCCAATGAAAAGCAGGGGTGTCACTAGCACGTTAAGAGACCATACAATAAGTGTCAGGGGCCCGAGACTGTTCAACTGCCTCCCAGCATACATAAGGGGGATTACCAACAGACCCCTGGTAGTCTTAAATGGCACTGACAAGCACCTAAAGTCGGTTCCTGATCAGCCGGGCTGTGGCTTGTATGTTGGTTTGCGTGTAGCCAGCAGTAACAACCTGGTTGATCAGGCTCTGATCCACCAGTAGGCCTAGTCACAGACCGGGCCGCGGGGACGTTGACCCCCGGAACTCTCTCCAGGTAAACTCCAGGTAAACTCCAGCTACGCAATCTAACACATTCACAGCTGGAGATTGGTAAAGCATACGGTGAATGTAGAACCCCAGACCTGCTCAGAACGTTCCAAGCTGCACTAACAAATGCAAGGAATAGAAAGGAAGAACTTAGACAACAGGAATGGGAACAATTTGTTAGTGGATTAAATAGGTCCACCCCTTTAAGTTTGGCATGGAAAGGTATAAATAAAATAACCAGGAAAAAGACTGGCAATGTTGCTAAACCTTTCCTCTTGAAAAAGCAAATGACCTCATAAATGACTGGTCCAAAACATCCAGTCATGAAAACCTTCCATCTCTTATTAAAAAAAATTAGAGATACCTCTGAAGAAATATTGAAACCGTTTAAATTTTATGAGCCAAAATATTGATAAAGAGTGATTCCCTCTTCACCGAGTATGAATTAGATAATGCATTAACTAAAGGTCGATCAACTGCTCCTGGAGAGGATGGTGTAACCTATGATATTCTCAGAACTCGAAGGCAAGTGCCTATAAACCCTTTGTTGGCACTGTATAATCTCGGTTACATTGAGGGGTTCTTCCTTTTTCCTGGTCCAATAGCCCCTCATTGTGCCTATCCCTAAGCCCCAACAGCCTGATACATTTAGCCCGATCTCCTTAATATTGTCTTTGTAAAATCTTTGAAAGAATGATACTTAACAGACTGGAGTTTACCTGGACTGTACTACAGAATCAGACACCAACTTTCCCCCTACCTCTATGGGTTCATAAAAGGGTAAAAGTGTGCAAAAACTGTATTTCCCCCTTTTCTCATGAAACACACCTCTACTATTTTTAAACCACTTTTCTTGATCTAAAATCTGCAGTTGATATTGCGAACAAAACCCGTTATACACATGACCTAGCCAAAATAAATATTGGTGGTAGCTTACTCTGCTGGATAATAGATACCTGTCAAATATCCTCTGTCCTTTATCAATGCTTTAGAAGTGAGTCTAAAGAAATGTCTTTAGGGACACCGCAGGGAAGTTCTTTGTCCCATGCTATTTAATATTCTGATTAATGCTCTCCTAAATGCTCTACCTGCCTCACCTAAACATATAGCTATAAGCTATGCTGATGACATCATGATACATACAACAGAGCATAAGAAGATGACACCAAATTTTTAATTAAGTTCAAGCAATTTGTAATCGACCCAGGCCTCATAATATCTTCCTCCCAAAACAAAGATATTAACAAGCAAACGACATCCCCCACACATTTATTTGCAGGGTGAAATCATTAGCTACGTTAAAACCTACAGATATCTTGGTGTAGATGTACCCTTTAACAAATCCACTATACCACAACTAAACAAGAAATGGGAAAGCTAGGCTAAATGTTCTCAAAACTGTTGCTGGCTACAACCCCAACTATGGTGCTAATGTGAGAATCGTGGGGAATGATGTACATAGCCTATGTTAGGTCCTTAATTGATTATGCTGCTCTCATGTTGATATTAGCTAGAGAAAGTTCTCTCCGACCCTTGGAGTTAATGCAGAATGAAGCTCTCGGAATTTTTCTTGGGTGTCCCAAATCACAAGGTTCTTAATATGAGGAAGGGGTTGGTATTTCTAGTATCAGTGATAGGATTGTTGAAATTAACACTGTACTCGGTATTACAATGTTGAGAACATAACGAGACTCTGTCCCCAATGAATCTTACCAAGTGTCTAGAGGTAAATACACACAGATCTAAATGGATTGTGAAAACGTGCAATAGTATTAGGTTTTATAACCTGCATGAACTGTATCACTGTAGGCAACAACAGCATTTCACCCCTCCATGGAAGATGCGTTCATTTAATATCACATACCAGGGGCCAGGAGCTAAGACTCGACCCCTGCAACCACAAATAGGGGAGTACCTGCAAACCCTCCGAAGAAGCTCATTGCTAGTAATCCCTTCCTTAAATCACTTGTTAAAGCAACTGCCAAGAAGAAATTTCTCACCTAGCTGGTAGTAATAAGTTATCACAAGTTTTTATACACTGATGGATCTAAACAGGAGTCTTCTGGCAGGGCTGCCATCTGCTCTTGTTGCCCCCTCCTAGTTAAGAACGATAATAAATTTGTTGAGTTAGGGCCTAAGAATTTAAAAACGGCGTCTACACGCAAATTGAATTGTTTGCAACCCCAATGGCGCTAAAGTTAACCTATGACACTGAGCTTGACTCTATCATCATTACTGATTCTATGTCATCATTGATGGCTCTGACTCATATAATGACTCCAATAACATGCTCATAGAAAATCCAGTTACAGATACTCAAAAATTTAGGGACAAAGTAATTAATGTACAGTTGCTATGGGTCCCATCACACATTGGATTACTCCTTCATCATAAAGTTGATATGTGAACCCAAAAAGAGAAAACCCCAAAAAGAGAATGTAAAAATATAACTTTTGGGGTAACTGTGTCTAGAATTAGGAATAATATTAGGAGAGAAGTAAATAATGAAAATGATTGTTAGGAAATGCAGTTAGAAGCCTGATAGATCTATAACCTACAATGATAACATGAGCTTAGATAAGTATGTTTATGGAGCAACTTTCAATGTAGACAGACTGACTGATGTTGTAGTGGCCAGGGTTAGGCTTGGTTACAAGTGGGTTCTGGCAGTTTGGGAGACACACAGATGATGATCAAACTAAATGTAAATTATGTGGTCAGTCTTATGGTCACTGTCTTGAACACTATGTGCTTAATTGTCCACTTATTGAGGAATATAGAGATAGACAGTATAATAACCTATGTGACATGTCAAGATATCTTATTTTAAAGAAAATAAGATACCAGATATACTAAGCAAATTTCCTAAATTTGCTTGCAACAGATTAGTGAACTAAAGATATGTAGATATAAATCCATATGTATTCCTGTTAACCCTTTGTGGCCTAGTTCCTGGGCCTTTTTTGTATCCATATGCTCTCGCGCACCGTCCAGAGGATGGATTATTTACCTGGAGTTTACCTGGAGAGAGTTCCGGGGGCAACGCCCCCGCGGCCCGGTCTGTGACCAGGGCCCCCTGGTGGATCAGAGCCTGATCAACCAGGCTGTTGCTGCTGGCTGCACGCAAACCAACGTACGAGCCACAGCCCGGCTGATCCGGAACTGACTTTAAGTGCCTGTCCAGTGCCAGCTTGAAGACTGCCAGGGGTCTGTTGGTAATCCCCCCTTTTGTGTGCTGGGAGGGAGTTGAACAGTCTCGGGCCCCTGGCACTTATTGTATGGTCCCCTTAACGTGCTAGTGACACCCTGCTTTTTATTGGGGGATGGTGCATCGTCTGCCAAGTCTTTTGCTTTCGTAGTGGTGATTTTCGTGTGCAATTTGGTACTAGTCCATCTAGGATTTTCCAGGTGTATATAATCATGTATCTCTCCCTCCTGCGTTCCAGGGAATACAGGTTTGGAACCTCAAGCGCTCCAATAATTGAGGGTTTTATCTCCGTTATGCGTGCCGTGAAAGTTCTCTGTACATTTTCTAGTCGGCAATTCACCTGCCTTGAAAAGGGGCTGTTAGTGTGCAGCAAATTCCAGCCTAGATAGAACAAGTGACCTGAAGAGTGTCATCATGGGCTTGGCCTCCCTAGTTTTGAAGGTTCTCATTATCCATCCTGTCATTTTTCTAGCAGATGCGATTGAAACAATGTTATGGTCCTTGAAGGTGAGATCCTCCGACATGAACACTCCCAGGTCTTTGACGTTGGTGTTTCGCTCTATTTTGTGGCCAGAATTTGTTTTGTACTCTGATGAAGATTTAATTTCCTCATGTTTACCATTTCTGAGTAATTGAAATTTCTCAACGTTGAACTTCATATTGTTTTCTGCAGCCCACTGAAAGATTTGGTTGATGTCCGCCTGGAGCTTTGCAGTGTCCCGCAATGGAAGACACTGTCATGCAGATTCGGGTGTCATCTGCAAAGGAAGACACAGTGCTGTGGCTGACATCATTGTCTATGTCGGATATGAGGATGAGGAACAAGATGGGAGCGAGTACTGTGCCTTGTGGAACAGAGCTTTTCACCGTAGCTGCCTCGGACTTTACTCTGTTGACGACTACTCTCTGTGTTCTGTTAGTAAGGAAATTATAGATCCATCGACCGACTTTTCCTGTTATTCCTTTAGCACGCATTTTGTGCGCTATTACGCCATGGTCACACTTGTCGAAGGCTTTTGCAAAGTCTGTATATATTACATCTGCATTCTTTTTGTCTTCTAGTGCATTTAGGACCTTGTCGTAGTGATCCAATAGTTGAGACAGACAGGAGCGACCTGTTCTAAACCAATGTTGCCCTGGTTTGTGTAACTGATGGGTTTCTAGATGGGTGGTGATCTTGCTTCTTAGGACCCTTTCAAAGATTTTTATGATATGGGATGTTAGTGCTATTGGTCTGTAGTTCTTTGCTGTTGCTTTACTGCCCCCTTTGTGGAGTGGGGCTATGTCTGTTGTTTTTAGTAACTGTGGGACGACCCCCGTGTCCATGCTCCCTCTCCATAGGATGGAAAAGGCTCGTGATAGGGGCTTCTTGCAGTTCTTGATGAACACAGAGTTCCATGAGTCTGGCCCTGGGGCAGAGTGCATGGGCATGTCATTTATCGCCTGTTCGAAGTCATTTGGCGTCAGGATAACATCGGATAGGCTTTTGTTAATCAAATTTTGTGGCTCTCTCATAAAAAAATTCATTTTGATCTTCGACTCTCAGTCTGGTTAGCGGCTTGCTAAAAACTGAGTCATATTGGGACTTGAGTAGCTCACTCATTTCCTTGCTGTCATCTGTGTAGTACCCATCTTGTTTAAGTAGGGGCCCAATACTGGACGTTGTTCTCGATTTTGATTTGGCATAGGAGAAGAAATACTTTGGGTTTCTTTCGATTTCATTTATGGCTTTTAGTTCTTCCCGCGATTCCTGACTCCTAAAGGATACTTTTAGCTTAAGTTCGATGCTTGCTATTTCTCTGACCAGTGTCTCCCTACGCATTTCAGATATATTGACCTCTTTTAGCCACTCTGTTATTCTTTTCCGTCGCCTGTAAAGGGAGCGTCTGTCTCTTTCTGTTTTACATCTACTCCTCCTTTTTCTTAGAGGAATAAGCCTTGTGCATACATCGAGTGCCACCGATTTTAATCTGTTCTAGGCATAAGTTGGGGTCTGTGTTGCTTAGTATATCTTCCCAGCTTATATCGGTTAGGACTTGGTTTACTTGGTCCCACTTTATGTTTTTGTTATTGAAGTTGAATTTGGTGAATGCTCCCCGTGACTAATCTCATTATGTCGGTCTGGGGCTCAGCGCATACATGACTGAACCTCAATTATTTTGTGATCTGAGTATATTGTTTTTTGATATGGTGACATTTCTTATCAGATCATCATTGTTAGTGAAGATGAGGTCTAGTGTATTCTCCAGTCTAGTAGGCTCTATTATTTGCTGGTTTAAATTGAAATTTTGTGCAGAGATTAAAAGCTCGCGTGAGTGTGAGTTTTCATCAGAGCTGCCTCCTGGTGTTATTACTGCAACAATATATTTGCTATATTCCTCCATTTTAGGTGCCTTAAGTTGAAATCCCCCAGGAGCAAGATGTTGGGTGCAGGAGCTGGAAGGTTTTCCAGACAGTGGTCAATTTTTAAACAGCTGTTCCTGGAATTGCTGGGGTGTTGCATCTGGAGGCTTGTAGACTACCACAATGACTTAGGTTTTGGTTCTCGACCTTTACTGCTAAAACTTCCACTACATCATTTGAGGCATTTAGCAGTTCTGTGCAAACAAGTGACTCGCAATGTACAGGCCAACCCCCCCCCCCCTTTTTCCTGTTCACTCTGTCACATCTGAAAGGGTTGAACCTGGGACCTTTTCTTTTCCAAGTGTCCTTTATGGGGTCTCGTGAAAGCCGGAACATTGCCTTTGCCTCTGAAAGCTCCACGGATAAAGGTATTTTTGTTTTGTTGCTGGCTTTAGACCCGTATATTTGCAAAGAAAAATGTTAGGGACTGGGGTATTTTGGTACGGGGGGGGGGGATTTTTTTCCGGGCATTATTTTCGATCGTAGGGGGTGCTCATAAACTACCGTTCGTAGAAAACTAAAACAAAAAATCATTAAAAGATTTGGTTGAGTCCCCCTGAGATTTGCGTGTTTTAATGGAAGACACTGTCATGCGATTGGGGTGTCTCGAAAAGGGAAATACCGGTGCTGTGGCGACCCCTTGCTATGTCAATTGGGGGATGAGAAACAAAGGGAGGAAGACTTCCCTTTACGTGCAGAGCTTTTCACCGTAGCCTCCTAAACTTTACTCTTTGAACTACTCTTTGTTTCTTTTTTGGGGGAAATTATAGACCATCTACAATTTTTCCTTTATCATTTACCGCATTTGTGCTCTATTATGCTATGGTCACCTTGTCGAAGGCTTTTGCGAAAGGGAGCTTTTACAAGTCCTAAGGCCCTGACAGAGAGGAGGCAGAGTTATAATAGTCTCTAAGCCATGGCATGGAAATGGGCAGAGCTTATACATACCTTTAAAACAACAGGGAACCCTCTTTGAACACTTGCTGACTCTGTGGGGACCCCAAGTGAGGGGGCAGGAGAAATTTATTATTATTTTTGTGTTTTTTCAACTCTGCAAGTTATTTGTCATCCAATTTACCCAAAAATGACAAAAAACACAATATAAATAAAATACAAAAAGTTATATACTCGAATGAAAAAAAAAGGCCCTAATATAGCGAGTGTCCACCAACAATATTCCAAATTAAAACAAATACTCCCCTTCCTAGTCGTTTCTTCGACTTTTTGTAAGAAAACGGATTTTTAAGAGGATAATGCACTAGATCACCATTTTTAAGGAAACCCCCAAACGCGATTTTCTTGTAAAAAAAAAAATTTGAGGCGGGGGTCCGGCCGCATTCCCGGGGAAAATCTGGGAAGTTATTGACTTTTTTCACTATAATGAGCCTTTACTACTTAATTAAGTGGAATAATATTCACAGGAAATCGTAAGATAATTATTGTTTTTAATTTTCATGCGCACTTTGGAAATATTCCAAATATTTTGTGATTTGTGTGGAGTAAAAGGAAGATAATTTGCACAGTAAAAGAACTTACAGACTTTATTTTTGTTTGTGGAATAAAGATAAGATATTTACAGGAAAGTGCATCACCTAAAAAATCGTATTAGCATTGTTCTCTCGGTACCAAGTTCCCAAACAACCTTATGTAGTCCATATAGCCTACGAGCCTGCCAAATGTCATTTTCGGAAAAGCTTCTTCTTTCAATTGTTGCTTGTCTATCTTATTGATAATAATTTACATAAATAGAGTGAACACTTCGTCGTGTACACCAAAAATGAAAGAAATCTGACGAGACAAAATAAATAAAGTTGTGATACTGTCCCAAAGGAGAACTGAACCCTGGATGACTAATGAGATATTAGATAATATAAAATCAGAGACCAGTTGCTAAAAAGATTTAAGGCAAACAGACAGGATATTGCAGAGCTAAATAAATTTCCCAAAGTTGAGGAACAGAGTGCAGAACTTATAATAGGAACAAAGGCGGGCCACTATTGCTCAAAAATCGAACAGTACAAGAATAACTCTAAAAAAGCTCTGGCAACAACTAAAACAGTTGGGGTATAGCCATAAAGCCATATGTAGCTCTAACAAAAGTACTAAATGTCAATAACGAGAATGCCACGAAACAACTAAGGTGGAAAACTGTTTTAATTCCTACTACACATCTGCCCGCATCAACACTAGTAAGTAAACTACCACTACATCAAATCCCTTTAACATAGACTCTGATAAGTTTCAAAAAATACTAAAACCAATAAAGGGGAAACCCCCCAAACAGTTGCCCAATTAGTAAGTGTATCTCATGACTTTGTGCATTAAGAACTAACATTAAACCCAACTAAGACACCGCCCAGATAATATCTCATCTAAGTTTCAAAAATATGGTGCCTCTGAATTGCCAGTTCCCATTACTCACCTAAAAAATTTTTGTCCATCACCACTAATACCGTACGGGAAAGGGTTAAAGGGAGGCCAGAGTTACTCCTATCGTCAAGAAAAATAGTAGGTCTGATGTCAGCAACTATAGGCCTTTTTAGAATACTCAGTGTAATATCTAGAATTCTAGAGAGGGCAGTGTACTGTCAATATTAAGTACCTTAATGACAACAACATTCTCCATATTTTACCAAATCAGGCTTTAGGTCTTACTCAACCGACATTTCCTCAATAATTCTGATGGATTACATGAGAACAAAAAATTGTCAATCGGAACCTCATAGGAATGGAAAACATTAGACTTGCAGAAGGCCTCAATATTGTCCAACAACAACATATTATGTAAGAAACTTCTGACGCCAAATGACTTCGAACAGGCGATAAATGACATGCCCATGCACTCTGCCCCAGGGCCAGACTCATGGAACTCTGTGTTCATCAAGAACTGCAAGAACCCCCCTATCACGAGCCTTTTCCATCCTATGGAGAGGGACATGGACACGGGGTCGTCCCACAATTACAAAAAAACAACAGACATTGCCCCACTCCACAAAGGGGGCAGTAAAGCAACAGCAAAGAACTACAGACCAATAGCACTAACATCCCATATCATAAAAATCTTTGAAAGGGTCCTAAGAAGCAAGATCACCACCCATCTAGAAACCCATCAGTTACACAACCCCAGGGCGACATGGGTTTAGAACAGTCGCTTCTGTCCTGTCTCAACTATTGGATCACTACGACAAGGTCCTAAATGCACTAGAAGACAAAAGAATGCAGATGTAATATATACAGACTTTGCAAAAGCCTTCGACAAGTGTGACCATGGCTAATAGCGCACAAAATGCTTGCTAAAGGAATAACCCGGAAAAATCGGGCGATGGAAACTATAATTTTCCTCACTAACAGAACACAGAGAGTAGTCGTCAACCAAGTAAAGTCTGAGGCAGCTACGGTAAAAAAACTCTGTTCCACAAGGCACAGTACTCGCTCCCATCTTTGTTCCTCATCCTCATATCGAAAATAGACAAGGATGTCAGCCACAGCAACCGTGTCTTCCTTTGCAGATGACACCCAATCTGCATGACAGTGTCTTCCATTGCAGACACAGCAAGGCTCCAGGCGGACATCAACCAAATCTTTCAGTGGGCTGCAGAAAACAATATGAAGTTCAACGATGAAAATTTCAATTACTCAGATATGGAAAAAATGAGGAAATTAAATCTTCATCAGAGTACAAAAACAAATTCTGGCCACAAAAAAAGAGCAAACACCAACGTCAAAGCCCCTGGGGTGATCAGGGCGGAGGATCTAAACCTTCAAGGACCATAACATTGTATCAATCGCATCTCTAAAAAAAATGAAAGGATGGAAATGAAAAAACCTTCAAACTAGGGGGGCCCCAACCCCCATGATGACCTTTTTTCAGCCCACTTTTATCTGGGTTTGGGAATATTTGCCCCACTCAAACCCAAAACCTTTTTCAAGGCGGGTGAAATTCCCGGGCCTGAAAATTTTACAGAGAATTTTCAGGGCGCGCATAACGGAGATAAAAAACCCCCAATTACTGGAGCGCTGGGGTTTTCCCCAAAAACCCTGTATTCCCTGGAACCGGAGGGAGAGATACTTTTAAAAAAATTATATAACCCCTTGAAAATAAAAAAGGGGAACCTAGTCCCCCGAACTTGCAAAACGAAAATCACTCACTCTACAAAAGCAAAAGACTTGGCAAAAACGATGCACCATCCCCCCAATGAAAAGCAGGGGTTTTCACTAGCCCTTAAGGGGACCATACAATAAGTGCCCCGGGGGGGCCCGAGCCCTGTTCAACGGGCCCCCCCCCCACACATAAGGGGTTTTACCAAAACCCCTGGAAAGCTTAAGCTGGAAACTGGAAAAAGCACCTAAAGCATTTCCCTAAACACCGGCTTTGGCCCCCGAACTTTGGGTTTTTGCTGAAACCCAAGCAGCACCCCACCCTTTGGTTTGATTCAGGCTTTTTAAACCCACCGGGAGGCCTGGTAAACAGCCCGGGGCCGCGGGGCTTTAAACCCCCCAAAACTCCCCCTCCGGGTAAACTCCAGGTAAGGAAATGGTTTCTGTAGACGGTTTTTAATTTCCAAAACCTTTAACAACAGGAGACAAATTTTTCAAAAGCAAAAAAAACAAAATCAGAACCCTGCCGATAGCATGCGGATTTCCCCAAAAAGTAGTATTCTGAGTCCCTTACTCCGGGAATTCCTTTGTTTTTTTTTATGACATACCCATCAGTGTTAATGCAAACCCAACTGTATGCAGATGACGTACTCTTTGTGTTAGGTAAAGACCCACAAGAATAGCTAAAAACGGGAACGGGTGTCCTGCACAAAGGGTTTAGTAAAAAAATCTTTAAACCCCTCGAGAAAACAAAACCCCAATATTTTTTGGAAACACACATAAACGGGAAAAGGGGAAAATAATTTTAATGACCAATGTAATGGGAACCCACCACTTCAGTTTCCCCCCAGTAAGATATCTGGAATCCATCCCTTTCAGAAGAATTAATAGAGAACAGTGTAGTAAAGAAAGTGAATGCCAGACTGAAGTTTTCCCCTACAGACAAGCACATTTTCTACCTACCGAGGGTCGCAGGGGACTAAAAGGGAAATCCTTATTTCAAAATTTATAAAGGAATATGCTTTTCTTCATGGGACTCTGCCTTGACAAAAAACTGAAAGATAGACTGGGAAACACCCGAACAAAAGGTAAGATTTAACCTGGGCCGGTTTCCCAAAAGGGAAAAAAAAAAAGTAGGGCCTTTTATGAATTTCAACAACGGATATGCGAAAAGTTGAAGACCCTGATTTGGGAAAACATGGGGTTAAAAAAAAACCAAAATTTTTAAAAAATTCTCAATAACAATGCCAGAAATCTTGCCCAATTTTTTCAAGGGAGAAAAACCCAAAGCAATCAAAGTACTAAGGGGGCAGAGCCAATTTTGTTTTTACCCCATTTTTGTGGGCAGGCTTCCCAAAAACCTTTTATTTACATCAAAAGTAATGGGAAAAGATTGCCCGCCCCAACAAATTCAAATTCAAATTCAAATTTAAAGTTTTTTTCTCCCATAAGGATTACAATGCTGATTTAAAAGAAATTTTTGGGTTTTTGTGTGGTTTTCATGTATTTAAAAATTTTGGGTTACAGAGTTACCACTAAAACGCCCTTTGCCCTTTCAAAGGGATTTCGGGCAGAAAATTAGTTTTATTCTTTAATTTTAAAAAAATTTTTCAAAAAAAAAAAAGGGAAGTTGGATTATGGTAATTTACTAAATACTAGTTTTTTAGTTTAGCAATGTGGGGAAAGCTTTTGTTTTGGCACAGTACATAGTTTCAGTATTGGAGTAACGCATTTTTTGGGGAAAACTTAGTTTTTAAATTTTTAATTGTAAAATATTACAAAATTTTGAGGGAATTGGTATTTTGGCTTTAATGGGCTAAATACTAGTTTGTGAGTTTAAACAATGTAATGCTTTTTTTTTTGGCACAGTAAATAGTTTCAAATATTGGGGTAAAACAGGATTTTATTATTTTTTTAAAATTGAGATTTAAATTTTCGGTTTTTGGGCAAAAGAAATGAGTGATGTAAGTGGGGAACCACCATGGTATTCGGGAGTTAAATTGACGGGGTGGGACAGGGGGATAAAATGTTTTTCCTTTTAAAGGTAAATTTTGGGAAAGGGGATGAATGTTCCCGCAGTTTTGGGGGTTCCCCAGGTAGGGGAAATTTCCCGAAAATTTTTGGGCCTTTGCTTTCATTGGAAATTTTTTTTAAAGGGTTTAGTCCACACGGGGAATGTCGAAAAGATGTTTGTGTCTGGGTTATGCCTGTAAGTTCGCACAACTAACAAAAAAACTTTTTGGTCCAAGGTTGATATTAGAGTTTAAGGGCCCCGTAGATGTAGATTTTTCACAAATATAAGGTTTGGGTTACTGAAAATTTGGGAAATAAATTTATGTCCATGAAGAGTGGGGGGGGTGTGTTGCCAGGAAAGGGAAATTTTGTGATTATTCTTACCCGCAACTTTTTGTTGGGTTATTATTGGCTTTAGGGGTGTTGCTGCAGTTGAAACCCCAAGCACAAATAAACATAGGTGGGGGATGGATAAATAATTTATTTGGGAAAGTGTGAGGGGGCCTTTTTCGGCACGTAGTTTCGTATCTTGGAGAGGGTCCCAAACCCTTTTGGATACTTTTTTTTGGTTTTTTGGGGGATATGGGGGGCGAAATTTAGGTTTTTGGGCAAGGGATAAGCCAGGGAATTTTCCCCCCCCTTATTTCTAAATAATTAAAGTGTAGTCAATCTAATGTTAATTTGTCATTTTCCTGCTTCCCGCTACCCAAAAATAAATATAGTAGGTTTTGTCAGTGTTAAGCCCTAAGTTTTAAAATTTGGGTGTCATCCAAGTCATATTTTAAAACACTCCTCATTCACAATGGTGTTGAGGGGGGCAAGATTAGGGGAAAAGATGACATAATTTGTGTCCTCACCCAAAAAGAATGGGGTTTTTGGTGTTTGGGAAAACGTTTTGGGAAGGGGCATTTATGTATTGAGGAAGAAACAAGGGGGCCAAGGACACTTCCCCGGGGGAACTCCAGTATCAGAGACCCTGTTGCTGATCTTTTGTCTTTAATGGTTTTTGTCCCGGGTACCCATTAGAATCTAAGATTTGAAATAAGCAAGCGCATGGCCCCTTATACCGTAAATGATTCCCAAATTTTTGGAGTAGGATGTCGTGGTCTACTGTGTCAAAGCCCGTCATAGCATGAACCCGTTTTTAAGAAGAAGCCAAAAAGGGGCTAATGAATATACTACAAAAAGGGGGGGAAATGATTTTTTTTCTAACACCATGTAGTCCTTTCCCCTTTTTCCTAGTATATCTCCTTTAAAGTGTAATAATAAGATATTATCACCATTATATTATAACAGTAAGGTAAAAGGACCCCAATGGAAATAAGTCACTCTGACTTTTTTAGGTTATCCCAGGTACTTTACACATATGCTGCTATGTATGATAATCTATGTAACTTTATTTGTGTATACCTGAATAAACTTACTTACTAATTATTTCAGAACAGCAACACCACAGCAGAAATGAAGACTTGAAGAATGCCTGTGCTTTACACCGAAACTTAAACAACCACTCAATCAACTACAAAGACGCAAGATTCTTTTTTTTTTTATTTATTTAAAACCAATACAGTATACATAAAAATAAAAATAAAAGGAAACAGTATGGATCTCAATCCTGAAGGTTCGGCCATTGACATAAGAAACCCAACACAAAATAAACTAACAAATGGATTGCACCTATATACTGGCAAGATATAGCTGTATAACATACAACAATAACTTACGGCAAGAACATAGCTACAAATAAACACAGTAACAGGGTTATGAACTGACATATATAAACATTCAATGACTCAAAACCTAACTTACATATAAATTTTACATATAACATGACATATGACAAAGACTCATTACAATTGAAAAGAATATATACGAAAAAATGTAACAATTACTTCCAGCCTTCTCATTAATCAATAAACCAAAACCTAACATCATAATCCTGCTAGAACATCTACATACTTATTCCTAACATTACAGATTTACATATACCAAAATACAAATAAATTACAAAGAAAACAGCTTAGATCTCAAACAGTTACAATAAACCCGTATACATTACAGTTACAATAAACCCGTATACAAAAATCTCAGACACAAAAGGAATGCGTCTATAAACTGGCTAGACATATCTGTATACCATACAGCCAAAACTTACGTCAAGAACATTGCCATGAAAAACCAATATCAGGGTGCTGACAGTCTATAAGTACATCTTAACATGCAAAAACCTAGAACATAACATGAACTAAAAAAACTTCATATGGCAAAGAACAATACCGTTGTATAATGCTAGACAAAGTACATTGAAATGACAATTGAAAAAGTAACGAAGAGGGAACATACAACAAGCATGTGTTGAATACATATAAACCTACACATCACATACACCACAGTACTATCTTTGTATAACAATACTGTGTACATAGATAACAACATAATAATACGACTTAAGACTACTATGTACATAGAATAGTGTATAGTCCATGACAAAAAAAACTGGCCAGCTCCACAGGTGCTAGCACCCGTGGTCCATACATTATTCACTCATGCATCACTCATCCAACACACACGCAAACATTTGTTGTCATCCATTACCAGGGAGGCGACCCTGTTTTCACCCATGACTTCCCTGCCCCAGCAACACTTTCCAATCGTACCCTCCCCTCCCTCGTATATTACAAGTCTAATAAAACCTGTATCGTAAGTTGCCTATATCCTTCTGAAAAATTCCTCACCCCCCCCTTTCCCCCCATAAATTTCTTTATTTCTACATACCTTTTTATAGAACGTTTACTGCTAAACACCCTCCTCTTCACCTCACTGACCTTTTTTCCCCCCGCAATCCCCACACTATATATATATATCTGCCATAATGTACCCCACAGCTCTGATTACCCCTTTCCTCCCAACCCCCCACGTCGAGACTTAATGCTCTCAATACAGAAATTCCTTGACCCCTACCTATATATCACCCTATTTACCACCCTTGACACTCCTCAGTCCATCACAAAAATATACTACATGAAAAGCTGACTCCTCCCCACCACATATCCCGCACCCCCCCCCCCCTCAACGCCACCCGCTTCCCGTAGAACCACACCCGATGGTAAAATGCCGTGCAGAAAACGATACATTACATCCCGAACACTAGGTTGCAGCCTCATCCTACTCAAACCTATTCCAAATACTTCCCCATGCATACAGGGGGAAAAATTTCCCCTCTACAGGCGCTACAACCCTCCCTGCTAACAATCTACACAACCTATCTATTTTAACCTTTGCTGGCTCTCGATCCCACGCCAGAGCCTCAACCACAGTTTCACACTCATGCAACTCAACTCCTGTATACTTCTGTTGCAATCTGTTATGGATCCGGGCCAAACCCCCCCCCACCCACACTTTCCTCATCACCTCCCTTTTAATGAAGACACATTTGACCCTCCGCTTTAAGTCCAGCAATCCCAGCCCCCCCTTACTTACAGGTAACATTACCACGTCCCTTTTAATCCAATCACAGCTCAAAACCCCACAAGAATTTAAAAACCTTCCTAAGTAGGGTTGGTTATTGCGGGGCCCAGTTAATGGGAAACACGGCTGCCACGTGCCATACTTTGCTATACAGTAAGATATTAATAACAATGGCACGCTGCACAAGGGTCAAATGATAAGGTCGCAATGCTCCCAAGCGTCCCTGAATCCTTTCTACCATCCTACTTGAATTTTCCATGCGTGCCACAGTTAGATCGTCTGCATAAATAAGACCGCAAATTTTTAACGAATTCGCCTGCTTCCTCACAACTGCACTACCCCAATCAACCCTTCCTGCCCAAGCTCCTAACCCCATAACCATGGATTTATCTGAATTTACCCTCATACCAGTTGCCCCTGCGAACATTCGTACTACCCCATCAAATTTTGGTCCATTGACACCCCTCCCTGATCAGAACAGTTGTATCATCCACATACCCAATTAAAACTGGCCAAACCCTCGCAACCTCACACCCAGGTCCCTCTACGTGACACATACGATGCTCCACCAATCTATAAAAGGGGTCCTGTACGCACGCAAACAATAATTGTGACATAGGACACCCCTGCCTAAGTCCCCTACCCATTACAATCTTCCCACCCAATCGACCTTTTAATCGTACCCTCGCCATTGCACCTCCATACAACGCCTCAACCCAACCCACTATTTCTTCCCCAAACCCCTGACCCCCAGAGGATGGCTTTAAATGCTTTCCGATCCACTCTATCGTATGCCCCTTGCCAATTGAGCGCACACCAAACCTCCCCCTCCTCCCCCCCTTTTGCCCCCACAAATCCCTAAGTAACCCATGCCCCTCCACCATAACCTCCCTGGCAAACCAAACTGAGTTTTTGATACAACCCCCCGCCCCACCACACACTTGACCCGATTTCCCAAAATCTTAGCAAACAATTTGTAATCTGCGCATAACAACGAGATCGCCCAGTAATCCCGAACGTATTGCTGCCCCTTACCCTTTGGTACCAATACAACGACAGCCGTTGCCCTGCCCCCTTCCCCACCACTCTCACCTCTCTCCCCCTTTATGCAATTTAATAACCCAACCAAAAATGCCTCATTAATTCCCAAATGCTGCTGAAAAACTGCGGGAGTCCATCAATTCCGGTGCTTTGCCCTTTTGCATTCCACTTAAAGCCCTCCATATTTCCCCCTCAGTTATTTCCCCACCCAGTGTTCCCTATCACTGTTACACAACTGACATACCACACTCCCACACACCTGTTCTAAAACCCCATCCTCTACCCCCTTTTCATTGCCAGTACTTCTCATACCACTTATCAGCAAACGCCCCCCATTCCTTCCTTAGCTTGTATGAACCTGCCCCCTTGTACCCTCCTATCGACTCATGAACCTCCAACCATGGTATATTTATTGCCTGCTGTCTTTGTTTCTGCCTACGCAATACGCACGATGAAGGTCTATCGCCCCAAACACCTCTTCCACCCCCGCCTGTACCCCCACTGCTTGGAAAACCCCTCATCCTGTACCTCATGCAGCCTCCCTTTAATTGCCACAATATCATCCATTGGATAAGTGCCCCCACTGCCTCCCTCACATAACAACCCCGTAATCTATCCTCCAAATAGTTACAAGCCCATATTTTAAAGAATTGATACGTTTCCCTTCCCTTTTCGTAATATTGCTTAATCCGTTCTTTAGCCACACCATCCCACCACATCACCACATCCTCTACCCCATTTACCTCTGCACGTAACCCCTCCCACAGCGTTGCAAATCCCTCTATCCCCTCCTCATCGCCTAACACACTTGTATTTAACTTCCAATAACCCCTAGATATACCTGCTAGTGACTCCCACCCTACCTCTGCTACTACTGCCCGATGATCCAAATAAGCTACTTCTATTGTATGGAAAAATGTCAACCAAACCCCTTGAGATATATACAGCCTATCCAACCTAGCCGCGTAACCCCGTCTTACAAAAGTGTGCTCTACCTCCCACGCCCCTCCTCCAACCGCATCCCGCAACTGAATATCCCTCAAAAGATCTCGCAAGGCCGCCGACACGTGCCCCGCCCCTTTTGGTTTCCCCGTCAGCCCCCTAATAACGCAGTTCCAGTCCCCACCTACGATGCACTTTCAGGGAAACCACGTAAGAAAACTAGTTCTTCACATACAAAATCCCTTTTTTACCCCCACATCATTTTCTGCTGGTGCATACACACTTACAAAAGATACCCTCTGCCCCATCCACCACCCATCCACGCGCAATACTCTTCCCCCCCCCCCCCTCACTTCTTAGCAACACAACCGGGCTCGCCCCCCCTGATCATATACCCACACCACCTTTCAGACGTACAGATGGCAGAGTCATGACCCGAAACCCTTCCACCTCGAGCACTCTTCCCTCCTTGAAATTGTGTTCTTGCAGGAACACTACATCCACCCTATATTTATACAGAAACATTCGAAACCTTCCCTCTTCACACTATTAACAGTCCATTTACGTTCACAGTCATACACCCCAAGGCCTCTTATAGTTTCCAACCCTTCCTCCTCGCTTCATTCATCCCAGAGCCTCCTGCCCCAGAGCCAGCACAAGGCCTCACACCATCAACCCCCCCCCTTTTTTGCGATGCCTCTTATCGTGACTACCCCGACAGTGCTTTTTCCTTTCCCCCCAGACCTCTGCGCTGGCGTCAGGACATCATCTGAGTCTGACGCCGCCGCTCTCTTCCTCGTGATGCCCTCCACCCTCCATGTTATCTAATGAGGTTCCCTCACGATGTACCTTCAACCTCCACCACGCCTCGTTCCACAGCACACGGCGACAACTCACGCTTACTAGTTGGCCCGTTAACCCTGCTATGATTTTTATCATTACATTCCTCTACAGGCAACGCCGTGCCTCTCACCAGCTCAGGAACAACTCCTCTGCAGGGGGCGTCAATGTCCTTAACACTTCCTGAACTCTTCCTCTAGAGCCTGCACCTCCTCTTGCACTTGCACTTCTTACTTTTCCCTTGCTTAGTAACAGATCCTTTTATGTCACAGCTTACCTCACACACGCCAATCTCCTCTTTTGGGAATCCTCCACCCTCTTTACTCCACAAGAGCCAAGCCCTTGCTTTTGCGTGGGGCTCTCAACAACAGATATCACGCTGGTAACTGGTGCTTCACCATTTTGTGCAGGGACCCTCCTCAGCTTCACACACGCTGCCCCCCATATAGTCGTACGCCCCACATATTCTGCACGTAGTCTCTGTCCCGGCATACGATACCATAACTTGCGTCCTGAAGTCCTCCAACACGACCATAAGACGGTATGGGATGTCTCAGAGTCATCTTCAGGGAAAAGGTTCCCCCCAGACGGCCCATGTAACACCTGCCGTCCACTTGCCTGTTGTGCCAGATGTATGGTCCCATATGCCTCAAAAACGTTCCTGATGTCAGCCTCATCTGCCTCAAAAGGACATTACGAATCTTAACCCACGAAAGTGGCGAGATACGTCGATCAAAAAGCACCTTCACAGCTGGAGGAGCTCAAACTCACGTCTTGGAATCTCGTCACCAAAGACTCGTTTTACGGACGTGGAATTCAGTTTGACGAAGATTTTGTAAGCCCCATTCAAGGCTACACCATACACCTCATCGTCTTGGATTCCATAGGTCTCCCTAATGATTGTTGGGAGTAATACCTGCGCTGAAGAGGGTAAAACGCCCCACGATGCAGCTCAATACCATGGTATTTACGCGTCTCCTCACACTCAGTGCCATGGGTTTAACAAGTTAGCTCACCTGAAAAAAGCAGAGGGGGGCAAGCACAACCGCACTCGACCGTGGTCAGGCCCGCGAATTGCAAGATTTATTGCCAGGGAAGAAGACACTTAGAGACACAAGATCTTAGAATCATCTTTTTTCTTTATATCCAACAATTTCAACCCCAACAACGACTTTTACAACTTAGCTCAACCCCCTTTCTAGTAACCCTTTATCATTATCCTACATAGCAACAAACCTACTTGCCCATTCCGTCACTATTCTCGTTATATATAACCATGTAGCCTCTGCTCAGGTAGATCTTTTTGTTACTAGATAACACTCACTGTGTGCCAGAAATATAGTCAATAAAACACTGAATTATTATGAGTTAGTTTAATATCTTTATTATGCACCCCATACCCATCCTGTGGGCGGTAGTCAAAAGATTACAGAGGTACATAATGGGTCCAGGGACTGGACTCCAAAGTTTTGATAGCTGAG
Organism: Cherax quadricarinatus; assembly: GCF_026875155.1. NCBI lineage: Eukaryota > Metazoa > Arthropoda > Malacostraca > Decapoda > Parastacidae > Cherax > Cherax quadricarinatus. Next base: position 39,911,431 of record NC_069429.1, on the reverse strand, counting down.
CAAGTTATAAAGGTAATGAACTCACAATTTGCAAAGGTAATGAAGTCACAATTTACAAAGGTAATGAACTCCAGGTAGGTCTGGTCACAATCATGACAAGTTACAAAGGTATTTACAGATTACAGAGGTACGTAATGGGTCCAGGGACTGGGCCCCCAAAGTTTTGATAGCTGAACTAGGTACAAAGGTAATGAACTCAAAAGTTACAAAGGTAATGAATCCTGTAAGAATGGTTACTTACGTTTATACATGGCTACAATCATGAACAAATTATAGAGTACTGAGCAATTCACACTTCCACACCCGGTCACAACTGTAATGAGTTATTGGTGCAAATATTGATTGTTGAGTCAAACACACACACACACACACACACACACACACACACACACACACACACACACACACACACACACACACACACACACACACTCACACACACACATATGTGGTATATGTGAACGACATGACGGAAGGGTTAGACTCAGAAGTGTCCCTGTTTGCAGATGATGTGAAGTTAATGAGGAGAATTAAATCTGATGAGGACCAGGCAGGACTTCAAAGAGACCTGGACAGACTGGACACCTGGTCCAGCAAATGGCTTCTCGAATTTAATCCTGCCAAATGCAAAGTCATGAAGATAGGGGAAGGGCACAGAAGACCACAGACAGAGTATAGGCTAGGTGGCCAAAGACTGCAAACCTCACTCAAGGAGAAAGATCTTGGGGTGAGTATAACACCTAGCATGTCTCCGGAAGCACACATCAATCAGATAACTGCTGCAGCATATGGGCGCCTGGGAAACCTGAGAACAGCATTCCGATACCTTAGTAAGGAATCATTCAAGACACTGTACACCGTGTATGTCAGGCCAATACTGGAGTATGCAGCACCCGTTTGGAACCCGCACTTGATAAAGCACGTCAAGAAACTTGAGAAAGTACAAAGGTTTGCGACAAGGTTAGTTCCAGAGCTAAGGGGAATGTCCTATGAAGAAAGATTAAGGGAAATCGGCCTGACCACACTGGAGGACAGGAGGGTCAGGGGAGACATGATAACGACATATAAAATACTGCGTGGAATAGACAAGGTGGACAAAGACAGGATGTTCCAGGGAGGGGACACAGAAACAAGAGGCCACAATTGGAAGTTGAAGACACAAATGAGTCAGAGAGATAGTAGGAAGTATTTCTTCAGTCATAGAGTTGTAAGGCAGTGGAATAGCCTAGAAAATGACGTAGTGGAGGCAGGAACCATACACAGTTTTAAGACGAGGTTTGATAAAGCTCATGGAGCGGGGGCAGTAAGGCCTGAGTGGTTGAGGGGAGAGGACGTGTGTGTTGAGTGAGGTCCTAGGCCTTCTATATCAGAACTGCTTCTCACCCGACTGATAACTCATCATGCAACAAATATCGTTGGAGCGCAGCTGAATTGCTGCTGGAACTCTTATGTGTGAACTGTGACTAGTGATATACCTAGTGAAACACAAACGTTGATTTGAAGTGGCTGTAAGAGGCCTTCCTTCACTCCACCTCGCCTGTCTCCCCTCTTTCCTCGATTTGGAACTCAGCCATTCGCCTCTATTTACTTATGGTCTAGAGGCGGTTTTTGCCAGACCACATAAATGCTTGAGTGCCCGTGTCAGTCCTCTGTGCCGCACTCCACATACATTCTTTCGAAATGATGTTCTCCTGTGTGGGGTGCCCGGTGGCCTGGTGGGCTAAAGCTCCCGCTTCACACCCGGAGGGCCCGGTTCGATTTCCGGGGGTGGAAACATTCGACACGTTTTCCTTATCACCTGTTGTCCCTGTTCACCTAGCAGGCATAATAGGTACCTGGGTGTTATTTCGACTGGTGTGGGTCGCATCCTGGGGGAACAAGATTAAGGACCCCATGGACAATAAGTTTAGGGACAGTCTCGATGACGCCATGACTTTATTGGGTTATCCTGGGTGGCTAAACCCTCCGGGGTTAAAAATCCGAACGAAAATCTTATCTATCTTATCGTATCTATTGCCTACCTGCCTGCTACAAGCAAATTCAAGTGGTTGACACGGACTTAGCAAGCACATTCAAGCAAGCTTGGGAAAGCAGCATTCCAAGCTGCCAGGACCAAGCTAGGCAGCCTGCAGTACTGCTCCTGCCCCAGCATGCTAGTTATACGTTTACAGTGCTGCTGGCATACCAGTGTTTCCTGCAGTGGCTTAGTTAAAGAACAACTTACGAGCATTGCTAGTACTGACTTTTTATAGTGGGAAATGCCAGAGGTTCACATGATAAACATAGTTAGTTTGTGATAGAAGTGTTAGTGCTGCAGATTTGTTGAAACTATTTGGCTACGAGTGGATTTACTGCTGGGGGGACATTGTGCTACAATCAGTAACCTACGTCGGCTTAAAATGAGGAGGAATGTTGGCCTGCTGCGGTGACCTTGAAAATGGCACTATAAAGGACCCGCATTGCCACTTACACCCTACTGCGTGTGTCTAGTGAGGTGGAATGTCCCTTCCTCGACTTTCCTATTTACTGGTATCCTTAACTCGTCACCATTATCTACATATGGGATAAGGGGCGAGTTTTAGCTGATCCAGGCAAAAACAGCGCTCAGGCCAGCCTTTTGTGAACGTTTCTACAGTTTGTTCTGCCATACCTTCGGTGTTTTGCAGACCTAGTTCCTTATGTAGTGAAAATTTGTCTGTCATTCCAAGACCGTGTGCTAGATGTGTTAAGGGCTGCGGGTTTGGAGTAATTAAACAAGTAGAACAGTGTTGGTAAATCTGAGGACGACTGTGGTCCCATGAATGACCTTGAAAACGATGCGACCTGCAGGCCATACACCAATTATTGCCTGTGTCCTAGCGAAGTGCATATCCCTTCCTTGTCCCTTCCAATCACCGTTATTCCTTTAAGCCCATCGCCAGTGTCAAACTCCTGTCAGCTGTGAGTATAGCTGCATGGTGTTGGTAGATGATGGTGAAGGCAAGATTTGAAAAAATATTTTTGTAAAACAGGCTCGGAAAAAAAGAAGAGGCTTCCGGAGAGCTTGCTGAAAGCAATAAAGTGGGCGCACACCCTCCCAAAGCTGACAGGTTAGATTTCCCTAAACAACAGACAGATCAAGAGCCATGTTTTACTGGTTTTCGAAGACTAGTGTAAACAATCATGAGGGAACGATCAAGTTTGTCCGACGATCAGTGATGACCTTGAAAATGCATGCGACCTGCAGGCACTACCCCCATAGTGCCTGTGTCTAGCGAGGTGAATATCCCTTTCCTTGTCCCTTTCATTCCTCGATTTGGAACTCAGCCGTTGCTTACTTCTTTGTGGTTTTAGAGGCGGTTTTTGCCAGACCACATGGGTGCTTGAGTGCCCGTGTCCTATGTGCCGCACTTCCGCTCATCTTGCGGAGTGTCCCTGTGTGCCTGCCTGCTGTGCAAGCGGTGTCGGGTTGTTGGCGTGGGCTGGCGAAGCACAGTCAAGCAAGCTTGAGGGCAGCCACTTAAAAGCTAGCCTGAACAAGCTAAGGCAGGACTGAGTTATAGCTGTCCTCGGGCCCAGCATGTCTGTGTAGGGGAAAAACATGGGGGGCAGGGAGTAGGAGGTGTAGGGCGGATGAGAAGAAGATGAAGAGGGAGGAAATAAGTGGGATAGGAGAGAAAGATGACGAGCGAGCCACCAGAGAGTGTGTGATGTTGAGTGTCGTGAGTGAGAGAGTGTGGGTGGGGAAGGTGTGAGAGAGTGTGAGTGGGAGTGTTGATGAGTGTGATGTTTGCAGTGCTGATGCCATACCAGTGTTTCCTGTTAGTGGCTTGGAGAACAATGTGACGAGCATTGTAGTGCTGGACATTTTAGTGGACATGCAGAGGTTTCGCTTATAATAACATAGAAGCTTGTGGTGATTGGCTTGTACACAGTGTGGAACATTCATTGGTCATACTTGTGCTGGAAGTGTTTTAAGTGCTGCTTTCCAACAGTTAAATTGTTCATTTGTAAGCTGTATAAAGAACTCTTTAAAGGCACGCTAAGAGTTTGTACGTCAGTGTAGTGACTCCTTGACATTTGTTAAATCAGTGTAATACCATGACTCTGCTCAGTTGTAATCTGAACTATTAAATACGGTTTACATAATTAAATTGCTTGTCCTAGTGTCATGCTGTGTTTTCTATACATTTTCTCGTTCAGACTGAAACTTTTACTGCTAAATTCCCAGTACTATTTCAAATTGCAGTGGTTTCTGTGGTGTGGAGAAGTGTGTAACTTATGCTTTGTATTTTTACTCGTGAACAAGCTTACTGGCTGCATAATGTTCAGTTTCATTGAATACATCTCTCTTGAGTTTTCGGTTACCTTTCAACTGTGTTAAGCAAGAGTCAGCCTGTTACATCTTATTTCCTTTGCCATCTCAATCTAGTGGGTCTAGTGCCTAGTTGAAATTGTAATAGTAACAATTTGCTATCATCTATACTTCTAGGTATACATTGTGTAAATGGTTTTAGACTATTGATCAACTGGATTGTAGTGTTAACTTCTGATACACCAATTTAATGATTGCAGACAGCACGGACACATAATAAAAATCATTAAACTGTGGATACCTCTCCAGAAGCTGGGCCTAGTGTGTGACCTTGAGAAGTTGAGTGTGTTTTATTTACGACCAGCGGTGTACCACTCTCACCTATATTTACATCAACAACAGTTATTTCTAAGTGATAAAGTGTACACTTGGTGTACTGGGTTAACACTTCTATACATAGTACCACGTTGTGTAAGTGAGAATGTTTAGGTACTGTACATCTATTCTAAGCTCACACTTATGCTTGCAAACATATTATAAAACATCAGTTAAGTGGTTGAGTTACCCAGGATCGGACCTAAGCAAGTCCACACAGTGATTTATCTCATTTGTCATGTAACATTACCTAGTTTTTTTTTGTTTTTTTTTTTTTTTAGTAATACTGTTTACAATCTATGGTTGGGGTATGAGTTTTGTCTCGCATTCATTGTGATGTCTGCTTTATTATTATTTCAGTGAGGTACATTAGGTGGCAGTTAAGCCTGAACTATTCTCAAGTGGAAGTTATCATTTGAAAACCTCATGTTTAATGTGAGTATGTCGAATTCTAATGTTATGTCAATTATTACTACTTTGTCTCTCTCTCTCTCTTCTCTCTTCTCTCTCTCTCTCTCTCTCTCTCTGCTCTCTCTTTTCATCTTTGTAATTGTGATAAGGTGTAAGACCCTCGCCTGTACCCATCCATTATTCTCATTATATGACCCCATATTATTAAAACACATACAAGAGGTCTCTGAGTGTGTTTTTGGTGGGGTGTGTGTTATTGAGTGGTGGTGATCTGGGTTGAGTATGGTTGGCAGGTGTTCATTGAATTGAGCACTTGTGTTTGTGATTATTTTAACTTCTGGCTTCGTAGTGATATTGCTCTTGCATAAGCTATAAGGGAAAGATAAGCGAGGAATTCTTGTTTGTGAGTCTTACACACAGAATATCATCATGGCAAACATTGGCAACCTGTCATAGAGGAAACTATTAACTATTTCTGCAGGGTGATGGAAATGATGATAGCTTCCAGACTTTAAAAGTAAACAAAAAGAGAAAAAGCGAGGAAAGGCTAGAGCGTGACGTAGTCAGAACTCACTTGACTCGGGTACACAATGTGAACTAAAACGTCCTGGTTGCACAGAGGCTGCAAGAAGTCTTCTTCAAAGGAAGAATGTGTTAAGCTGAACTTCACTGACAACCCCCACTGCTACTGCTAAGTGTCATGGCTAATGGGCAACTGTAACAACAAGCATTCCTAACTCAAGGATCCAATTAGGAAAAACACTCACAACTTTGTGTTTGTGGAACAGAATGCAGAATGATCAATGAATTCTACTTAGTACACCTTATGGGGGTTATTTAAGCTGCTCCGACCTCCCTCAGACACTCACCACTTTAAAAAAAATGGGTCAGCTTAATCTTGGATACCCTCTCTGCATGGACTCATCCCATCTGACTCTAAGTGAGCATATCATCAAGGCCTAAAAGACTTAAGGAACAAACCCCAAATTATTGCCAGTTGGGTGGGTCCTGTGCACCTCCCCGGAATATCTGGGTGCATGGTTTACGTTGTCTAAACATCGAAGGTGTACCCTACCCCCTAAAACGTAGGTTGATACAATGCCAGCACTATGGCCATGTTGCAGTAGGACTGTGGAATACTACATTCTTGGTTTGTGGTAAGTGTGCCGGGGAAACAATTCCACGATAGAATGCACAGTAGGCCTGACAGCCAAAAATTTAAGTGTATTAACTGTAAAGAAGTTGGGATTACAGTTTCCTCAAGGACTGCAGACAGAACCAAAACAACCTTCGATGTAAACCTGTAACAGTCCTTTAATGGTAACTGAGGATGGGGCCATCCAGTCTACACAGCCAGATCTGAGGACTGACCTCTCGCAAAAGTGTGCAAGAACCCCACCTCAACTGCAATGGATTCTGGTGATTACCAGAATGCTTCACACACACCAGCTGTGGAGGAGCTAGCATCCCTGCTAGACATATGGAACTACTGGTCTGCCACTACTGATACCTATGGTACACTGAATATGGGGATGGTTGCTTTTTTCTCCCAATACACACAACTACAACAGTCAGACGGACACCACACAGGTAACTCCCTGGAAATTGGGAGAGTCAGATGCGCAGAGGACCTACCTGACAATGAATGATGAAAACAGAGAACATAATGTAACCATGGTACCTGTTAGGTGATAGGTGTTAAGAAAGCACTAACCCAGAAGTGCCATCCTCCGGCTGAGGCTTGGATTCGCCTGAACCTTCCTCATATTATAACCAAAATTTCCAGAAAAAAATTGAGCATCTGTGAAACAGATCCTGACAAGTTTAATAAATATATGTAATTGGATGATGCTCTTGAGCAAGGTGATGATGTCAAAAGTTGCAGCAATCTCCGTTCAGTGCAGCAATTTGTAGGATAAGAAGCCCATGACTTTGCCTTCTAGATTGCCTTGGAACTGGCTGCCAATATGCCGAAAAATGCTTAAAATAAAGGTCTGAAGATAAAGACGTAACAAACTATGTTATTTTGTCGTAAGTATCTGCACACTGTCGTCAAAGCATAATAGTTGTCCATCTTATGAGCAAGAGATTGTAATAACTCATACAAGGGATACATACCAAATTTCTTTTCATGGAACATTGCTTCCACAGGAATCGGTTGCCTGACTTACTTTCATATTAGTGCAACCAAGAAAGAATATGATGTCCGCTGTTGCAGGAATGTAGATTGAAAGAATGAGCACTCACAATAGCTTGCCTAGATTATGCAGCTTATACCTAAGGTCAACCAACTGTTGTGTGATGATGTCAGAAAAGAACTTGCCACATTCACTCTTTCCTTGCAGGAGTCGAGTTAAAACATGCAGTTCATGGTGTCAAAGTACATGAGGGCGATAGCTTTTCATAAATATTTTTAATCTCTTGCCCCAGCGAACCAGCATCGACCCTGATGCATTACCCAGATGCATCATAGTGAATGCCTACCATCATTTCTTGGAGATTTTAATGCCAGACATGAAGAATATTGGTGGGTCTTAAACAAACACCAATGAATAAAAACTAAGTGAGATTGCTAAATGAGCATGATAATGTTCGAATTGTGGGCATACTCGAGCCTATACATATATGGTGGCATACTAGATCATGTGTCTTGATTTAATATCATATACGATGATGACTCTGTCAAAGTTGATGATCTTCTATCTGATCACTTCCCAAGACTAAAAAAACTGTCAATCTTGATCACATCTCCAGCAATCAAGGAGCTAAATACAGAAGGAGGAAACTTATTCTCAAACCAGAAACACAGAGACAACTTTATTAACCACTTGGATCAATGGTTATAAGAATTACGAGCCCATTGGCACACATAATTTAATGGATCATTTTATTACCAACTATTGAGCGTTATGGTCTCACAGATCAAGTGGGCAGGAATGGAACAAAGACCCTCACTATAAAATAACAATAAAACCAATGTAAATACTTTTAATGAATCACAGACTGCGCATATCTAAACACATGCCAGCTAGGAGGATTGGTTAAAGCATACCGTGAATGTAGACCCCAGACCTGCTCAGACGTTCCAAGTGCACTAAACAAATGCAAGGAATAGAAAGGAAGAATTAGGCTACAGGAATGGAAACTGTTTGTTTAGTTGGATTTAAATAGGTCCCCCTTTGAGTATGGCTTGGATAGGTATAAATAAAATATCCAGGAAAAAGACTGGGCAATGTTGCTCATCCCTTTCTCTTGAAAAAGCAAATGACCTCATTAAATGGACTGGTCCAAAACATTTCCAGGCATTGAAAATCCTTCATCTATATTAGAAAAAATTCTAGAGAGTACTTTTGAAGAAATGTTGTGGAAAAACTGATTAATTTTATGAGCCACAAAAGATTGATGAGAGTGATGTGCCTCAGTTACCGAGTATGAATTAGATAGTGCATTAACCAAAAAGGTCGCTCAATGCTCTGGAGAGGGGATGGATAAACCTATGATATTCTCAGAACTTAAGGCACGTGTCTGATAACCTTTGTGCTCTGTATAATCTTCAGTTCATTGAGGGCGTTTCTTCTACTTCTGGACCAATAGTCTCATTGTGCTATCCTAAGCCAACAGCCTGATACATTTATGCCGATCTCCTTACCTAGTTGTTTTGTAAAACTTTGAAAGAATGATGCATAACAAGATTGTTATACAGAATCAGACATCAACTTTCCCCTACTCTATGGGTTCATGAAAGGTAAAAGGGGCAGAACTGTATTTCCACCTTTTCATGCACCACCCTACATTTTTTACCACTTTTTTTTTGATTAAAATTTTGCATTTTGATATTTGCGAACAGAGTTAGTTAGTTTAATATTTTTATTTGCACCCCATCCCCACCCTGTGGGGGTGTAAAAAGATTCAAGGTACAAAAGGGGGGCCAGGGACTGGGCCTCAAAGTTTGATGCTGAGAAAGTTAAAAAGGGTAATGAATTTTTACAATTTACAAAGGAAAGAACTCCGGGTTTGGTCAGTCACAATCATGACAATTACAAAGGTTTTACAGATTACAGAGGTACAAAATGGGCCCAGGGACCGGCCCAAAGTTTTGATGGCTGAACTAGGGACAAAGGGAATGAAATCACAAGTTTTAAAGGTAAAGAACTCAAAATTACAAAGGAATGAATACTGTAAGAAGGTTACTTAGTTTTACATGGCTCAATCATGAACAAATTTTAGGTAATGAGCATTTACACTTCCACACCCGGGGCACAACTGTAGGAAATTATTAGTGCAAATGTTTATTGCTGAATTTCCCCTTTTCTCCACACACACACACAACACAACACATACAAATTCATACACACACACAAAAACACAAACCCCCACACACACACACACAACACACAACACACACAACACACACCACACACACTCTACACACACAAGCAACACACTCTACACACACACACACACACCCCACACATCATACCACACACACACACAACAACACCAACCACACACCAACACACACACCACACACACACCAACCCCCAACACATACACCCAACACAACACACAAACAACACACACACACCACCACACCACACACACACCAACATGCCTTGTGGTAATGCTTTATTTACAGTAGCAAAGTAGGGTATTTTTCCAAAGGTCTGTAATATACACTGGGTAAAATACTTAGCCATTTCTTGAACACTTTGAGTGAGTTTTTTCTAAATTCATTTAATTTTTAAACGCACTCCGACATAAGACGCAGGGGGGTGACAATAATCCATCTGGCAAAGTTTACATTTCGTTTGGTCTAAACTGGTGGTGGTGATTTAACTGCAAAGATACTTGTAACCCAGCCGGACCGGGCGGTAGTGCATTCCAAAAGGGCTGTTTTTTTTGTTGGATGCACCATAGACAGTGGCTCCTCCTGCTGATGAATGTGAAGATGGACTCACTGGGGTCAATCTCCCCGGCCTTAAGTCCATAAAATTCAGCTGAAGTTCTTTTGTATTATTTTTCTCAAAATATACCCGACAAGCCAAAAAATTGTAATTACTCCCCCTTTTAAAGATACAGCTTAGCCAAATTCTCATTTTTATCATATCTAAGACCCAAGTGAGATGGAATCCACAGCATGTGCCCCTGACTCCCCTGTCCACAATCCTACCATACCTGTGTTGGTTTTTGAACAAGCATGCCCAATTTATGCTTAATGATTTAAAACATTTTGGTGAAGAGAATCAGTTACAAATTAAACTGTTTTTGA
>NC_069429.1:39881552-39900582 GCF_026875155.1 Cherax quadricarinatus | reverse complement strand
GTTCAAACCCCTTGAAGTTTTTCCACCCCTTTTGAAGTGCTCATCCCCTAGGTTCCCACCCCTCTGAAGTGCCATCCCTCTAAAGTACTCCATCCCCCCTGAAGTGCTCCACCCGTGAAGTGCCTACCCCTCTGAAGTGTTCCATCCCTCGAGGTTCTCCATCCCGTAAGTGTCCATCCCTCTGAAATTTTTTCCACCCCCGGGGTTTCCATCCCCTGAAGTGCCCCATCCCTTAAAGTGTTCCATCCCTCTGAGGTTCTCCATCCCTGTGAAGTGCCCCACCCTGAAGTGCCCCATCCCTCTGAAGGGGTCCATCCCCTGAAGTGCCCATCCCTCTAAGCTCACCTGATGGCTTTTCCCAGTTATTTGGTTGGATTTGTAAACGACCTGCTAGTAGGGCCAACAGGCGTATGCAGTGTTTTTTCTTTCTTGTAAAAAGTCATGAGTGTTGTGTGTTTCCTGGGTAATGTACACATAGTTGCTATGTAGATAATGTAAGTGTATATATGTTACCTGAATAAAAATTTAATGGGAAGACACAAACTGTTAAGTGTTAGTTTAGTTTAATATGTTTATTAGCACCCCATACCCCCTCCTTGGGGGGTAGTCAAAAGATAAGAGGTACTAATGGGAGGACTGGCCTCAAAGTTTTGATAGCTGAGCAAGTTTTCAGAGCAATGAAATTTACAATTTACAAAGGTAAGAACTCACAATTTACAAAGGTAATGAATCCAGGTAGGTTAGTCACAATTGACAATTACAAAGGTATTTAAGATTACAGAGGTCAAATGGGTTCCCCGGGGGCCCGGGGTCCAAAGTTTTGAGGCTGACTAGGGACAAGGAATGAAACCCCAAGTTAAAAAAGGGAATGAACTCACAAGTTACAAAGGAATGAATATGAAAAAAGGTTACCTTTTCGTTTTACATGCTGCAAACATGAACAAATTTTAGAGTTTAATGGCAAATTAACTTCACACCCGGGGCACAACTGTATGAGTTATTGGTGCAAAAGTTGATTGCGAGTTCTCCCTTTTCACACACACACCACCCCACACACACACAAAAAAAACCCCAAAAACCAACCCAACAAAAAACTCATACACACACACGCAACACATATACACACACACCAACACTCAACACACACACCACTCTACCACACACACAACACACACCCACACACACCCCCACAACACACACCCACTCTCAAAAAACATACAACAAACACACACACACACACACCAAAACACCACCACCACACACACACACAACAACACACAACACAAAAACATCACAGGGTAATGCTTTTTTCAGTAGCAAAAAGTAGGGGTTTTCCAAATGGGCTGTAATATACCACGTGGGTAAAAAAATTAGGCCCTTTCTTTTAAATTCTGAGTGAGTTGTTTCTAAATTTTTTTATTTTTTTGCCCCATACAAATGACGCAGGGTGTGACAAATAATCCATCTGGCAAAGTTTACATTTCGTTTTGGATCTTACATCTGTTGGTGGTGATTTAACCTGCCAAAGACACATGTAACCCAGCCGGAGCTTGCGGGTAGTGACATCCAAGAGTCTGCCTTATTTTTTTGGATGCACATAGACACGTGGCTCATCCGCATGATAGAAAATGATGATAGGAAGACTTCACTGTGTCAATCTCCCTGAGTCCTTAATCCATAAAATTCAGCTTAAGTTTCTCTTGTACGTATTAATGTTCTCAAACTAGTACTACCAGACAATCCAAGATTGTCATCTACTCCCACTTTGAAAGCATACAGCTTAGCCAATTTACCAGTTCTAAACATGCATCTAAAGACCAATTGTGAGATGGAATCCACAGCATATTGCACTCTGAACTCCACTGTCCACAACAGACCATACCTGTGTCTGGCGTCTGACACAAGCACTGCCAGAATTTAATGCTTAATGAGTTGAGAGCATTTATGGATTGACAGGAGAATCAGTTACAATTAAACAGTCAAACCTTTGATACATAGATGCATTTTTCAGTGCAAGGAGTATGGCAAACATTTCTGTCTGAATGGTAATGCCCTATTATTGATGCGTGCTCCAAATTCATTAGAGATGCCATCACTCTGTACTACAACAGCAGCACTACAGCTGCACCAGTGGATTGGAGAACATGTTAACCATCAACGTAAATAATATTTGCGAGAGGTGTGTGCTTGTGTGACTAATTTAACAATACAGCTTAAGGCCTCATGTTTGGCTATCAAGGCGAAGTTAAATGTAGTGATTTAAGAATATTTGTGGTGAAATGGAGGAATGGTAGTTGGAATGGGGTAATATCCAATGGAGTGGAAGAAGTGCCGCGTTGCTATATTTGGACAAGATCATGCACTGATCATGCGTGAGGTTTCGGTTCCAGTCTATTTCGGATCCATCTGGAGGAGTGTTCACCAGTGCTGAGGAAAGTTGGAGGGCTTCTGTGCAGGGGTTGAATGAGCCATGCCTGATCGATATTAACCCCAATTAGATATTTCTTCAGTAACACGATCACTGAAATGCATGGAATAATCAAGTTCGTTTTTGCATATTTAAAATTTTGGCAGTACGAGGGCATCCAAGGATGATCCTCATTGCTTCGATCTGTGCATTTTTTTCCAGCCCTCCAAGCTTCCAGTCAGACACAAGAGCAAAGTAGTGTCGCAGCATAATCAACCAATGATCTAATATAAGCAAGAACATCAATATTCACAATTTAACATTAGCACCATACCTGGGGTGAAGCCCTGCCCCCAACTCTAAGTGCTCTTGTCGATCTTGGTAATGTGCGACAAAGTCTCGTTCAAAACAGGTCCAAGTATTGAACCTCAAAAGCCTCGATACCTGATATCTGCTTACATATTCTAGAAATAGACCCCCTCATGCAATGGATCTGACGAACTGTTCCTCTCTGTTCGAGGAGGACGGCCTAATGAGTATCTTTGTTTTATCAGTAATAGATTATCAAACCCCAGTGTCCCCTTGACAGAATGCTAGTACATGATTTAAGAATGTTTTGGTGTTGGAGAATCCCGGGGTGTGAATCATTAATCATCATCAAACCTAAACACATAATTATGTTGCCTGCTAGGCAAAGCAATTAAGTAATGCATTAATGAGAATTTGTGAAACAGTGTGGACTGAGGTCCAACCCAAAAAGCCCTCCCTGTGGGTTTCCTAATACAAAGTCTTTAGTACTGTTAAGTGCTAGCATTATTATAACACAAATTCAATAACACAGTTATAAAATACAGTAAATAAAACTTAAATCTTAAAAATCTGAGAGAACAATAAACCTTACTTACTCCTCAGTCACTCTCAAGTGTCCGATTAATACCAGTTCCAACACGTCCTTCTAATACCTTGTCCAACACTCCTTCTAATACCTGTCCAACACTCCGTCTAATACCTGTCCAACACTCCGTCTAATACCTGTCCAGCACTCCTTCTAATACCTGTCCAACACTCCGTCTAATACCTGTCCAAGCACTCGTCTAATACCTGTCCAACACTCCTTTCTAAAGCCTGTCCAACACTCCGTCTAATTTTTTTACCTATCCAACACTCCTTCTAATACCTGTCCAACACTCCGTCTAATACCTGTCCAACACTCCTTCTAATACCTGTCCAACACTCCTTCTAATACCTGTCCAACACTCCGTCTAATACCTGTCCAACACTCCTTCTAATACCTGTCCAACACTCCGTCCTAATACCTGTCCCAACCTCCGCTAATACCTGTCCAAGCACATCCGACTAATACCTGTCCAACACTCCTTCTAATACCAGTCCAACACTCCGTATAATCCCATGCCAACACTTCCGTCTAATACCTGACTAACACTCCGTCTAATACCTGGTCCAACACTCTCCTTCTAATACCTGTCCAACACCCTGGTCTAAACCAGTCCAACACTCCTTCTAATACCTGACCCGAACACTCCTTCTAATACCTGTCCACCATCCTCTAATACCTGTCCCACACTCCGTCTATACCTGTCAACCACTCCTTCTAATACCTTTGTCACCACACCTCCTGTCTAATACCTTGTGCCCAAACACTCCTTCTAATAACCTGTCCAAACACTCCGTCTAATACCTGTACCAACACTCCTTCAATACCTGTTCCAACACTCCGCGTCCTAATACCGTGTCCCAACACTCCATCTAATACCAGTCCCATCAACACTCCGTCTAAATACCTGTCCACACTCCTTCTAATACCTGTCCAACACTACTTCAAATATCTGTCGCAACACTGCCGTCCTCAATACCTGTCCACACTCCTACTAATACCTGTCCAAACACTCCCCGTCTAATACCTGTCCAACACTTCCTTCTAATACCTTTCCCAATACACACCTTCTAATACCTGGTCAACACTCCTTCTAATACCTGTCCACACTCCGTCTAATACCTTTCCAACACTCCCTTCAATCCTGTCCGCAACACTCCGTCTAATAACCTGTCCAACACTCCTTCTAATAACCCTGCCAACAATCCATCTAAGACCTCCCAACACTCCTTCTAACATATCTGTCAACACTTCTTCCTTCAAATATAACCCTGACCCAACACTCCTTCTAATACCTGTCCAACACTCGTGGTGCCGACTAATACCTGCTCCCAACACACCTCAATACCTGTCCCACACTCCTTCTAATACCTGTCCGCAAAACTCCGTCGTAGTACCTACTCCAACACCGGGTGTCTGATACATATCCAACACTCCGTCTAATACCTGTCGTCACCACTGCTCTAATTACCTGCCCAACACTCCTTCTATACCTGCCCAACACTCCTTCTAATACCTGCCAACACAGTCCGTCTGATTACGCTACCCAACACTCCGTCTGATACTTTATCTCAAACACACCGTCTAATACAATGTCCAACACTCTGTCAATACCTGTCCAACACTCCGTCTAATACCTGTCCCAACTCATTCTAATACCTGTCCACACATTTCCTCTAATACTTTCGCAACACTCCCTTCTATACCTGTCCAACACTCCGTCTAATACCTGGTCCAACCACTCCCTTCAAATACCAGTCCAACCACACCGACTAATACATGTCCCAACACATCCTTTAATACCTGCAACACTCCCGTCTAATACCTGTCCAACACCTCCTTCTAAGACCTGTCCAACCATTCCATCTAATACCTGTCCAACACTCCTTCTAATAACTTGTCCAACACTCCGTTGCTAATACCTGTCCAAACTCCTTCTAAAACCTGTCCAACACTCCGTCTAATACTGTCGCAACCCTCCTTCTAATACCTGTCCAAACACTCCTTCATTACCTGGTCCAACACTCGTCCGTCTAGTACCTACCCAAACACTCTTTCTGATACTTATCCAACACTCCTGAGTAATACCTGTCCAACACTCCTTCACTAATACCTGCCCCCAACACTCCATCTTATACCTTCCCCAACACTCCTTCTAATACCTGTTACCAACAGCTCCGTCAATACCATAACCCGAACCTCCGTCTGAAATACTTAATCCAACACTCCGTCTATACATGTCAACACTCTGTCTAATACCTGTCCCAACACACCGTCTAATACCTGACGCAGTCCAACTTGTTGTTTTTGTTGTTTTGTTGTGGCTGTAATGGTGTTACTCAGTTTACGCGTTACCCAGCTCAACTACCGATGAAGTATAAATAGTTTAAAAAAACCGATACCCCCGGCCGGGAATGAACCCGCCGTCCCAGAGTCTCAAAACTGCCAGACCGTCGCGGTTAGCCACAGTAAGATATCATCCAACTTTGAAGTATATTCTAATTATCTACACCATAGGAATTAGCACAGTCACCACTGTGAACCACAAATGCAATATTGTGGTCACAGTGGTGCCTGTGCTAACCTTCCTATGGTGCAGAAATATACCTAGTTGGATGAATGTTATTGTGGCTAGCTGGTCTAGTGGCTAACGCGACAGGCTGGAGTTTTGAGACTATGACGGCGGGTTCAATCCCGGCCGGGGTATGCTTTGTTTGCAATCGTGTCATTACGATTTTGTGAGTCATAAATAGTTTAAAATAGACACAAATTCATAATACTTCAATGTTTTATTGACTATATTTCTGGCACACAGAGGGTGTTATCTAGTAACAAAAAAGATCTACCTGAGCAGAGGCTACATGGTTATATATAACGAGAATAGTGAGGGAATGGGCAAGTATGTTTGGTTGCTATGTAGGAAATATGAAGTTCTGAACAAGGGTTTGAGCTATGTTTGTAAAAGGTCGTTGTTGGGTTAAAATTGTTTGGATATAAAGAAAAAAGATGATTTCTAAGAT
The DNA here is from genome assembly GCF_026875155.1 of Cherax quadricarinatus. Classification (NCBI taxonomy): domain Eukaryota; kingdom Metazoa; phylum Arthropoda; class Malacostraca; order Decapoda; family Parastacidae; genus Cherax; species Cherax quadricarinatus. The sequence goes on along the minus strand of NC_069429.1, from coordinate 39,894,260 downwards.
CTCTTTCTATAAGTGATTTACTTCCCTGGAATTAATTCTTGCGTCTTTGTAGTTGATTGAGTGGTTAAGATTTCGGTATAAAAAAGCACAGCATTCTTTTAAGAGTCTTCCAATTTCTGCTGGTATTGCTGTTCTGTAAATAAATAGTAAAGTTTTATATTCAGGTATACACAAATAAAGATACATAGATTAATCATACAAAACAGCACATATTGTGTAAAGTACCTGGATAACCAAAAAAAGTCAGATGACTTAATTTCCATTGGGGTTCCTTTTACCTTACTGTTAATAATAAAAAGGATAAATATACTTATTTAATACACTTTAAAAGGATATATACAAGGAATAAGGGAAGACTGAGCATGTGCGTTAGCTAAAAGAAATGTTAAAAAAAATCATTCTCCTCCCTTTCTGTCACTATATTCATCAGACACCTCTTGGCTCTCTTCTAGAACCCTGGTTCATGCTATGTCTGGCTTTGACATAATGCGTGCAGTCCTGTTCCATCACTACTGATTTACAATAAAAGGTGTTTGAATCCCTGGACCAGCACTAAATTGCGTGTGGATACTACAAAAGTGTGCTCTTGTCCCTAGTACTATGATTGCTTTGGTTCCAATCCTTGACAAAATTGGCAGCAAGATATTCTGGACATTGTGAACAATTTTATAAATTTGGTTTAACTTCAGTTTTTAATCAGTCTTCAACACGTCCGTATTTCCAGTTGTAATTCCCATCCTGTGCCTACATGTTCTCTTTGGTCCCCAGGTCCAGGAAGAATCTTACCCATTTGTTACTGATGATTTGCGTCTATCTTTCAGTTTATTGTCAAGGCAAGTACCATGAAGAGCAAGCCTAGTCCATAATGACACTGTATAAGGGCTAGACATAGGACCTGGCTGAGCCTCAGTAGGTAGACACTGTGCTTGGTCAATAGAGGAACTTCAGTCAAGCATTCCGCTTTCTTTACTACACTGTTCCCTATCAATCTCCTGACAGGCCATGTGTGGCTAAAGCTCCCGCTTCACACACGGAGGGTCCGGGATTGATTCTGGTAGGTGGAAACTTTCGACAGCGTTCCCTTACACCTGTATCCTGTTCACGTCTAGGCAGCAAATAGTACCACCTGGGTGTTAGTCGACTTGGATGTGGGTGATATAGGGTCGCATCCTGTGGGACAAGATTGAGGACCCCAAAGGAAATAAGTTAGACAGTCCTCTCGATGACGCACAAACCCCTTTCTTTGGTGTATCCTGGTTGGCTAACCCTCCGGGGGTAAAAATCCGAACGAAATCTTATCTTAAAACGATAAATTTGTTTGTCTACTAACCATTTTGCTGCGGACTCCAGTATCACTGTGTTACTATATCTTGGGGTTCTTTACCTTACACTAACAGAGCCTGCTATTGCATACAGTTTGAGTTGCAGCTTAACACAGATGGATATTTCATAACAAAATCAAAGGAATAAGTAAGGTGACCTCAGAATACTACTTTGGGAACTCCACATGTTATTCGTCAGAGGTCTGATCTGTATTTGTTTGCTTATTTTACAATTTGTCTCCTGTTTCTAAGTAGATTAAACAGTCTTCAAACCAATGCCCTATTGGCTTGAAGTTTCCTTACATAATAATGTTTTTGTGGTGTTGTGACAGTAGTGTGAAGGGCCTTTTGCAAGTCTAAGGTTACCATACCTATGAGGTTCCCGAATCGACAATTTAGTTCTCATGAAATCCAACATATTAATATGGAAGTGTCGGTTTAGTAAGATCTTCTGAAGCCTGAATGGTAACCTAAGAAAATGTTGTTTGTCATTAAGGTACTTAACTACTTGACAGTGCACCGCCCGTCTATGAATTCCTGGATATTATACTGGAGTATTCTAACAGGCCAATAGTTCTGACATCAGTCCTACTAATTTTCTTGAATATAGGAGAATCTCCTGGCCCTCCTTGAACCTTTCCCAGTACTGAATACGTGGGTGATGGACAAATTGTATAGGTGAGCAATGGGGAACTGGCAATTCAGAGTCACCATCTTTTAGGAACTTAGATTAGATATTAAACAGGGCCTGTGCTCTTAGTTTGGTTTTTAAAACCTGCATATTCTTATTCACAAAGTCCTGAGATACACTTACTAGTTGAACAACTGTTGGGGTTACCCCTATATTGTGTGTAGTATTTGAAACTTATCAGAGACTTGTTGTTAAAGGGTAGTTCCAGCAAGCAGTAGTTTAACTTACGAGTGCTGATGGGCGACCTGGAGTTTACCTGAGAGAGTTACCGGGGGTCAACGCCCCCGGCCCGGTCTGTGACCTGGGCGCCCTCTTGGTTGGATCAAGCCTGATCAAGCAGGCTTGTTGCGCTGCCTTAACGCAAAACCAACGTACGAGTCCAACAGCCCGGTCTGAAATTCATGAACTGTGACTTTATTTGCACGTCCAGTGCCAGCTTGAAGACTGCCAGGGTCTGTTGGTATTCCCCCTTATGTGTGCTGGTAAGCAGATTGAACAGTCTCGGGCCCCTGACACTTAAAGTATGGTCTCTTAAACGTGCTTAGTTACACCCCCATGCTTTTCATTGGGGGATGGCGCATCGTCCTGCCAAGTCTTTTGCTTCGTAGTGAAGTGATTTTCGTGTGCAAGTTCGGTCTATTCCCTCTAGGATTTCCAGTTGTATATAATCATTATCTCTCGACCCTCCTGCATCCAGGGAATACAGTTTAGGAACCTCAAGCGCTCCCATAATTGAGGTGTTTTATCTCTGTTATGCGCACCGTGAAAGTTCTCTGTACATTTTCTAGGTCGCAATTTCACCTGCCTTGAAAGGTGCTGTTAGTGTGCAGCAATATTCCAGCTTAGATAGAACAAGTGACCTGAAGAGTGTCATCATGGGCTTGGCCTCCCTAGTTTTGAAGGTTCTCATTATCCATCCTTTTCATTTTTCTAGCAGATGCGATTGATACAATGTTATGGTCCTTGAAGGTGAGATCCTCCGACATGATCACTCCCAGGTCTTTGACATGGTGTTTCGCTCTATTTTGTGGCCAGAATTTGTTTTGTACTCTGATGAAGATTTAATTTCCTCATGTTTACCATATCTGAGTAATTGAAATTTCTCATCGTTGAACTTCATATTGTTTTCTGCAGCCCACTGAAAGATTTGGTTGATGTCCGCCTGGAGCCTTGCAGTGTCTGCAATGGAAGACACTGTCATGCAGATTCGGGTGTCATCTGCAAAGGAAGACACGGTGCTGTGGCTGACATCCTTGTCTATGTCGGATATGAGGATGAGGAACAAGATGGGAGCGAGTACTGTGCCTTGTGGAACAGAGCTTTTCACCGTAGCTGCCTCGGACTTTATTCTGTTAAACGACTACTCTCTGTGTTCTGTTAGTGAGGAAATTATAGATCCATCGACCGACTTTTCCTGTTATTCCTTTAGCACGCATTTTGTGCGCTATTACGCCATGGTCACACTTGTCGAAGGCTTTTGCAAAGTCTGTATATATTACATCTGCATTCTTTTTGTCTTCTAGTGCATTTAGGACCTTGTCGTAGTGATCCAATAGTTGAGACAGACAGGAGCGACCTGTTCTAAACCCATGTTGCCCTGGGTTGTGTAACTGATGGGTTTCTAGATGGGTGGTGATCTTGCTTCTTAGGACCCTTTCAAATATTTTTATGATATGGGATGTTAGTGCTATTGGTCTGTAGTTCTTTTGCTGTTGCTTTACTGCCCCTTTGCGGAGTGGGGCTATGTCTGTTGTTTTTAGTAACTGTGGGACGACCCCCGTGTCCATGCTCCCTCCCATAGGATGGAAAAGGCTCGTGATAGGGGCTTCTTGCAGTTCTTGATGAACACAGAGTTCCATGAGTCTGGCCCTGGGGCAGAGTGCATGGGCATGTCATTTATCGCCTGTTCGAAGTCATTTGGCGTCAGGATAACATCGGATAGGCTTGTGTTAATCAAATTTTGTGGCTCTCTCATAAAAAATTCATTTTGATCTTCGACTCTCAGTCTGGTTAGCGGCTTGCTAAAAACTGAGTCATATTGGGACTTGAGTAGCTCACTCATTTCCTTGCTGTCATCTGTGTAGGACCCATCTTGTTTAAGTAGGGGCCCAATACTGGACGTTGTTCTCGATTTTGATTTGGCATAGGAGAAGAAATACTTTGGGTTTCTTTCGATTTCATTTATGGCTTTTAGTTCTTCCTGCGATTCCTGACTCCTAAAGGATTCTTTTAGCTTAAGTTCGATGCTTGCTATTTCTCTGACCAGTGTCTCCCCACGCATTTCAGATATATTGACCTCTTTTAACCGCGACAGTTGTGTATTATGAATGAAAACAGTTTGCTACCTTAGTTGTTTCGTGGCATACCTCGTTATTGACATTTAGTACTATGTTAGATCTATCTATGGGTTTATGGCTATATCCCAACTGTTTTAGTTGTTGCCGGAGCCTTCTAGGGTTATTCTTGTACTGTTCGATTTTTGAACAATAGTGACTTGCCTTTGCTCCTATTATAAGTCTCTGCACTCTGTTCCTCACCTTTGGAATTTATTTAGTGCTGCAATATCCTGTCTGTTTGCCTTAAATCGTTTTAGCAGCTGGTCTCTGATTTCATATTATCTAATATCTCAGTAGTCATCCAGGGTTCAGTTCTCCTACACATATGCTGCTATGTATGATAATTCTATGTAACTGTATTTGTGTATACCTGAATAAACTTACTTACTTACTTACTTACTCCTTTGTGACACTATCACAACTTTATTTATTTTTGTTGTCTCGTCAGATATCTTTCATTTTTGGTGTACACGATGAAGTGTTCACTCTATTTAATGGAAATTATTATCAATAAGATAGGCCAAACAACAATTGAAAGAAGAAAGCTTTACCGAAAATGACATTTGGCAGGTTCGTAGGCCTATATGGCACTACATAAGGTCGTTTTGGGACTTGGTACCGAGAGAACAATGCTAATACGATTTTTAGGTAATGCACGTTCCTGTAAATATCTTATCTTTATTCCACAAAAAAAAATAAAGTTTGTAAGTTCTTCGACTGTTGCAAAATATCTGCCCTTTACCCCCACACAAATCCCAAAATACTTGGAATATTTCCAAAAGTCCGCCATGAAAATTAAAAACAATAATTATTTTACGATTCCTATGAATATTATTCCTCTTAATTAAGTAGTAAAGGCTCACTGTAGTGAAATAAGTCAATAACTTCCCAGATATTCGCCTGGAATGCGGGCCGGCCTCCCGCCTCGATTTTTTTTTTCTAGAAAATCGCGTTTGTTTGGGTGGTTTCCTAATAAAACTTGTGATCTAGTGCAGTTATCCTCTTCAAAACTCCGTTTTCTCTTACTCAAGATCAGAGAACACCACATTGGAAGGAGGGGTATTGATTTTATTTGGAATATTGCTGGTGGACACTCGCTGTATTATGGCCTATTTTATTCATTCTAGAGTATATAACATGTTTGTATGTTATTTATATTGTGTATTTTGTCATATTAGATCAATTGTGATAGATAAATAAGTTGTAGAGTTGATATAAGCGCAATTAATCTTTTTTTGTAATCATCATTATTTACAAAAATTTTATTAAACACCACATTTACTACCAGTCAGTTTTACTTTTGTACATTAATCATTATTTTATACTTCCCATAACATTTTGTTGCCAAATTTCCAAGTTTGTATATTCAACTCCAACCTTTATATTATCCTTCATACCTGTGGAAATTTATTTGGTCCCTAAAGTTCCACAGGACATCCAGCATGGCCGTACGGGATGGCTGAGCTGGATGGCCCTTATACCTCACCCAAACATGAACAACATTCTCTCTGGTCGGCGATAGATTCTTGGTAGGCATATATTTAATTTATAGATTTATTCTTCAGGGAAGGAGTAGGTAGTTTTACTGTTAGTATATTAATATTAGTTTACTAAGGTATCTGTAGATAATAATAATGTAGACCTAAGACCTTAACATAGGTAGTAATAGGCCGATAATGTAGGCAAACACTAGGTTAAGTTAGCTAGGGAGAACTGGTAACCCTAGCTTGATTGAGGAGGTGCGGGTCTAAAAGACTATAGCGCCCTCTGTAGAAAAGACAACAGCTTACAACACGCGCCGTGATCAGGAGACGGCGGCCCCATGTGTCTTCACATCTGAGACTTGGGGAAATCTGGTAGAGGCACCTCGATGTACTGTAGATGTCCTCCTCCATCAGGCCCATACAGTAAGACAAAACCTCCACTTTCTCTTAGGACTTCTGGCCAGTGTCTGGGAAAAAATTGTGAGTGAGTTTTGACTGTGGGCCTGGTGTGCACCAGGTTGAGCATACCCAGTAAGTACCAGTGTCTCAGAGCAGTCGAAGCTGGTGTCTGAGTCTGCATAATTATAATAGGGGATACATACCCTCTTGGATATAGGAATTTCTGAGGTGCAGGCAGGACACTAATTACAATTGAATATTGCAGGAATTTGCTCCCGGTTGCACGTGGTTTATGAGGGGAAGTCCAAAGGGGCTAATTCTAAGTCAGGAAATACTGCAACACCAAGTAAGTTAGGCCTTTTTACGTGCATGCAGGCGAGTTTTCTTGTAACAACAATCATTTGTGAGAATCTGTACTATAAGCCACTTGTGAGGCTGAGGTACCCACCTCAGAGCTTGGTGTCAACAGAGTTTGCTAGGGTAGGCGACTCACTTGGAGGCAGCCCACACAAATTTTCACAAAAAAGTGGTCCTTCGAGAACCGTGATGTGGAATAGCTAGGTTAAGCTATCATAGCTAGGCCACAGTTAGGAACCAGTTTAACAGAGTTAGGTTTGTAGATGAATGGTTCAGAGAACCGACATGTTGAACAGGAGGAGAATGAGGTAATCAGTCCCTCAACCTAGAGTCGATGTGGTCAGTCCATCAATCTTGAATAGAATGATTGATGGACTGACCACATCGACTCTAGGTTGAGGGACTGATTACCTCATTCTCCTCCTGTTCAAGATTCTCCTTTGTATGGACTGATGAAGCCACTGTGTGGCGAAACGTTTCCTCAATAAAGATACCCAAGAGTTGCACATGTGTCTAATTTATCAACAGAGTTAGGTTAAGCTATCATAGCTAGGCCACAGTTAGGAACCAGTTTAACAAAGTTAGGTTAAGTTAGCACACCTAGGCCCCAGAGTTAAACAGGCTAGGCCAAGCTGACTATACACAGAAGTTGTTATTTGCAGTAATTTACAGGCAGGCCAGGTAGGCTAGTGAAGCTTGTGAATTTAATTATTTACAGTGATTACAAGTAGTCCAGAGTAGGAGACTTGTGTGTTAATTATTTACAGTGGATTTGCAAGGTAGCCACAGTTAGGCTAAGCTTGTGCAATATTTACAAAAGTTATAGTAGCTAGGACAGATTCAACCTAGTTATTATTTACAGGGAGTTATAAAGCCAGGATTAAGTTATAGCACACTAGTTAGGTTAGGATTTGCCTTATCCAACCATCCACGCTAGACAGAGTAAGCTGGGCACAGTTAGGCCAAGCTGTTTACATATATTATTATTCATTTACTGTTTCACAAGTTGAATTGTTAAATTTATTTGTGTTAACCAAGTGATTTAATTTGTTATACTGCACTTTTATTGTGTGATTTTCAATGTCTTTGATTCATGTTAATATGGGATTTGTGAATTATACCTGAGACTAGGTTAAGTCCTGTAATTATTTGCTGGCATTGTACAGTTAAGTGCTAGGTTAAGCTTTCACATCGATACACATTTCGATTAGGATTTGAAAGCTAACAGTGTACATTTTTGATTCATAGTAGAGTCAATTTAACAAAGGGAGTTGTTAAGCTTGTTGAGAAGCCTTGAGACTCGTTCATTCTCACCTAATACCTTTCGTGCTGTGGGGTGGGCTAATTGAAGTACAAATTAGCACCGTGATCTTAACTAAACCGCAACTATGGTAGGTGAAGATACAGTACCAGCTGTCCCAGCTCTAAGTCAATTAAAGCGGTCTATGGGAGCCTATAAGGGGCGCCTGAGCAAAGCATGTGAGGAGTGTTGTACGGTCAGGCAAGATCCAGACGTAGACTGGGAGGAACTAGAGAGTTGCCTGAAACTTTTGGAGGAAAGACTGGAGGCCTTTGAGAGATCATTTATCCTTTACGAGACAGAGGCCTATACTACAGGTGAGTCTGATTATACAGTCGAAGTAGCACGAACAGACTATGACGAACGAAGGGCAGAGTGTAAATCAGAGATGAGACTCTGCAGGCAGTTAATAAAGAATTTGAAGGCCGATACAGCAGGGGCAGCAAATGTTTCAAGGAACACGAACAACAGCACGCCTGTTAATGTGTTGCCCAGATTGCCCCAGTTAAATTTACCAACGTTTGACGGAACCTTAACAGAGTACATTGCTTTTGGGGTCAGTTTAAAGCCCAATAGATGACAGAGATGATTTGTCAGATGCCGTAAAGTTACAATATTTACGTTCACAGCTCAAAGGTAAAGCCTAGGACTTGGTCCGGCATTACCAAACCACCGACACCAATTACCAACATGCCAAAGACCAATTAAAGGACACGTTTGGCAACACTGAAGAGATAAAGGTAGCTATACTTTATCGGTTGCTGGATCTAGAGGCTTGCCGACATGACTGTCAGGGCCTAGAGAAGTTCCGTATTGAAATTATGAGCTTGACAAATAGTCTTAAAGATTTACATGATTGGGGTAAGTCAGAATGGTTCATCAGTCAGGTGATTCAGAGGAAACTGGCTGTCACTACAGTGCATGAGCTGCACTTAAAATATCGGACGAACCGGTTCACAATACAACAGATCGTTGAGGGTTGGGAGATCTCATTTCCATTTGAGTATAGGTGTGAGAGAAGAGTCACCACCATCGCCACATAAAAACCCAGACAGTCACTTAAAGGTCTCAAGAGATCAGTCTAAAGCTCGTACGACTAACGTTGGAGTGTACTATGGTAAAGAGGTGCCTAAGGTAAGAACCTCTAAGCAGAACCTCAGAGGCACTCATGCCAGAATATGCATGTTCTGCGAAGGCGAACACTCTAGTACGAGTTGCCCGGAGTATATAACACTGAGCAGTAGGCAACAGAGACTAAGGGAGTTGGACTCTGCTTCAAGTGTTGTGGGGAACACTTTGCGAGAGATGTGGCACCCAGCTCAGTGAGTGTCGAGTCTGTTGCAAAGGTAAGCACCATACTGCGCTATGTCCCAATAATTTAAGGGAGCTCCAGGCTAGTAGGGTATATCTCTCAGGTAGAGATAGAAAGTGAGTCCGAGCCTGAATGGTAGCCAGCGTGATTAGTGGGAGTGAAGTCTCTAATCTGAGTGAGAATCACGGAGGTGTGCGCATACCTACAGTCATGGCAAAGGTTGTGAGTGGGCACAGGTCCGAAACAACCCGATTATTCTTTGACCCAGGAGCACAAGTATCCTTGATAACAAAGAAGTTGCTGGCTAAATTAAAGTTGAAGGCCACTAAGAAAAGTTAGTATGATGTTGGGAGGGGCTATAAGTCAGACCCCACCCAAATCTATAATGTGGTGGATGTCGCAGTCAAATTAGGTGGACATTGCAGGGACATTACAGCCTTGGTGGTAGAGACATTACCCAGGGCAATTACAGCGAGAGGTCTTGCTGCAGCAGCTAAGCGATTGAAAGACCTTGACGTGAAGCTGGCAACCAGGGAAATTACCACTGACACGGTCAGAAATGTAGGTATCCTGGTGGGAGCCAATCATATAGATGACTTCCTGTCTACACGACGGACGTTAAGGAAGGAATTGGTTTATCAGATCCCAGTAGGATACATCATAGGCGGCAGGATTCCACCTGAATTCCCTGCCACGCCAGATAGAGGAGAAGCTGTCCCCATGATAGCTGGGGGAGTAGTGATAATGAGTACCAGTATACACGATGAACCGCCAGGGAGGCTGAACCAAGTAGGGAGTGATGAACACTCGGCCACCTTGGGAAAACACTTTTACAGGGTACATAAAGAGGGAGATAGATTGCCTTTAAATCCAGGGAACCTCGTAACAGTGGGAGGAAAGGCTACCAGGGCATATGGGCCACTGGGTGGGAAAGTACAGAGCCACTCAGTCAAGGCTAGACATACAAAAGATGCTAAAGTTAAAGGAAAGGGTGCTAAGACCACCGGAACCAACAAGTTTACACCCTCAGAGGTCCACACAGGGGAAACTGGACGGTTGAAGTTAGACCGGAGTCTGCTCGACGAGAGTGGCTAGACAGCACTCGTGTCCAGGGTCCGCTGTGGGGGCTCGCGGAGGGTGAACTTGATTTAGACTTAGCGCCTACCTTCGCAGGCGGGAGGATGTGGAAATTTATTTGGTCCCTAAAGTTCCACAGGACATCCAGCATGGCCGTATGGGACGGCTGAGCTGGATGGCCCTTATACCCCACCCAAACATGAACAACATTCTCTCTGGTCGGCGATAGATTCTTGGTAGGCATATATTTAATTTATAGATTTATTCTTCAGGGAAGGAGTAGGTAGTTTTACCGTTAGTATATTAATATTAGTTTACTAAGGTATCTGTAGATAATAATAATGTAGACCTAAGACCTTATCATAGGTAGTAATAGGCCGATAATGTAGGCAAACACTAGGTTAAGGTAGCTAGGGAGAACTGGCAACCCTAGCTTGATTGAGGAGGCATGGGTCTAAAAGACTATAGCGCCCTCTGTAGAAAAGACAACAGCTTACAACACGCGCCATGTTCAGGAGACGGCAGCCCCATGTGTCTTCACATCTGAGACTTGGGGAAATCTGGTAGAGGCACCTCGATGTACCGTAGATGTCCTCCTCCATCAGGCCCATACAGTAAGACAAAACCTCCACTTTCTCTTAGGACTTCTGGCCAGTGTCTGGGAAAAAATTGTGAGTGAGTTTTGACAGTGAGCCTGGTGTGCACCAGGTTGAGCATACCCAGTAAGTACCAGTGTCTCAGAGCAGTCGAAGCTGGTGTCTGAGTCTGCATAATTATAATAGGGGATACATACCCTCTTGGATATAGGAATTTCTGAGGTGCAGGCAGGACACTAATTACAATTGAATATTGCAGGAATTTGCTCCCGGTTGCATGTGGTTTATGAGGGGAAGTCCAAAGGGGCTAATTCTATGTCAGGAAATACTGCAACACCAAGTAAGTTAGGCCTTTTCACGTGCATGCAGGCGAGTTTTCTTGTAACAACAATCATTTGTGAGAATCTGTACTATAAGCCACTTGTGAGGCTGAGGTACCCACCTCAGAGCTCGGTGTCAACAGAGTTTGCTAGGGTAGGCGACACACTTGGAGGCAGCCCACACAAATTTTCACAGTACCTGTGTACCTGTACTCACCTAATTGTGGTTGCAGGGGTCGAGACTCAGCTCCTGGCCCTGCCTCTGTACCTGTGTATCTGTGTACCTGTGTACCTGTGCACCTGTCTACCATCTTACTATCATATTATAACCAAGTCATTGCCATTGTTATTTTTACTTATTATTCTTTTGGTACTTTAATTTGTCAATTTTATTTTGTCAATTTAAATCTAGTTATACTCTTGATCTTGTCAACAACCTATATCAGACCCTAGTGCAGTTGCAAGTACCATTTTAATTTGTATTTTTATATTATAAGTTTATACCTAGTTGTACTTTAGCTCATTCTAGCTCAATACTTAGACAACACCTAAACTAACGTATTATTATTATTATTAAAGATTCGCCGGTATTCTCCCGGCCCGGGCCTTTTTCAAGTGGTGGTCCGGCCTTGGCTCCCTCTTTAGGGAGTGTCTGAGACCTAAGTCTCCCATGGGAGGAGGCACAAGTACCTCCTCATCTTTAGGACCAAGTGTCCCCAGGCCTAGCCACAAGCTAGGCCTCTCTGGTCTGCCATCCCCGCCACAAGGGGACTAATGGGAATGAAAGTCTTATGAGCTAAAGGCTCGGGCTCAGGCACCTACCCTACCCTAGAAGGGTTAGGCATGGTATCGATCCCTAAACTAACTATACCTAGTTGTACTTTAGAATTCGCTGCCTGACCACGGTAGAGTGCGGTTGTGCTCTGCACCCCTCTGCTGTTTGTAGGCGAGCTCCCTTGTCAGTTACCTGGCTGCAGCGGTGTGAAGTGGTGCTGTCACGCCTCTGTTAACAACATAGGTACACTGTGATTGTCAAGATGGCGGTTAGTCTGAGACGCCGGATAAATACTGTAGGCATTGAGCTACTTGAAGGAACGATAACGCCTAGTTCTGCGCAAGTCTTATTGCCAAAGATCATCTGGGAGTCATGTGGCATACAAGATACTGACTTGTATGGTGTAGCATTAAACGGAGGCCAAAGAATTTTCGTCAAACTGCCATCAGCTACGGTTTATGAATCGTTAGTCACCAGGTTTCAGGACGTAAGTCTTAGCATCACACCAGCTGTCAGTGTAAGAATGATAGATGTTTCACGGCATTATACGTAGATCAAGTTATGCAACGTTCCCTTTGAGGCGGACGAGGTGGATATAAGGAAAGCTTTTGAGACGTATGGGACGGTGCATTATGCTCAACATGGTACGTGGCGGCAGGTGCCTATGCTGGTTTTCCCAGAGGGTTCTTTCAACCTAAAATGCTTTGAGGCACCAAAAACCGTCCTATGTTTGTTTCTA
>NC_069429.1:39826422-39881052 GCF_026875155.1 Cherax quadricarinatus | reverse complement strand
ATTTTTTTCGGGGATGCGCAGTTTTGTGTCGAAAGGAGTTTGTAATCAAGCTATAGTCGGCAGTAAGGTGTGGACTTTTGAGTCCAAACAAGTAAGTCTGTCAGCCATCAGTGAATGAAATATGCTGACATAACACCCCCTAGGGGTAATTTATAATCTTACAAATTATAACTCTTTACTGCCCGTTGAGAGATGAGTCGACAGCTTCTAGACCTCGTCTGCAGGGGCGGCTGTGCAGGCGATGAGCTGTCTTTCTAAGTTACGTACAAACTGTGTGATGAATGGTTTAGAAAACCAACAAGTTGAAGAATTGAGACACTTATGCAACACATGGGAATCTTTATTGAAGAAACGTTTCGCCACACAGTGGCTTCATCAGTCCAATACAAAGTAGAAATGGGTAAGGAGAGGAGGAGTTTGAGGTAATCAGTCCCTCAACCTGGAATCGATGTGTTCAGTCCATCATAGGGCCAGAGAGGTGGCTTATATACTGCGGTGAGATGAGTTGAAGCAGGATGAGGTGAGATCACAGTGGGACCTGCCACTAGTGTAAGTAGGTCGTCGTCCAAAGGTTGGGCAAGCGTTGAAGTCTTTGTACCAAGATTCCATGATGTTGCAGTGTCTGACAGATGTGATGAATGATTGAGGGACTGATTACCTCAAACTTCTACTCTCCTTACTCATTTCTACTTTGTATTGGACTGATGAAGCCACTGTGTGGCGAAACGTTTCTTCAATAAAGATTCCCATGTGTTGCATAAGTGTCTCAATTCTAAGTACAAACTCTTTAAACTTAGCTGATAACCCATTTCTCAACATACCTCGCCTTAAAACTATGTATGGTTCCCGCCTCCACTACGCCACTTTCTAGGCTATTCCATGGCCTGACTACTCTATGACTGAAGAAATACTTCATAACATCCCTTTGATTCATCTGAGTCTTCAACTTCCAATTGTGACCTCTTGTGTCTGTGTCCCATCTCTGGAACATCCCGTCTTTGTCCACCTTATCTATTCCGCGAAGTATTTTAAATGTTGTTATCATGTCTCCCATGACCCTCCTGTCCTCCAATGTCGTCAGGCCGATTTCCCTCAACCTTTCTTCGTAGGACAATCCCCGTAGCTCTGGGACTAGTCTTGTTGCAAACCTTTGCACTTTCTCTAATTTCTTGACGTGCTTTACTTGGTGTGGATTCCAAACTGGTGCTGCATACTCCAGTATGGCCCTGACGTAAATAGTATACAGAGTCTTGAACGAATCCTTACTGAGGTATCGGAACGCTATCTGTAGGTTTGCCAGGCGCCGGTATGCTGCAGCAGTTATCTGATTGATGTGCGCCTCAGGATATATGCTCGGTGTTATACTCACCCCCAGATCTTTTTCCTTGACTGAGGTTTGCAGTCTTTGGCCATCTAAACTATATTGTGTCTGCGGTCTTCTTTGCCCTTCCCCAATCTTCATGACTTTGCATTTGGCAGGGTTAAACTCAAGGAGCCAGTTGCTGGACCAGGCTTGTAGCCTGTCCAGGTATCTTTGTAGTCCTGCCTGATCCTCATCCGATTTGATTCTTCTCATTAACTTCACATCATCTGCAAACAAGGACACTTCTGAGTCTATCCCTTCCGTTATGTCGTTCACATATACCAAGAATTGCACAGGTCCTAGGACTGACCCCTGTGGAACCCCGCTTGTCACAGGCGCCCACTCTGACACCTCGTGTGTGTGTGTGTGTGTGTATGTGTGTATGTGTGTGTGTGTGTGTGTGTGTGTGTGTGTGTGTGTGTGTGTGTGTGTGTGTGTGTGTGTGTGTGTGTGTGTGTGAAATTCACAACATAGAGGATTGCTCTAATATATCACAACTTTGTGCTTCAGATGCTGAACTCTTTGACCTCCTACATGGTGATATTGCTGCAGTTTATCTTGGACGAGGGTTCCAGTAGCACTGCAAACTCTTCAATGAGTGCTGCAAACTCTTCAGTGAGCGCTGCAAGCTCTTCAGTGAGTGCGGCAAACTCTTCAATGAGTGCTGCAAACTCTTCAACATACGTCGAGAACTTCTCAACGAGCGGCATGAATTAAACAACGAGCTTCGCAATATCAAGGAGAGCAGCGAACTACTCAATAAGCATTGCACTAATCTATGAGCGCTGTGTGCTCAGAGAGTGCAGGAAACTCCTCAATGATTCCTGGGAACTTAACAAACAACTAATGAGCCGACATCTCACCCTCTACAGATGATGAGGAAGTTGTACATTATTACAGCAGATAACTATCAAGTGTGTAGTGATAGCATTGTATATTATTATAATTATTATAATTAACATATCAGCCGTTTCCCACCAAGGTAGGGTGGCACTCTCTTTCCAGAGGCGAGCTTACACTGTAGTTATAAAACTACAACATTAACACCCTTCCTTCAGAGTGCAGACACTGTACTTCCCATATCCAGGACTCAAGGTCGGCCTGCCGGTTTCCCTGAATCCCTTCATAAAGGTTACCTTGCTTACACTCCAACAGCACGTCAAGTCCTCAAAAGCCATTTGTCTCCATTTGCTCTTATCTAACATGCCCATGCATGCTTGCTGGAAGTCGAAGCCCATCACACACAAAACCTCCTTAATTAACCCCCTCCCTCTAACCTTTCTAGGCCGACTCCTACCCTGCCTTCCCTCCACTATAGATTTATACACTTTCGAATTCATTCTATTTTCTTTCACCCTTTCTACATGTCCAAACCACCTCTACCCCCTGATCAGACATGCCATCTCCATTGCCTCCATCCTTCTCCTTGTTACAACATTCACCACCCATACCTCGCACCCATGTAAGAGTGTTGGTATAAATATACTCATATACATTCCCCTCTTCGCTTCTATGGACAAAGTTCTTTGTCATCACAGACTCCTCAGTGCACCACTCACCTTTTCCCCTCATCAGTTCTACGAGTCACCTCATCTTTCAACGACCTAACTGCTGACAAGTCCACTCCTAAATATGTGAATACATTCACCTCCTCCATACTCTCTATAAAACATGATAACCAGTCTTTCGTTTCCTAATTTTATTGTTATTCTCATCCCCTTACTCTCTCCTATATTCACTTTTAATTTTCTGTCTACATAAACTAGAAAATCTTTCATACTGCACTTAGCAGTTACATGCAAAAATATTTGTTTATCAAATGACCAGAGTGCCCAAGATATTGTGTGACCCAACTTCCACAATCACTCACGTAAATTCACTGTCTTTGCAGAGGTGCTCAGATACGACAGTTCGGATGTCCCTCCAAACTGCCAATATCCCAAACCTCT
This sequence comes from Cherax quadricarinatus, assembly GCF_026875155.1. Classification (NCBI taxonomy): domain Eukaryota; kingdom Metazoa; phylum Arthropoda; class Malacostraca; order Decapoda; family Parastacidae; genus Cherax; species Cherax quadricarinatus. The sequence continues at coordinate 39,877,740 of NC_069429.1, read as the reverse complement.
CATTTAAAGTGCAGGCATTGTACCTCCCATTTCCAGGACTCAAGTCCGGCTAACCAGTTTCAATGAATCCCTTCAGAAAATATTACCCCCGCTCACATTCCAACAGCTCATCAGGTCCCATAAATCATTCGTCTCAATTCACTCTTATCTAAGACTCTCACGTACGCTTGCTGGAAGTCCAAACCCCTCACTCACAAAACCTCCTTTACCCCCTCCCTCCAACCTTTCGAGGGCGGTTCATACTACGCCTTCCTTCCCCTACAGATTTATACGCTCTCCAAGTAATTCTAATTTATTTCATTCTTTCTAAATGAATAAATCACCTCAACAGCCCCTTTTCAGCCCTCTGACTACTACTTTTAGTAATTCTACACCTCCTCCTAATTTCCACTCTACAAATTCTCTGCATAATATTTACACCACACATTGCCCTTAGACACTACATCTCCACTGCCTCCAGCCACCTCCTCGCTGCAGCATTTACAACCCAAGCTTCACACCCATATAAGTGTATTTGTACAATATACTTTGGTACATTCCCATCTTCGTCTCCATGGATAACTTTTTTATGTCCACAGATACCTCAACACACCACTCACCTTCTTCTCTTCATCAGTTCTATGTTACCTTCATACTTCATAAACCCAACTGCTGACGACAAGTCAACTCCCAAATATCTGAAAACATTCATTTGTGATATCCTATTTTTCTTTATGTAAATCGTTTGATAACCTCTTTTACTCCCTTTTTTTATCTCTCTCCTCTCTCTCTCCTCTCTCTCTCTTCATCTCTCTCTTCTCCTCTCTCTCTCTCTCTCTTCTCTCTCTCTCTCTCTCTCTCTCTCTCTCTTCTTCTCTCTCTCTCTTCTCTCTTCTCTCTCTCTCTCTAGTCGCAGTGTTGGTATTGATTCAATACCACTTGTTCATGGTTGCAATAATATTTATATATAAATATATATATATATATATATTTATAATATATATATAAATATATTATATATTATTATATAATATATAAATATATATATATATATATATATATATAAATATATTTTATTACTATATATATGTAATGTCGTGCCTAATAGGCAGAACTTGCGATCTTGGCTTAAATAGCAAACCCTAATCTTGCCATATAGGAAAAGTGAAAATTTGTGTATGCAATAATTTTCGCCAAAAACATTTCTGACCTAACGAAAAAATTATATTTCCCTGTGTCTGTTTAGTATTAAATTACTGTAAACAATTCTAAAATATATTAGTTTGGTTAGGCTAAAATAAATTGTTCTTGCTGTATTAAGGTTAAGTAAGTTTTCTAAGATTCTTTTGGTGCAAAATGAAAATTTTTTACATTAACATTAATGAAAAAAATATCTTTAAACGTTAAAGAAAATTCAGAAAGGACTTAATTTTAAATGAGTTTTGCTAATTGACCAGTTTTAATATTCGGCACGACATATATTATATATATATATAATATATATAATATATATATTATATATATATTTTATATATATATATATATATATATATTATATATATTATATATAAATTATATATATATATATATATTATATATATATATATATGCTAAGGAATTCGCAGAGAGTTCTTCAGAAATATTATCACATACACTGATTATATATGTTTTTGAAAAAACACTGATTGAAGATTGAGACATTTGGGCATATGGGAATTTTTATTAGTGAAACGTTTTTCGTCCACACAGTGGCTTCATCCTCCCATTACAAACGGAAGGCGTAAGGAGAGGAGGAGTGGAGGTAATCAGATCCCAGCCTGGAGTCGATTGTGACTGAACACATCGACTCCAGGTGAGGGACTGATTACCTCATACCCCTCTCCTTTTCGCCCTTCCTCTTGTAATGGACTGATGAAGCCACTGTGTGGCGAAACGTTTCTGAATAAAGATTCCATATGCTGCATAAGTGTCTCAATTTCACAAACTGATCTCTGACTGAAGGAGACTCGAAACTACGAACCTTTAGGACAAGGTACGCAGTGCTTTACCAATCTACCCACACTGGACAATACCTTGGCGTGTAGCATGACTACACGTTTTATCCAAGGCATGCCAGCTTTCAGGGAGAAGCTGATGCATGCAGGGGATGAGATGAAAAGCTGTAAGCCTTCCCTGAAAGCTGGCTGCCTTGGATCAAACGTGTAGCTCATGCTACACGCCAAGGTATTGGTCCAGTGTGGGTAGATTGGTAAAGCACTGCGTACCTTGTCCTAAGGTTCGTAGGTTCGAGTCTCCTTCAGCCAGAGATCAGTGTTTGTATATATATATAATATATATTATATATTATATATATATAATATATATATATATATATATATATGTGTGTGTGTGTGGTACTCACCTATTTGTACTCACCTATTTGTGGTTGCAGGGGTCGAGTCTTAGCTCCTGGCCCCGCCTCTTCACCGGTTTGTTTGTGTGTGTCTCAGTAGTCCAGTTACCAGTAGATGACTCACTACCAACCGTCTGTGTGAATCACTGACTGTTATTCACGTTGCTGCTGACCATAGCATGTTTTAAAACACCGCTCACCCTCAAGGCATGGTGCGCAGAAAAGTAGCAGAGAGACCAGGCGGCTGGGTTCCTTCTTCATATTTCTGTTTTCAAAATTATACGTATAAACCGGCCCTGAGGTAGTACCCCTCCACGTAAAACCCACACATGGGGTGGGGAAGAAAAACATATTAGCCCATGCCCCATCCGAACCCAATAAACACACTGCACTTAAAGGGGAAATTTGAACCCAGTGTTTTGGCCTCCCCCAAAATGGGGGTTTAAAACCCCGTGCTTTTAATCCACGGACAATAAATAGTTGAATAAGGGGGCTTTTCCTTTTTGCGTGGGGAAAATTTTTCAGCTTTTAAAGAGTTACAATTGAGTTTCTATGGTGTTTTAGGTCATTAGCAATTTCATAATTTTTTGAGATTTCTTCATGTAAGAACTCTGGACTGCAAATACTTAAAGCTCTCAGAAACCTTAATGAGAATACATTGTAACTTTAACTTGATGAGAAGAATAATAATGTACATAGCAACAGTTATTTATTGGTTTTCATTAAAGTTTAAATTTATAATCATTGTTTTCCTTATTAATTAACACATCTAGATAAGGCAATGAGACATTTTGTTCAAATTCAACAGTCAGTTTTATTTAATGAGCAACATTATTTAACAAGTAAATGGTTAATGTCTATATTCTTAGGCATAAGACATAAAATATCATCAACATATCTATAACACTTATCTCTTCTGGGAAGGATTTTGTTAAGCAACTTGTCTCAAAATATTACATATACAAAGTACTAAGGACAGGTGAGAGAGGATTTCCCATTGCCATAACAAACTTCTGAGTGTAAAACTCGCCATTAAATGCAAACTTTGCATCAACAATTACAAAGTTTAATAAGTTTAATGATAGTAGAAAATGGCAATGGTAAATAGCAATTAACAAGTTCTTCAGATAAGAAACTTAATAAATCATCAACTGAAACTTTTGTAAAGAAGAAAGTAAGATCAAAACTAACCTTACTGAAATATTTTATATCAGTCAAGTTGCTTAATTTATCCATTAAATCAATATTAATTTTAACATTAAAATTACATTTTTTTTTTTTAAAATTGGGCTCAAAATATTTAAAGACATTTAGATAATCTATAGTAAACTGATCCTATGGAGCTAGTAATAGACCTGGCTGGATTGTGTGTTTATATTTATCCTTACATATTTATCCTTACATATTTATCCTTACATATTTATCCTTACATATAGAGTAAAGATGGATTAGTGGAAATGATTTTTTTTAATAATTTCATCATTGCCTTTCAAAAGCCTTTTTATTCTTTTATTAAAATTACTGTTAACAAAATCTAAGGGATTCTTTCTAAGTTTAGAATAAGTATCTATTGTATTTTAGTAATTTTAATATGTATCTGAAGAATAATTCTAAAATCATCAAAAGGGACGATCTCTCATGTCAAGGAATCTATCTAGCAAAAGTGATTAGGGCAAAACTTGTTCTTTTAAACAGTTTTTTGAAAAGTTACGTCGTATTTTAAGTTTATGTGACTTGATCAATGCAGAGGAAAACTGAGAAATACATGAAATAAGATTAAGAAAGCTTACCGAGAACATTCTGAAGAGTCGTGTGGTATCCATTGATGTAAATAAGATCAGAGTAGACATGATATCACAATGTGCAGAACAACAACTCTGAAAAAAAAAAATAGTAGAAATCCAGTGACAGAGTGTTGTGCAAATGTTTGTGGATATATATAGGAGGATGGGTGAGGGAGGGAAGAGTAGCAGTTATTGGAATGATGAAGTAAAGAGTGTAGTAAGAGAGAAGATATGAGAGGTTTATACAAAGTAGAAGTGATATGAGGATGGAAGAGTATATATAAAGAAAAAAGAGAAGATAAGAGACTGGTGAAAGAATGTAAAAGGAGAGTAAATAAGAGAGTTGGTAAGATGCTGTCAGTAAATTTTGCTCAGAAAAGGAAAAAAAATTGGAGAGAGATTAATAAGTTGAGAATGCCGAGGAAATGAATGAACTTGACAGTTAAAAATGGGAGAGGAGATTTATTAGAGTGAGAGTTGGAGGTATCAGAGAGATGGAGGGAATATTTTGAGGAACTGTTAAATGTTATGAAGACAGGGAAGCTGTGATTACGTGCATTGATCAGGGAGGAATAACATTTTTATGAGTAAGAGGCAGATGTGAGTGTGTTGGGAGGTGTATGAGGCTGAACCATGGAACTTATGAGAGGTGAAAAAGATGAGTGATGCACTGAGGAGTTCATGGAGACAGAACATTATCCATAGATTCTATGGTAACGAGGAGATGACTGGAGGCAGCGGAGATGTCGTGTCTGAGGGCAATATGTGGCATGAATGTTATGCAGAGAATCCATGGCATGGAGATTATAAGGAGGTGTAGGATTTTTAAAAGTACTATACAGAGGCTGGCTAGGGGTTCTTGAGGGGGTTGGGACATTTATAAAAGATGTAACGAAAGAGAATGACTTGGAACTGTAGTGCAGAAACACATCTGGCAAGGCAATGACAGAGTGATGACATGCGGCTCTGGTGGCCTGGTGGCTAAAGTTCTCGCTTCGAAAGACGAGGGTCTGGGTTCGATTCCCAGTCAGGGTGAAAACATTGGGCGTGTTTCTTTACACCTGTTGTCTATGTTCACCCATCAGTAAATGGGTACCTGGGTGTTAGTCGACTGGTGTGGGTCGCATCCTGGGACACTGACCTAATTTGCCCGAAATGCTCAGCATAACAAGGGGCTTTCTATATAGTAGTATGTCACTGATGTCAGCTACACCTGTATACCATGTACCTGTAGTAAATAAATATATTATTATTATTATTATTATTATTATTATTATTATTATTGTAACCTTTGAAAACAGAACTGTAAACAAAAATACATATTTACAAAATACATACACAGGCGTAATTATAAGCAACCAATTTATAATTTATAAGTACACTCGATATTTACTAAAACTACACACACATCATATTATATATATTTATATATATATATATATATTATATATATATATATATATATATATATATATATATATATATATATATAACATCCCGGGGCCGTTCTCCCACCGAGGCAGGGTGAACCAAAAAAGAAAGAAATTCCCAAAAAAGAAAATACTTTCATCATCATTCAACACTTTCACCTCACTCACACATAATCACAACAGTTTAGAAGCATATACCTATAAAGATACACAACATATCCCTCCAAACTGCTAATATCCCAAACCCTCCTTTAAAGTGCAGGCATTGTACTTCCCATTTCCAGGACTCAAGTTCGGCTATATGAAAATAACCGGTTTCCCTGAATCCCTTCACTAAATATTACCCTGCTCACACTCCAACAGATCGTCAGGTCCCAAATACCATTCGTCTCCATTCACTCCTATCTAACACACACACGCACGCTTGCTGGAAGTCCAAGCCCCTCGCCCACAAAACGTCCTTTACGCCCTCCCTCCAACCTTTTCGAGTACGACCCCTACCCTGCCTTCCTTCCCCTACAGATTTATACGCTCTCCATGTCATTCTACTTTGACCCATTCTCTCTAAATGACCAAACCACCTTGTAGATGAATGGCTCAGAGAACCGACACGTTGATAAATTAGACACATGTGCAACTCTTGGGTATCTTTATTGAGGAAACGTTTCTCCACACAGTGGTTTCATCAGTCTATACAAGGTTGAGGGACTGATTACCTCATTCTCCTCCTGTTCTTCAAGATTCTCCTTTGTATGGACTGATGAAGCCACTGTGCGGCGAAACTTTCCCTCAATAAAAATACCCAAGATTTGCACATGTGTCTAATTTATCACCAAACCACCTCAACAAACCCTCTTCAGCCCTCTGACTAATACTTTTATTAACTCCACACCTCCTAATTTCCACACTCCGAATTTTCTGCATAATATTTACACCACACATTGCCCTTAGACAGGACATCTCCACTGCCTCCAACTGCCTCCTCGCTGCTGCATTAAGAACCCAAGCTTCACACCCATATAAGAGTGTTGATACTACTGTGCTTTTATACATTCCCTTCTTTGCCTCCATAGATAACGTTTTTTGTCTCCTCATATACCTCAACGCACCACTCATCTTTTTTCCCTCATCAATTATATGATTAACCTCATCCTTCATAAATCCATCCGCTGACACGTCAACTCCCAAGTATCTGAAAGCATTCCCTTCTTCCATACTCCTCCTCCCCAATTTGATATCCAATTTTTCTTTATCTAAATCATTTGATACCCTCATCATCTTCCTCTTTTCTATGTTCACTTTCAACTTTCTACCTTTACACACACTCCCAGACTCATCCACTAACCATTGCAATTTTTCTTTAGAATCTCCCATGAGCACAGTATCATCAGCAAAAAGCAACTGTGTCAATTCCCATTTTGTATTTGATTCCCCATAATTTAATCCCACCCCTCTCCCGAACACCGTAGCATTTACTTCCTTTACAACCCCATCTATAAATATATTAAACAACCATGGTGACATTACACATCCCTGTCTAAGACCTACTTTTACCGGGAAGTATTCTCCCTCTCTTCTACACACCCTAACCTGAGCCTCACTATCCTCATAAAACTCTTTACAGCATTTAGTAACTTACCACCTATTCCATATACTTGCAACATCTGCCACATTGCTTACCTATCCACTCTATCATATGCCTTTTCTAAATCCATAAATGCAATAAAAACTTCCCTACCTTTATCTAAATGCTGTTCACATATATGCCTCATTCTAATACCTTCTTGCTCATCCGCAGTCCTACATTCTGTCTTACCTATAATTCTTTCAGTTATAACCCTACAGTAAAGTTTTCCTGGTATACTCAGTAAACTTATTCCTCTATAATTTTTACAATCTCTTTTGTCCCCCTTCCCTTTATATAAAGGGACTATACATGCTCTCTGCCAATCCCTAGGTACCTTCCCCTCTTTCATACATTTATTAAACAAAAATGCCAACCACTCCAACACTATATCCCCCCCCCTGTTTTTAACATTTCTGTCATGATCCCATCAGTTCCAGCTGCTTTATCCCCTTTCATTGTACGTAATGCCTCACGTACCTCCCCCACACTCACATCCTGTTCTTCTCCGCTCCTAAAAGATAGTATACCTCCCTGGACAGTGAATGAAATTACCGCTTCCCTTTCTTCGTCGACATTTAAAAGTTCCTCAAGATATTCTCGCCATCTACCCAAAACCTCCATCTCCCCATCTACTAACTCCCCTTCTCTGTTTTTAACTGACAAATCCATTCGTTCTCTAGGCTTTCTTAACTTGTTTAACTCACTCCAAATTTTTTTCTAATTTTCATTAAAATTCCTTGACAGTGCCTTTCCCACTCAATCATCTGCTCTCCTTTTGCACTCTCTCACCACTCTCTTCACCTTTCTTTTACTCTCCATATACTCTACTCTTCTTATAACACTTCTGCTTTGTAAAAACCTCTCATAAGCTAACTTTTTCTCTTTTATCACACCCTTTACTTCATCATTCCACCAATCACTCCTCTTTCCTCCTGCATCCACCCTCCTATAACCACAATCTTCTGTCCCACATTCTAATTCTGCAATTTTAAAAACTATTCCAACCCTCTTAAAACCCCCCACTACTCATCTTTGCACTAGCCCACCTTTCTACCAATAGTTGCTTATATCTCACCCGAACTTCCTCCTCCCTTAGTTTATACACTTTCACCTCCCTCTTGCTTGTTGTTGCCATTTTCCTCTTTTCCCACCTACCTCTTACTCTAACTGTAGATATACCTAAATAATGATCCGATATATCAGTTGTCCCTCTATAAACGTGTACATCCTGGAGCCTACCCATCAACCTTTTATCCACCAATACATAATCTAACAAACTACTTTCATTACGTGCTATATCATACCTTGTATATTTATTTATCCTCTTCTTCATAAAATATGTATTACTTATTACCAAACCTCTTTCTACATATAGCTCAATTAAAGGCTCCCCATTTTCATTTACCCCTGGCACCCCAAAATTATCTACTACTCCCTTAACAACAGTTTTGCCCACTTTAGCATTGAAATCCCCAACCACCATTATTCTCACATTTGGTTCAAAACTCCCCACGCATTCACTCAACATTTCCCAAAATCTCTTTCTCTCCTCTACACTTCTCTCTCCTCCAGGTGCATATACGCTTACTATAACCCACTTTTCACATCCAACCTTTATTTTACTCCACATAATCAATGAATTAATACATTTGTAGTCCCTCTTTTCCTGCCATAACTTATCCTTCAACATTATTGCTACTCCTTCTTTAGCTCTAACTCTATTTGAAACCCCTGACCTAATCCCATTTATTCCTCTCCACTGAAACTCTCCCACCCCTTTCAGCTTTGTTTCACTTAAAGCCAGGACATCCAGCTTCTTCTCATTCATAACATCCACAATCATCTCTTACTTATCATTTGCACAACATCCACGCACATTCAGACTTCCCACTTTGACAATTTTCTTCTTCTTATTCTTTTTAGTAATTATTACAGGGAAAGGGGTTACTATCCCATTGTTCCCGGCATTTTAGTTGACTTTTACAACACGCATGACTTACAGAGTAAAGATTCTTATTCCACTTCCCGATGGATATAAAAGAAAAAGTAATAAGACCAAAAACTATTAAGATAAAATCAAAGAAAACTCAGATGAGTGTGTATAAATAAACATGTACATGTATGTGTAGTGTGACCTAAGTGTAAGTAGAAGTAGTAAGACGTACCTGTAATGTTGCATATTTATGAGACAGACAAAAGACACCAGCAATCCTACCATCATGTGAAACAATTACAGGCTTTCGTTTTACACTCACTTGGCAGGACAGTGGTACCCCCCTGGGTGGTTGCTGTCTACCAACCTACTACCTATATATATATAATATATATATATATATTATATATATATATTTATATATATATATATATATATATATATTATATATAATATATATATATATATATATATATATTATTATATAGGGGTGTTAATGTTGCAGTTTTAAAACTGTAGTGTAAAGCACCCTTCTGGCAAGACAGTGATGGAGTGAATGATGGTGAAAGTTTTTCTTTTTCGGGCCACTCTGCCTTGGTGGGAATCGGCCAGTGGGATCAGAGACCTTGTAATCATGGGGAAAAAATGCCACACGTTTCCTTAAAGAATTGGGTTCCAGACTCATCGACACCACTAGGGACCCAAGGGCAGCCACTTTCATGTTCCAGCGCCTCAGCGTCGCCATCCAGAGGGGAAATGCTTGCTGCATACTTGGCTCGCGTCCAGCCTCGGAGGAGCTGGAGGAAATTCATGATCTTTGATACATTGTGCCATTGTATTCATGTTTATGTTTTTTTCTGTAAATGTATTTTGTTTATTAATAAATGTTCACATAGAATATCAAATATAGGGGGTGGTAGGAGAAGAAAATATTCAAACAGTTCCGGGGAGAACCTTGGAATTTTTTCCCCGAGGTACGTTTATTTTATATATTATATATATATTATATATTTTTTATAAAATATATATTATATTTTTATAAAATTTATAAAAATTTTATATTATATATAATATATATTATATTAAAGTATATATATATAATATATAAATTATATATAATAATATATATATATAAATATATATTATATATATATATAATATATATATATAATGATATAAAATAAAATTATATATATAATATATATAATATATATATTATAAAATATATATATATAAATATATATATATATATTTATAAAAATTATTATATTATATATATATATATATATATATATAATGTATATATATATATATATATATATATATATATATATATATATATTTATTAATATATATATATATATATAAATATATATATATATATAATTTATATAATTATATATATATATATATATAATTATATATATAATATATATTATATATATATATATATATATATAATATATAATATATATATTATAATATATATATATATATATAATTATATATTATATATATATATATATATATATATATATAATATATATAAAAAATATATATATATATATATATATATATATATATATATATATATATATATATATAATGTATATATATATAAGTATATATATATATTTATTATTTTTATCACACTGGCCGATTCCCACCAAGGCAGGGTGGCCCGAAAAAGAAAAACTTTCACCATCATTCGCTCCATCACTGTCTTGCCAGAAGGGTGCTTTACACTACAGTTTTTAAACTGCAACATTAACACCCCTCCTTCAGAGTGCAGGCACTGTACTTCCATCTCCAGGACTCAAGTCCGGCCTGCCGGTTTCCCTGAATCCCTTCATAAATGTTACTTTGCTCACACTCCAACAGCACGTCAAGTATTAAAAACCATTTGTCTCCATTCACTCCTATCAAACACGCTCACGCATGCCTGCTGGAAGTCCAAGCCCCTCGCACACAAAACCTCCTTTACCCCTCCCTCCAACCCTTCCTAGGCCGACCCCTACCCGCCTTCCTTCCACTACAGACTGATACACTCTTGAAGCCATTCTGTTTCGCTCCATTCTCTCTACATGTCGAACCACCTCAACAACCCTTCCTCAGCCCTCTGGACAACAGTTTTGGTAATCCCGCACCTCCTCCTAACTTCCAAACTACGAATTCTCTGCATTATATTCACACCACACATTGCCCTCAGACATGACATCTCCACTGCCTCCAGCCTTCTCCTCGCTGCAACATTCATCACCCACGCTTCACACCCATATAAGAGCGTTGGTAAAACTATACTCTCATACATTCCCCTCTTTGCCTCCAAGGACAAAGTTCTTTGTTCTCCACATACTCCTAAGTGCACACTCACTCTTTTTCCCTCATCATTCTATGATTCACCTCATCTTTCATAGACCCATCCGCTGACACGTCCACTCCCAATATCTGAATACGTTCACCTCCTCCATACTCTCTCCTCCAATCTGATATTCAATCTTTCATCACTAATCTTTTTGTTATCCTCATAACCTTACTGTTTCCTGTATTCACCTTTAATTTTCTTCTTTTGCACACCCTACCAAATTCATTCCACCTATCTCTGCAGCTTCTCTTCAGGAATCTCCCAAGAGCACAGTGTCATCAGCAAAGAGCAGCTGTGACAACTCTCACTTTGTGTGTGATTCTTTATCTTTTAACTCCACGCCTCTTGCCAAGACCCTCGCATTTACTTCTCTTACAACCCCATCTATAAATATATTAAACAACCACGGTGACATCACACATCCTTGTCTAAGGTCTACTTTTACTGGGAAAAAATTTCCCTCTTTCCTACATACTCTAACTTGAGCCTCACTATCCTCGTAAAAACTCTTCACTGCTTTCAGTAACCTACCTCCTACACCATACACTTGCAACATCTGCCACATTGCCCCCCTATCCACCCTGTCATACGCCTTTTCCAAATCCATAAATGCCACAAAGACCTCTTTAGCCTTATCTAAATACGTTCACTTATATGTTTCACTGTAAACACCTGGTCCACACACCCCCTACCTTTCCTAAAGCCTCCTTGTTCATCTGCTATCCTATTCTCCGTCTTACTCTTAATTCTTTCAATTATAACTCTACCATACACTTTACCAGGTACACTCAACAGACTTATCCCCTTATAATTTTTGCACTCTCTTTTATCCCCTTTGCCTTTATACAAAGGAACTATGCATGCTCTCTGCCAATCCCTAGGTACCTTACCCTCTTCCATACATTTATTTAAATAATTGCACCAACCACTCCAAAACTATATCCCCACCTGCTTTTAACATTTCTATCTTTAATCCATCAATCCCGGCTGCCTTACCCCCTTTCATTTTACCTACTGCCTCACGAACTTCCCCACACTCACAAACTGGCTCTTCCTCACTCCTACAAGATGTTATTCCTCTTGCCCTATACACGAAATCACAGCTTCCCTATCTTCATCAACATTTAACAATTCCTCAAAATATTCCATCCATCTTCCCAATACCTCTAACTCTCCATTTAATAACTCTCCTCTCCTATTTTTAACTGACAAATCCATTTGTTCTCTAGGCTTTCTTAACTTGTTAAACTCACTCCAAACTTTTTCTTATTTTCAACAAAATTTGTTGATAACATCTCACCCACTCTCTCATTTGCTCTCTTTTTACATTGCTTCACCACTCTTAACCTCTCTCTTTTTCCATATACTCTTCCCTCCTTGCATCACTTCTACTTTGTAAAAACTTCTCATATGCTAACTTTTTCTCCCTTACTACTCTCTTTACATCATCATTCCACCAATCACTCCTCTTCCCTCCTGCACCCACTTTCCTGTAACCACAAACTTCTGCTGAACACTCTAACACTACATTTTTAAACCTACCCATACCTCTTCGACCCCATTGCCTATGCTCTCATTAGCCCATCTATCCTCCAATAGCTGTTTATATCTTACCCTAACTGCCTCCTCTTTTAGTTTATAAACCTTCACCTCTCTCTTCCCTGATGCTTCTATTCTCCTTGTATATATATATATATATATATATATATATATATATTATATATATATATATATATATATATATATATATATATATATTATATATATATATATATATATATATATATGCAAAAACAACCACTCTGAAAGAATAGAGAAATTCCAAGCGCTTTCGTGACTACTCACATTATCAAGGAACTATGAAAGTGAAGCATCCAAGGAAGCTATATAAGGGGTCCGGCCAGCACCTCACTATCAGATCCCACAACGGTTAAACACGTGACGCGCAGCGAGCCAACTTGGATAGGTCCTTTGCACAACTCACCCCCAAGCTATTCTACCCAAGAAAATTTAAAAATTATTTGTCCAGTGTATTATTAAATTCTTCCCAAATTCTATTAATTATAAATTGATCTAATTTATATAAACCAAAGGAAATATAATTAGATCCATTTATTAATTAATAGAATTTGGGAAGAATTAATAATACACTGGACAAATAATTTTTAAATTTTCTTGGGTAGAATAGCTTGGGGGTGAGTTGTGCAAAGGACCTATCCAAGTTGGCTCGCCGCGCGTCACGTGTTTAACCGTTGTGGGATCTGATAGTGAGGTGCTGGCCGGACCCCTTATATAGCTTCCTTGGATGCTTCACTTTCATAGTTCCTTGATAATGTGAGTAGTCACGAAAGCGCTTGGAATTTCTCTATTCTTTCAGAGTGGTTGTTTTGCATATTTTGAAATCACCTGTTTACTGTGATCTTATTGCATATATATATACATATACATATATATATATTATATATATATATATATATATATATATATATATATATATATATAATATATATATATATATATATATATAATGTATATATATATATATATATATATAAATATATATATATATATATATATATATATAATATATATATATATATATATATATATATATATAATATATATATGTCGTGCCGAATAGGGAGAACTTGCGATCTTGGCTTAAATAGCAACGCTCATCTTGCCATATAGGACAAGTGAAAATTTGTGTATGCAATAATTTCGCCAAAATCATTCTGAACCTAACGAAAAAAATATATTTCACTGTGTTTGTTTAGTATTAAATTATTGTAAAACAAATCTAAAATATATTTTAGTTGGGTTAGGCTAAAATAAATTGTTCTTGTTATAATAAGGTTAGGTAAATTTTCTAAGTTCCTTTTGGTGCAAAATTATAAATTTTGACATCAACATTAAATGAAAAAAAATATATTTTAAACGTATAAGAGAAAATTTTAGAAAAAACTAAATTTTAAATGAGTTCTTGCTAATTGACCAGTTTTACATATTCGGCACGACATATACATATATATATATATATATATATATATATATATATATATATATATATATATATATATATATATATATATATATACATATATATAATGTATATATATATATACATATATATAATGTATATATATATATATGTATATATATATATATATATATATATATTTATGTATATATATATATATATATAAATATATATATATATATATATATTATATATATATATATATATATATATATATATATATATGTATAATATATATATATATATATATATATATATATTATATATATATATATATATATAAATATATATATATATATATATATATATATATATATATATATATATATATAATTATATATATATATATACATGTCGTGCCGAATAGGCAGAACTTGCGATCTTGCTTAAATAGCAACGCTCATCTTGCCATTTTGGACAAGTGAAAATTTGTGTATGCAATAATTTCGCCAAAATCATTCTGAACCTAACGAAAAAAAATATATTTCACTGTGTTTGTTTAGTATTAAATTATTGTAAACAAATCTAAAATATATTTAGTTGGGTTAGGCTAAAATAAATTGATTTTGTTATAATAGGGTTAGGTAAGTTTTCTAAGATTTTTTTGTGCAAAATTAATTTTTTTACATTAACATTAATGAAAAAAATATATCTTTAAACGAATAAGAGAAAATTTTAGAAAGGACTTAATTTTAAATGAGTTCTTGCTAATTGCCCCAGTTTTACATATTCGGCACGACATACATATGTATATATATATAAAATTATATATAATATATATATTTATATTTTTAAATAAATATATATATATATTATATAAAATATGTATATATATATATATATATATATATATATATATATATATATATATATATATATTTTATATATATATATATAATATATATATATATATATATATAAAATATAATATATATGTAGACAGCCTGTACTGTCTACACAGACAGCCTTGCTGTCTGCCAGCTTAGTTCATATTTCGCGCCACTCAGGTGCTGCTCTCTGGGCCTGTCCAAGTCTGTGGGAAGCTGGTCCCACACTTTCTCACTTACACAGTGGCCTAGCAGGAAGGCACAAGGCCAAGTAGCTCTCTCTTGTGGGATGGCCCTCCCGGGCCATGGGCACAACACACAAGCCTGTGTACCCACCACTACATTACAAATAAAGTAAAGAAGCCTCGGGAAGACGTTTATCATTTACACCCCGCTACCATAATACCAATTAATCTTGGTTCACATTGGTGGGAAGCGGTGGTCGCAGCAGTTGTGTTTGCCCGGAGAGAGGAAGGAAGGTATGAAGTCATCTTCACTTTATCACCCTGTGCAAGAAGCATCCGTCTCTCAACGAGTTATCCTGACTTCGTGTCTGCACTTTTGAGCATCCAGACACAGGTACAAGTAGGATCTAGCCGAAATTTGCCGAATTTCTTCGAGAATTGTAAGTGGCGTCCCAGTGACCCCACGCTACAGCGTCCCACACTGTTTTTCAAGTCACGTCCAGTGTTTCCCTGTGTTTGCTGGTGGGAGGAGGAAGTGGCCAGATGCTCCCTCGGCATACACTCACCCACGCTCCTCGCCACCACACTACCATACACCACCATGCCATCACTCCCTCTGCTGTGTTTTCTGCTGTTTTTCATGTGAATTTATTGCCAGTGCTGTGTATCCGAGTGCCCGAGGCCACTCGAAGCCCCGTGGATCAGCAAGTCACGTAGATCAGCATGCCACGTGGATGTTAGGTAAGACACATATGCAACAGTTAGGTAATTTTATTTCGAAACGTTTCGCCTAC
Source organism: Cherax quadricarinatus (assembly GCF_026875155.1). NCBI lineage: Eukaryota > Metazoa > Arthropoda > Malacostraca > Decapoda > Parastacidae > Cherax > Cherax quadricarinatus. The sequence continues at coordinate 39,861,384 of NC_069429.1, read as the reverse complement.
ACAGTAGGCTTCTTCAGTCGAGTACAGAAAAGTTGATAGAAGCAGAAGATACTTGAAGACGATGTAATCAGTCCATCACCCTTAAAATTTTGAGGTGGTCAGTCCCTCAGTCTGGAGAAGAGTATTGTTCCATAGTCTGAAACAATTGTTGGTGACATAGTCAGGAGGTTGGATAATATTATGTCAGGCAATGGAAACAAGCCCATTATCTGTCTTATTGCTAGTGGAAATGACATCGAGAAGGGGAGGAGACAGGAGCTGCTGGATAAGTAGAGGTCAGCCATAGATGTAGTTAGGATCCCAATCATATGTAGCATCTTGCCTAGAAGGGGAGTGGACAATGAATGGATATCTAGGGCAATTGGTATAAATTGCTGGCTGGACAGGTACTGCAAGGAACTCGCAATCCCATCCATTGATAACTGGGACAAATTCTATGGCAGACGTGATATGTATGCAAGGGATGGGGTTCATCTCTCTTGGGATGGAGTCGTTGCATTAGCTAATTCGATTAAGGGGGGTCATTGATGACCTGTCTAGGACTTTAAACTGATAGATTGTAGAGGTATGGGTGTTGGTGGGAAACAATTAGGTTGCAGTACTAGGGTTGAAAACAGCAGATATTACCAGGATACCCCAGGGATATGTTTAAAAGACAATGTTCAAAATAAAGTAAGGCGAAGCCATTGGTCAACAAACAGAGATAGTAGAGGACAACGAGTGACAAGCTCCATTAAGGTTTATTATACAAATAGTAGAAGTCTAAGATATTAAGTTAGACGAGCTAAGGTTACTTGCAAGTGCTGGTAATATATGTATTATTGCTATAGCGGAGACCTGGTTCAACTTGAAATATAGAGAAATGCCTTCTGAATGCAACATACAGGGTTATAAACTATTCCATACGGATAGCGTCAACAGGAAGGTTGGTGGGGTAGCTATGGTAGTCAGAGATAATTAAAATAGTTCTGTTAGACAAGATATAAAATTAAACACAGAAACCGTTTGGCTACAGTTTCTCGATAGTCGTGAAAAATTAATTTAGGGTGTGATTTATAGGCCATAAATTTTTATTAGGAGTGCAGTAAGTTGTAATAATGGGAGATTTTTTCTTTAGACAAATTGATCGGAACAATGCGACAGGAAATCTTGAGTCTAGTGATTTTCTTGACAAGATTCAGGATTACTTTTTAAAACAGTTTGTAACAGAACCAACTAGAGGAAACAACTTGCTTTACTTGGTTCTTGCCAACAAAGATTCAGTAATTAATCACCTTGAAGCTAAAGATGAGCTTATGGAAAGTGATCTCTAATCACTTAGTTTCATTATATCATGGAATTACCCAGATAACTCAAATCAAGTCTCTGTCCCAGACTTCCGATTGGTCGACTTCACGGGACTGAAAAATTTCCTCGGTGTGCTGAATTGGGATGACCTGACTATGGATCAGGTAAGTGGTGTTGATTTCCAATGTGACGTGTTTCAGAGCATAGTGCTAGCTGCCCAGACAACTTTTGTTCCGAGTAGGTAAATTATATCTAAGAAAAAATGATCCCAAATGGATAAACAATAGATTAAAACATCTCATTGGTCAAAAGAGAGGCATATATGGGCGTGTCAAAAGAGGGGATGGGCAGTTAAGAAATCAATATATTCAATTAAAGAGAGAGATATATATAAAAAAAGGAAGAAGAAAAGCGAAAAGGGATTATGAGGCTAAAGTCGCAAGGAATTCGAAGACTAACCCATAAGGGTTCTTTCAGGTATACAAAAGTAAGACTAGGAACAAGATAGGCCCACTTAAGAGTAACACAGGTCAGATCACTGACAGTGATAAGGATATGTGTGAATTTTTCAACAGGAAGATACTTGCGAAATTCCAGAAATAGTAAATTATGTAGAACAGGACGATAATAAGCTATGTACGACTGAGGTAACTAGTGACCTGGCTCTCAGACAAATAGAGAAATTAAAGCCTAACAAATCCCCAGGCCCTGTTGAACTGTTTGCAAGGGTTTTAAAGGAATGTAAATAGGAAATTGACATACCTTTGGCTAATGTTTTCAATATATCACTACAAACTGGCATAGTGCCAGACAAGTGGAAATTGGCAAATGTAATGCCTATTTACAAGGCAGATTACAGGTCTTTAGCTTCGAACAATACACAAATAAGCCTTACCTCCATAGTGGGAAAATTTATACAATCAATAATTGCCGAGGCAATTCATAGCCATTTTGAAAGGCATAAATTGATTAATAAATCTCAGCACAGATTTACCAAGGAACGTTCCTAATCTAACGAATTTACTAACTTTTTTCACTAAGGTATTTGAGGAGGTAGATCATCGTACTGAATGCGATATTGTGTATATGGACTTCAGTAAGGGTTTCGATAGAGTTCCACATCAGAGGCTACTGAGGTTAAGGCACACAGAATAGAAGGAGAAATTATTTTCTGAGTAGAGGCATGGTTGACAAATAGGTAGCAGAGTGTTCGCATAAGTGGGGAGAAATCAGAAGGGGGGCATGTTACAACCCAGGTTCTCAAAGATTTGTTATCCAGCGTGTAAAGGGAGCAAAATAAACACAGCAGAGAAACTTTGAATTATATTATCCTTCACCAGGTATAAACATCAGTATGTACACTATATAGAGAAATAGGTATTAGTGCACACCCTGGTAATCAAGGCAGAATTGCAAAGCAGATCACTGTGCTTCATCCAGTTCTAGAATGGAAATGACAAGGGTGGAAACGTGAGTGGTAACCACGTCACCTTCACAATTGCTAGATCCACCTTCTCATCGATTGAACCTAGATTCCGATCTGATGATGGGGTCCAGTTGGATCGTCAGATCCTTAGCATCTGGTTTGCTGGTTGGTGAGGTAACCTATGTGAGTGTGTTAACATGTTCTAAATAAAGATTACATTCTCTTTGCATGCAACACCCCCACCTCAAGACTAGGCTTCCACCACAATGGGTAAACGTGCCACCATGGCACAGTGTAATGGAACCACCTTTCATCTCTACCATCCAACTCATTAGATAGAGCTCAACTTATATCACGACATAAAGCCAAACTCAACAAAAAAAAAAAAAACCTATTGTACACAAAAGGGAAAAAAAGAGCTAGTCATTTGTTTACTAAAATTCCCTAAAACATCCTAACCTAATAAATCCTAGATAATGAGTCAGCCCGTGTATTTTCTTCACAGTGTGAAGCACATTAATGTTAAACGGTTGCAGCCTGATGGACCACCTCATGAGTCATGTGTTGTGATTTTTCATGTGCTGAAGATAAACTGGAGGGTTGTGGTCACTATAGACTGTGATCACCTGAGAAGTCTGGCCCACATACACGTCAAAGTGCTCCAAAGTCAGTACCAGAGTGAGGACTTCTTTTTCAACCATGGAGTTAAGCCCTCTGGTGCGGCTGGTACTTGGCCGAATAGTGAGCCACAGGTTGCAACCCATCGTCCCCAGATTGCAGAAGTACTGCCTCCTCCCTAGACTCACAGGCAGCTACCTGTAATGTAAAGGGTTTGGAGAAATCAGGAGACAGGAGAATAGGAGCAGTACAAAGGATTAATTTGACTTTATAGAAAGACTTTTGACATTCTGATGTCCACTTCAAGGAGACTTTTTGACTGGTAAGTGAAGTAAGAGGGGCTACAATATCTGAGAAATTTTTACAGAATCTTCAATAAAATTCTACCATACCTAGGAAACGTTGGAGGGATTTCCTGTCATGAGGTACTGGATAATTTTTAATAGCTAGAATTTTAGCAAATTTAGGGGCAACTTTGCCACTACCTACTTCATGGCCCAAAAAATTGACAGTAGCCTGGCCAAAGGAAGACTTAGATAAGTTAACAGTTAAGTGGATACTCTGGAAGGTCTCAAAGAGAGCCTTAAGCCTATACATATGTTTATCCCAAGTATCCGACACAATAACAATGTCGTCTAGGTAAGTCCTTTAAATAGCCTGATGAATCAGTTTCTGGAATGAAGCGGGCGAGTTTTTCATTCTGAAGAAGGTAATTGTATATTGACAATGACTTCCTGGAATTACGAAGGCAGAGATTTCCTTCGCCTTATCTGTCAAAGGTACCTGATAGTAACCTTTAAGGAGATCTAACTTGGACACAAAAGGAGCCTTACTCACAAAGTTGATTACGTCATCCAGACGTGGCAGAGGGTAACCATCTGCAATTGTGACCTCATTCACTTTTCGGTAGTCTGAACACATTCAAAAACCTCTACCAGTTTTCTTAACAAGGATGCACGGTGAAGTCCATGGACTAGACGACTCCTCCACTAACCCATGCTCTAACAGAAATTCTACCTCTTGCTGAAGTAGCTTCTGTTTTTCAGGATTAGATCTGTTGGGGAAGAGTTTAATAGGTTTAGAGTTTCCCACATCTATATCACGATATCCTAGTGTACATTTTTTTCAGAACATCAGAAAATATATCAGGATAAGATTGTAGGAGCACAATTAAATTTGTTACTTGATTTTTTAGATAGCTCCATCATTTATAGGCTGGGGTCTTTGAGGAGGACAGAATTGGGAAGTTTTACATTAATCTCAGAAATAGAGTGCAAAGAGTCATGGTTATCTTCAGAGGCAGAGGACAGAGTCACTACTGGGACTTTATCTGGTGTATTAAATGCTTTAATTTGATTAATGTGGTAAGTTTTAGTTTTTGAGGTCTAGTCATGGGGAGAAACCACATAATTTACATCAGATAATTTACTTACAAGTTGCATAGGTCCCGTAAATCTAGCTTTTAAGGTGTGGCCAGGTATAGGTTCTTGTACCAACACCTTGTCTACTGGATGGAAGGAGCGAAACTTTAAATTTCTGTCATACCTCTGTTTCATCGTGTTTTGAGCTGCTTTTAAGTTAACCTTAACTAACGTGCCACCTGCAACCTTGAAGAAGGGTTGTAGAGTGTTGAGCAGGCGTCTTATCCCATCCATCCTTCCTTGAGCACCCGAAGAGGACCTCGAACGTTGTGCCTAAAGACCAGCCCAAACGGACTATACGCGGTAGACTTCTGCATAGTTTCCCTTATTGAAAACAGCAACAAATGTAGTGATTCATCCCATTCTGTAGGAAAATGCATACAAAAAGTTATCATTGTTTTTAACGTCTGATGGAATCTTTCCAAGGCGCCTTGCCGCTTAGGAGGACAGGCAGTGGATAAGTTGTGGATTATACCTAACCTAGTTAATGCTTCCCCAAATGCTTTGGCAGTGAAATTAGTACCTTGATCACTTTGAATAGATTTAGGAATGCCAAAGCGCAAGAATTGCTTTAGTATTATTACTGCACATGGGAATTGCTTCTGGGTATCTAGTTACTCTGTCCATAATGGTAAATAAGTACTGATTCCCAGAGTTGGACTTGGGTAGTGGACCTACACAATCTATAATTAACTCTGCAAAAGGTTCTCCATCAGCAGGTATAGGATGGAGAAGTACAGGTTTAATGGGGTGTCCAGGTTTCCCTACTTACTGACATTCTCTACAACAGCGGATATGATTCTTCACATCCTGCCTTACCTTTGGCCAAAAGAATTCTTTTAATATTCTATACAGGGTTTTAGTAATTCCTAAGTGGCCTCCTAATGAAGAGTTATGAGCTATATTTAATATTTGATGTCTAAACTTTTTTGGAACTACTAACCTGTCTGACTGTTGCCTTCCCTCCACCTCCTTACCAGTCTCAGTGCAGATTAAGTAGTCGTTTTTAATTTTATATTTGACTGGGTGATCTGAAAAGGATATACCCATGGCTGCTTAAAAACCGAAATTTAATGGAGAGTCTTTTCGCTGTTCCTCTCGAAAGGACAGTCCCTCGGGCATGGAAACTGAGACATCTGGCAATCCTGCAACCCTGAAATAGGAAGGTTTGATCTGGGTCTGTTCACTAAATTTACGAGGCCCTGGTCAGATTTCCTCGTAAAACAAACTGGCTATTCCGAGACCAGAGTCTTCCAAGGATAAGTCAGCATTCTCGCCAGATAACCCTTGGAGTTTTGCCCAAGTTATGGCCAACACTGGAGAATTAATCATTATTGGTTCTGGACATGAACTACAAGTGGTAATGTTATTTCCCAGTAATAACACTGCATCTTTTATTGGAAATCCGTCAGATACACCTACGGTCAAATATCCAGTGTAACACCTGCTCTTCACGTATATTTTATGTAAGGGGAGAAAACACTGCTCTACCAAAAGCTTCTAGAAGAACGGGGGATTGTAATGAGGTATGTTCAGAAAGCTGAAGTACTCCCTCTCTTATAAGTGAACAATATGCTCCAGTATCCCTAAAGGTTCTGACTTCAGTTTTCTTTGAATTTTCCTGAAGGGATATTTGACACATAATATAATATGGGGGCCATCCCTTTCTCTGCTTCTTTCAGGGGCATAATATTATAAATTTTCCCTAATGGTTGGGGTTTATTTGGGCAGTTAGGACGAATGTGACCAGGTTTATTGCAATGGTAGTATACTACCTCTTTCTTGACCTAAGTTCTTGCTGACGTTGTGGCTGGCGCCACTCTGGGTACTGATGTCGCGGCTCACCCGGTTGATCATGAGTTGGGTGATGTGGCTCAACAGGTTGACTATGAGTTGAGTCATGTGGCTCACCAGATGACTTGGCTGACGTTTTTCTTTGACGATCTCTGCTCATACCAAGCTGTTGAAAAGAGAAATGGGACCCCTCGGAGAAAGAGTGGTTGGTTTCAAAAGTATCAGCCAACCTGGCTGCCTCCACTGCAATGGTCAACACATGATCCTTCAGTAAAACTCGAACCTCTGGTCCAACAGACTCCAGCAGGTTATCCACCAATATTAAATGGACCAACTCGTCGAAATTTGCAACACCACTTACCTTGTACCAACTGGAAAAAGCCAACAAAGGACTGACCCAGCTGTCGTCCACCTAGCTTGAATTCCTTTCTGCAGGAATATATTGATAAGCACCACGAACCGTGGTCTTCACCACTTGATAATTATGAAATCAGTGTTATTTAACACTGATGTAAATTTCTGTGCCTTACCAAACAATGCTGTATGCACCAAAGACGCCCAGTGCTGTTCAGGCCGCCTCAAGGCTCGAGCCTGGGCTTTGAATGCTTCGAAAAATAATTCAGGCTCAGCTTCAGTGAAATGAAGAACAACACTTTTTGCAAACTGAAATCATTTACAGCTTGAGTAAATTGCCTCGTTTCTTTTTCTCTATCAAACTCTTCCTTGGAATATACTCTCTGTTCCCTGGTCTGCTCAAGACTGATTTTTGCTAGCTCAAGTGCAAATGCAGTTAACTACCCCCAGACAACCCCAACACTTCAAAATACTGGTTTTGCTCAGGGGTTGCTTCACCCCTATTGGTTTGTAGGTATGTCAACAGGGATCTATGTTTAGCTCCTGTAGAGGGAAAAACAGGAGTGTAATATGGAAATATAAACACAAATGCAATATAATGTGATCCTTTATTGACAACGTTTCACCCACACAGTGGGCTTTCTCAAGTCACACACGGATCCGTGTGTGACTTGAGAAAGCCCACTGTGTGGGTGAAACGTTGTCAATAAAGGATCACATTATATTGCATTTGTGTTTATATTTCCATTGTGTCGGTATTTTATACCATTTATTACCAGGAGTGTAATATGCCATCTCCTCTGCTCGAAATTTGATACATTTAAGATTACAAAGCTGTTCAGCCATAAGAGTGCATTTGTACTCAATGCCGATAGAACGAGCAATTCGCCAGCAATGCTGTAGGGAAAACTTAGGCAAATTTAATACAGTGAATTCAGACACTAACCGTCTGACTCGTCTAGGTGGCATTAAACCCAATTTAACACGCTATTTGCAATGCACACTTAGCTATGCATTGTACGACTGCAGAATACTCACACGATAACAAGGCTGACACGTAATAAAGCCGAATGCAGAATACGCACATACAATAGCAAGGCTAACACGCATAGCAATACCAACTGCAGAATACTCACACAATAGCAAGGCTGACCATAGTGAAGCAAACACAAAGTTGACACGCAAAACAGCAAGCTATCTACGATCACACAATACCAAGGCTGACCATAACGAAGCAAACGCAAAGCTGACACGCAAAATTCGTGAAGCATTGGCAAGGCTGATGCAATACCAGACAGCATGCCATCTGCGATAAACTTCCTGCTCCAACTTCAATTCTAAGCTCAGATAAGTTTAGATTTAAAAAGGACACAGGAAAGTATTGGTTTGGAAATAGGGTAGTTGATGAGTGGAACAGTCTACCTAGTTGGGTTATTGAGGTTAGGACTTTGGGTAGTTTCAAATTTAGGTTGGATAAGTACATGAGTGGGAGGGGTTGGATTTGAGTGGGACTTGCACATCAGAGCTTATTTCGTTGGGTAGCATTGAAAATTGTAAAGGACCTGCCTAGTATGGGCCAACAGGCCTGCTGCAGTGTTCCTCCTTTCTTATGTTCTTATGTTCTTAAGTCCGGCTCCAGCTCTCGGACAAGCTACCCATATTACAACCCAGGTTCTCAAAGGTCTGTTATCCTGGGTGTAAAGGGAGCAAAATAAACACAACAGAAAAACTTTGAATTATAGTATCCTTCACCAAGTATAAACAGCAGTATGTACACTATATACAGCAATAGGTATTAGTGCACACCACGGAAATCAAGGCAGAATAGAAGTCAAGAGAAAGCAGACTACCGTGCTTCAATCAGCTCTTGAATGGAAATGACAAGGGTGAAAACGTGAGAAGCAACCATGTCACATTCACAGTTGCCAGGTCCTCCTTCTCATTGGCTGAACCTAGATACTGATCTGACGATGGGGTCCCATTTGATTGTCAGATCCTTAGCATCAGTTTTGCTGGTTGGTGAGTTAGCCTATGTGAGTGTGTTAACATGTTCCGAATAAAGATTACATACTCTTTGCATGCAATAGGCATGGTTGACAAATAGGCAGTAGAGTGTTTGCGTAAGTGGAGAGAAATCAGAATGGGGGCACTCCACTAGCGGTGTTCCACAGGGGTCAGTGTTGTGCCCCTTGTTGTTCCCAATTTACATAAATGACATAGATGAGGGAATAAATAGCGACATAAGCAAATTTGCTGATGACACCAAAACAGACCCTCCAGTTCATTCTAATGAGGACAATAGAGCACTCCAAGATTATTTGAATAGACTGATGCAATGGTCGGAGAAGTGGCAGATGCAGTTTAATATAGACAAAGTTCTAAATGTTGGACAGGGAAATAACCATGCCACATATAAACTAAATAATGTAGATCTTAATATTGCTGACTGGGCAAGAGAGTTAGGAGTTCAGGTTAGCAGTAATCTGAAACCAAGCCAACAGTGCATAAGTGTTTCAGTAAAGCTAACAGAATCCATGGTGAGATTTCAAGCGCTTTCGTTAGTTCTCACATAATCAAGGAACTATAAAAACCGAACATCAACAGGAAGGCACATAAAGGGGCAAGACTACATCTCACAATCAAGTCACAACACGACTACACCTCACCCGACTCAGTGAAGCACACCTGATACTCATTAAGGTTTTTTAATTGTCTAATGTTGAAGAATTGAGACATTTATGCATCATATTGGAATCTTTTTTGAAGAAACGTTTCGCCACACAGTGGCTTCATCAGTCCAATACAAAGCAGGAAGGTATAAGGAGAGGAGGAGTTTGGGGCAATCAGTCCCTCAGCCTGGAGTCGATGTGTTCAGTCCATCACTTATAGGTTTTCAAACCCATTCATGGAATCAAGGAATATTGATACAAAGAATTGAGAGTAAGACACATGTGCAACATCTGGGTATCTTTATTGTAGACGTTTCGCCATCCAGTGGCTTTATCAATACAAATTCCAGGACATAACTTGAAGACAGTAGAACTATGTACAGAAGATGAGGTAATCAGTCCCTCAACCTAGGAGTAGGTGCGAACAGCACCATAGTCGTGGAGATTCTCCACGACTATGGTGCTGTTCGCACCTACTCCTAGGTTGAGGGACTGATTACCTCATCTTCTGTACATAGTTCTACTGTCTTCAAGTTATGTCCTGGAATTTGTATTGATAAAGCCACTGGATGGCGAAACGTCTACAATAAAGATACCCAGATGTTGCACATGTGTCTTACTCTCATCTTGTCGGTATTATATACCATTCGTACACATACAAAGAATTCTACAACACTTGTCCAACCTTTGGACAAAGACCTACTAACACTAGTGGTTAGTTTCACTGTGATCTCGCCTCCTCCTGCTTCGACTCACCTGAGTGCAGTATATAAGCCACTTCTCTGGCCCTATGCTGTACTTCCTACAAGAGTGATGGACTGAACACATTGATTCCAGGCTGAGGGACTGATTACCTCAAACTCCTCCTCTCCTTATACCTTCCTGCTTTGTACTGAACTGATGAAGTCACTGTGTGGTGAAACGTTTCTTTAATAAATATTCCCATAATTTACATAAGTGTCTGAATTCTTCAACTTGTCGGTTTTCAAAACCATTCATCACGTTTGTCTAATGTATCAGTAAATTCTTCCCAAATTTTATTAATTATAAATGGATCTAATTTACATAAACCAATGGAAATATTCATATTATTGTCAAAACTGCTTTTTATGAAACAAGATTCAATTATATTCCTGTCGACCATGGACTTGCTTGATACTACTTTCCAACTTTTTGAAAAACAATTGGATGGTTAAAATCTCTCACATGAATAAATAGAGCATTGGAATCTTGTCCAGTTCTAATGCTATATTTATGTTGTTTTAATCTTAGTTCGAGATTTTTACCAGTTTGACCGTAATAAACTTTATCGCAAATTTTACAAGGAATCTTATAGACACATCCGTCAGCATTTTGGGAGAAATTCTTTATCAAAAGTTTTTTTTTTTTTTACTGTAGTAAGATTTTTAAATACAACTTTGATATTAAAAGTCTTAAGAAGAGAAGGCATATCAACCAAGTTTTCATGGTAAGGGAGAACCAACATATTTTTAGTTGAATAAGTTTGGTTGTCCGTTCTTAATTATAAAAAGTATTTCTAGCTATTTTAAAGGATTTATCAATTACATTTCTAGGGTATTTTAGATCATCAGCTATTTCATAAATTTTGGGATATTTCTTCATCAATGAACTCTGGACTACAAATACGTAAAACTGTCAAAAACATTGATGAGAAAGCCGTCGATGTGAAGAATAATAGTGTACATGTGAACAGTTATTTGTAGGTTTCCTGTAAATTTCAAATTTAAAGTCATTATTACCCTTAATAATTAAAACATCTAGGAAAGGCAATGAGTCATTTGTTTCGAACTTAACAGTAAAGATTATAGAATGGGCTAAGCTATTTAATTTAACAAGGAAATGGTTTTTACATTTATATATATATGTTAAATAAATATATATATATATATTATATATAATATAAATATATATATATAATTTATTATAATATATATATATATATATATATATATAATATATATATATATATATTATATATAAATATATATATATATAGTATATGTATATATAATAAATAATATTATATAAATATATATATATATAATATATATATGCCAATAAGATCACAGTAAACAGTATTTCAGAAATGCAAAACAACCCCCTCTGAAAGAATAGAGAAATTCCAAGCGCTTTCGTGACACCCACTTATAAAGTTCCTTGTAATGTGAGTAGTCCGAAAGCGCTTGGAATTTCTCATTTTTTCAGAGTGGTTTTTTTTTTTTTTTTTATATAAATATTTTATATTATATATATATATATAATATATAATATATAATATATATATAAATATATATATATATATATGTATATATATATATATAATATATTAATATATATATATAAATATATATAATAATATAATATATATATTTTATAATATATTATAATATATATATATATATATATATATATAAATATATTATATATATATATATAGTGTGGGACCCATAGCCTCGGAGAAAGTGGAAAAAAAAAGGCTTCAAGGAAAAATATTTGGATTTCTTCCTGAAGCCGTTTAAAATATTCCACTTCCCCTACCACCCATCTTTTGATATATTATTTTTTTACTAATAGGAATATTTTATTACATAACATGGTACAGAAGATTTAAGAGATACATTGTTGATATAAAGGTGGTATATACGGAACATGTTGTTACGTGTGTATCACCGATTACAAGGCGAAAATCTCATCCAGCTCCTCAGAGCTGGGGCATGTGCCCAAAATACAGCAGGCATTACCCCTTTGAACAGCCGCACTGACCGCTGGAACAGGAAACTAGCTGCCCTGGGATCCCTAGTTACCCCGATGAGTCTTTTTCCCAGCTCCTTAAGGAATTTAGATGCACTCTTTCCCCACGAGCCAAGGGTCTCTGAGCCTATGGGAACAAACATGTAATGATTGGCAAGTTCTCCATATTTTCTAGATTTTTGGGACTCCCTGAAGCTGGCAGCTGCCCCTCCTTCCTCCTTGGTGTATTGGAGACAGGTATTAGCCAAGGTAGATGCACATGTATAGTCCTACACCACCTGATTCCCATCTGTCCAGGCTTGAAGGGTGACACCATCTGGACGCTTCTGGCTGCCATCAGATCTGCATAGTTGGGGTGGCTCCCTTACTGCTGGGCATCCGGCTGTTGTGAGGCTCCTCTTGATAATGTTATTAACCTCCTCATGTCTTGCAATCTTTCCCTCGGATTTACGGCACACAAGACCATGGTACCCGAATCGGTCTGCTGCTTCACTGCCACATATACACCTGTGTTCGGCGAGAATAGGGGCGGCAAGTCGAAGGGCAACACTGATGCGGATGGTCTGTGGGTCGAGACGTGTGCCAAGGCTGGAGTTGGGAACAGCCAACAGAAATATATAATATTATATATATATATATATATATATATATATTTATATAATTTATATATATATATATATATATATATATATATATGTGTGTACTCACCTATTTGTACTCACCTATTTGTGGTTGCAGGGGTCGAGTCACAGCTCCTGGCCCCGCCTCTTCGCTGATTGCTACTAGGTCCTCTCTCTCCCTGCGCCATGAGCTCTATCATACCTCGCCTTAAAACTATGTATGGTTCCCGCCTCCACTACGTCACTTTCTAGGCTATTCCACGGCCTGACTACTCTATGACTGAAGAAATACTTCCTAACATCCCTTTGATTTATCTGAGTCTTCAACTTCCAATTGTGACCTCTTGTGTCTGTGTCCCTTCTCTGGAACATCCCGTCTTTGTCCACCTTGTCTATTCCGCGCAGTATTTTATATGTCGTTATCATGTCTCCCCTGACCCTCCTGTCCTCCAGTGTCGTCAGGCCGATTTCCCTCAACCTTTCTTCGTAGGACAATCCCCGTAGCTCTGGGACTAGTCTTGTTGCAAACCTTTGCACTTTCTCTAATTTCTTGACATATCATGTGGGGTTCGAACACGTGGATAGGGTAAAAATACTCATGTAGGCTGGAAGTACGTATATTACGGATAATGTGTGAAGCGCCCAAACAGCCGTGACCTGCCTCCTTGCTCTCTCTCGTAAGACTAACTAACCCCAGTACCCATATGTGAGGGGGGTGTTTGAATACTGCTGTGGTCAGCACAATATGAATACAGACAGTGATTCATGCAGAGACAGTTGGTAGTGAGTCATCTACTGGTACACTGGTTACTGGTAACTGGTTACTACTACTGACAGCTCGGCGACGCTAACGTATGTTGTCCCGACATACAACTAATACAAACTAGAGATGGCAGGTATACGGCTTGGGCTGATTCTATACAATGTCAAAGTACACAACAATTGAACATTATAACATACATAAGTAGAACATTGGAATGGAAGCTTATGTAACTGAAACTGTAATGCAATACAAGGTATAATATAGCACAACTCATCGAATGAAACTCAACGTTGGGATTACACAATAGAAGTGATAAAAAAAAATTTGATCGATTGATCTGTATTCATGTGATCTACGGATTCTGAGGAAGGAATATATACAAAGAAAGAGTGTTTAACAGAAAGGCAGATTCGGTGCACTCAAATCTAGACTGTTAACTCTCAGAATTCGGAGAGAATGTGAACACAAAAAAAAATTCTTGAATACTGATAAGTTGATACTGTAATTATTCATCTATACAGGTTATTTACATTTAACCCCAACTCTGCTAGGGTAAGGTTGACATATGCAGAATGGGTGTCATCTCTGGGAGGATCAAACTCTGTTGCATTGGCTAACTCATGCTGTATTTGAGGCAAATCTGAATTGGAAGTTACAAATGATACTTGAGGATTTCTCAATACCTGTCGTGTACGTAGGGAATAACGACATTCAGGTTGATCGTCTGACTGAGTATCAGAGGAAGAGAGTACAGGATCAGAAGGATTGTCAGAGTCTGTCACATTAGTCTGGGTTGGAACATCATTATCATCACATACTAATTTCATATGATCTAAATGCGATTCTTTATACTGACCAGTACTAATTCTCTAGCCTATACTTATTACCAGTGATATGTTCAACTACTCGATAAGGACCAACAAACTTTTGATCAAGCTTTGGCATTGCAGACGTTTTGTTAAAGTTAGTCAGCATAACTCTCGAACCTACTTTGATTTTGGATGGCTTTGCTCGAGTGTTTGCGACTCTTGTAAATTCTGCTGTTGATTTATGAAGTGTTTCACGGATTCTTCTTAAAAACACTTTGAGCTAAGCTGGTACGAGTTGCTATGAAATCATCAGGGTTGTAATTTGGTTTCGGATTAGAATATAACAACTCATAAGGCAAACGTTTATCTACACCATACAATGCATAATGTGGAGTGTCACCTATAGAAACATTGTAAGCAGAATTTATAGCACACTCACATCAGGTATAACTTCATCCCAAGTTTCACTGTTGGGATTGATAGTGGCTCTCAAGACATCAAGTACTTTCTTATTGGTTCGTTCCGCTAACCTATTGCTGGCAGGATGATGAGGAACAATGGTGGATTTAGAGATCTTGTACAAGGTACACAAATTTTCAAGAATCTCATTACAGAATTCACCTCCATTATCTGTTACTAGGGACTTAGGGGTGGTATGCCTGCAGATATGCGTTCTTTAAACGCTTTAGCTACTGTCTCGGCAGTCTTATCTGCAATAGGAACTAACTCACAATATCTGGTGAAATGGTCTACCATAACACACAGATGTTTGTTGCCTTGGAGGGAACATTGGAAATTAGTTAACAAATCTAGCGCAACTCTTTCCCACGGTTCGCTAGTAGTTGGATACACTTGGATTGGATTAGGGCCATTAGCATTACCTTTATGTTGCTTGCAGACACTACATTTCTTAACATACTCAGAAATATCAGTTGCCATACGAGGCCAAAAGTATTTCAATCTGGCTTGTTTTACTGAACGATCCATACCAGGGTGTGCAACACCTGGTACATCGTGAACTAGCTGTAAGGCTACATTCACTAGTGACTGTGGAATTACTAACTGGTATACTCTTCTGCTAGGAGTACCCACTCGGCTGTTCGATACAGTAATTCTTGGTTCATGACAAAGTCACTGATGGGTGCTGGTGGCTTCACAGTCAGAATAAGATCTTCCAGGAGCAGGAATCGAATCACACCAGACCACATGGGATCTGTTCGTTGAGCATTCTTTACATCTTCAGCACTAAATGGAGGGTCTGCAGTTACTATACTAACATGTCGCGATAAGGCATCTGCGACTACATTTGACTTGCCAGGTAAGTGTTCAAAGGTGGGATTGAACTCTTGGATAGTCAAGGTCCATCTGGCTAACCTTCCAGTAGGTTGTTTGTTCTGGAATAAAGGTATCAGTGGAGCATGGTCTGTCAAGACATGAACAGAGTGCTGATAAATAATGTCTCGGAAGTGCTTTAAAGACCATATTATTGCTAAAGCTTCTTGCTCAGTTATTGTATAATTACGTTCAGCCATTGTAAGGACTCGGCTAGCAAATGCAACTGCGTTGTACTTGCCATCGGTCTTCTGAGCTAGTACGGTGCCTATGCCAATTGAACTAGCATCAGTTGTCAGATAGAAGGGCTTAGAAAAATCTGGAAATTTCAAAATTGGAGCAGATGTTAGCTTTCCTTTTAGAGTTTGGAATGCTCTTTCTTGACGGAAGGTCCAAACAAAAGGAGCATCTTTCTTAAGCAACTCAGTTAGAGGAGCAGCTATGGAAGAAAAATTGGCAATGAAAGATCTATAAAAACCTGCTAAGCCCACAAAGGATCTTACGGCATCAGCAGTTTTTGGTGTTGGAAAATTTAGTACTGCAGTTACTTTACTTTGGTCAGTCGTAACCCCTCTAGGAGTGACTACGTGACCAAGAAACTTAATTTCTGATCTGAAAAATTGACATTTAGACAGTTTGATCTTTAAATTGGCTTCTTCAAGCTTACCAACTACTACATCAAGTCTTTTCAAGTGTGTATCCACATCTTTAGACATGACGATTACGTCTAAGTACACCATAAGTGCATTACCTATGAGCCTTGAGAACGTGATAGGGGAGGATCGTAATCCAAACGCCATACGGAGGAAGTGATAATGACCTGTAGGAGTGGAGAATGCAGTTAGCTCTTGGCTGCCCTCGTGAAGAGGGACTTGTCAAAACCCTTGTAACAAATCCAGGGTTGAAAAGACTTTATCTCCGATGTTACGTAAAAGATCACCCAGTACAGGAAGTGGGAAGCGATCTGGAATGGTTTTCGCATTTAACTTCCTAAAGTTAATTATTGGGGCCAAGTACCATCCTTCTTAGGTACTAGGATCAAGGGTGCATTCCAAGGTGAATTGCTAGGTGCAATAACTCCATCATCAAGCATTTGATTGATCAATTCTTCTGCGACAGCAACTTGTGAATGAGGCATTCTGTACGCAGGTATGTAGATAGGTCTAGTACCAGGTTCAAGTGGAATACGATGGGACAATAAGTTCGTTATACCCATCTTCTCACCTGGTAAGGCAATGGCTGTACGACGTTTGATCAACAGAGTCAACAAACGCTTGACTTCATCTGGGAAGTCAGTGGGAGCTAAGTCTTTCTCCTCAACTGGTGAATAGATTGATCCAGTGATGTGGATGAGGTCTCCCCGGCAGAAATAGCACCGACCCACTGGTCAGGTGACAACTCATCCTCTACCTGAACAGGGTAAGGATAGTGAACAAGGTCAACAAGATTGGTATTGGCTCTGAGACGGACACTGTGACCAGAAGTGTTAGCTAGGAAGAAATGGATCTTACTATCTCTTACAACATGAAAGGATGGTTCAACAAATAGACCTTTTACTTTGCAGGAATCACTGTCAACTAGGACGTTATCACCATCTGGAACACTAGGAACAACTACAGACACTCTAGTGAGAGCACTAGCCGCAACAGAGACGTCTTTCTGCAGACGGCATGTGACATCAACAAGAGATGGCATTACTAGTTTCAAATAATCTATTTCTGACAAGGCATCCCCTGTGGAGAAACTACTACTCAAACTAGCAGTCATTGCAAGGATAGGTTGTGCACTCAAGGCAGTCTGAGTGTCCTCGGACACTTGAGGCAACGGAACACTATCCTGCAAGTCTGAAGGTATAGGTGGAACACAGACGGGAGTGACAGAATTACCAGTGCCTGACCACTTGGGTACGCTACTGGAGAATGCATTGGCTTGTAAGGACTTAATCCGTACATCATACTCTGCAGCAGTATGACAGATTTCTGATCCAAGCTGGTAACCCCAGAATGGAACGATCAAGTCGTCAATTTGGGCATGCCATCGGTACGGGTCGAGCACAATGTGTAAGTCACGCATGGAAGCAAATCCCAGTAGAAGGTCACCAGGGAAAGTAATCTGGTCGACAACAAGGAAGGAAGCAGTGAAGTCTCTACCTTGGATAGAAAAGTTTAGGGAAGTCCGACCTCGGACACGCAGGTGAGAACCAGCTACTCCACTAAGGGAGGACACATGAGTCGGTTCTATGAGAAGGACATGTCGTAACTGCTTATCCTTAAACAAACTAGACCTAATAATATTGACTTGCGCACCAGAGTCCATGAACAAATGAACGGGCGCATTATGAACAGATGCTTGCACTATAGGGCCTATGGTTGCATTGGAAGTTATGTGCAAACAAAAAGGTGGATTGTCATCTGAAAAGACTTGTTCCACTTCATCCCCAAAATCATCTATGTCAGAGACATGTGAAGCAACATCATCAGCAGGATTGTCATTCTCGAGACAGCTTAAGGCTTCAAAGGAATTGTGAACGGGAATGGTGTACTCATTATCACCTACTGTCACCATGGGACGGTTTGACTGGGGCGCTCGAATTCCCCCAAATTGGAAGAATGAGCCTGGTTCTGGTTATTTTGAGAATTGGAAGAATGAGCCTGGTTCTGGTTATTTTGAGAATTGGAAGAATGAGCCTGGTTCTGGTTATTTTGAGAACCACGATATCTGTTTCCTCTACGGGTTCTGCGGTTGGAACGGCCACGGAAAGACCTAGAGTACTGAAGGTTGTAGAGAGCATTGCACTCAGATGTGTCATGTCCATGTATTCTATGATAAGTACAGTACGGCAGTGACTGGTACTCATCATCAGTACGACGTCTCTTAGGGTAACTATCAGGACAATTAACTGCGATATGGCCACGGAAACCACAGTTGTAACAAGTCCGCTGACTATGGTTACTGAATGTACTATGAATACTACGAGGTTTATAACGACTCTGTACACTGGTCCTTGGTGATCTCTGAGATGGTTGACGACCACGATTTGTCGCTGTGGCGCAAACAAGAGGTGGTGCAGACTGAGGCATAGGTGTGAAATTACTTTTGATACATGGGAAAGTACCCTGGGGGCACAAGGAACGTACATGATTTAGGGCTGTAAGTGGTTCCATCGTCACAGTTGGAGGATTAGCCTTATAAGCACACACGGAAGCAGGTGGCATTAGTTCTTTAATTGCTCCAAAAGCTGCTATTTTAGCAAACGGTTCTGTGAATGGTTTAACCTCGTCAGGGACAAAAGCTGAGGACTGGACAGCATTGATAAATGATGATAAAAGTTTGTCTAATCTAACAGCAAAGGCACTCAACGATTCATTAGTCATGGGTGTAGCATTCACTAGTTCCCTAAGAACGACATATGGATCAGCTGTTTTAACTGGTACAAGGAAAGAACGAATCAGTTCCTCATATTGTGACCACTTAGTAAGATTCCTGAAGTCACGCATATCAAGGAGATCAACAACGTGAACAGCAGCAGGGGATCGATGAAGAGCTTCTTTAGCAAGTCTGATAAGACTTTCCTCTGAAGGAGGACCTTCAACTAGAGCATTAGCACGAGAACGAATGGCAGTAAACCATGCTTCAAGACTATGTACATGGCCATTGAATAAAGGTAACGCATCAAGGGAATCACGAGTATAACTATAGTATCTCAGTGTCTGGGTCGGTCTGTCAGTCGGTAAGGAATTGTGAGGACTGATGACAGCAGCAGCAGTAGCCTGAGAGGTCTGAGTGTCGACATTCACTAAAGTATCACTTGACGGTGTGTGAGACATAATGGCAAAGAAGTTGCACGAGAACAATTAAGGCAAAAATAATGAACAATAAAAATGATACAAAATGCTAAAATTGAAATAAAAGAGATGCAACTAATTCTGCAGAAGTAATAAAAAAATGTCTAAGATACACTGCAAGAGGAAGGACAACTCAATGTAAAGGACTATTGGCCAAGAAAAAAAAAATACATTGAAATTTACAAGTAAAAATATTACTGGAGACTGAATTAAATGCAAAATGAGCTGTCATTACTCTTGCTAATAAAGGAATTAATTAATAAAATTTGAAATCAATGTAAAAAGTATAAAATAAAATCACTAAATTGTATGCAATGAGAGATAACTGGGAAGTTTAAATATTTTCTAAGAATGCATAAACAAAATTAAAATATAATGCAAAGACAACATCAGGAAAATTAATAAAAAGAAAAACAAGATGCAATAATGAACTGAGAATAATAATGCAGAAAAATCTCAACAAAAGAAAATAATTCACTGCAGAACAAGTTCAACAAAATAATTCACTGCAGAACAAGTGCAACAAAATAAGGTGTAGAAATAATCCATACCCCCGGCCGGGATTGAACCCGCGGTCATAGAGTCTCAAAACTCCAGCCCGTCACGTTAGCCACTAGACCAGCTAGCCACAATAAGATTCATCCAACTAGGTGTATTTCTACACCATAGGAAGGTTAGCACAGGCACCTCTGGGGATATGGTTTGTTTGCAATCGTGTCATTACGATTTCTTGAGTCGTGTAGAAATAATCACTGCAATAATAAAGTCTCACTGGGAAAACTCAGGTTAAATAATAAAATAAAAATATGAAGAAAAACTGATTGAACACTTTAACTCTTACTTGTAAATTAGACAAAACAATTTACTCAAACAGAGTAAAGAAAACACTTTACGTTAAAAGTAATTGAAATTACATCAAGAGTGAATTTGTTCAAAGAAATATGAACAATATGAATAAAAATAAAACAAAGGAACAAAACGGGAAGTGTAACACTTACAAGTGGTGAGGCAAGTGTAACACTTACAAGTGGCGGGGCACACAACACTTAATCACGTATTCATTATTTTAGTATATTCTTACAACAAAATCTTGCTGTGACTGATACGACAAAAATTTGCTGGCAAAAATAGTGGTACACAAGTCCTGTGAAAAAATTAGAGGAATGAGACACTGCTGGCATACGAAAGGTACACATAGAAATAAATGGATAATTTGGTAAACTGGGGTGAATATCACTGCATGAAATACAATGACAATTACTGGAGAATACAATGCTGAAAGAATACAAAAAAAATGAATGAATCACTTCACACGGAGTGACTGACTGGTACACTACACAATAATACTTACTAGAGACAGAGAGTAGCATAAAATAAAACACAGATAAAAAAATATAAGATGAGCGAAAACACAGAAAAATATTGCAAAAATAATGAGTCAAAGAAACACTGAGTCTACACTGAAAATACAAGGCTTAGAGTACACAAGAAATTCACTATAAATGTCTCACACATGCAAATGTCTTTAAAAGAAAAATGTCTCTAAACAGAAAATGATCACTGGAGTCTGTAGTAGTAGACGGGATGACTGGTGATGAGGGTAGGTTGTCGAAGGTTGTCCTGCGCGGTGATGACTGACGCCTCCTACACTCACTGTTGTCGGAAGAAATGCGCGTTCTCGGTGAACTCACATAACTGGCTTTATTGTTGGCGCTCAGCTACAATCTCTTGACCAATTATGTGAGCCAAAACAGTATTAGGACCCGGTACAAGGGTGCAAACAACCACAGGTAGATGAGGTGGGTGGTGGTGGTGGTGTGAGTAGAGTGGATGGGTGGTGGTGGGTGTGACTCTCGTTGGCGCTCACTGGCGCGCACTCCACTCACTACCCACGAAGGTGGCTTGATAAGCCACTCTATGCCACAGGATTGGTGAAATTCACTCTTAGCATCCAACAGGGAGCACAAAGCGATATATGAGACAATACTTCAGAGGAACTTGCGTGGCTTACTTCTCTCTCTCAGCTGGGTTAGAAGCTGGGTTGGCTGACTGCTTAACCCACAAAGGAAGGGGGGGGGGGGGGGGAAGGGGGGGGTAACGATGCACAAGCATGAAGGAGCAGGTGGAGCCCGGAGCCCGGGCTGGTTTACAGGATGACCCCCCGTTTTTCCCAAAAAAAGGCCCCCCTGGGGCCCCAAAAAACCTGGGGAATTTTTTAAAAACAAAAAAAACCCCAAAAAAAAATTTAAAAAATAAAACAACCCAAAACCCCTTGAAAAAAAACCAAACCCGGGGGGCCCTTGCGGGCGGGAGTACAGGGTGGAGGTGGTGAGTGAGGGTAAGCGGCTAGCTACGGTTCACCTTTTGACCCGCCGGCTCCCCACAAACAGTCTTCTAACGTCTTGAAATATCCTTAAAAAAGCTTAAATCCACGCTCCCACACCATTGCCACCATTTATCATGTGGGGTTCGAACACGTGGATAGGGTAAAAATACTCACGTAGGCTGGAAGTACGTATAATACGGATAATGTGTGAAGCGCCCAAACAGCCGTGACCTGTCTCCTTGCTCTCTCTCGTAAGACTAACTAACCCCAGTACCCATATGTGAGGGGGGTGTTTGAATACTGCTGTGGTCAGCACAATATGAATACAGACAGTGATTCACGCAGAGACGGTTGGTAGTGAGTCATCTACTGGTACACTGGTTACTGGTAACTGGTTACTACTACTGAGAGACGTGCTTGACTAGGTGTGGATTCCAAACTGGTGCTGCATACTCCAGTATGGGCCTGACGTAAATGGTATACAGAGTCTTAAATGAATCCTTACTGAGGTATCGGAACGCTATCCGTAGGTGTGTGTGTGTGTGTGTGTGTGTGTGTGTGTGTGTGTGTGTGTGTATCACAATATGCAAAACTACCTTAGAATTCGCAAGAACAGACGAAATATTCACAAACACTGATCTCTGGCCGAAGGAGATTCGAACCTATGAACCTTGCAACAAGGTACACAGTGACATACCGACCGTACCACACTGAACCAACACCTTGGCGCCCAGCTCATGCTAGATGTTTTTATCCAAGGCAGCTTTCAGGTAGGTGGGCTGTTGGTGTGTGAAGGTTATAAGTTGTTAGTGAACAAAATGATAAGTGAATGTTAGCTTAAAATGAAGTGTGGAAATTAGGTTATCCTGAGTTAACCTCATCAATGGGTGGTATACCTGGAGTATACATGGAGTGAGTTCCAGGGGTCAACGCCCAATTGGCAAGATCTGAGACTTGGCTTCGTGGTGGATCAGGGTCTGATCAACGAGGCTGTTATTGCTGGCCGCACGCAAACTGACGTACGAACAACAATCCGGTTGGTCAGTTACTGACTTTAGATGCCTGTCCAGCGCCTTCTTGAAGACAGCCAGGGTTCTTTTGGTAATCCGCCTTATGTATGCTGGGAGGCAGTTGAACAGTCTTGGGCCCCTGACACTTATTGCGTTGTCTCACTGCAACATTCCCACTGCTTTTCATTGGGGGAATGTTGCATCTCCTGCCAAGTCTTTTGCTTTCACAGGGAGTGATTTTCGTGTGCAGGTTATCTACTAATCCCTCTAGGATTTTCCAAGTGTAAATCGTCATGTATCTCTCTCGCCTCTGTTACAGGGAATACAAATCAAGAGACTTAACGGTTCCCAATAATTTAGGTGCTTTATCATACTTATATGAGCCGTGAAAGTTCTTTGTAAATTCTCTAGGTCAGCAATTTCGCCTGCCCTGAAGGGGGAAGTTTCTGTACAGCAGTATTCCAGCCTAGAGAGAACAACAGTTTTGAAGAGGATCATCATGGGCTTGGCATCCCTAGTTTTGAAGGTTCTCATTATCCATCCTGTCATTTTAGTAGCAGATGCGTTTCATACACTGTTATGGTCTTTGAAGGTGAGATCTTCTGACATGATCACTTCCAGGTCTTTTACATTAGTTTATCTCTCTATTGTGTGGTTGGATTTTTCTTATAATCCGATATAGTTTTAATTTCCTCACGTTTTCCTTTTCGGAGTAATTGAAATTTCTCATCGTTGAACTTCATATTGTTTTCTGCAGCCCACTGAAAGATTTGGTTGATGTCCGCCTGGAGCCTTGCAGTGTCTGCAATGGAAGACACTGTCATGCAGATTCGGGTGTCATCTGCAAAGGAAGACGGTGCTGTGGCTGACATCCTTGTCTATGTCAGATATGAGGATGAGAAATAAGATGGGAGCGAGTACTGTGCCTTGTGGAACAGGGCTTTTCACAGTAGCTGCCTCGGACTTTACTCTGTTGACTTCTACTCTTTGTGTTCTGTTTGTCAGGAAATTATAGATCCATCTACGAACTTTACCTGTTATGCCTTTATTACACATTTGGTGTTCTATTACACTATGGTCTCACTTGTCAAAGGCTTTTTCAAAATGTGTATATTACACCTGCATTTTGTTTTTCTTCTAGAGCATCCAGGACCTTGTCATAGTGGTCCAGTAGCTGTGAAAGGTAGGAGCGACCTGCTCTAAACCCATGTTGCCCTGGGTTGTGTAACTGATGGGTATCTATGTGGTTGGCGATCTTGCTTCTTAGGACCCTTTCAAAGATTTTCATGATATGGGATGTTCGTGCTATCGGTCTGGAGTTTTTTGCAATTGCTTTACTGTCACTTCTGTAAAGTGGGGCTATATCTGTTTTTTTTTTTTTTTTGTGAATGTGGGATGACTCCTGTGTCCACGCTCCCTCTCCAATGCTAAAGGCACGTGATAAGGTCTTCTTGCAGTTCTTGATGAACACGGAGTTCCATGAGTCTGGGTCTGGGGCAGAGTCATGGCCATGTCATTTATTGCCTTTTCAAAGTCTTGTGTTAGGATAATATCAGAGATTTTTTAGATGATCCTAGAGTTCCTTAGGTTCAGTTTTACCAATTTTATGGGTCTATCCCAGTTTTTCAAATTTTGAGTGGGTTACTGTAGGGTTGAGCTCCTGGGCCATGCATTTTAATCATCAAAATGTACAAAATACAAGGATTTTTTAATTCGTATATAATGCAGCTATGCCTTAAAATTTTCGAATTTCTCTCTATCATATAGAGGTAATATCCTGGTATGCTTTACCAGGTGTGATTAATGAATATTAAAGTGGAAGAGAGTATATGTATAGTGTATGGCAGAATTATCATTGAAAGAATTATAAGTAAGACGGGAAGCAGGATTGTTGACGAATAATGAGGCTATAGGACGGGTAGGGGATGTGTAGACCAAGTAATGAATATATGTC
Source organism: Cherax quadricarinatus (assembly GCF_026875155.1). Taxonomy (NCBI): domain Eukaryota; kingdom Metazoa; phylum Arthropoda; class Malacostraca; order Decapoda; family Parastacidae; genus Cherax; species Cherax quadricarinatus. The sequence continues at coordinate 39,836,384 of NC_069429.1, read as the reverse complement.
AACAGTATTTAGATAAGTGGAAATAGATTTTCGTTGCATTAAATGGATTTCGGAAAGTCATATGATAGGGTGGGGAGCAATGTGGCAGATGTTGCAAACGTATTAAATAAGTGGTATGTTACTGAAAGTAGTTAAGACATTTTATGAGGCTCAGGTTAGAGTTTGTGGGAGAGAGGGAGATTATTTCCCAGTAAAACTAGACCTTAGACTTGAATGCCTAATGTTCCCAAGGCTGTTCAATATGTTTATAGATGGTGTTGTAAAAGTAGTGAATTCTCAGGTGTTCGCAAAGAGTGCGGGAATAAAAAATAAATTTATATAATACAAAGTGGGAGTTGCTACAGTTGTTTTTTGCTGGCGACACTGTTTTTTTTTTTTTTTTTTTTTTGAATCTGAAGAGAAGATGCAGAGGTTGGTGGACGTGTTTATGAGGAAATGTAAAATAAAAGAAATAAAAATGAACAATGTAAAGAGCAAGATGTTCAGGATAACAAAAAAATTCTGTAATGATAAATGGAATATCATATTTGAGGGAGGGAGCATCGAAGACGTGAATATACAGAGATTTTCGGGAATGGACTTGTCAACAGATTGGTCTAAGAAAGACGAGTTGAACCATAGAATTGACGAGAGTAAATAGTGAGTCGTACACTGAGATGTGTGTGAAGACAAAGAACGTTATTTTTGGAAGCAAAGAGGAAAATGAACGAGATTATAGCAGTACTAACGCTCTTGTATGCGTGGTGAAAGTTGTAACAAAGAGAAGGCTGGAGGCAGTAAAAATGTCCTGTCTGAAGACAATGTGTGGTGTGAGTATTATTCTGAGAATTTAGAGGGTGTGTTGAGGTAGTTCGAAAGTTTAGAGGACGAAACAAAACAGATTGTCTTTGAAGGCATATAAATCTGAAGTGGAAGGAAGGCAGGGTAGGGGACATCCTAGGAAAGGTTGGAGGGAGGGGATAAAGGAGGTTTTGTGTGCGAGGGGCAATGACTTCCAGCAAACTATTATCAGCGTGTTCAACAGGAGTACAGACAAATTGTTTTTATGACCTAATGTGCTGTTGGAGTGTGAGCAAAGAATTATGTGTGAAGGAGGGGTGGAGGTGGGAAGTACAGTGCCTGTACTCTGAAGGTGGAGTGGAGGTGGGAAGTACAGTGCCTGTACTCTGAAGGTGGGGTGGAGGTGGGAAGTACAGTGTCTGCACTCTGAAGGTGGGATGGAGGTGGGAAGTACAGTGCCTGCACTCTGAAGATGGGGTGGAGGTGGGAAGTACAGTGTCTGCACTCTGAAGATGGGGTGGAGATGGGAAGTACAGTGCCTGCACTCTTAAGTGGGGTGGAGAGTAGGCAGTACAGTGCCTGCACTCTGAAGGTGGGGTGGAGGTGGGGGAGAGTGGGGGAGGGCAGTACCTGTACTCTGAAGGTGGGTGGAGGTGGGAAATACAGTGCCTGCACTCTGAAGGTGGGTGGGGTGGGAATACAGTGCCTGCACTCTGAAGGTGGGGTGGAAGTGGTAAGTACAGTGCCTGCACTCTGAAGGTGGGGTGGAGGTGGGAAGTACAGTACCCGCACTCTGAAGGTGGGGTGGAGGTAGACAGTACAGTGCCTGCACCCTGAAGGATACCTGGAGGTAGGCAGTACAGTGCCTGCACCTGAAAACGATACCTGGGAGTGAGGTAGCAGTACAGTGCTTGCACTTTGAAGGATTCCTGGTGGTAGGCAGTACAGTGCCTGCACTATGAAGGATACCTGGAGGTAGGCAGTACAGTGCCTGCACTCTGAAGGATACCTGGAGGTAGGCAGTAGAGTGCCTGCACTCTGAAGGAGTGGTGGAGGTGAACTATAACGTTGGCACGCTCGTCTGTCACTAAATCCTCATGAGGGTCCATTACATAACAAGCAAACCGGGGATTTTGTACAGCATCCTTCCTTCCTTGTGTTCTCTGTAAATGTTCTACATGTTGAGCCATCGGCAATCCCCTCCGTCTGCTTCTCAGTACATACCTGGAGTTTACCTGGATAAAGGTATCAGAGGTGCATGGTCTGTCAAGGCATGAACAGGGTACTGGTAAATAATGTCTCGGAAGTGCTTTAAAGACCATACTATTGCTAAAGCTTCTTGCTCCGTTACTGTATAATTACGTTCAGCCTTCGTAAGGACTCGGCTAGCAAATGCAACTGCGTTGTACTTGCCATCGGTCTCTCTTGAGCTAGTACGGCACCTATGCCAATTGAACACATCAGTTGTCGAGAGAAGGCTTAGAAAAATCTGAAAACTCAAAATGTGGAAAGGACGTTAGCTTTTCATTTAGTGGTCTGGAATGCTCTTTCTTGATGGAAGGTCCAAACGAAGGACATCTTCTTAAGCAATTCATTAAGCTGCTATTGAAAAAATTGACAATGAAAGATCTATATAAACTGCTAACCCACAAAGGATCTTACAGCATCAGCAGTTTTTTGGGGAATGAGAACTTTAGTACCCCGTTCTTTACTTTGATCAAATATCGTAAACCTCTAGGAGTGACAACTTGACGAATGAAAACTTAATTTCTGATCTGAAAAATTGACATTTGACAGTTTGATTTTTAAATTGACTTCTTCAAGTAACCAAGAACATATCAGTCTTTCAGATGTGTATCACGTTACTTTCGCATGACGATACGTTATCTTAAGTACACCATAAATGCTTACCATGAAGGTCTCTGAGATATAGGTCCATTGTAGTAAAGGAATGGTGATAGGAGAGGATCGTAATTCCAAAAGCCATTCGACAGGGAGTGATAATGCCTGTGGGAGTGGAGAATGCGGTTAACTCTTGGCTGTCCTCGTGAAGAGGGACTTGCCAAAACCCTTGTAACAAGTCCAGGTCGAGAAGACTTTGTTATCTCCGATAGTTGTGTAAAGGATCACCCAGTACAGGAAGTGGGAAGCGATCTGGAATAGTTTTCGCATTTAACTTCCTAAAGTCAATCACCGGGCGCGAAGTACCGTCCTTCTTAGGCACTAGGATCAAGGGCGCATTCCAAGGTGAATTGCTAGGTGCAATAACTCCATCATCGAGAATTTGATTGACCAATTTTTCTGCGACAGCAACTTGGGAATGAGGCATTCTGTACGCAGGTATGTAGATAGGTCTAGTACTAGGTTCAAGTGGAATACGATGGGACGATAAGTTCGTTATACCCATCTTCTCACCTGGTAAGGCAATGGCTTTACGACGTTTGTTCAACAAAGTCAACAAATGCTTGACTTCGTCTGGGAAGTCAGTGGGAGCTAAGTCTTTCTCCTCAACTGGTGGAATGGATTGATCCAGTGGAGTGGATGAGGTCTCCCCTGTTGAAATAGCACCGACTCACTGGTCAGATGGTATGTCATCCTGTACTTGAACAGGGTAAAGATAGTGAACCAGGTCAACGAGATTAGTATTTGCTTTGAGACGAACACTGTGACCCGAAGTGTTAGCAAGGAATAAATGGATCTTACTGTCTCTTACAACGTTAAAGGGAAAGGGTTTCAACAAATAAACCCTTGACCTTGCAGGAATCACTGTCAACTAGGACGTTATCACCATCTGAAACACTAGGAACAACAGCAGACACTCTAGTGAGAGCACTAGCTGCAACAGAGACGTCTTTCTGCAGACGGCATGTGACATCAACAAGAGATGGCATTATTAGTTTCAAGTAATTGTTTTCCGACAAGGCATCCCCTGTGGAGAAACTACTACTTGGACTAGCAGACATTGCAGGGATAGGCTGAGCACTCAAGGCAGTCTGAGCATCCTCGGACACTTGAGGCAATACACTGTCTTGCATGTCTGAAGGTGTAGGTGGAACACAGATGGGAGAGACAGAGTTACTAGTGCCTGACCGCTTGGGTGCTCTACTGGAAAATGCATTGGCCTGTAAGGACTTAATCCTAACGTCGTACTCTGCGGCAGTATGGCAGATCTCTGATCCAAGCTGGTAACCCCAAAATGGAACGATCAAGTCGTCAATTTGGGCATGCCATCAGTACGGGTCAAGCACAATACCTAAGTCTCTCATTGAAACAAATTCCAGTAGAAGGTCACCAGGGAAAGTAATTTGGTCGACAACAAGGAAAGAAGCAGTAAAGTCTCTACCTTGGATAGAAAAGGTGAGTGAAGTCTGACCTGGGACACGCAAAAGGGGAACCAGCTACCCCACTAAGGGAGGTTAAGAATTTGGGTTTAAAATGAGGGGGACACGCGTAACGCTTCTCTTTAAATAAACAACCTGATGATTTTAAACTTGTGCACCAGAGTCCTGAACGCATGAACGGGTGCATTATAAATAGAACTTGCCTATAGAACCTATCGTTTCATTTGGAGTTATGTCAGACAGAAGGGGGGTTGTCACCGGAGAAGGCATTTTCCCACTTCACCCCAAAATTTCCTCACATCAAACGGTAAGCAACATAAACAGGGGGGTTGTCTACTCAAAACTGTTTAAAGGGTTTTCAAAGGAGTTGTAAAACAGGGAGGGTGTATCATTATCCCCTACTTCCGACTGGCGAGTAGACTGGGTGCTGGGATTCCCCCCAATTTGGGAAGAATGGGGCTGGTTCGGGTTATTCTTAGAACCCCGCTCTATTTCCTCTCCGGGCCGCATTGGAACGGCCAGGAAAGATCTAGATACGGGAGGTTAAAAGACATTACACTGGATGTAGCATGGCCATAAATTCCCTGTGAAAGTACAAAGGCAAATGGGACGGTACTTTCAGCATTACAATGCCTCTTAGAGTGACTACGGGGCAATTCCCAAAATGTGGCCAGGGAAAACCACAATTAAGCAAGTTCTTTGACTAGGGTTTTGGGTACAGCTGCACGTGCTAGGGAATGATAACTCTTGACACTAGCTTTGGATGAGGGTCTGAGTGATTTAGATCTGGATTTTGGGTTTTACCAAACAAGAGGAACGGGAGTAGACAAAGTGGTTGATGTGGGCCCTCAATGGGGGAAGGTTCCCCGAACACAAATGCTACATGATAAAAGCTGCAAGCGGTCCCATTTGGCATTTAGGGACTGGAATTTACACATTCATTGATGTTGGGCATTTGCTGTTTAATAACTCCGAAGCTGCAATTTGGCAGACCCTCAAGAGCTGGGTTTTTCTTTTCTTTAAGGTACTTGGAACTTTTCCCGCCTTAACGAATGAGGACTTAGTTATTTAACAAAGACAAACTCACTAATATTCCTCGGGCCCTTGGGGCTGTACCCACTAAATTTTTGCGACAAAGGATTGGTTTCTCGCACTGGTTCAAGGTATTACGGATTTTGCCCATAAATCTTGGCCCTTGTTGACCGAAAGTCCTTCATAGAGCAGTGAACACATGCGGGATGGTGCGAGCTAAACTCTCCTTTTCCCCATACTAATTAAACAACTCTTGATGGAGAACCCCTACGAGGCATTTCTCTAGCACGAACAGCAGTAAAAAATCCTTTTAGGTTGCTGGGGGACCCTGAAAAGGGTAGATAAAAGGGTCCCGACTAAAATTTTTGAAGGCCGAATCTGGTCATTTTTTATAAAGAATTACTCAATTTGGGGCTATGTTTAAGGTTTACAGCAAAAGGGGTGAGGCATCGTCGAGAAATTTAAACATGTTTGCAAAATGTAAAACAAAATTTTGAGAAATAAAAAAAAAATTAACTGAGGGAAAACCAAAAACAGAAACTTTAAAAGGAAAATTTTTTAACATTCTGCATAAGTAAATAAAAATTTCAAATCACATGTAACAAGGAAAACTCACTCACAAAAAAAATACCAATGAAAAGCAACACTTTGAAAAACAAGAAAATTGTAATTACCAAATCAATTTGCTTAAATTTACTATAAATTGAATGAATGGCACAGTGAGTTGTCCTTTACTCTCAGTGCAATAAGGAAATTCAACAAAAAAAAAAAAATGATAAAATGGAATCAACAAATCTTGTGCAAATTAAAACAAACTGGGAAAACAATTCACTAAAAATAAAATAAAATGGCACACAAAGAATAAAATATTATGCACAGAACAGAGCATATGAAACTGCACTGAAATAAACTGTAACAATATTGCAAATAACAATTACTAATCAAAAGTACTGCAAAACACTACATAAAAATTTCCTGCAAGAAAAATTTTGATGGCAACACAATGTTTACACAAGAATTATTGCAAAATGAGTCAATGTGCAATGATAAAAAAAATTACACACACAAGAAAATACAGTTTACAAGAAAAAAATATTATCAAGGAATGAACTGATTGAACACTTCAACTCTTAATTGCAGCTTAAGCAAACACTTACTGAACAAGCAAAATGATTTACTTTAAAAGAAGAACTTAAAAATTGCACTAAGAGTGAATTTGTTCAATGAAATATGAAAAAAAATACTAGATGCAAAACACAGAACAAAAGGTTTGAAACACTTACAGTGATGCAGAACACAACACATCAATATAAACACAATACTAGAATTTTCTTGCAATGAAACTTGAGGTGTGAAAATTTGGAAAATAATTGTCTTGCTTGAACAAAATAATGGCACTATTGTCTGTGGAGATAAGACAAATTAGACACTGGTTAAATGTAAAGAATTAACACAAGAATGTTCAAACACACAGGAAAAATAAAAAAAAATGGCAAATGAATGAAAACAAAACAGCAAGAATACACAAATGCTGGGAGAAAAATAAAACAGACAACACCGAGTTGTGATGCAGAATATAAGGCAATAAATTACTGAATTACTTCACTGCAATACTGTGAGCACAAGGTAATTATGAAGTGTAAACACAAATTCTATACTGCTTATATGTTGCATACAACAAGGAAAAACACTAAAGTACTTACCTTAAGTATATATAAAAAAGAAACACAACAGACATAAAATAATGCACGAAAATTATCACTGAATTAAGAGAAAAAAAAATATTGCAAACAGTATATAATAAACACTGAGTCTAATAAAGAGTTACTGAATGTCACTAAGAAATCACTGGAAACACAAAAAAAGAAATGTCTCAACACTCGCAAATGTCTCTATGAAAAATATTATTCATTAACACTGTAGCGACGTTGTTTAATGAGGTGGCAGGTGAGATGGTTATGTCGTCTCGTGGCTGACTGCGTTCGGTGCTACTCCACACTTGATCGAAGAATTTGCGCTTAAATCGACGATGGACTCACACAGGAGGCTTTTTACGATGGCGCTACTGACGAAAGAACACACCTGGCTCTTGACCCCCTATGTGGTCCTTAAAAATATGGTGCTAGAACCCGTGATAAGGGTAAAAACAGTGGTAGTGAGTGAGGTGGGTGGTTGAGGCAGTGCTGTGGTGAGACCGTGTGGTGACTGGGCCTATGGGATGAACGGCATAAGCCACACTGGGGACACCCCGCACTAGGCACAAAAATATTCTAAGCTGGGCTGGCTTAAAAACAAACCCACGAAATACCACAACACCACAGGGATTATAAAGCACTCAGAATGGCTAGAACTTGAAGCACAAAGCGATGAAGAAGACTGTACCCATGTGGCTTGCTTGGGTACTGGGTTAGTCACCTGGATTAGTTGCTGGCTGGCTTGGCTTAGCCCTTCACACAGATTGGCTTGATAACTTGTAATGATGAGCATAGCAGGGGTGGAAAGCTGGCTTGGCAGGCAAGGCTGGATGGTGTAAGGCTTGGGCTGGACTGGGCTTGTTCCGACTCCCCTGCCACAGACTGGCTTGCTGGCTTTGTTTACTTTGCAAACTCGAGTCAACCCCTCGGGAGTGATGCAAATAAGCAAAATAAACACTAATACACAGAGACTGACTAGTGAATAATGCAGAGGCTGGTATACGCTTGCTCGGGTAGCTGGCTGGCTAGGTCGGCCTACTGACCACACAAGATGTCCGTCCTCGGCTGAGAGAATTTATGTCCATGCATCGGAATAATTATCAATTTTACACCCACACCGCTGTCACCAATTTATCGTGGGGGTTCGGAATGAGATATGATGGTTGAAGATAAACACACTGTGGCAAGGGAGAAGCCTGGCCTGCCTGTGACTGCCTGGTGTAGGTCTCCGTGTGGACTGAGGAAGTTACAGAGGTACTCACGTACACATGCGCATCCCATGATGTCACAAACAGTCACTAGGCCTAATAGGGATCGCCTATATAAAACACAAGGATGGTACTATGATACTCAGCTAAGCTATACAACACATGTAAGGGAATCAGCAACTATGCTGACATGCTTTTCATTGGGGATATGTTGCATCGTCTGCCAAGTCTTTTGCTTTCGCAGAGAGTGATTTTCGTGTGCAAATTTGGTACTAGTCCCTCTAGGATTTTCCAGGTTTACATCGCGGTATATACCAGGAGGTTTAAATTTCCCTTAAGTGTAAGCATTGGAGACTATGTTTGTGTTAGCGTTCTATTACCCCAGTTCCATTGTGAACGTAGACTATGATAGACTGTTCCACACATTCTGCCTATCAGAGAGTGTGTTCCATCTTCGTTAGTTCCATATATTAGGGATTCCACAGTATTGATCAGTCTTCTTTGCCTCTACATACAAGTCCAGTTACACTAGTTGATGTTATTACAACTTACATAATATCATAAATTTTAGTTACTTAGGATAGCTTAGGGAAGTCAGGTAGAGTGACAGTAGTGGGGAAAGTCCTGCTATGACTTGCTGTTTTTTTTTTTTTCCAAGACTTCGGAGGGTTAAGTTTTTGTTTCCCCATCAGTTTATCTTCACTCCATTTCCTCGAATCAAAGTTTTTCCTGATTATCAAGTGAAACTCTTTTTCTTATTTGCTTTTTATGTATATATTTACAAGTTTTGGTGGGAGAATTATAGGTATTGATGGTGTGGAAAATATTTTAATCTTCCAAAGCTATAGTGCCTAATAGGTGTTTAATGTGTTGATATGGGTAAAAAAGATGTATTTGAAAATGGGATAGAACCAGCAGGGAAGCTCTGCGCCTGCACTGATGGGCAGGGGAGAGATTGAGATGGGGCATCAGGGAGTGAGAGTGTTTGGAATGGAGTTAAGAAGCTCGGAAAGCATGGGACCAGGAAATTGGCGTTCACGGAGGCCTAAGGATTAATACAGGCCTCACTTCATAATAAGAAGTGTTGTAACTGTCCCTGGTGAAGAGTGAAGGAACGTGATTTACGGGACCACCGTAATAAAGTGGTAAAATTAGTGAATAAATTGTGAATGCCATGGATTGTGTTCAGGGGAAAACATCCGTGATTTAATCATCACTCATCGGTCTCAGATCTTAATGGAGTGACCTCTAATGTGCATAATAATTATGTGACATCAAATCGTCGTGTGAATTGTATGTAATCGCTGATAATAAAACTAAGTTAAGAGAATGTGTGAAGTGAAATAAGTCGCCTGTTTCTGAGTGAGCACGTGTAGACCTCGTGGTTCCTGGCCCGAGGATAGTGAAGTTTTTATGGAGTCCCGACTTCTAAATCGGGACAAACCAACTGATACCTCGTCATTCTGGAATAAAAACCATGTCGGTGTAACAGGACATCGAAATGAGATGGTGAATGGAGGAAATAAGGAGCATCAATCACCCACAGTTGAATAACCCTTCTAGTTATAGCAGACTGATTCTGGCAGTTAGGTATGTTGTAATTGGATAGGTTGGGGGTGATCCAGCTGCATCAAGTGACCAACAGAGAATATCTGGTAAGTGGGGTATTATATACAAGTGCTTTTTCCCTTGATGGATATAACATGTGCGACATACCCCCCCCCCCCTTCATTCAGTTAAACTAATATAATCTATACAGTCCACAATTAATTAATAGCACCATACTTGTGGGTGCTATCCAATTCATACTGGTCTCGGTTAGATATGGATAAGATGTGAGGTCGAAGGAACCACCTGCAACACCAGGGGGGGTTAAGTTTTCTCACATGTCTACCAGGGTGTTAAAA